>OY294044.1:10332741-11065850 GCA_958510825.1 Brachypterus glaber | reverse complement strand
AATAAATAAGAGTAAAAAGGATTTTAAGCCCTCGTTCCGTTAGACAGACACATTATATGACGGTTCAATTAATACACACTTTAACACCATCTATTTAGAATTATTCAGAACAGAACACGGTGGTCTAAATGTTTGAAGAATTTTATTTTTTCTTCAGGATTATTGCCACTAATGTCCAAATTGTAGTATGAAAAACTTATCCTACTTATTAAAAATTAAATAAAAAAAGACAAGATGTAACTGTAAACGTAAGGTCATTTGATGCGTTTTTACCTCCTGTAGTAAGTTTTCTTGTGTTATCCGGTTCTGTTTCTGTGAGTTTTCATCCAAACGACCGAAGCTCAACGTCCAACGCCGAAAACACAAGACAGATTCCCCTATGAAAACGTGGGTCCACCTAATCCCGAAAATTTGCTTAACAAGTACACTGATGGATTTAATTAAAAAATAACTTACCAAACTGATATTTATCGTTTTTAAAAATCATTAAAAATAGACTAAAAATATTTTCTTAGCCTTGAACACAAAAAAAAAACAACTATCTATAAAATTTTACCTTAAATATAATCAAATAAAAACATAATCACACAAAATTAGCCAAGGCAGCTAAAATCACAAGTCAGTCACTTTAGAAGCCTCACCTTCAGTAACCAAGGAATAAGCACACTTACTGCAAGCAGAATTTACAAATCCATATGCAGACCGCTACTGGACTACGGTCATCCGCTTTTCCTCGACTGCAAAAATCCTGCCAAAACGAACTTAAAAGTAGCCGAAACTTATGCTCTTAGAAAAATCACCAAGCTGAGAAACCCCACTAATCCCCTACATAATCCACCAAATACTCTCCTACTTGAAATCACCAATACTATTCCCACTTATTTCAACTATATCCTCAAATTTTGCGAAATCTGACCACAACAGCAGCATACTACAACTTTTTTGCATTCCTCATGCTCCGGAGGTGGAAAAATCATTATATAATATTAAATTGTTTTTTTATTACATACACTTTTTTTTGCCTTTTGCAATTTTTATTTATTAATTTTTTGTGCATTAAAGTAAATTATTTATTATAAGGACTTACATTTAAAAATTTAGCTATATACTGGCTGAAGGACTTCGGTCGATGGCCATTTGTATAATATTGTTATGCAATAAAAATATTTATTAATTAATTAATTAAAAACATAATGTGATCGACATGTGATCTGTTTTTTAAAATTTTGCTTAAAGTGTACTTTTTACTTTGAGGGCAAAACTGAAACCAAGTAAACAAACATAAGAAGCCGGAAGGCGGTTTACAAATTTATCCCGCAAAGAAAACTGCGATAAGTAACTTTATATCTGGGCCGTTCTCAGCTTGAGAATTTTTAAAGAAACTTCCCAATAATTTAGAAGTGGTCACCCCGACTTGGGCAAACAGCGTCGCCCACGGCAGTTATGAGTTCCAATAACAAAGGCGGCTAAGTAAGTATAACTGGGTTAATCCTAGTGACAACAAAATATTTTTACAGGTGTTAACTTTTTTACTGATATAGGTATAAAATTAACGTAGACATAAGCATGTGTATAATATGTTTTAAATAAAAAACAATTTAATATGATATTTTATCTTAAAGTTTTTTCGGAGGTTTAAAAGTAGGGGGTAGGGGGGATTGGCATGTCCCTAAGGGAAAAGCTTGATAAAAGTTTAAAACTTATTAACTTTCAACTTATTTTAAAGAGCGAATAAATTAGATCCAAGCCCGGGAATTAAAAAAACCGCTTAACCGAAAACCGGTTATTGCCTATGGTTTTCCATCTCTATTTTTTTTCTTTAGAGAATTTAGTGAACACCGTTTTCAATAAAATTTGCAACGATCCGTATCTTAGGCCTAGATCATTGTTAAAATCCAATAACCATTATATAAGTTTATAATTTTTTAAGTGGTACCTAACATTTTTACTGACAACCATCCCCCCTCTGTAAGGCTGCTTAACGTTTTCGAGACCTCTCACCCCCTCCCAAGGGCGTTATCTAATACTTGAACGTTCCCTAATATTTATCTCCAAAAAAATTTTTTTTATGGGATTAGTTTTAGTTTTTTTTATTCTTTCTCTGCTCATTTGTAAATATTTGTTAATTAAAGGTAGAATTAAAACTAAGCATATTTTATTATTTATAATTTGATTTTTTGTGTTGTTAAAAAAATAAAAATTGGACTAAGGGGGCGATTTGATCCTATTTATTTGTCATTTATCTCTCTCATACCAAGAAGCAGTTTAAATATTTCTTATTCTAGGCCAAAAAAAAAATCAAACATTTTTCTATAAATTTTGGGATAAGCAGCAACTCATTTTAAAAATTTGGTGCCCGTATTATGAGAAAGAATAATAGTTTTTTTATAGTACTCAAGCAGTAATAGCATAACATTTATCCACTAAGCACAGTTATAACTGCTAAGTGGATAAATTTTTAAGAAGGCAAAACCTATTTTAATTTAATACACCGATCGAAGCGACAAATGGTTCCATACGAGGATTTAAGCGGACCTGAAGCACACTGTACAATGTATAGACTACCGAACCAGATCTGAAGCAGACCTGAAACATTAGGCCACTTTGCAGTTAGCAGGTCAGATTCACATTTAAGGGCCACGAGGTTACGGGATACGAGGTAAAAATCTACGAGGTATGTAATGATTCTATCCTGTACGGTGTACTGGAGGACTGCTTCTATGATCTCTAACGAGTGAGTAGGTGGTATACATTGGATACATCTAAAAGTGTTTCAGAGAAGGAAGTATAATAATATTTAGAAAAATAATACGATGTTGTATGTATAGCGATAACCTTCTATTGGTGTGGATTGCCCTTTATACTGTAGTAGCGTAAAGCAAAGTTGGACCCTTAGTCTAATCACCGCTATTCACGTGTACGCCAGAACGGCCAGAAAGTGCCCCGGGAGTCGGTCACTTCCACAGAATCCCCTTTTCTTAGCTTATCTATCATCAATTAAGATTGCTAAATCTACGTTACTGTTACGTAAACGTTAAGTGACCAAATCACATCTTAAGCAAATGACTTAATTAAGACTGAATCATCCTTTATATCAATTCTATACATCTATACCCACACTATTTAACTTATATAACTTTGTATCTGAAACTTTAAAGGTTATATGATGATAAGCAAGTTCCTTATAGAAATACATATTTATTTAAATATTTTACATCGGCACTTAGTGCTCCTAAGAGAGCCGATGTTTTTTTCACATTTCTCGACGTTTTAGTAAGTAAAAAAAAAATTTGCGTCCGTCTGTCTGGGTGTAAACTCTCGAACTCCATTTCTACATGAGATATCGACTTGCGGTTTTTTGCATATTGTTTCTTATCGTATTCCGAAAAGCTGATTAGATTTTGGCGGTAAACGATTCGGGGTAAGGGGGTAAAAATAGGGTAAAACTCTTATTTTTAGCGTTTTTTGTTTATAATTAAGGCAATTATTATTGTATTTGGTTAATTTAGCACTTATATAAAAGATAATTTTAAATTGGTCAAAAAATGTTATAAACAACGTTTTCCTAAAACGCATTGTTTTCGAGATATTGGATAAGGCAGTAAAAGGTTTTTTTAGCATATCTCAAATATTTATAACCCGATTTCAAAAAAATTATATATTAAATAAAAGCTCTTTTTAAGCCCTATAAAAAATTTTATATGCAGTTTTTTACTAGAATATAATGTTTTAAAGATACAGAATTTAAAATCAAACAAAACACCTAGTTTGAAATTTGCAAACTAGATGGCTGTAGTGTACAATAGTGCCGATGTTTTGACAGGGTGCTTGCACCGTTTCATCTAGTTCAATTAATAAATACTACTGCCAACAAAAGGATGCTAAAGAGTTTCCACTGACCTGTAAAACATGAAAAACTAGGAATTAAATTGAAATACTTGGAATTTTTCTAAAATTACCTGGAAAATGGGAATTTTCTACAAAATTCACAATAAATGCTTAATCAAAAAACGTCATAATTTTAACAGATTCCATAAAAAAATTGCCTACGGCGATAACTTCGTTAACGGAAGGTTGACGACCGTTTTTTAGTAGTTTTCAATTTTGTCAGGAGCGGTGTAACTTATACATCTGAAATTTAAACATTTTTCACCTAGAAAGCCTAGAAAAAGTCTGAAGTTTGGGTTAAATACGTTAAAAGTTATTAATAAATTTTGGAATTAGGGTTAAAACAATCATAAAAACAAACAGACAAATATATAATATATATTTATAACATATTATATTTTTTAAATATATCATCACCCTTAGTTACACGGTGTGCCTTAAACAAAGTTAAATGGAAAGTCAAACAAACTCCGTATTGTGACGTCAGAAAAAACTCGAAGAAGAAGAAGAAGAAGAAAAAGAAGAAGAAGAAGAAGAAGAAGAAGAAGAAGAAGAAGAAGAAGAATTACTTTATTTAAAAACGGCTTTGTGAGCGATTTCAATTTTTGTCAAAAACTGTTTGAGGAAATGTCCCAAAAACAACCAAAAATCAATCTTCTTCTTCTTCTTCTTCCTTTTTTTTGGCCTTTTCTCAGTGAGATAATTAGCCAGATCCCTCTTAGTTACTCAATTCACCAAGAGTGGTTCTTGTCTGGCTTGGCACCATGCCCACTCCTGATTATAGAAAATTCCATGTCTTCTGTAAGACCTTTTCTTTTTCTTTTCCTTCTTGTCTTTTCGTGTTTGCTATTGGTTGTGTTAGCTGTTGACAAGGCTGTTTTTTTCTAATTTGTAATTATATTTGCGTATGCGCTAGTATATAAAAAAATTCTGTACGTATAAAAACTTCTTCACGTGTTAGTTGCTTCCAAATCAAAATTTATCAGCTTTATAAATAATTAAAAAACATAAAATTCTCTTCTTACTCCAATATAATCACATGTTCGTCATTTTCTGCACATCATCCATACAATCACTATAAAATATATAAAATCGAACTCAGGGCATATCTAAAATAGCAAATAAATAAATAAATAACTATACTAAAACACTTGATGCTAAAAATTAAACGCGATTAACGGATTACATAATTCTTGCCAAAAGTACATGTTCCTCGTTTCACGGGTGAAAAACAACTGAATTTAATATATTGTTTTACATTTTTTTTTTTTTAATTATTTATTGATATAATAATACCTAGTTAAGGACAAAATAAAATAATAAAAAGGACAAAATAAAATAAAAAAATAATTCCCTTACTTTATATAAAACATTTTACTATTCCTTAAAACGACTTTTGTTTGATTAACGCAGTCGTCCCTCCGAAGTGACTGATCGATTTCGTGCTTTTTAGCACTCTTCAGAGCCACATATCGGTAGTAGGGACAACTACGAAAATCAAATCCTTTCCATATATCTCTATATGGAATTTAAAAATCGTTGTAAGGAAAAGCAAAAACAGCTAGCGACATCTACTGCTAAAAGCAGAGACTGGATAAACCTATCGACAGTCCAAAAAAGGAAGCAGTTATTGGTTTCAAGAACCTATTGCACGCTGTCGATAGGGGGCAGATTAATCAATGCCACGGTGGACATTGCCGCCAATTGAATCCTAAACGCTAGGAGGGCACCTTTTACAGTGGTATCTGAATTAATAAACTAAATTAAATTGTTTGATATTTACAAATTTAAAAAATCTATATAAAACATTTTACTATTCCTTAAAACGACTTTTGTTTGATTAACGCAGTCGTCCCTCCGAAGTGACTGATCGATTTCGTGCTTTTTAGCACTCTTCAGAGCCACATATCGGTAGTAGGGACAACTACGAAAATCAAATCCTTTCCATATATCTCTATATGGAGTTTAAAAATCGTTGTAAGGAAAAGCAAAAACAGCTAGCGACATCTACTGCTAAAAGCAGAGACTGGATAAACCTATCGACAGTCCAAAAAAGGAAGCAATAGGTTCTTGAAACCAATAACTGTTTCCTTTTTTGGACTGTCGATAGGTTTATCCAGTCTCTGCTTTTAGCAGTAGATGTCGCTAGCTGTTTTTGCTTTTCCTTACAACGATTTTTAAACTCCATATAGAGATATTGAACTAAATAACTCAGTAATAACCTATACAGATAATGCTAAGAACCTTGGATTGACCGTGTATACGGACTTTAGATTCACTCAACATGTCTCTAGATGTTTACAAAAAGCTTACTCAAATTTAAGAATTATTTACCAAAATAGATACTATTTGAATGAAAGCACTAAAACTATGTTGTGTGAATCTCTTGTCCTGTCTCAGATGAATTACTGCGATGTTGTTTATGGTCCCTGTCTCACCAGAACGGATACGGTTCGTATACAGAAACTACAAAACTCCTGTTTGAGGTTAATATGATCATATAAGTCACACATTTGTCCAAGCAAATTGGCTAAATATGGAAAACCGTAGGTATCTACATTCTGCGTGCCTGTTTTTTAAGATAATATCTAACCAATCACCACCATATCTTTACCAAAAAATCCGTTATAGATCTGATGTTCACAATATAAATATACGTTTTCAGAGCACCCTTACTGTCTCTAAACACAGTTCTGAACTATATAAACGGTCATTCTCATACAACATTGCCACGTTCTTTAATGACTTATCTGCTAATTTAAAACATACTAAATCTTTACTTGCTTTTAAAAAACAATTATTTAAGCTAACATTTCAAAAACAATTGCAGTCTCTATCTACCTGATATACGTTTTTATCCTTATTTTTTGATAAACTTATTCTGAACCCAATTTATTTTTTATGTATTTATTTCTCTTTATTTATATTTTATAAATGTTCATATATTTTTTTTTATATTTAATATTGTTTTCTATGTCATTATTCTCTCCCTGGGTTAGGTGGAAGAATAGGCGGCTGGTAGCTCTTTTTGTTGTGCCTGAGTAGCTCAGCAAGAAATCTATCGGCCGAACTAAACCTCGCCCAATAGTTAAAATAATCTTGTAACTTTTGTACTTATTTTAATAAAGACCTTTATTATTATTATTATTATTATGATATATGGAAAGGATTTGATTTTCTTAGTTGTCCCTACTACCGATATGTGGCTCTGAAGAGTGCTAAAAAGCACGAAATCGATCAGTCACTTCGGAGGGACGACTGCGTTAATCAAAAAAAAGTCGTTTTAAGGAATAGTAAAATGTTTTATATAGATTTTTTAAATTTGTAAATATCAAACAATTTAATTAGGTCCCTTACTTTAATTTATGAATAGTTTTATTTTACCTTTATAGTGTAATTTCTTAAATTATAGTATGAGTAAATGGAAAACATTTCAGGTTTTGTGTTAAAGTCCACGAAACATTAAAAAGTTAAATAGAAAAATAACATGTTATAGGCTTTCCATAATGATAAAATTTATGTATTTGTTGACGTATAATTTACCTTAATTTAGCAGTCAGGTAGGTATAATTTAAGTGCTTGTAAAATAAAAAAAGTTTTAAGACGTCTTATGTCCGCGATACTAATACAAAACGTCACGCACCTGTTGTTTTCTGGGAATTTTTCTATGTAAAAACGGAGAAGCAATAAATATATCTTTATCTTTATAAATATTGGTTAAAAAACAGTATGTTGAAGGGTAAACTATAGACACCATTGTTTCGACCTCATTTGGTCTCACCAGCACAGTGTATTACCAAAGACATAGAAAGTTCACAATCCGGGGTCAAATTAGCTAACTAACTGGCCAATTAACTAACTGTCCATCAAGACTGATACAGAGAAAGTGATAAAGTTAGCTGAAACTAAAATTTTAAACTTGAATTATTGAGGATCACTGGGAAGGTATCACGAAACGGGCAGCGCGCTCTCTTCTTTACGTCATACGCGTCATAAGGCGTGCATACGTGCAAGTGAGAGGCACACATATTCCTCACATATTTGAAAATTAACTAAAAAATGTGTATAAATAGCTTTTGTTTAAAGGTTTTTAGTTTAAATTATTATTTTAAATTGTTATTAACCTATTTATTTAGTATAAAAGGTTTTCTTTGGACTTAATCATATTAAATACAAATAGGTAAAAGTAACCCTAAATTTAAACTTTTAATTTATTTAAATTTGAGTTGAGATATCGACTTCAAATTTGGAATTTTTAAATAAGACAACTTAAACTATCTTTTAGCATATATTTAATACTTTCAGCTCTTAAAATGTGGGCAGGGGGGCATGGGGTACATTTTTTTTAATGGAAAGGAGGGTAATACATCATTTTAAAGCTTATGAAATTCTCCATTTAACTACATATTTTTAAATAAAAAAACAAAAAAATTGGGTTTAAAATGGGGTTGTAAATTGGTATTAATGTCAAAATTCTTCTAAAAAAACAAATAATTTTTTAAAAATGCCTAATTTCATCATCAAAAAATGTTAATTATGCTTTTAAACTAATTTTAGTTGACATAAATAAAAATTTATAAAAAAAAATCGGATGTTTTAGCACAAAAAATTGAAAAATCAAAACCTTAAAAAACATTTTTAAAAAATTTAAAAACGTTAGTTTAAATAGAGAATTTTATAAGCTTTAAAATGATGTATCACACGACCCCTTTTCCATTTGAAAAAATGTCACCCTATGCCCCCCTGCCCACATTTTAAGAGCTGAAAATATCAAATATATGCTACAAGATAGTTTAAGTTGTCTTATTTAAGAGTTCTAAATTTTAAGTCGATATCTCAACTCGTTCAAAAGTTAAAAGGGGGGGGTGACTTTTGGACCGCACTGTATAATATCTACGTCAAAAATACTATAGAAATACACTCGAACAGTTTTCTGTTAATCGTTGTTGTAAAGGGTGATCCTCTTCAAATAAGATTTATCACTTTCTCCCGAAAGCGATTTTTTTAATTTGACTGTTGGTGTATTAAATTAAAATCGATTACTACAATGCGCTTTTTTTCTAACCCAATCGTACAAGAGTTACTGTGGCCGATCTTATGGAAAAATGGCGTCAGTCAGATTTGGCTGAAATTTAAACATATTTAAATACAATTTAAAAAGGGCCAATGCCACTCTGTCAATAGCAGTGTTTTCACATCAACTCTGATGTAATATTTTGAAAACGCTGCTATTGATTTTTAAAACCAAGCCACAGTTATATTATAATTCTAGACAAAAGTGTCTGAAACAACTCTCAAAATTCAGTAGTTTAGGTCCTAGAATACTTTGAAGATCTGAAGCTATCTCGTCCAGTATATTTTGTGATTTTTTTTTTAAGTTTTAGGGTCTAAGAGCATTTTCACAGTGCACTCTTAAATTGGGTTTCAGCGCACAAACATACGTAAGACAAATATAGTTTGTTAGTGAGTAATTGACATGTTTTTTTTTTGTGGGCCTGTGTCATCAGACATTTCGTGCAAGAAAGAACATTACAGAGAGTAATTTATAATTTTTTAGGTGTTTAATTATTAATGCCTAGGCAAAAGACAATCAGTGAGTGCGTGACAACCTTTTAACACAGGAACACATGTGAGATTTCATATTTGATATGTTCCAGTACAGAAAAATGAAAGATATGCGTGGACAAATAATGACACATACATATACCTAGTTGATATTATCACACAAATCTCTAGGTATTTATAAATAAATTAAATTTATATGATTTATAACGTGGAGAAAAATACTAGGTACAACAATATTTTTCATAATATTTAGCTAATTATTGATTGTATTAATTGGTAATAATTATAATTAATTATGTTTAATAGATAAAAAGTTATTTAAAGCTATTTTCTTGGGTTTAATTAGAAAAAATTGCACAAATACCTGAAATATCTAAAGCGACAGAAATCAATTGTTTATAAAATTTACTCCTACTAGGAGAGGAATAGTTATTTATGGTACTAGTGGGTAAAGTAAGATATTGCCCATGAGAAAATTTACCTGGCGAGGCGTCAGCCAAGCAGGTTAATTTTCGAGAGGCCAATATCGGTTTACCCATGAGTGCCATACAAGGTTTTATCCAATAAATAGCTTAGGAATTCATATTTTTATTAAAAATTTTAATGACATTTACAAGAAAATAATTTGACAAGTGACAGTTGAGTGGGTAAAATAAATAATTATCCACTCAATAAAGTAAAAGCCACGCGGGGGTTATTATTGAGTTTATCTATTTAAAATAAAGCTGGTAATTGTCTTATTATCTGTGTGACTTGGATAAAAATTATTATTGCTTTAGGTGAAAAAAATTGATTTCACAGTCTGAAAACACAATAAATAATTGTATGTTCTAAAGCTAGTAGTGACAAAAATTAATTATATTTCTAGTTAGTTCGTCAATTAGCACTAAAAATGAGCAGAACAAACCTAAAATTACTTATATTTTTCATAAGCTTTGTTAATTTTTGCATAATTACCCTTACAAAGTAAAAATATAACATTTTCAACTTAATTGGACCAATCAATTTTCCGAGTACAGCCGATCGGCCAAGTAAATATTCTTCTTTTTTTTGTTAAATCAGACTTAAAACTAGTAAAAATAGATTTTTTTTTAATTAAACCTAGTTATGCCTAGTAAGCTTATACTCAGAAATCAAGTCCTGAGTAAACGCTTGTACAATCGAGTAAAATTTTTACTAGTAAGAAAAACTAGTCACTCGCTTACTGAGGGTTCAGTACGAGGTTCCGTAACTTCCTTCTATGATTATAATCATAACAACATAACAATTATTTTTTCTTGCTTTTATATCAAAGAATTTTAGTTGTAGCTCAAAAATGCCTATTATATTTTCAGAATGATTTAAGCTTCTTTTGTTTTTTTTTTCATTTGATAATTATAATTTTTAAGCAGGTTACTATAAAAGATGTTTTTTTCCTTTTGGCCTGCTTACTCCCTTTTGTGTAGTTTTTTCTTTGAATGTTTATTTTATGTTAAAAAACATCAATTACACAGGTCAAAAAGGATTTTGTGATCGTGTTTTTTTTTCTGGCTTGGTTAAGGCCCACTGACTGCCAAACAAGCTTTTTTTTGTTTCCATCACGTATAATTTTTTCAGCTATAAGCGATGCCAAAAATCTTATTATTTAACATAAAGTGTACAGTTTTGAGTTGTGGATATTGGTCTATATCAACATAACCAAAAGAAGCCATTTGACACATTTTTAGAAAGATCGAAACAAAAATTAAATTTTATTCAAAATCAGCGGTAACAAAAATAGTTGTATGCAAAAATTCAGAATTTTGTCCCTGTTATTTTTTCCAGGCCCACTTGTTTGAAACTCTTACGTTATGGACAAAAAAACGATATAAATATTCAAAGTCAACAACCCAAAATCAGCTGTCAGATCCAAATCATCTTTCAAAAGTTAAAAATTAGTTGGCCTGTGTTATTGTTTTTAAAATGTTGTAAATCATAGTTTCTGAAATAGTTTCACATTTTTTTTTTATTTTTAAGCAAAAATATAATTATAAACATTTTTGAGATATGTAAAGAAGACCTTTTGTATGATACTCACCTCGATAAGGTTCTTTTGTTTTTATTTTTGCATTGTGTACAAAAGAAAATGTAAAAAAATATACCTGATTTCAGTTTCCTAGGTTATATATTAACACTTATATACCTGGGTATGTATTCTCGGGCTCGAGAGAACGCATTCCCGGGAGAAAGGTAGTGTGGGTTGCATATTCTTTCTCTCGAAACGCAAAACTACTTATTCTTGAACTTCACTTCGCACGAAAATTGAGGAACTTTACTTCTACTACTCGGGATCGTGAGAAGCGGTCGTTCACGGAAATTTTGACATATAAGTTAGTCGCGCGCATTCGAACATAACCCTATTTTTGCTTTGGTTTTGTGTTGTTAATTTAAATACCGTTTTGTTTTATAATAGTTAATCGTAATTAATAAAAGATTTTTTATATTTATAAATTATTATACATTATTATACATATTATAATAATAATAATATAACGATGGACGATTTGGAAATTGTGGGGGCTGTTGCCCTTTTGGGAGATCTGCAAGATGCGGAAGATCAAATGGAGAACGAATAACGGGAAGTGTTGGCTAGGGCCGACCCTTTCCAACAAAAAAATTATAGTGAATTCAGGGCTAAACAGCCCACTATTGACAAGAGGGTTGTCCTGAATAAAATTTTAAAGTATTTTTTTTTGTTGGCTGCTGGTGGGCGCAGATCTTTTTCTGTTTTTATTCTCATTTCTTACACATTAATTTTTAGATATTAATTATAAAAATTATTCAAACCACTGAAACTTGTTTACAAATAATGAAAATAATTACAGCCTGCGCACGCAAACTCGTTTCGCATAATCTGATTGGTTAAAATCCGCTAAAATACTTGGCAACGCTGCAGCCTGCTGCAGAGATCCCATCACGCTCACTAATGTTCAAGAATAGCATTTTTTAACTTTGGGGAACTTTTATATGATATGATCAGTTCCCTTCCTACGAAAATTGTTCACGTTCTCTCGAGCCCGAGAATAGATACCCTGGGATAAACGGATGTGGTTAATTATATATTTTTACCTAAAGCTTTGTAATATTTAAAGTAATTTTTAACTGTGTAGGTTTTATTTATTTTAAATTTGTTTCAGATTGTTTTAATTTTATTGTACTTACTATGCTTTAACGCATTTTCTAACCCACACCCAAAAGAAAAATAAAAACATTGCGGAAAAATTAATGATTTCGTTTCCGGTAAAAAAATAAAATTTGACAGGTATCAAGAGGACTTTTAAAATTGTTATAATTGGTCCCGAACTCACATGTGAAATATAATTGGGTATGTATTCTCGGGCTCGAGAGAACGCATTCCCGGGAGAAAGGTAGTGTGGGTTGCATATTCTTTCTCTTGAAACGCAAAACTACTTATTCTTGAACTTCACTTCCCACGAAAATTGAGGAACTTTACTTCTACTACTCGGGATCGTGAGAAGCGGTCGTTCACGGAAATTTTGACATATAAGTTAGTCGCGCGCATTCGAACATAACCCTATTTTTGCTTTGGTTTTGTGTTGTTAATTTGAATACCGTTTTGTTTTATAATAGTTAATCGTAATTAATAAAAGATTTTTTATATTTATAAATTATTATACATTATTATACATATTATAATAATAATAATATAACGATGGACGATTTGGAAATTGTGGGGGCTGTTGCCCTTTTGGGAGATCTGCAAGATGCGGAAGATCAAATGGAGAACGAATAACGGGAAGTGTTGGCTAGGGCCGACCCTTTCCAACAAAAAAATTATAGTGAATTCAGGGCTAAACAGCCCACTATTGACAAGAGGGTTGTCTTGAATAAAATTTTAAAGTATTTTTTTTTGTTGGCTGCTGGTGGGCGCAGATCTTTTTCTGTTTTTATTCTCATTTCTTACACATTAATTTTTAGATATTAATTATAAAAATTATTCAAACCACTGAAACTTGTTTACAAATAATGAAAATAATTACAGCCTGCGCACGCAAACTCGTTTCGCATAATCTGATTGGTTAAAATCCGCTAAAATACTTGGCAACGCTGCAGCCTGCTGCAGAGATCCCATCACGCTCACTAATGTTCAAGAATAGCATTTTTTAACTTTGGGGAACTTTTATATGATATGATCAGTTCCCTTCCTACGAAAATTGTTCACGTTCTCTCGAGCCCGAGAATAGATACCCTGGGATAAACGGATGTGGTTAATTATATATTTTTACCTAAAGCTTTGTAATATTTAAAGTAATTTTTAACTGTGTAGGTTTTATTTATTTTAAATTTGTTTCAGATTGTTTTAATTTTATTGTACTTACTATGCTTTAACGCATTTTCTAACCCACACCCAAAAGAAAAATAAAAACATTGCGGAAAAATTAATGATTTCGTTTCCGGTAAAAAAATAAAATTTGACAGGTATCAAGAGGACTTTTAAAATTGTTATAATTGGTCCCGAACTCACATGTGAAATATAATTGCCTAAAAATTTGCTCGCCTATTGTCTAGCCTGACTGCGAAACATTTTTAAATGTCCTTTTCTATTATTATAATAGACATCTGTCGAGGCTGATGTAAATTTATTATGTCGGCTTTAATCGAAAAGAATAGTAGTTTTAAAGCCTTTATATACAGCGTGGTCCGTTTATCTTGAAAACACCCCATTTTCAAAAAAATATTAATTATTTAATTCAAATATACAAAAATTGTATTTATTACTTATCAGTTTCTAGTATGTAATAAATCAGTTAATACTAGTGTCTACTAGAGTATCTATACCATTTAAATAGACATTTAGTTTCTACTTGTCTTGAGAATTAAAAAAAAAACACACAATTTTACGTAATATATTGTTTATTTCTAAAATAACAGATTAATATTTTTTAACGAAATTTGGTATAGACCCATTTTAAGCAATTGCAAATACACTCAATACACAACAAATTTTTGTTGTAAAAAAATCGCTAGTATATTTTCTTAAAAAAACCTATTATAAAAGATAGTGTAGTTAGCAGGTTTTTGCAAAACAAAATTATTTTTGGGCTTTATATTGTAGAGTTTTTTTGTCCTCACGTTTTAAAAAAAGGTTCATCCTTATCCATCAATACCTACTCCTTTTATTGGGGTGTTTCCAAAATAAACGGATAACACTGTATACAATAAAACTATAATAATTATAATTGAATTGGTCAGTTGAAGAACTGTACTAGTCCAAAAATAGCAATTTTGAAATAAGATAGCAAAAATACGCAAAATTTGTAGCTTTATTAGGAAAAGTATCATTTACGTGAACGCTATGCTGAGAGAATCGTGAGATGAATCGAATTTCATTTGTTTTTTTTATTTTTTTCAGTGTATGTTTTATGTTTATTAAGGATATCAAGAGTTTATTTTTTAAGCAATTTTGTAGAATATCTTTGTTTTTATTTTCATTCGTTTCTAAATTATTTAAAATCAAAATTGACAAAACTCATTTTTTAATCAAGTAACCTGTCGTAACCTGTTGAGATATTTAAAAAAAAATAATTTAAAATTGGCTTAACTCCATCTACAAAATTTCTTAAATCAATAAACTCTTTCGACATCCGTAATAATACACTGAAAAAAATTTAAAAAAATAAATTCGATTTATCTCATGAATCCCTTTACCGATTATTTTCATCGTAAACATCGTAGAAGAGATTTATGAAAAAATCCCATTGGTGCAAACTAGTAGAAATAGCAATAGCTATATTGGAAGATTTGGGTTCAGCATATCAAGGAAGAAAAAATATTAAATTAAATAATTGAAAATAAAAAATCTTACTTTATAAGTTAATTTAATTAATGCATAAAAAAACATTTAGGAGCATCCATTTTTTAAGGTAGCAATGGGACTAATTTTAAGAATGCGTTGCATGAGTAACATTAATTCCATGTATGAGCCGTAAATGAAAATTAATCGTCTAACGAGGAAAAGCAAAGTGTCCTGTTAATTAAGAGCGTGAAGAAGGAGCTATATTATAATTATGCCACGTTTTGCCGTAATTGTTACTTTATTTGGAACTTTAGGTGAAATTATTAAAGTATTTTTTTCACTACCAGCCTAAAAGCACATCTTTATTAGTGTTCTTTTCATTGGTAGAAATATTATTTCTCTACCTATGACGTCAGAGGTTCTAAAAATAATAAAATTGCACCATGGTTAATAATGAATTTTTATTCAGCTGTTTTGGCATCTGCTGTTTCACTTAATTATTAAATCACATTGCTATTTACAAGTGTCTTTAGGCACCAAATTTATTTATTGCATGATAAATTAAAAAATATTAACTAAATTAGTACCTATAAAACATGTTTTACAAAAAAACTCTTCGAAAAGTGAAAATCATTGGCCCATCATATTCAACCATAGATTATACAACCCATATATTATCGTAAGGATCATAGATTACTAGAGGTACAACCCCCATATATTGATTTTTGAGACAATAGATTCTCCCTCACAGTTTTCGCCTGTCCCCTTATTTCTGGGGTAGTACCAGAATCATCACTTTGCATTTCACTTTCCATTTTTATATATTTTATTACACTTAACACGGAAACACTTTCTAACTTAATAATTTTAGCAGATCACCAGAAAATTTCTGCCAGAAATGTCAAGTTATTCATTTGTTTTTTTAATGGCCGCGAACGGCCAGCGTGATATTTTAAATTTATAAGCTTTTTCATTAAATTTTAGTAAAAAAATAAATAAATAGCTAATTAATTGTACTGGTAGTGAAAAAAATACTATATTTTCCACGTGAAGATTTAACATTTTAGACCGCGTCTTGCGGGATTCGCGCTAGCGCGCTCATCCCGCAATTTGACACAGGTCAAAAATGTTAAACTTCTCTCACTTGGTAAATAATATACTATTTCTAATTGATGTACTCTTTTTCATTACTTAATAAGATCGACCTCAATGGTGACTCACCAAAAACCATACTGAAACAAGAAACGCAAGGAACACTGGTAAGAGAGTCACAGGCTCTGAACCAACCAAACCAACCAACATGCCACCTTCCTCCTCCTACTTAATAAATTAATTTAAATTAGTAGTGTTTACTTTTTTTTTGATATTTGATGAGAAATTTAATTATCATACATTTTCTAGCATATTTTTCTTTTTAAGAAAAGTCCTGCATTACTAAAAATGCCCAGTAAAAGAGCTTTCCCATTTATCCTCAGCCCGTAAAATGATTTTTTTATTATCAGATTCACTTTCAGCAACCATAAAAACCTTAATATACCAATTTTCACGAAAACTACCCTCTGCCCCTTTAGGGGTAAAGTTAGAATTTTTTTATAATCAGATTCACTTTCAAAAACCTCAAAAACCGCAATATAACAATTTTCACGAAAACTACCCCCACCCCTCAGGGGGTGAAATTAGAAAAAAAGTATTATCAGATTCATATTCGTCGACCACAAAAACCCCTATACCAATTTTGATGAAAAAATTAAAAATATTTAAAAAAAATTACCCCCCCCACCCCAGCGGGGGTGAAGTTAGAAAAATTTTATTTTCAGATTCAATTTTAGCAACGTTGAAAAACCCCATACGGCAATTTTAAAATTTTTGTAAAAAAAAATGTATTTTTCCCCATTTGCCCCCCTTGCCGCACACCAATGTTCACCAAAAACAATCCCGAGCGAGAACTTTTGGTAACATACCTGTATGCCAAATTTCAAGTCTCTAGCTTAAAGCGTTCTTAAGTTATCGTGCCCACAATATTTCCCGGACAGACCGATCGACCGACCGACCGACCGACCGATCGACCGAGCGACAATTTTTGTTTGCTTGAAATTGAAATACACAAAAAAAAAAATTGAAAATTTTTGCACGAATACAAGGCTTTCCGAAATTTTGAAAATTTTCAAAAAGGGAAAGCAAAATTGAAAGTCAATTTTACGTTTCTTATTGTTTTATGTCTGTCGGTCGGTGTTAAAAAAAAACACCCTGAGGTGTCAACTATAATATTGTCTGTAAAACAGGTAACTAGAAACGAAATAAAATTTTGATGTCTATAGAATCAAAAAGCAAAAAAAAAGTTAATTACTCTTAACCGAACAAAATTTTTGTTACTTATTTTTGTGCGCTAAAGAAAATTTTGCAGTGAAAAAGCTCGGTGACCCCATAATTTAAAAATAAAATGCATAAAGTTCTCTGCAACATAAACTATTGGATTTTGGGGTTATGCCCGGAAAAACTTTTGATGAGAAAGTCGACAACTATAACATATCCGAAATTCTGCCAAATCTGATTGTGATGCAAGGTCCTTTGGGGGTCGCTGAGCTTTTTCGTTGTCACAAGCCCAAAAATTCAGTCTGGTGAAGACTAATTGATGTTTTTAATATTTTAAATACGCATTTCAATGATGCATCGCCATGAGTGGGAAAATCAGACAACATAGTGCTACTTTAGCTACTTTATAAGATAAAAAACTTTCATAATTAAAAAAATATATATTATCTAATCGCTAAATATTTTAATGCATGCATGCGGGATAATTACAAAGAGAACCTAAATGCTAAAAAATCAATTTTTGTTCTAATTATATAGTTAAAGTAATTTTGGAAAAATACCTACCTTATCAGACAATCAACCAAGCAATTAATTTTTGTTTGTTCAACGTGGTGAATATTTTGACCACCTCCCCATAGGTTGGGGGTGGCTCACCTTCGTGACGAGCATTACGCTCGCGTGTCTTATCAGCCACTATCACACCCTTTGTGTCTCCGAAGACCACGGTGACAGAAGATTCGTAATTTAGTTCCATTATACGTCCATTGTCTTGTGTAATTTACACAGTTTTTCCCCCGCGCATACATTATGTATGATAAGTTTACTTTAAGGCCCAAGCGAAATTAGGCCAAAAAGGGTAGTCTACTCACCTACAGTAGGTGACACCTACTTCGAATAGATACGTTGAAGTACTGGGAACTGCTTTTTTACATTGTAATATAGGAGAAAATATACTTAAAAAATTCAATAATATTTTCTTTAATTTTCTTTTTGCGAAAAAGGAAAAAAAAAATTGAAAAAAAAACTTTTTAATTTTTTTTTAATTTTTTTTTTAATTAAATTTTTTTTTGGGGGTTTTGTTAACCCTAATTTTTGTTGTTTTTGGTGGGATTATTCTCAAAGACTATAGAGATTTTCTCCTCATAGAACTTGATTTTTCCTAAAAATTTCGAGTCGATCGGATAAGTCCTGAATATAATAGAATAGAATTTTATTTTCTCCTTATGTACATATTACAGTTGAAAAAAAAAATAATAACAAAAATTGCTTTATGCACAAAACCTAGTTAAGTTATTGAGAAAAATGTCTAGAATAATTTTGTAAAGATTAGAAAAACATTTATAAAAAATTATAAAGAATATTAATTATATAAAGCTATACAATATAGTTGTTAAATTAAAAAAAAAACATATAAATACAAATAATAAAAAAAAATATAATAATAAAAATAATAAAATCTAAAGAAATGACTAGAATTGTTTATTTAGAAATTTGATTTTTAAATCATAAAAACATTTGCCTGAAGAAAAGTTTTTGGTTACGATTTAAATATATTTATTGAAGATGCTTTTTGAATTGAATTAGGTAAGTGATTGAAGTACTTTTTTAATTTTTACTTTACTTTACTTTTATGGGAGGCATAGCTTAGTGGCTAGCGCGTATGTATAGCAAGCCTACTAGTGTGAGTTCGATTCTCACTGGCGCCGATTTGCCTTTTTCAGTTAATTAATAATTTAAATTTGGCGAATGCGATTAGTGAACACTCCCTAGAAACTGGTTCGAAAGTCAGTATAAGCCGGTGGTTCCCTCTACTACTAGCCCACACAAGCCGTCGACTTAGGGGATGCTTAACTAAGTAGAATAGTACGAGGTTAAACAAATAAACCTATATATCAAAACTTGATACCAGTATATAAAGGTCCTTGATGAGGTTGAAATATTTTCACGGAGTTTGTATACTAATATACAAATCTTGTAAAGATATAAATCATAGATCGTAAATATCTTCAGTCTTGAAAACTGATCTCTGAGTTTGGACTTTGGCGTGTTAACAAAAAAACGTGACATCGGACAGACGGACATTTTTGAAGTTTCTTATTTTTTCAATAAACACATTTGTATCCAAAAATTTTTTGTCTATGAAGTTTTTTTGGCGATTTTAGGAAACTACCGTATAATACTATTCTAGCGCTTGCGCTGTGTATAGTATAATAACAGAAGTTTATGAGCTTTCGTTAATTAGCAAATCAACGAAATACAACATTCACTATAAAATATTAAATTATTAGATGAAAATTAAATTATTGGATGTAAATTATTGTTTTTTATTAAAACTTTTGGTTGTTATGTAATTTATAAAAAAAATGAATGTATTAAATTTCAGCCGTAGAAAAAGTATAGTCTGCAACAGGCATAGAATGGCTATTCCTAGCTCGTGGACCGTCCACTCGTTTGTAATATGTCTCATTCTACACTTGTTACAGAATATACTATTCTCTACGACTGCTTTAGAATGTAAGCAAATACACACACTTTTCAAACACAGAATGAATCCCTTCTAGCTCTAGATACGGTATGAATATTCCGTAAGTGTTAGAATGAGCATATGTAGTGCCATCTCTTGTTTATAAAAGTAAAGAAAACTGTAGCAAAATTAGCAAAAATATATATATTTTACCATAAAATATTGAATAATTAAATGCAATTTAAAGTTTTGCGTTAAAATTACATAAAGTTTATTAGTTTTTTTTAATATTTGACCAGTTTTTTTATCAATTTAGTTCAAAAAATTAAAACTTCTCCATCTGTTGTTAAATATTTAAACCTGATAACTGTCACAGCAATCTGACATAACCTTTAATTTTTGCATTAAAATTTGTAAATATGTGCTAAAATGAAATAAAATTTTTTTTAAGTACTGATTTGATAAAATTATTAAATAACATTAAATGATTTATTTAAAAATATGTGTTTTGTTGCATTTACAATGTCGAGTCACAAAAAACATTGTTTTTTACCTTGTCATATTTGCAGTCGAAGAAAAAGTATAGTCTACAACACGTATGGAATAGTCATTTCGCGCTCGCGGGACCGTCATAACTGTCACAGCAATCTGACATAACCTTTAATTTTTGCATTAAAATTTGTAAATATGTGCTAAAATGAAATAAAATTTTTTTTAAGTACTGATTTGATAAAATTATTAAATAACATTAAATGATTTATTTAAAATTATGTGTTTTGTTGCATTTACAATGTCGAGTCACAAAAAACATTGTTTTTTACCTTGTCATATTTGCAATCGAAGAAAAAGTATAGTCTACAACACGTATGGAATAGTCATTTCGCGCTCGCGGGACCGTCATAACTGTCACAGCAATCTGACATAACCTTTAATTTTTGCATTAAAATTTGTAAATATGTGCTAAAATGAAATAAAATTTTTTTTAAGTACTGATTTGATAAAATTATTAAATAACATTAAATGATTTATTTAACATTATGTGTTTTGTTGCATTTACAATGTCGAGTCACAAAAAACATTGTTTTTTACCTTGTCATATTTGCAGTCGAAGAAAAAGTATAGTCTACAACACGTATGGAATAGTCATTCCGCGCTCGCGGGACCGTCATAACTGTCACAGCAATCTGACATAACCTTTAATTTTTGCATTAAAATTTGTAAATATGTGCTAAAATTAAATAAAATTTTTTTTAAGTACTGATTTGATAAAATTATTAAATAACATTAAATGATTTATTTAAAAATATGTGTTTTGTTGCATTTACAATGTCGAGTCACAAAAAACATTGTTTTTTACCTTGTCATATTTGCAGTCGAAGAAAAAGTATAGTCTACAACACGTATGGAATAGTCATTCCGCGCTCGCGGGACCGTCATAACTGTCACAGCAATCTGACATAACCTTTAATTTTTGCATTAAAATTTGTAAATATGTGCTAAAATTAAATAAATTTTTTTTTAAGTACTGATTTGATAAAATTATTAAATAACATTAAATGATTTATTTAAAAATATGTGTTTTGTTGCATTTACAATGTCGAGTCACAAAAAACATTGTTTTTTACCTTGTCATATTTGCAGTCGAAGAAAAAGTATAGTCTACAACACGTATGGAATAGTCATTCCGCGCTCGCGGGACCGTCATAACTGTCACAGCAATCTGACATAACCTTTAATTTTTGCATTAAAATTTGTAAATATGTGCTAAAATGAAATAAAAAATTTTTTAAGTACTGATTTGATAAAATTATTAAATAACATTAAATGATTTATTTAAAATTATGTGTTTTGTTGCATTTACAATGTCGAGTCACAAAAAACATTGTTTTTTACCTTGTCATATTTGCAGTCGAAGAAAAAGTATAGTCTACAACACGTATGGAATAGTCATTCCGCGCTCGCGGGACCATCATAACTGTCACAGCAATCTGACATAACCTTTAATTTTTGCATTAAAATTTGTAAATATGTGCTAAAATGAAATAAAAATTTTTTTAAGTACTGATTTGATAAAATTATTAAATAACATTAAATGATTTATTTAAAAATATGTGTTTTGTTGCATTTACAATGTCGAGTCACAAAAAACATTGTTTTTTACCTTGTCATATTTGCAGTCGAAGAAAAAGTATAGTCTACAACACGTATGGAATAGTCATTCCGCGCTCGCGGGACCGTCATAACTGTCACAGCAATCTGACATAACCTTTAATTTTTGCATTAAAATTTGTAAATATGTGCTAAAATAAAATAAAATTTTTTTTAAGTACTGATTTGATAAAATTATTAAATAACATTAAATGATTTATTTAAAAATATGTGTTTTGTTGCATTTACAATGTCGAGTCACAAAAAACATTGTTTTTTACCTTGTCATATTTGCAGTCGAAGAAAAAGTATAGTCTACAACACGTATGGAATAGTCATTCCGCGCTCGCGGGACCGTCATAACTGTCACAGCAATCTGACATAACCTTTAATTTTTGCATTAAAATTTGTAAATATGTGCTAAAATGAAATAAAATTTTTTTTAAGTACTGATTTGATAAAATTATTAAATAACATTAAATGATTTATTTAAAATTATGTGTTTTGTTGCATTTACAATGTCGAGTCACAAAAAACATTGTTTTTTACCTTGTCATATTTGCAGTCGAAGAAAAAGTATAGTCTACGTATGGAATAGTCATTCCGCGCTCGCCTGCCGGCTCGTATGACAAACTTTCCGGAATATTGTCTATTCCATACCAGTTATAGAACATACTATTTCGAAGTATTTGTAATAGTATTCTTTAGCATTTAACCACTATCAGTGTTGATTAGATTGCTTTTGTAAACGAGTCTATGAATAGGTAAGTAACATCATTTTAATTAAGTAAAAGGGATATGCAAATCAGTTAGTCATTTGATGTAACCGAGATACGGATCTTAGACACTACCCTAGACAACAGCGGTATCTAAGTTACGATAAATGTCTTCGACAAAATGACCCTTTATCTATCTTATTCGTTTTAGTTAATTAGAATATGCACGTAATCAACATTTTTATTAGCTTAAACATTTACAAAAAAAAATATATTGTAAAACTTAGCAGGTGCTGTACATTTTGTACATTTTTAAATTATGTATATTATCGATTCCTGAGTTGCGCTTAATAGCTGATATAGATATAGAGATAGACATAGAGGTAGATACAATAATAGACAGTGATATACACAGAAATGTGGAGATATATGCAACCTTTTTAAGTGGAGTAGAATGTTCAACGCTTATACATTTAAAAGGATCAAGATTTTAACTTTAATATATGACGTAGGTATTTTAGTCCAGTCAAATAACGAGAAATTCCTATGTGCATTTATTGCAATTTACATTTATTATTTGACTGGACTATTTGTTTTAATTAGATTTTAAATTATAGTTAATATAGTGCGGCATAAAACACATCTATGAGGAGGTCCCTGGAATAAATTAATAAATAAATTAAATGAAATAAAATAAATAATACAAATGAAAAAAATGAAATAAATAAAACAAATAAAACAAGTAATATAACTTAAATAAATAAAATAAAACAAACAAAATAAATAAAATAAATAAAATAAATAATATAAATAAAATAAATAAAATAAATAAAATAAATAAAATAAATAAAATAAATAAAATAAATAAAATAAATAAAATAAATAAAATAAATAAAATAAATAAAATAAATAAAATAAATAAAATAAATAAAATAAATAAAATAAATAAAATAAATAAAATAAATAAAATAAATAAAATAAATAAAATAAATAAAATAAATAAAATAAATAAATTAAATAAATGAAATAAATGAAATAAATTAAATAAATGAAATAAATTAAATAAATTAAATAAATAAAATAAATTAAATAAATTAAATAAATTAAATAAATTAAATAAATAAAATAAAATAAATAAATTAAATAAATTAAATAAATTAAATAAATCAAATAAATTAAATAAATTAAATAAATGAAATAAATTAAATAAATTAAATAAATTAAATAAATTAAATAACTTAAATAAATTAAATAAATTAAATAAATTAAATAAATTAAATAAATTAAATAAATTAAATAAATTAAATAAATTAAATAAATTAAATAAATTAAATAAATTAAATAAATTAAATAAATTAAATAAATTAAATAAATTAATGAAATTAAATAAATTAAATAAATTAAATAAATTAAATAAATTAAATAAATTAAATAAATTAAATAAATTAAATAAATTAAATAAATTAAATAAATTAAATAAATTAAATAAATTAAATAAATTAAATAAATTAAATAAATTAAATAAAATAAATTAAATAAATTAAATTAATGAAAAGTAATTTTATGTGAAACATACAAAATGTCAAAATTCGAATAATTATTTTTTTTCAAAATTAATGGAGGGACCCTAGCACAAGCCGAAAGCTTATTTTGGTCTTTCCATGCTTATGTAATATATTGCAGAATAAACTATAAACTATAAACAATCAATCAGTGTTTTTGAGTGAATTTATGTAATAGTGTATAGTATTCGAGTTGTGTTCAAGTAAACGTGAAAACTAAATTGTATACATTTGTTTACTTGAATTACATTAGGAAAATATTTCTCTTTGTGCATAATTTGTAAAATTTATAGACTATAAATACATAAGACAATCATTAGTTATCAGCAAACAAAATCTAGAAAAAATAATTCCACGAAACTATACACGAACTGTTAGATTTATTATTTAGTAAGTCATTTTTAATATTATTTGACATTAAATATTATACAGACAAACATACTACGTGTCTTGATGTATGAAAAAGTCGTGAAGATATGTAATGTTTCGCATTCCACAGTATACTCTTCACTGTGGATAATATTGCGTTTCCTCTCGATATACGGCGCGGTTCAACAGTCAAACCCCTCTTAAGTTTTGAACGAGGTGAGATATCAACTTTTAGTTTGGTAAATAGGAGAACATAAACTATCTTTTTTTATATATTTAATATTTTTATCTATTAAAATTTGGGCAGGGGGTGATGGAGGGGAAGTGTTTTAAATGTAAACGGAGATAGTGTCATACATTATTTTATGTATTTTCTCTCGTTCTAATTATGTAATAATTAAAATAAATCTCGGTTTATAGAACTGCGTTTAAATTATATATAAAGATAAAATTTCCCAACGTTTCACCATTTATTGGATTGGCATCTTCAGGGGATAAATATAACAACAAAAATATTACTTAAAATACAAAAAATTAAATCAATTACATTTACATGAAATAATAACACAAGAAACAGGGACTTGATCCACAGAAGTACCAGGCATACCCTCCAAAGTCAAAACTCTTCGGTCTATAGAGGTATTGAAGTATACAATCAGTTAGATGAAAATTATAAGGTGTTGAGTGAAAATCAATTCAAGAAAAAAGTAAAAGAACATTTTTTACAACTGTGATATTCTGCTTTTTAATAATTTTAGTCTGATATAATGTTAGTTTATATTATATTATATTATGTTAGTTGGTTTTATATTATATTATTTTAGTTAGTTTTATATTATATTATATTATATTATATTATGTTATATTTTTTTTGTGTAAATTTTAAATTTATTTGTTTATCTATCTATATTATAATATTTGTGATATTTTAAAGTATTTAGCTAGGCCTAGTTACCAGTTTTGTAGTGCATTTTAGGTCAGAAATAAATTATTAAAAAAAAAATAAAGGTAACAATAAGGGTAACAAAAGAAAATTGTGTGTATTAAAAAGTGGCGGCCCCTATATTTTTTTTATTTATGAATGGATTTGTTTTTCAAAATTGGAATCAATAATATTAATACCAATCAAAGCAATGTTTTGTGAAAATTTAAAGTGTATTCCTTTGTTTTATAATTTTTTGAAAACTTGTTTTTGCCATAATATTCTTATTTTTCAAGACATATGTATATTTCAAAAACAACAGTGTTCTTCTTTTCTTACACTATAAAAAACAATTGGAAAAATATCATACATATATTTTGGAGTATCTCCATACATATACATGTACAAATCTCGTCAGTATAGTAAAATTTTTATACCTTAGTGGAAAATTCGACTAAATAAACATGCATATACTTTAAAAGTATTAAATTTTTTCGAACCGCGTTATTCAAAAATTAACATGCGTGTATGGGTTAATTACTTCCAATAAATGTATGGTAACTTACCACTGGTAATTTTACCACAATTTTTATGGTGTGGAACTTTACTTTTTATAAAAACTTTCTTCTTCTTCCATTCAGTTTTATGGTCTTAGCTACTAAGGCTATCCGACCAACTAATCTCAAATTCCAATTTCTAATTAAAACATAGGATCTGCTATTACGCAGGTCTGGGATGTCCCATTCCTATGTTTTGTCTTTTTACTTCTAACCTATGTAGGTTGTATTATAATCGCTTAAAAAATCTCTCTCAACATAACCTCAAATAAAAAACGTGGACAATACAAATCAAATCACCAAGCTCAAATTCCAATTAAAATCAATACATAACATCTATACTTCCATAACAAACATATTTTAATATTCACTAGCCATGGCTGAAACCTAACGCGAATTAAACGAATTAAACACCGCCGTAGTCTTGTTGCTCGTTTCGCGAATGAACAGCAACTTTTTTTATAAAAACTTTATAAAGATCGGACAGTTTGTTCTTGAGTTATCATCACGCCCCGGAATAAATAGGACATTGGTAGTATATACCAGTACCGGGTTTAAAATAATTGGCATTTTATAATATTCTGTTAATTGAATTATTATTTCAACAAGTATGCTGTAAATTGTTATAAAACAGTTTGTATACTTTTATAATTTTATTCAAAATTTATCTGATAATGTGAATAAAGATTTTATCTTTTATTTTTAAAATTTAATATTAAAAATAAGGGGCTGATCAGATATTACGTAATCGTTTATATATAAAGTATATTTTGGTGTGCTGTACGTAGATATATCGTTTTCCATACCACAGAAAATGTTTCTATACATCGTTTTCCATATGGCAGAAAATAATTCTATTATTTTCTATAGTATTCTATATGGAAAAATTAAAAAGAATAGTATATATTCCGATTAAAACTCTTATTGGAATCTATATGGTATTTTAACAGGATACTTGATGGCGCTGTACGTCGTACGGCTCGCTATGTTCAACTTTTCATCATCTGTTTTGTCACTGTTTTTATTATTTTCCGTCGATATTTAGTAAAGTTATTATACAAATTGCCTTAGTTTTATTGTTACATTGTGTACTTTTTTGAATGAAAACAAGCAATGAATAACATAAAAACAGTGTTGTTAAATTATAATTTAATGAAAAATCTTTCTTTAATTCTTAAAGTTAGCATTTTTCTCAAAAAATAATACATATTATGTATTAAAACATATTTGTAAACATTAGTTACTAAGATAAACAATATCAACTCTATTTCCATATTGATACGCGTGCGATCATGTATTTTTTCATTTGTCCTATTTTTTCCGGAGTCTGGTTATCATGCGCACAAAAAACTAGTTAAGAATTGGATAAAAATGTATCGTCTACGAGATAATTTTTAACAATTTTTGAAATTTGAAAACCACCGTATAATACTCTTCCAGGTTGGGAGATATGAAGAGTATAAAAAGCCTAGGATGATAGTTATCTTTCACATACTAAGTTCACTTTCTATCATACCTTATATTTATTGTTTGACTAATGATAATGACGATATTAATACTTTATCATGTATTATAAGAAACCCATACAATTTATTGTGTTTTTTGATGTCCTTAATGGTCGATAATGGTTTAAGTTTTATGTTCCCTCTATAGCATATACATTGTTGTTTGTATCCTGATCATAACTAATAATAGAAAATAAAAATTAATTACATTCTATATTACTTTTCCCGAGGAAAGTTTGCGTTAGTAAACAAATTTCGAAAAAAAATATTGCTTGTTTTACGTTTCTCGACGTTTTATATTCAAAAAATGTGATTTCCGTTAAAAAAAATGTCTGTCCTAGAAATTTGTGACCATCGACTGACTTAAAATTTGGACCATATAGTCGGCGCATTGGACAGTAGTCCAATACGTTAGGCAGCATAATACCAACCTAAAAAGAAAACTCCCTAAAAATATTATATTTGGATTTTATAACAGTGCAACAAAAATGTGCATATAAAATAAATTTATTTATTTTTGTTTGGACTTTTTGTTTTTGATATTATTAAACCTAAGTCTATTATAATAGGAGAAAATATTGTTTTGTTGGCAGCACTATTTTTTATAAGAATCTATCATGGGCGTTAGGGATGGTAGTCAAATTTTTGGACTTTTTTTATGTTTGTTCCCGCATAACTTTGGAGCGAATGAACGGAATTTGATGAAACCTTTTGCAACATAAAGAGGACATTCATGAGGTGGTCCCGTTTTAATTTGACGCTCGGATAATGCCGGGTAAGCCGGATAATTAAGATAAATCTAATCGTTTTAAAGCAATTTCACTTAAAACCGGCTTAATTTGGTTCTAATACCAACCAATTTTTTAGAAATTGGTCGGATAACTCGGATAAGCCGGATAACTTGATTAATTACGGCAGGCTAAAAATCTTTTAAATGCAGCCAAACTTGATTCTGTGGACCTGTAATATTAAAATACCAAGAGAAAATTATAAAATTTGTGATTATACCATAAGGCGTTATTTGATTATTACTTAAGGCTTAAAGTTTAACAAAGCTTTTATTTAATATTTCGTTTAAAATAAGGTTGGTTGGACTCTTGGGGGCTGAAATAAAAATACTACTAAATTTATTTTTTAGAAATTTATCTTTAAGATGATGACGTCACAACGCACTAATAGTGCGTTGTGACGTCAGCAGCTTGCCGAGATGGAAGGACAACTATAATTTAGCTTGGATGAAGTTACAAATCTACAAGTTTTGTGTCTCTAAAAAGTAAAAAATAAAAACTTTTCCCAAAAAAAAAATGAACCGACTTCTGTCCCTAAAAAGTAAAAAATAAAAAATAAGTCGGTCAAATTTCACAACAAAAATAATTGTTTTTATTTAATTTAGGGAGTGGTGAAATTGGCACAGACTTATTTTTTATTTTTTACTTTTTAGAGACAGAAGTCGGTTCATTTTTTTTGCGAAAAGTTTTTATTATACTTTTTTATTGTGAAGATTAAAATGACATTTTCCATAAATGTATGTATGTATTTGTTTTGGTGTGTAAAAGTATTGATTTCTCATTTTGCTATAAATATTAATTAAAAATTAGACCGACTTATAATTATTAAATTCTACCCAACACAAAGCCAATCAATCACCTTCACGTCATTCGCTAGATAAATAGTATGAAAGTAATTTCAATGTAGTAATTTTCGTTTTTGCAAAAAAAAAAGAAATTTTGATATTATTAAATGTAGAGGGAAACTTTCATAAGGTCATACATACCATTTTTGGTAATATGCGATATTTGCACGAAATCAGTAGAATACTCATACTTGATCTAAATGTCTCAGAATACAAAAATATACTAATAGGAGTTTATTTATTATTCCATCAATCTATTTTCTAATCATCGTACAGGGTGATATTGGTAGACTGACAGTTTCGGGCTGCTGGCCCTCTTCAGTACCAAGAGTCAACTCTGCACGCTGATTAAGAAAAAGTTTTTAGACTTTATTCGCCAAAGGAATATAGCCATTAGATTGATGTAGAATTGTGCGCCATCTATTGGTAGATATAAACAACTACTCATACCTCTCCTAGTCTGGAGACTTTGAATGGTAGCAAGTTGAAGACCTGCGTGTCTCAAGCACATAGAATTAGTAAGGACAGAAATTTTTAATTTTAAACAAAATTACAAAAATATTAATTTATTATTCCATCAATCTATTTTTATCGTACAGGGTGATATTGGTAGACTGAAAGTTTCGAGCTGCTGGCACTCTTCAGTACCAAGAGTCAACTCTGCACGCTGATTAATAAAAAGTTTTTAGACTTTATTCGCCAAAGGAATATAGCCATTAGATTGATGTAGACTTGTGCGCCATCTATTGCTAGATGTAAACAACTACTCATACCTCTCCTAGTCTGGAGACTTTGAATGGTAGCAAGTTGAAGACCTGTGTGTCTCAAGCACATAGTACCACTAACGCGTGGTTAGACGTAGAATTAGTAAGGACAGAAATTTTTAATTTAAAACAAAATTATAAAAATATTAATTTATTATTCCATCAATCTATTTTCTAATCATCGTACAGAGTGATATGGTAGACTGACAGTTTCGGGCTGCTGGCCCTCTTTAGTACCAAGAGTCAACTTTGCACGCTGATTAAGAAAACGTTTTTAGACTTTATTAGCAAAAGGAATATAGCCATTAGATTGATGTAGACTTGTGCGCCATCTATTGCTAGATGTAGACAACTACTCATACCTCTCCTAGTCTGGAGACTTTGAATCCTTGACTAAAACAACATAAAAAATGTCATATAATGTAACACTGAAGGACTCCTACACTGTAGGAGGAAACCTTTTCAAAAAAATTAAGAGAAAGTACAATTTTGAAAAGGACTATTACTCCTTTAATATTAAATTTAGGTGTTTAGGTAAAGAATACTTTTTTGCTGTTTTAAATGAAGAATCGCCTAGCAGCATTAAGGGTGGTAGCTCTCTTAGGGCTTATTTCAGGACATGTTCCTTTGTTGGTTTTTCATGTTTTGTGATGTAGAATAATCCCTTTTAATATATGATATAAGTCTGCAAATACCGTGTATAATTAACCATTTTTAAAACTTATGATGAAATATTTCAAAAACGGTATGTTTAAACTGTTTTGACGGGTTTCGATTCAGGATCCCAAAGTTTATAAGAAAGCATTAAAAGCATCTAAAATATAAAAAAAGTTAAAAGTGTAAGGCTAGTGTTATTTATAAGAAGGTTATCGAATATTGTTATATACATTTAAATGTAAAACGATAATTTCGATCGTAAAATCGTACATTTGCCAATCTAAGGCCTCAGTCTTTTGAACCAAAGTAAGTTGGCCAACCTAAGACCGGCCAATGATAAATTCCCAACTTGAAAATTAAAAAAAAATTGTTGGCCTTCGGGTTGCCAATGTAGGGCCATGCAGTTTTTCCAACTTTGGTCGATGGTATGCGGCCGTAGGGCGGCTGTTGCCTCCTCAATATGTAGACCTAATGTGGGTTTGCCAAGGGGAGGCCAACGGTTAGTCTAATGTAGGAAACATTGCTGGGAACTATTCCAAATTGTTGTATGGGTAGTACACTAGACACTTTTTGTTCTTTAAGGGTGATTTCTTATTTACAAAAGATGAATAGGAATTAAATATGCAATAAAATAGTTGTCCCATTCAAGGAAACGAAATTTATCTCATTCATGAATACCTTATCAAAAACATTAGGATAAAAATATTTGCTTTTATCTCTAATATACGATTCTTTGGTATATATATACCAAAGAATTTGGTATATATATACCAAAGAACATATGTTTCGTGTTGCTCTACATAAACCAAATTCAAACAATTTCCTTTTGTCATTCGTCAATAAAATATCTTTTAAAATTATTAAAAAAATTACTTTTGACTTGGTAAACTAACTTGTTAAATTTGTCAAAAACCCAGCTGCCTAAACTTTGCCATTTTTTATTATTTATTAACTGCACATGTAGGGCCATCTAAGCATGGTAACAAAAACCAAAAATTAGCAAGCATAGTTCAGAAACAGGCACTGTTCCATTCAATAATATGTCCCATTCATGGGTTGTTCCCCCTATAAATACTTTTATAAATTTTATTTAGTACAGGCTTGTGAAATTTTTCAATTTAAGTGACACTTGACAGCGTTATGCTATAGGTGGCGCCACATGTTATTCCCTACCACTAACTAAAAAAAAATAAAGTCGCGCTCTTTGAATACTGTCGTTATAACTTACTAGTCAGCTAATTCGATACACATTATCGGATTGGTATAGATCAAGTTATCTGGAGGCTTTAGCCTAGAGGAACTAGTTCCTCCAGTCATCTTGGGGAACATACCCACTGGGAACATCCCCACTTATGGTTTCCTCACTTCCTGTTTCCTCACTTCCGGTGTCCTCAAGTTGTTTGTTTAGGGGGGTCGATTTTTTCGTTATTTTTTTTTGATATCTCTTCGCGTTTTCAAGATACAAGCAAATATGTGTGTGTCTGGAGTCACATCAATATAGAAGAACTTTTATACTTGATGCAATAATTTTTGTACTTGATGTAATAATTTGCTAATCTAAATAAGTATAAGTAATACCCGGAACAAGATTGTATCTAGAATTGTTTGAAGTATAGTTATATTCTTGATTTAAATACTAGATGTTGTTGTCTTGAACAAAATATAACTTTTGTCAACTTACAAGAATAAGATTTTCCTGAAAATAAGTATAACCAGAGTTGCGGAATAATAATAATAATAATATTCTTTATTGCCCAACAGAAGCATCCATTTACAGGACAATATACAAAAAAAATAAAATTTGAATTACATTAACTAAATAAGAGACTAAAAACTAAGAAAAAAGAAAAAAGTACAAATATTGAAAATTAATAACCATTATTAACATTTAGGCCAAAATGCTAAAACAATACAATTAACTATAGTATTAAGTGAGTCAAACTGAAGGTCACAACCATTGCAGTAGGTATTAAAATTAAACATCATGTTAAAAATGGGATCAACGCGCATTGTATTTGTTCTAGCTGCTTGATTGTAAAAAGTCTGAACTGATCTTGTATTATTGAATGGTACATAAAAGTTCAGTTTAGACAGAGTATACGAAGAGTCTATGTTTCCATTTAGTGTATAATATAATATTTTGATACTTGACAGTATTCTGCGCAGCTCTAGCGATTGAAAATCTAATTGTGATAGCAAAACGTCACAGTTATATTCCCTATACACGCCAGAAAGCCTAAAATAAAGAAATTTTAAAAACTTTCTCTGAACTTTTTCAATTTGTTGTTTGTGTGTCTCGTAGTATGGCAGCCAGATGGTACTACAATACTCAAGTCTCGAGAGTACAAAAGAGTTGTACAAAAGAGTTATAGAGGGTTTTAATGGGGAAACTAGCATAGCGCCGATTCAAGATTATTAATTTTCAATCCAATTTAGCTTTTTTCCGTGTAGTGTAATTTAAATTGAATAAAAATTTAATTCCTCTTGCAAAATTAAGTCAATTGCGTTTATCCCGTTATTAAAGTTTCGCTCTTAAAATGTTGTATATGAAATTGGTTTTTAATTATAAATATAAAGCTAGAAATATCGAGATAAATCTTTTTGTATTAAAAATAAAAATTTAACTTCTAGGCTTACTAAAAACGTATGATTTTTATTATTTTTATAATTTGTGGAAAATTAGTTTTATAATTCATCATAATTTTAATTTTTTGGATTTAAATTAAATTCGTTTACTTATAGGATGATTTTGAACTAGAAGGCGAAAACATTTAAGGTTCTAAAAATAAAACAAGTTCTTTTGTGGTATCCTAATATTATTTTTCTTGAAGTAAAATGTTCATATTTTATAACTGAACACACTAGTTACAAGGGATCTATTTTTTTACAGTAAAAAAGTGAGTTCATTGTTTTACGCCGTAAAAAAAAGTAAGTTAGAAAATCCACCACTGGCGGCAGCACTCTTTGACTTTGATGACAGCCATACTTCAAACTTGCTTGTTTATTATGTAAACAGGTGGTTGACTTGAGATTCTGTGCAAAAACCTTGTGTGAAATTGATTTAAAATGATTGAAGAAAAATATATGGTTTATACACCTACAAATCTCTCCGAAATTTAAAATGCTACATTAGACAAGTTACCATCTAAATCGCGAAAAGTGTATGATTTAAAATGACCTAAGGAAGGTTTAAGTTTATTTCGAAAGGGTTATTGGCCTATTTTAATAAAAAAAATATACTTTATTACTGAATAAATTAAATTCAAAAATTAATATTTAAAAAAATATATACAGGGTGTATTTGAAATAGCGTGGGAAATTTTAACAGATTCTACATGATAAAATATGACAAAAAGTTCCTATAAACATATGTCTAAAAATGGGTCATAAGGGAGCTACGCCCCTTTGAAAATGGCTAAAAAAATCGGTTTTTATTTAATAACTCAGGAACCCTTTGAGATATATTAACGAGGTTTTGCACGTGAATTAATCCTAATAAGGCCCATCTTTGTATGTCATTTTCGTTTGGACTTTCACTACTTTAAACCAGGGGTGTGCGAAACGGGGGGCCTTATCAGTTTTTGGTCCCAAACTTTTTTCTGTCTAACTTTTTTGCAATTTTATTTTTGATAAATGATTTCTCAGGTCAAAATACATAAAAAAGGTACTTTTGTTGTAATACTGTAGGATTAACCGTTTTCGAGAAAAGTTTATTTGAAGGTGAAATTTCACGGTTCGAGGACGAAAAATTAAATACTAAAATGTCGAAAACCAAAATTTAAATAATGTAATGTTATTCTACATCAAAAACTAAGAAAAAAAGTTTCCATGCATGTAGGTCGAAAAAACGCTTTTAAAGCTACCATAGCCCTTTAAAAATGGTGCATATTTAGGAGACCATAGCTCCATTAGGATTTATTTTTGGAAGTACCTGTATATGAGGTTTTGTTCTTAGTTTTTAATGTACATTCGCCCTGCATCATTAAAATTTTGGTTTTCAACATTTTAGTATTATTTAATTTTTCGTCCTCGAACCGTGGAATTTCACCTTCAAATGAATTTTTCTCGAAAACGGTTAATCCTACAGTATTACAACAAGAGTACCTTTTTTATGTATTTTGATCTGAGGAATCATATTTCAAAAATAAAATTTCAAAAAAGTTACAGAGAAAAAAGTTTGGGACAAAAAACTGATAAGGCCCCCCCGTTTCGCACACCCCTGGTTTAAATAAGTACGTGAAAATGACATACAAAGATGGGCCTTATTAGGATTAATTTACGTGCAAAACCTCGTTAATATATCTCAAAGGGTTCCTGAGTTATTAAATAAAAACCGATTTTTTTAGCCACTCTCAAAGGGGCGTAGCTTCCTTATGAGGCATTTTTAGTCATACATTTATAGGAACTTTTTGTCATATTTTATCATGTAGAATCACCTGTTAAAATTTCCTACCTTATTTCAAATACACCGTGTATAGGATGCTTGAAGAAAAAATAGTATGTTTCACTCAGAGGAAAAGTGCTTTTTTTTACTCATCTGTAGTAAATTCTACAGAATAGTAAAGAAAAAGCTTCACTTTTTCTCTTAGTAAAACAATATCAAGATAAGAAGTAAAATTGCCAATTTTAAACCTGCATACTTTTGTTCTGTCGAATTCTGCCTGAAACTACTTGCCAAAATATCTTTAGTTAAATAAGAGTGATCGAGATCCATTCTCATATTGGAGTTTTGATAAGTCAGCCTGAAGATGACCTTAATTTTAAGGGTTGAAACAATTGTAGCTATTTACATGTATACATGTATTTTATAAAGATGAAGATGTTTTTGAAAATTTGAAGTGTTTATTGTCAATTTTGTAAATATTTTGACTATTTTTTCTCAAAATTAATGGAGAGCCCCTAGCACAAGCCAGAAGCTTATTTGGAGTTCTCCATGCCTCTGTATGAAATGCTATAGATAAATAAATAAAATAAAACATAAAATAAATTGCTTCAATAAAAAACTTTTGGAGTAGACATAATAATTTTAATTTTGATCTTTAATTAAGCACTTATGTCTTATTATGTGAACCACCATTAAATGGTTACCATTAAATGGATCAAATTTTGATCCCTTATATAATATATTACATATACATATATTATATTATATTATTATTTCAAAAGATTGTTTCTTCCTTACTACTGTAAATTTTGTTTGCAATTTTATAAGAAATAGTTAAATTTAAATTTTACACTAAACTTTAGTTTAAATCATATGTTTTTTTTTATTTATTATTTAAAATTTCTATCTTTGACTAGGGTTTGGGATTGGTGACACACCAGGGTACTGAGTTTTGGCATATATAAAAAAGCATAACGAAATATTTATTATCTATTATAAGATATTATGTTATAATTCAATAATAATCAAAAAAGCTTTTCACATGAAATCATAATTGAAAAGAAAAATTTAATTTCTTTTAAATAATAACTGTGTAATAATTGTGTCCCTGGGGACACAATTTTCACTATTTGTGATAATTATCTTGATATAATTATATATCAACACAAAAACTCAAGTCACAGGGAATAATATTTTTCTATTAGCCACATGTTGATAAGCCTATAAACTGGTAAAACCTACACGGTAAGCATTAAAAGTAAGTTACATAGTTCATTAGTTTTCATTAGTGTGACCTACTAAAATAAAACTAATTCAAAAAGAATTTGCTCTATGATTGTTTTGTACGTTTTTAATAGTATTTTACTTCCCCTAAGAAAACCTTGCTTTAGTAAAAAAAATGAAAAAAAAAAGAAAAAATATAATTTTTTGTTTATCTCCAAAAGAGATGATTTTTGTAAAAAGCCGGTAAGGGAAATTTGTGAGCTCAAAAAATCGAAAACTCTTCCATCTAAAGACTTGTGTTCCTCAAAAAGTTCTAGGTTCTAGAAAATCGGGGTGGATTAAGGAGGTAATATGGGGTAAATACATTTTTTTTAAAGATTTTTTTTTTCATTTTAAAATTTTTAATTTTTATTTTTTTTATTTAATGTTAAAAAAAAAACACCTTTTTTGCATTTTATCCGTAGAGCTTAAAAAAGAAAGTGCTTTATCAGCGTTTTAGTCACATTTTTGGAATACATTTGTCTGCCAGTATACCTATAATGTATCTTTCAAAATTTGATATAATTTAATGTCGACATCTTTGTCAATATTTTCATTTAAAATTTTAACTGAAGAGGTTCTAAAACAGTTTTAGCGAAACACGTTTAGGAATTTACAACAATGACGAAAGCAGGAACTAAAGTTGAAACTAGGAGTACCGGAAAAAAAAATAATTAAAATATATGTCAAATTATTCATTTATGAAAATATTATTAAGAAAGGTAGGGTTTAGCTTTAAAAAAGATTTGCTATTAAACTTTTAAAATAAACTATTCTAGCCATTATCTTGGTTACCTTTTAATAATCAATTTAACTAATGCTTTATGTTCGTCAACAAATTTGCCTAAATTTATTAACGCCAAAAGAAAATATTCTACAAATTTTAGCATACAATCAGTACATACAATAAGTGCATTGGTTGTTTCAAATTTGCTTCGATAGACTAAATAGTCATTTTTTTCAACTAATATTTTTTTCAACTAATATAAAATGGGTTTCAACCAATAAAAAGCAAGACATTACCATGACGACGGGATATTTTCGTCTCGAATATATACCAGAAACTCGAATATATATATACCACTTTTCTAGTTCTTCGATGTAACAAGCTTGATATATAATTCCATAACCAAATATCAACTAAAATGCAAAATTAAGGTGATTTTACTAACTTATTTTTATTCAATATTAATAAAACTTAAAGAATTTAGATCTTTTTTATTCCAAAAATTAGAAATGTCAAACATAAATTTATTGTGTCAAAATAAATTAACATCAAATAAATTATTAATAATTATTTATTTAAACTACTTTTAAAGACTTAAATTGTTGAAAAATGGTTTCAAAAAATAGTCTTGCAAATATACCCCTCTGTTGTTGTATTACATATGAAAATAAACTTCATGGACTAAATATTAAAAAATTAATATTTTCATTGCAGTTCTTTATTGATATAATATGCAAAATTATCTAGATATAGTCGTAAATAACTTTTTTAATAGTTTGCTCGGAGATGTTTAGGTGAGATAGGTGAAAGTAAGTAAATTAGTGATGTGCCTTAAAAAGGCGCGGTTCCCCTGAGATGCCCTAGGAGTGGTTCTGTGCCTTTGCTATCCTGAAGGACGGGCGTTTAGTCCCCTAGCGTGATGCAAAGTAAACTAACTGCGAGCTAATGAAATGAAAGTTTTCGATATAGGTAGGGCATGCAATTATAACTAAAGAAATTCCCCTGCATGGCACTTGTATTAATATTAAGGCGGACCTAACATGTATTTGAAAATCTCAGTTTAAATTTCCTCCTAAATAACAAACCATCTAAATTTGGATTTTAAAGAACTATTAAAATAGTTTTTTGAACTAAAACTTTAGATTATTACTTTCCCCAAGCAAAAAAAAATCGAAAAAAAATTATTGCTTTTTTTACGTTTCTGGACGTTTTATATCCAAAAAATATGTATTTGCGTCAAAAAAAAAATCCGTTTATCGGTCGGTCTGTTGGTCTGTAGGTCTGTGTGTCCGGAAAATTTGTGACCACGATAACTCAAGAACGCTTCGGGCTAAAGGCTTCAAATTTAGACTTTTTAAGAACTATGGTTGGGGTAAGGGGATAAAATGGGGTAAAAACAATTTTTTTTAAAAACATTTTTTTTCCAAATTATTTTTCGTTTCACGAAAAAAGGAACTTTTTTTGAAAAAATTTTTTTTTTATTATTTTTTAAATTTCCTCCTAAATAACAAACCATCTAAATTTGGATTTTAAAGAACTATTAAAATAGTTTTTTGAACTAAAACTTTAGATTATTACTTTCCCCAAGCAAAAAAAAATCGAAAAAAAATTATTGCTTTTTTTACGTTTCTGGACGTTTTATATCCAAAAAATATGTATTTGCGTCAAAAAAAAAATCCGTTTGTCGGTCGGTCTGTTGGTCTGTAGGTCTGTGTGTCCGGAAAATTTGTGACCACGATAACTCAAGAACGCTTCGGGCTAAAGGCTTCAAATTTAGACTTTTTAAGAACTATGGTTGGGGTAAGGGGATAAAATGGGGTAAAAACAATTTTTTTTAAAAACATTTTTTTTCCAAATTATTATTCGTTTCACGAAAAAAGGAACTTTTTTTGAAAAAATTTTTTTTTTATTATTTTTTAAATTTCCTCCTAAATAACAAACCATCTAAATTTGGATTTTAAAGAACTATTAAAATAGTTTTTTGAACTAAAACTTTAGATTATTACTTTCCCCAAGCAAAAAAAAATCGAAAAAAAATTATTGCTTTTTTTACGTTTCTGGACGTTTTATATCCAAAAAATATGTATTTGCGTCAAAAAAAAAATCCGTTTGTCGGTCGGTCTGTTGGTCTGTAGGTCTGTGTGTCCGGAAAATTTGTGACCACGATAACTCAAGAACGCTTCGGGCTAAAGGCTTCAAATTTAGACTTTTTAAGAACTATGGTTGGGGTAAGGGGATAAAATGGGGTAAAAACAATTTTTTTTAAAAACATTTTTTTTCCAAATTATTTTTCGTTTCATGAAAAAAGGAACTTTTTTTGAAAAAATTTTTTTTTTATTATTTTTTATTTTTAATTTTTTCTGATTTTTTGTTTTTAATTTTAATAAATCTAGACATATAGTTGAAAGTATTATTTTGTTGGCGGCAGTATTTTTTAAATGTAATTAATTTATTGCATGACTATGTAATATCAGGTTATCAGGGGCAGTGGTTTTCTAAAAATATTCACCGGTGTTTTGTTTATTTTTAGTTTAAATCAAAACATGTATTCAAAACCAACTAATCCATTTTTGAAATTTCTTTTAAAATTAAATCAAGATATCCATGAGTCGCGTTTTCAATTGTTTTTTCTAACATGACTGTACATGGTATATGGCACGCTGTTGGGACAAAGGGATTTTGATGAAATAATGTTGCAGCCTATCGAAACTGGCCCCATCGTGGTTATTGAGAAACAGGCAGCAGAGGCTTTTTTAAATTTATTGCCATTTATGCCAAGAAAATGTGTATAGCTATCGTGGATAACTTGATACAGATGCAGGAGTTAAACAGTAGGTTTTGTCCCATAAAAGAGGGAGTAAAATAACGTTTTAATCCCGGTCGTACAAATAATATATTTTATCCCTGATTTAATATCATGTAAGATTGAAAAATTACATAATATAACATTATTTGCGATGTATTCCTTAAAAGTTAAATTATTTGCACGTTAGTGCCTATTCACAGGCTCGCATAAGAACATAATACATAACAATGCGATGCCGTGATTGGCTTGATGTGCCGTCATGTATCTTGTAAGCCAATCACGGCATCGCATTCTTATGTTTTATGTTCTTATACAAGCTTTTGGATAGGCCTTTAGTAGTACCTACCAGAGTTTTACATAAATTTAGCCTGTAAAGCTTAAAGTCAAAGTGTCTTAAAAATTCCGTTGCTTTAAGTCCACCCTAACTGATATTATTATGGTTATATACAATTATGTGTAACATGGGATTAATTTTGATACGCCAATTTTTACACGACATCCAAATGTCAACAGGTTATTTTCATTTAATTTCGGATATCTATATAACGTTTACTTTATTTGGTGTTAATTAGTGGTAAAAAAGTATATTGTTTTACTAAGAGGAAAAGTGAAGCTTTTTTTTACTAGTCTGTAGATTTTACGGACGATAGGAAGCGGAGTCCCGTAACTACAGACGAGTAAAAAAAACACTTTTTCTCTGAGTGAAATATACTATTTTTTCTTCAAGCCTCCTATATATTCAAAGGTGAGAAAAGTGCCTTGCGGCTCCATCCTCTCTCCTCTCCTTTTTTCAATTTTTTCTAATGATTTGTGCCAATATTTATTAAACTCAGTTGGTGAGGAACTAAAAAATAATATAAGAGTAACACAATTTGCAGATGACACATCTGTAGTTATTATTGGCAAAAATCTATCTGAAGCTGTACGTACAGCTAATAAAGTGGTGGAGGGGATGGTGCAGTGGTGTAACCGCAATGCACTTTTACTTAACCATTCAAAAACCAAATTAGTACACTACAAGCTAACCAACCAGCGTTCCTCCAGCTTACTGGTAAGGATGGATGGTAAAAGTATCCATCACAGTGGGCAAAAAATATAGATGTAATTGCTAAAAAAAATTGTTCAGCAAACTATGCAATATTGAACTTAAGAAACACGGTTAGTCTTGATTCTATTTTACTGTTTTATAATGCTGTTGTCCAAAGCCGCTTAAATTACTCAATTATATTTTGGGGGGGTTCATCAGAGACTGAAAGGCTTTTAACACTTCAAAAAAAGATCCTGAGGACGATCTGTTTTGAAAAGTTCGATGCGCATTGCAAACCCCTATTTAAGCGTTGCTGTGTAATGTCAGTTTATTCTCTTTATATTTATAGATTGTGTCTTTTTGTAAAGAAAAATAATAAACAGTTTATTATAAGTAGAGAACTAAATCAAGGTATATCAACAAGACATAATAATGCTATATTCTCACCAAGACATAGGACAGTAACCTAAGAAAAAGGGGCGCGATACAGGGGGATGGAGGTTTACAACCACCTTCCACCCTTCATTAGGGAAATAACAAATTTTAACACCTTTAAAAACAAAATTAAGGCTTTCTTCTTAAATAATCCCTTTTATACACTGGAAGAGTACTATGATGAAGTTAGGGAAAATAATTTCCTGGGCTTACCCAATTAATTAATTAATTATTGTAAACAAATGATTTTAATGTGTTTGTGACATGCAGTACGTATTATTTATATATTTTTTTTCCTAATTTGTGACGTATCCATAGATTGTATAATCTCTTACAGATTTAATAAATTATTATTATTATTATTATTATTATATTTTTTAAATATTAATTTTTGAATTTAATTTATTCAGTAATAAAGTATGTTTTTTTAATAAAATAAGCCAATAAAACACTTTCGAAATAAACTTAAACCTTCCTTAGCTCATTTTAATTTTTTTCGTAGGCTAAATCGTACACTTTTCGCGATTTCGATGGTAACTTGTATAATGTAGCATTTGCAATTTCGGAGAGATTTGTAGGTGTTTAAACCATATATTCTTCTTCAATCAATCAATTTCACACAAGGTTTTTGCACAGAATCTCGACTCCACCACCTGTTTACATAATAAACAAACAAGTTTGAAGTATGGCTGTCATCAAAGTCAAAGAGTGCTGCTGCCAGTGGTGGTTTTGCTAACAAACTTTTTTTTACGGCGTACAACAATAAACTCATTTTTTTACTGTAAAAAATAGATCACTTATAACTAGTGTGTTCAGTTATAAAATATAAATATTTTAGTACGCTTGAAGAAAAAATATGTGTCTTACTGTTGAAGTAGTAGAAATTGATCGGAATCTTAAAAAGGACCTATAATAGAAAATAATTTTTCTACATTTGATTTTATATGTAGGCAATAATAATATTATTATCTTATATAGATATTGCGCTTATTAAATTATGATATAAATAAGCACTTAGATTTTAGTCTCCCCTATATATATTTTCCAACATAAATCAAACACTATATGGTAAAAATAATAAAACCTACTTTTCATATTGATTTTATCAATAATTCAGTAAAATTGTTTATCTAATATTCAAAAAAATAATATTTAATTACGACGTTTCGTATGCATGATCTTATCTTTTCATCTATTTTACAAAGAATGTATTAAGGGCTACTATTTTTTATACAGGGTATTCCTCGTGTCTGAAATAGAACGCAGTGACTAATACCTAAAAAGTATTATGCTGCTCTATTTCAGACAAGGATAATATGTTAAACTAAATTTTCCTACGACCTAGCTAGTGGTTAGTGCCTATTTCCCACCCGTTACCTATGACAACGGTTGGAAAGTGACAATCAGCTGATTTTAAATATCTGCTGTCAAAAATTTTTAAGATAATTTGCGATTTTTGGACGTTTAGGTGTTAGGTCTTAGGAAAATTAGTATACGCACCTAGACACAAAACTTTTTAGTGCACATCGAGTGGTATCACGAAGCGAGCGCTAAAACGTTGGTTGAAGTAAGATACACCGTACGTCCATAGGAAATTGCGCTCACTCTAAAGGAATTTAACAAGAATATCAGCGAAGGGCGCGTCGTAACTTAAAATGTGTACAGTCAACATTTTATAGGCGCCGTGTTTTGTCATTTTATTTATTTTTTCTGTAATGTACAAGTGATTTTATAAATATTAGTATGCCACTGTTCGAATCCACACTCCAGCCGGTATAGGGCACTACTTGATACGGACCGCATTCGCATTCTTAAAATGTCACGACTTTAATACTTAAATGCTGAAGAGCGAACTGAGAGTAAGAATAAAGGTAGGCAGGCCTAAAATAGAATACTGCTTACAAATCGTCGGCTTACAAGTAAAGAGCACTAAGTCCAAAAACATAGTTTTGAGATATTGACAAATTTAACTTTCATTGTTGTTTTTTAATTTTTGTAATAATTGTTTTTGGAAAAAAATTACCGCAAATTGCAATGATATGTTTGGACATATTAATGTCCCATTTGCAACTAAATAAAGAAAAATTGAAGTAGTTTAATTCAACTAAATTTGAAAAAAGATATGGACTTAGTGCCTTTTACGTGTAGGCCCACGACGTCGGCTTACAAGTAAAGAGCACTAAGTCAATAAAATAATATAAAAAACAGCTATTTAAAATTAAAACCCTTCTATTAATTAAACGTTATGTATAACTATAAAGTAGAAAACAAGATGTTTACATAAATTTTCAAAAAATAGATTTTTAAAAGGCAGAAAGACCTCGGTCGTTAGCCTGTTGGATTTCCAATAAATATTATTATTATTATTATTATTATTTAGATTTTTAAAAGAAGGGTTTGGACTTTTTGATTGTTTAAAGAACGTTTCCAAAATTAATAATAATAATAATTAATTAGTATTAATTATATGAAACTGCTTACTATGCCAGAACCAAGACAGTTTTCAGAGTCCATCGGCTGTGCCGACAAAGAAGCATCTCCTAAAGTCAATAATTATAATGAATCATTATTAATGATAAAACACTCCACGGTGCAATTCTAAGGGCTGTTTTCCGAACTTGCCGCAAACTTTAGTTTTTTTATATTCTTTTTATTTATGTAGTAACCAAGGATTTAAGAGAAAAATTACAAAAATCTATCAGTTAGTTTATATTTTTTTATAAAAATCTGCACCTATTTAATTATTTGTCTATATCTCGGCTATTTCCAATTATAATAAAAATATTATTATAAATAAAAATAAATATTGTATCATATAAATGGTTCAAGCAACCTTATTTTTATAAATTAACTCTTTTTAGAAAGTCGCTTAGTGCAGAAACATTTGAAATAATCTACAAGTAAAACGCACTAATTGCACTAAGTGACTTAGTGCCTATTGCCAGATAAAATTTTAATCAAAATCAAATTGGTGCATTTTGTATAGTGGGTAAGTCCACCTAGAAGTCAGTTCGGTTTACCTATAGATCATTCAAAATTAACTACAGTGCCATTAAAATCCCATTTTTGCAAAAAAGTGACTTAGTGCCTTTTACTTGAAAGCCGACGAAATAGTGAACGATATAAGGACATTTTAGTAAAATGGGAGAATTGAGTAGGTATACGGTGAAATGGAAAGCTGCCTTGAAACCAGTCTTGAAACTGATTGTAGAAAACTTTTAAACACTCTGTAAAGTACCGGTAGTCAATAATAGTATGGCATGTGTCACCTACCCCTTTAAATGTGTAGCGGGCAGCTTATCAGATAATATGAATAGTTAATGCATTAGTTCCGGGTAATCCCACGCAAATTACAGGGGATCGGAAATTGGCCCATTACTAGAAAAGAAATTTTCAAAAATTAATCATATAATACAAAATTTGTATTTAATACAATATACAAATAAAATATTTCATATTGGAAAACAATAATTAGTAAATAATAATTATATACCAAGGTAGAGAAGACATTTTTTATAGTCGGGCGTATTAAATCCCGAGCTGCGTAGCAACAAGGGATTTAAAGTGGGAGCCTATTATATTCTTCTCTGCCGTAGTTTATATATTAGTCTTTTCACTACTAGCACTATTTAAATATTTTTATTCAAATTATAAAATAAATTATTAACAGAAATGATATTTCATGAAATTTTCATAAAAATCAAGTAGCCTTGTTCAGTGATATTTGCCCAAATAAATAGTTTGAACTGACGTTTAAAAATTTAGTTTTTTTTTTAATTTTTCATAATATTTAGCTAATTATTGATTGTATTAATTGGTAATAATTATAATTAATTATATTTAACAAATAATAAGTTATTTAAAGCTATTTTCTTGGGTTTAATTAGTAAAAATTGTACAAAGAACAAAAGATCTAAAGTGACAGAAATCAGTTGTTTATAAAATATACTCCTACTAGGAAAGAAAAAAATATTATTGCTATAGGTGAAGAAAATTGATTTCACAGTCTGAAAACATGATAAATAATGGTATGTTCTAAAGCTAGTAGTGAAAAAAAAATATCTTGGCATAACAACTAAAACAGGCCCGTAGCTAGCTAATGGCTATGTTTCATATCGAGATAATATCCATAACTCCAAAGCTACGCATTTTTAGATAAATGCTTATATAAGGTTATCGAGCCAATTGTTGCATTTTAATATACATTTTATTTTTTACCCCATTCAAATTTATTTTTAATAACCTGAAACTTAACTACATTAACAATAAACATATCTTTCTTCTAACAGGTAAAACATAAACAAACTGCAGGACCTTCAAAAAAAATGTATTGCTTTTTAAAAAGGATTTCATACTGACAATATTAGGCACCCATGTCCCGATTAATGCCTAACACATGGTTCTAAAGATATCGAAAATATGGGGGAAAATGAGAAACCCAAACTTGAATATAAAATCTATGTATTTTTCCCAATTTTTCCCCCTTTCCGCACAACAATGTTCACCAAAAACAATCCCGAGCAAGAACTTTTGATACCTGTACGCCAAATTTCAAGTCTCTAGCTTAAAGCCTTCTTAATTTATCGTGCATACAAAATTTCCCGGACAGAACGACCGACCCATCGACTAACCGACTGACCGATCGACCGACCGACAATTATTTATTTTTGCTCGAAATTGATTTATATCGACATAAAACATCATAAAACGCAAAAATTCGCAAAAAAAATTGAAATTTTTTGAACGAATACAAGGCTCTTCGAAATTTTGAAAATTTTAAAATGGGAAAGCAAAATTAACAAAGTAATATGCCGTTTTCATTCTCAGTCCGAACCCAGTTATAGCAAAGTATATTAAAAACAAGTCTTTTAGATTTTTTTCTTTTAATAACTTTTTTGTTTCTAAAGGAATCATTTTCAAAAACTATGAGGATCTTCCTCTCATAGAACTTAATTTTTCCTAAAAATTTGGAGTAGATCGGTTAATTATTTCTTGAGTTATTATTATTATATCGTGTACGCAAAAAAACGAGACATCGGAGGAACTGACAGACGGATATTTTCAAAGTTACTCATATTTTCATAGAACACATTTGTATTCAAAAGTTTTTTCTATGGCCGTTTTGGGCGATTTTGAAAAATTCTAAAATACCATTTTCAAATAAAAAATAAAAATGCATCAGTCAGGTCAGTCTAATTCCCCGGTATACATACAGTTCTAATTAAAAACATTTTGTAGAATTACTATTGTACCCTTTAAACTACAGTTCAGGCTTATATTAGGTTTACCTGATAATATTGCCGACTCGTGCAAGTCTTGCGCCTAAACATCCGCCACATCGGTGTAGGCTTCCGGTTTGTCACGCGCAGCGATCACACAACCAGTCTTCACTTTAACACTGTCTTATAAGCAGTAGTCGGCCTAAACTCAGTTATGACACATTAACTTTGAAAATAAACACAGTAACATAGGCTTACGGAATAATTTTGCCGAATTATGAGGGAAATTTTTATGAAGGTCACTAAATCGAAACATTTGACGATTAATTTGTTACATACAACAATATTGACTATACATATTAACTATAGATATGTATATATATCGGTGTTTTTCAAAGAAAAAACCGATATTCGATTTTTATCTTTTAAGAATAAGAAAGTTTTTAATTTTTATTTATCGATAACTTTTTTCCCACCTTACTTGTTTAAATGAAATCATTAAAAAAATCAAGATAAAAAGAAATAAAAATGTAAATATTTAAAACCTCGCGTCAACGCTGGAGTCGACGCGGCGCCTATGCGAGTACTGGAAATTCGCCGACTACTGCCTTTAAGTAGCGAACCATAGAAAAAATTTTATCTCTCCAAAATATAAATTTATTGTCTATTAAACAAACATTACAGCTACAATTGTTTCGACTTTTTTTTAACACAAAGTAATTTTCAAGCTTTTAAATATATAAACAAATTAACTTGAGTACACGTTATTAGCAGTCATCGGCGAATTTCCAGTGCTCGCATACATCGTTGACGCGAGGTTTTAAATATTTACATTTTTATTTTCTTCGAAAAACACCGATATATTTACATATTTATAGTTAATATGTATATTCAATATTGTTGTGTGTAACAAATTAGTCGTCAAATGTTTCGATTTAGTGACCTTTATAAAAATTTCCCTCATAATTCGGCAAAATTATTCCGTAAGCCTATGTTTCTGTGTTTATTTTCAACGTTGATGAGTCATAACTGAATTTATTCCGATTAATGGTTATTAGAAATGTCGTACTGTGTATTAAAATTGACGCGCCGCTCTTCTAATGAATTTGTCACTTTCTCAAATTAAATATTTTAACTAGAGGATCAATTTTTTACCTGTATTTAATAGTTTTCAAATGTATAATAAAATTAACTTAAATGTTTGCCATATGCCCAATTTGCTTAGTTTCTTTTTTACAAGACATTGTTTATTGTATCATTAGCTGGTTCTATCTGACACATGTTACCTATTGCTATAAAGAAGCAATTCTCTTAAGGTAGTTTTCTTAATTATGACATTTTATTATGATTATTTCTGGTAATATAGTTAAATTTTGACGTGTAGGTAAATAAAAGAAAGAACTATTAGCTTTAGAACTTTATATTACACAGGCCCAGAAAAAAATTTGGTATCTACTTTACATGTGACTAGGCTACCCTTATAGATTTTGGGGTATTCAGGCTCCGTTAAAGTTATATTTATCCACGGTAACGTTAATGAAACAATGTGGTTTCTACGTATTTCGCGTCGCTAAGTTCGAATTCGATATTATAATTTTTCTACAGTACCTTATAATTCCCCTAGTCTTGGGAAAAAAGTGGAAAACTGAGTAAAACTTCAGGTTTCCCGAAAACTTTATTTTTGTACCGAAAAGCTGATATCTTTCCGTATTTTGAGTTGCTAAGTTTATATAAGATATTAGAAGTTTCCTACATTACCTCAGAATTCCCCTAGCCTTGGGAAAAAAATGTATAACCAAGCAAAACTTGAGGTTTCACGGAGTTTTTATTTTTGCGCGGAAAAGCTGGCATCTTTCTGTATTTTGAGTAGCCCAGTACAAATCTGACATCAGAATTTTTCTGCATTGCCTTAGAATTCCCCTGGCCTAGGGGAAAGAGTGGAATATTGAGAAAAACTAAGTAAAGATGCCAGCTTTTCCGAGCAAAAATAAAACCTCCGTAGATGCTCAAGTTTTCCTCAATGTTCCACTCTTTACCATTATGGTATAGCCTATGATAGGCTATTAGATTTTCCGTACAAAAATAAAGTTTGCCGGAAACCTCAAGTTTTGCTCAGTTTTCCACTTTTTTTGCCAAGGCTAGGGGAATTCTGTGGTACTGTAGACAAATTCTAATGTCAGATTCGAACTCGACAACTAAAAGTCCTGGACTTAGGGGATGCTTAATTAAGTAGAATAGTACGAGGTTAAACAAACATGTATCTTTCATTAACGTTACCGCAAATAAATATTACTTTAAAGGAGCCTGAAATTTACAAGGTTTCGCACTTTTTCCCTAGGTTAGGGAAAATTGTGGGGTCTAGGGGAAATTCTGATTCAGCGGCTCAAAATCAATAAGGGTAGCCTAGTCACATGTAAAGGACATTCTATTTTTTTTGTGGGCCTGTGTTATCTATCAGGTTTTGAATCCGAGAAGTTAATTTTATTTACAGTCATAGTATTTACATTTTAAAATGCATTATAAAAAGTAGCAAAGTATATAATTTTTATTTACTTTTTAACAAGTTAAAAAAGTTACCTTGTTTCTAACCAAGGGCAGAAAAGAGCTTTTTTCTAAACTGTTTTGGACTTTTTTCCTCATAGATGGCGGGCTATAACTGTCATTGATAGCAGCATAACCAAACATTTGTTCAAATGTAATTATTTTTGTTATAGTTTATGTTTTATATCATTGTGGTAAACAAAACTGTTCTAGCCTCATAAGAAATACTATTTATTTTATTATATTTACTGTCATAGTTTAGTTTAGTTTATTTTTAAAGTCTTTCTCGGACCACCTAATAGGTATTTTATACGATATTCGACTGACAATAATACAATAATTTAGAATAGATACTCTTCGCTATTAAGAGCTACTCTTCTCCATCGTAAAACAAATCACCAAAAAATTTCAATACATAAATTTCGACACCATCAGCTTTCCCATCTTTCTCCAATCCTGCAGCCTTCTTACATCCCTCCAAATCACCCAAACTAAATTTTATATAAAAAACAGCTCCCAAACCATTAATTTTGAAAAATAAATAAAAATTTTACTTTGACATTGACATTGAGATACGGGGGCCTGGGGGGTAAGACCCCTTAATAATCTGTTCCAGAAGTTATCTCGGGGTTTGATTTCATCAGTTTTTTTTTACATCTGATCCAACTTCGGCCTCTGTCAGATAATATTATATTAGTATGTGCAGTTTTCTTAATATGATTAGTAATAATAATATGATAAGTAATAAATAATTAGTAATATATAATAATTACTAATTATTATATATGACATTATAATTATTAATTATAATATAATATATTATAAATCAAACTACAAATAATGGTCCAATTCCCCCAATATATTTCATATGAAATATATTGGGGGAATTGGACCATTATTTGTAGTTTGATTTGAAGTATTAACCCCCACAATGGATCCTTTCGTTCATTAATATATTATAGTATATTATATTCTTTTTCGTAATAATAATAATAAATAATAATAATAATAATAACTATTCTTCTCAATTTTGAACAGTTGTTACTAGCAACTTGTAAAAGAAAATGCAAGGTGTAAATTATTTGACCATGACAAAACTTCTTACATAAAGTCACTGAAGGAAAACCACATTAATATTCTACCCCACTATTAAAACAGGATGTAGTGCACTATGTGATCAAGAATATGTGTTTGCCCTAGTAAAATTGACATAAGCATTATTCTAACCTAAAAAATTAGTAAATTTAAATTTGGGTTTGTGACAGTACACTGTGTTGAAATAATAAAACAACTTGACTGAGTAATCAGTGTATTAATTTAAAAATCTTCGCCTAGCGCTTTCGTTATTAAAACATCATCAGGGCAAGGCCCTAAAAATAAGTTTTTATAAGAAAATTTTAACATTTTTCGAAATTATAAAATTTGAAAAGGTTTATGAAAACTTACTCGTCAGGGCTTCCTACATCAATACAATAGTTGAACATATATGTATATAAATAACAATTTACATTACACATTAAATATTAAAACTAAATCTTAAAAGTACGTAGATGCATGTCATTTAAAGAAGTGAGGTTATGTTGTCAGGGATCGCGAATTTTGTTGGGTAAGAATAAGAAAACTATAAGGAAGAAGAAGAAGAAGAGGAAGTATAAATGAGGGATGGTTAGATTAAATTTTTGAACATGGGGTTGGATTTTTTGTTTAAATTGAGCTGCTTATTTAAACAAAGATCCTGATTATGCTTTGTGGTCAGGAGTATTTCGAGGTCCTCATAAAAGTCTAATTTTGGGTCATTTCTATAAGTTACAATGTGATGCAAGAGTTTTAAATCATTGTTTTAAAACTCTTGCATCACATTGTAACTTATAGAAATGACCCAAAATTAGACTTTTATGAGGACCTCGAAATACTCCTGGCCACAAAGCATAATCAGGATCTTTGTTTAAATAAGCAGCTCAATTTAAACAAAAAATCCAACCCCATGTTCAAAAATTTAATCTAACCATCCCTCATTTATACTTCCTCTTCTTCTTCTTCTTCTTCCTTATAGTTTTCTTATTCTTACCCAACAAAATTCGCGATCCCTGACAACATAACCTCACTTCTTTAAATGACATGCATCTACGTACTTTTAAGATTTAGTTTTAATATTTAATGTGTAATGTAAATTGTTAATGTAAATTGTTATTTATATACATATATGTTCAACTATTGTATTGATGTAGGAAGCCCTGACGAGTAAGTTTTCATAAACCTTTTCAAATTTTATAATTTCGAAAAATGTTAAAATTTTCTTATAAAAACTTATTTTTAGGGCCTTGCCCTGATGATGTTTTAATAACGAAAGCGCTAGGTGAAGATTTTTAAATTAATACACTGATTACTCAGTCAAGTTGTTTTATTAAAAAATGAGTTCCTATAAAAAGGCCAATAGTAACTAGTAACTAGTAACTACTATAACCAAATTTTATTATCGTAACTATAACATACTAGCATGAAGAATAGCATACTACATACATTTTATTACTTAACTACAACAAACAATGACGTCACACTAACTATTCGTAGTAACCACGTACCCTAGGTGGTTTGCTCACATAGTAAGTATTTCTATCCTTTTCTATTATATTTCTGTTCACTTCAAATCATATTTTTTCGAACAAGAAGTGGAAAAAATAGGCTAGGTATAATTTTTTTAGGTAAGCCACACGTTAAAAATATATGTTTCTTCCCTCACACATATGAGTGTGGAAAGAAGGTCTTTTCTGCACGCATAATTATTTCATGAAAACAAGTAGCTTGATTATACAAATGTGCAACATTATTGGCTAAGACACTTGTTTCCATGGCGACCGATTAACATGATAGCGTTCTAAGCTAGTTTGTTCGTGTCAATTGTGTTGTCAATTTTAATTGTGAAGTTTTCATAAAAGAAAATGAACCTTAAAGAAGAAGATGAAAGTTTCCTGAAGGAATAATCTACATTTATTATTCCTTATTATTATACCTAGCGAAATGGCAAATGCAACTGAAAACTGAAACAAATTTATCATTAATTTTCAACCAAAATAGAATTGGCAATAACTAATGTAAGATTCTTTTCAACAATTGTTAAAACTGTCAATATCTTAATTCTGTCGAGTTAATCTTGTTACATTTATTCACGAAATAATAAAAATGTTTAAATTTCTTAATTGTTAATTGTTTTTCTATTGAAAAAAGGTATAAAAATAAAATTTACGCATGCGTAAAGAGGCTTTTCCGCACAAGTGTGGAAAAGTAAAAAAATCTTAAGTTCTAGAAGTTTATTGTAAAAATGTGGCATTATTTCCATGGCAAATCCAAGTCCAAAGTCCAAATCCTTTGAATAGACGCTACAAAAAAACTGAGTTTTGTTCAGTAGTAATAAATACTGATAGTATAATTGGAGCTGAAAATGAAGTAAGCATAAACCTTCTACCAACAAAATCCCGGCAAAAGTACTAAAAAAAATACGAAAAATTTAAAACTTGGTGCCAAAGTAAGAATATCAGAGGTTAAAATTTTAATTGCTTAAGTAAGAGATTTTTCTGGAATAACTTGCCGAATTGAGCAAGATATTTTCTGTAAATACAATGCAGTCTAAATCTGCCCTCCTTAGGAAAATCCAGATAGCAATCCAGTCGATATTTCTGTGACCGCTTGCGGAAAGTGACTTTTCTCACTTAGCTATAATATTACTAGTTTGTTTTGATTACTTAAGAGACAGTAATGCCTATCAGATTCTCTAATTAGGGATTATTTTGAATGGAGTATAACGGAGGGAGCAACACTCACTGATACTGGAGTTGCATCGGTCATGAATTGGTGAGCACCTTAACTGGTTGAGACTATTTTAAATCTTTTTCTGGATAGGGGGAATTTCTTGATCTAAATCAAAGTAGTTTTAAAGTATTGGAGTAATCTCGGTTGTCTTGGATAAAATACTTGTAATAAAATTATTAAGACATTTTGTAGATGAATTAAAAGAAGTATGTGAAAAGCCATTATGGCTATTCATCGCTCATGGTTCCTATGTAGGTAAGTAAGTTATTGAGAATTAAAAATGAGAATTAAAAATGGTAATACAGGTTATAGTGCTTTTAAATTAAATAATAAACATATGTAAAAGAAAATGTGTAATTTTTTATTACATAACATTCAAAATATTCAAATTTAAATATAATTACAACTTAGACACCAGTAAGTCGGTATATCTCCAACAGACCATAATGGCACAAGCCGTGATCACTGAAGGATAACATCTTCAACGGTCGCGTGGCGTTATCTCGTCTCAAAAAATCCACGCACCACTACCCCCTTCCCCGTATGCTGGTACCATGTGGTCGTTTGAAAATTGTGAACCTACGCCAGAGAGGGTCCTTGTATACAAGAGGGAGATATATCTCCCTTTATTAAAAATAAAATAAAAAAAATCCGTGAAGATACTTAATGATACGCATTCTATTATATACTATTCACAGTAAATGATACATTGCATTTTTGCAAACACTTTAAAAAATAAATATCAAAAAAAAATCAACAATTTTTTTTATTTTCTTTTTGCAAAAACCAAAAAATTAAAAAAAAATCTTTTATTTTTTTTAATATCTTTAAAAAAACAAAAAAATAAAAGAATTGATTTGTTTTTTTATTTTCGTTTTGCTAAAAAAAAAGTATTTTTTTGAAAATTACAGTTTTTAATTTTTATTAAGTTTAATTCCCAATAACTTTTTTGTTTTTGCGGGAATTACTTTTCAAAACAACAGGAATCTTCCCCTCATAGAACTTGATTTTTCCTGAAAATTCGGATCGGATAATTCGTTCTTGAGTTATCCTGTACACAAAAATCGTGACAACAGACGGAGAGACGGACGGACGGAGGGACAGACGGACGGACATTTTCAAAGTTTCTTATATATTTTTATCCAAGAATTTTTTGTCTAGGACAATTTTGGGCGATTTTGGGAAATAATACTGCTAACCAGATATAACCTATCGTTAAATGAAATTGTTTTTTTTATTTTTCATTTTTTCGAAAAAAAATTTTTTTTTCATTCAAAAACATTTTTTTTTTCTCAAAAAAAAAATGTTTTTAATAAATGCATTTAAACCCAAACTTGGAGAAAATGTTTCCGCTAATGATTTTTTTGAAAAAAAAATATTTGAATTTATTCATAAATATTTAAGGAATTTTTTTTTTCCAAATACAAAAAATTTTTTGAAACAAATATTTTGTTGTTTTTATTTAACACACAGAACCAAGACTGGGGGCATATCTCTTAGCTCGTGTGATTACCTAAAGGAAGAACAAGGCCCTTTCTCCCAGGAGTACACAATTACTGACCGTTAAAATAGAGGGGGTAGGTTTCTTAGATAATTTTCTTATGTCACTAAGACGAAAATTTAAAAATGTCAGTTCTTTTTTAGGCCTCTAAGAAAGAATATCAAAATAGTAATTTACTATTTTACTTTTTAGTTTAATTAAGAAGACTGATGAAGTGCAAATATACACCAAGAAGACGCAATAATAGGATTTAAGAAGTTTTTAATATTTTAGTTTTTTGAAAATTCAGTTGAATAAGAAACCGCGTGTGATAATTTCTTTGCAATATATTTTTTAAATTTTTAATATTTTTTTTATTAGTTTATTTTTTAATAGTTTTAAAATATTTTTTAAAAACTTCTATTTACTACCCGGGTAAGTAATTTTTTATTATTTTTTTTTATCTATACGATATGTAGCGTTTCTTCTATTAATAACACTTTTTGGATATCATGTCCTCCATCGCAGTATGTGTGATTTGGATATAACGAAGAGAATATATTCTTCTTTAAAGCAAAATTGTGCTTTAAATAATAAACGATAAGAATGTGGTATGCATGAAAAATAGTTATTTATGGTACTAGTGGGTAAAGTAAGATATTGCCCATGAGAAAATTAACCTGCGAGGCGTCAGCCAAGCAGGTTCATTGTCGAGAGGGCAATATCGGTTTACCCATGAGTGCCACACAACGTTTTATCCAATAAAAAGCTTAGGAATTCATATTTTTATTAAAAATTTTAATGACTTTTACAAGAAAATAATTTGACAAGTGACAGTTGAGTGGGTAAAATAAATAATTATCCACTCAATAAAGTAAAAGCCACTAGGGGGTTATTATTGAGTTTATCTATTTAAAATAAAGCTGGTAATTGTCTTATTATCTGTATGTACTGGATAAAGAATATATTCTCTTCTTTATATCCAAACCAAACCAAACCATATCCTTGATTTAAGACAATTTTTTTCTGTGTGTACTTGCACTCTTTTTTCAACAATAGTTTTACCGTGGTTACTGATAATTGCACTGGCCTGCATTTGAAATCTTTTTTTTATTTCGTAAGTTATTTAGGGGTTTTTGAGGTTGCTAAAACCGAGTCCGTTATTGAATTCTAAAAATTCAAAATAACCGATGCCCAATTTCGTTTAAATTTGGCAACAATAAAAAAAATTATCAGCTATTTTATATTCAGAAAATTTGAGTATTGACCTACATTAAGATTTTCAAAAATGTTTTGAAACCAAATTTTAGCATAATCGCACATTACGGATTTTTTTTTTAACATTTTTTAATATTATACTCAAAATCAGCTGTGTCAAAAATGGCTGTATGCACAAATTCAGATTTATGTCCCTTTTTACATCGGTACTTAGTGCTACTAAGAGTGCCGATGTATTGAAATCTTCGCCGAAAAGTCAAAATCTTTGACCACGTTTTTTCACATTTCTCGACCTTTTAGACCATTCTTAGTCGAAATCAGTAAAAAATAATTTTTGTGTCCGTCTGTCTGTCTGTCTGTCTCGGTGTAAACTGCATTTCTACATGAGATATCTACGCTGTTTTTTGCATATTGTTTCTTATCATGTTCCAAAGAGCTGATTAGATTTTGGGGTAAACGATTGGGTTTAAGGGGGTAAAAATAGGGTAAAACTCCTATTTTTAGCGTTTTTTGTTTATAATTAAGGCAATTATTATTGTATTTGGTTAATTTAGCACTTATATAAAAGATAATTTTAAATTGGTCAAAAAATGTTATTAACAACGTTTTCCTAAAACGCATTATTTTCGAGATATTGGCGTTTAAAGCAGTAAAAGGGTTTTTTAGCATATCTCACATATTTATAACCCGATTTCAAAAAATTATATTTTAAATAAAAGCTCTTTTTAAGCCCTATAAAAAATTTTATATACAGTTTGGCCATATGTTACAGTCTCGTCTTTAATTAAAATCATTTAAAAATTCCAAAACATCAAATTTGATGCTGGCCTGTGTTCTCTGTTATCGGTATCGCTTTGCGATTTCCAGTAACCTCCAGCAGCGTTTAGCAAAGATTTATTTCTTAAAATTAAATTAAAATTTCGAATAAACCGGTAAAATATGAAATAATGTAAAAAAAATCAGTTCTATGAAATGCTATGGTTTTTTATGGAAACGTCTATTACAGAGTCCCACAAAATAAAAAAGTGGTCTGTGCTGGGGTTGAGACCCACCTACTCTTATGTATTTTGGGATGCTGAACACGAATCTGTCATAAAAAAGGCACTTCGTGGGCTCATTTCTTTCCTACACTGAAAAAACTGTCTAAAATGGTAAAAATCTCATATTATTTCAGTGTAACAAAAAAATGAGCCATTAAAGTTCATTTTTTATGACAGATTATTGTTCACCATCTCAAAATACATAAGAATAGGTGGGTCTAAACCCCAGCACAGACCACTCTTTTTTTTGTGGCCCCAGACAGTTTTTCCAGTGTAGAAAAAAAATGAGCCTTTGAAGTGCCTTTTTTATGACAGATTTGTGTTCAGCATACCAAAATACATAAGTATAGGTGGGTCTCAACCCCGGCACAGACGACTATTTTTTTTTGTGGGCCCATGCTGTTTTTTCAGTGCTGAAGTGCCTTTTTTATGACAGATTCCTGTTCAGCATCCCAAAATACATAAGAATAAGTGGATCTCAACCCCAGCACATACCACTTTTTTTTTGTGGGCCCAGACAGTTTTTTCAGAGTAGATACAAAATAAGAGCATGAAGTGCCTTTTTTATGGCAGATTCGTGTTCAGCGTCCCAAAATACATAAGAATCCGTGGGTCTTAACCACAGCACAGACCACTTTTTTTGTGGGTCCTGACAGTTTTTTCAGTGTAGAAACAAAATAAGCCAACGAAGTGCCTTTTTTATGACAGATTCGTATTCAGCATCCCAAAATACATAAGAATAGTTAGGTCTCAACCCCAGCACAGCCCACTTTTTTTCTTTTGTGGGCCTGTGTTATTTTTTGCCCATTCTTTTGATTGCTTTAGATCCATGTGTCAAACTAAAGCTATCGATAGAGGCAAGTAATAGAATATTTTGAATATTTATGAAACTAACAATTTAGTATTTTATTTACGGTCTGTGTAAACAATGATTATATTTGGAAAACGATTATATTTCAATAACGAACATATTTTGTTAAACAGTGTTCATCAACTAGCCTATTTCAATCCCATGGGATTCGACTTATAAAACTCGCACAAAATGCACGCTCAAAATACAAATTACTATAGGCATAAATCGAGGCATAAATATTTTAATTTTCAATTGGTAAATCAATGCTTTACCAGTTGGAAAAATAAACAATACAAATTATAGGAATTAGTAAAAAAAAACATTAACAGATTTTTCTTAAATTTGCATTTTGTTCGCAATTTATTTTATGTATTTACTTTATTTATTTAAATTCAATCACTGCTTTACAAATCCTGACCAACAAAGCCGTATCCAGGGAGGGGGCCTCGGCCACCCGGAAGCCAAAACAAGCAAATATGCAGGACCTTTTAAATTCGTAAAAATTTTCGCTTGGGCTTTCTTATTTTTTTTTTATTCAAGCTTGCCAGGGGCCTGGGTTTGATGGTTTGATAATAAGGGTGCCAAAACCAGCAAATACGCAGGCCCTTTTTCAAGTGGACCATTCAAACTATAGATCTTCAAATTCGGTAATTTTTCGCCTGCGGCGAGGGGGCTTTCTTACGTTGTGTTTTATTTAAGGTTATAAAACTAAAACGTAAAAATTTTAAAACTCTTCGCGTTTGACGCTAAAGCTTTCTTGCATTTAAGTGAAACTTTTAATTGTAGCACTTTTAAAATTAAAATATACTTTCAATTTTGAAATAAAAATCGCCTGCGGGGCTAGAACTTTCTTGTATTTGAATAAAATTTAAAAGTATACCACATTTTTAAATTTTAGACCATCACAGTTGTAAAAAAATTGCCTGCGGTCCTACGGCTTTCTTAAGTTTTATTTTAAAATTATCTTTTTAAAACATGAGTTTTACATTATTTTAAAAAAAACTTCAGAAATTAACAGAATTCGTAAAAAATATCGCCTGCGGCGCTAACTTAATGGAGGACTGATGATAATTTTTTTAGTCGTCACTTTTTTGTGCTTTTTATATTGTTTGTATTATAAATATAATATCTGTTTATTTTCCATACAATTATTCTTTTATATAATATATTATATTTAAAAATATATATATTATTTTTTCTCCTACAGCGCAAGATTTTCTATGTTTTTACTAATTTAAGAAAGTTTCTGTATAATTTCGCCTAATTGGTCATTTTAATTATTTAAAAAAAATATGCAAAAATTTTCTCCTAAGGCGCTATTTTTAATTCTTTTACAAAAGTTAACATTTCTACAAAAACAAAGTCATTCACGCGCACAGTGTATGCAACCGGCATGTCAATCGTAAAACAACTGTCAGTTATATATTATGTGACAAGATGTTGGTCCGCCATTTTTTTAATATGAAATTATTATTTATTTTGAATCAAATCTCAATTTCGCGTGTTAAATATTTATGTGCTATATATTTGTTGTTACGAGGGAATTATGGAGAGTTACTATGATTAGGATTTTACTTTTACACCAACATATTTGCAGAGAATTGTACTCCTGTGCCACGACCTTAAGGTAACATACTGTCTAAAATTTATTTATTTTAGATAGTAGAAAAAATGTTGTTTGTATTACGAGGGCAAAATGTGATTTCTGCTTTCGCTTGATTGCTGATCTCGGCTAGACGCCTCGATCAGCAAATTCTACGCTCAAGCAGAAATCAGTCTCTTGCGCTCTTATTACAAAAATAACTATTTTACCAGAACACATTATTTGTTTTAGTAGAACAGTGCAATTTATTGGAATAAAAAAAAACGAACATAAACGTATCAATGTAGAATAAATAAATTAAACCACTGACATGGATAAAATCAATATTGAATAAAGCAACATAAATATTTGTACATAATTAATAAAAAGTTCAATTTTTTTTACCACTGAATGAATACAATGTAAAACCGTAAAATGTATTAATAGGTGTCATTGCCGCCACCATTGAAAAAAATCCAAATGGAAAAAAAAGTGCAGCATTTTTTTATTTTTTTAGTACAAGAGCAAAGGACACCTGTTGTTCGCCCGTTCCTGCTATTAATAGAAATCAATATACTGTTTCTCATTTTATGTAAGCGATGCACAGTGTTTAATTTATGGTAAAATACAAGTAACTCAGATTGGTAAATTATCAAAAAATTATATAGTCGGCTTACAAGTAAAATGCACTTAGTCACTTTTTTGCAAAAATGGGGCACTGTAATTAATTTTTGATGATCTATTTATAGGTAAACCGAACTAACTTCTAGGTGGACTGCCAAGAGAGTTACCCCACTATACAAAACGCACCAATTTGATTTTGATTAAAATTTTATCTGGCAGGAGGCACTAAGTTCCTTTTACTTGTAGATTATTTCAAATGTTTCTGCAATAAGCGACTTTCTAAAAAGAGTTAATTTATAAAAATATGATTGCTTGAATCATTTATATGATACAATATCGCGTTATTTATTGTACTGACAAACGCATACAAATTTTGCTATGTTAAAGTTGATGGAATATAGACAGAACAGGGAAACAGAACTTTACCCGTAAAATGAAAATGCTCTTTACGTGTACTTTAGATGTGTAGGTAATAATTTAATTATCATTTGCATTGGTTTTTTTATTATCAGATAATTATCCTTGCTTACTACATAAATAACAAGAAAATAAAAAAAACTAAAGTTCGCGGCAAGTTCGGAAAACAGCCCTTAGAATTGCACCGTGTTTTATCATTAATAATGATTCATTACAATTATTGACTTTAGGAGATGCTTCTTTGCCGGCACAGCCGATGGCCTCTGAAAACTATCTTAGTTCTGGCATAGTAAGCAGTTTCATATAATTAATAACAATTAATTATTATTATTAATTTTGGAAACATTTTTTAAACAATCAAAAAGTCCAAACCCTTCTTTAAAAAATCTAGTTTTTGAAAATTTATGTAAACATCTTGTTTTCTACTTTTTACTTATACATTACGTTTAATTAATAGAAGGGTTTTAATTTTAAACAGTTGTTTTTTATATTATTTTATTGACTTAGTGCTCTTTACTTGTAAGCCGACGTCGTGGGCCGACAAGTAAAAGGCACTAAGTCCATGTCTTTTCTCAAATTTAGTTGAATTAAACTACTTCAATTTTTCTTTATTTAACTGCAAATGGGACATTATGTCCAAACATGTCATTGCAATATGCGGTAGTTTTTTTCCAAAAACAATTATTACAAAAATTAAAAAACAACAATGAAAGTTAAATTTGTCAATATCTCAAAACCATGTTTTTGGACTTAGTGCTCTTTACTTGTAAGCCGACGATATTTTTGATGATAGTCCAGTCAGATAATAAATATAAATTGCAATAAATGTACACGGGCTGATATTTTAAAGGGTAGTAGTGTTATATTATTACAAAAATTAAAAAACAACAATGAAAGTTAAATTTGTCAATATCTCAAAACCATGTTTTTGGACTTAGTGCTCTTTACTTGTAAGCCGACGATATTTTTGATGATAGTCCAGTCAGATAATAAATATAAATTGCAATAAATGTACACGGGCTGATATTTTAAAGGGTAGTAGTGTTATATTATTACAAAAATTAAAAAACAACAATGAAAGTTAAATTTGTCAATATCTCAAAACCATGTTTTTGGACTTAGTGCTCTTTACTTGTAAGCCGACGATATTTTTGATGATAGTCCAGTCAGATAATAAATGTAAATTGCAATAAATGTACACGGGCTGATATTTTAAAGGGTAGTAGTGTATGTTAACAGAACACTACTGTTAGTTTTTCACCGGGTGATTTGCGTAAGGGGTGTCCACTATCTTGAATTTTAGGGGTGAGTTAATATGCATCTTACGATAAAAATGCATATAACCAATTTTGTTAAGGAGTAAATTTCCATCAATTATTGTTGGGATAATTTTTTTAATATATTAATAACAACCGAGTTAATTCAAAAATAGCCATGTTGGAGGTGAAATTGGTTTTTTCCATTTTTCAGCCAAATTATTCATCGGACGATAAATGTGGTTATGAGCAAACTTGTAGCTCCTGAAATTCTCTGTAACTCCTTGGTAGTGAGTAATGCGCTACTCGTAGGTAAGTTTTTTTCTGTCTTCGGTCTTATTTATGGACCTGAGCTTCGCTTCTGCCCACAAAAGACGACCTCACACAGAAAAAATCACTAACCTATACTGCCCTGCTAAGACAAGTCGTTCTATCTGCAAATTAGATATTTATAGATATGGCCAGTTTAGGTTCTAATTTATTTTAAATCAAAAATACGTGATATCCTTTAAAAAAAAATATATTTTTTTTGTCAGAAAAATAAATTGTCATACTAAATGCATTTGTTCTATCATTAATGACAAAATGATCTAAAAAGTCCAATCAAATTACTAAGATCTGTAAAGTTAGTCCTAGTCCAGACGTATTCGTCTAGTATATGGGCGGATTTAGGGGGGTACATGGGGGCCATGCCCCCCCCCCAGCGAGATATATTAACATAGAAATACCTTCAAAATTATATTTTTAGCGAAAGCGCAATTTTTTTCCTTATGGATGCCCCCCCCCCTTAAAGTGAAATAAATCCGCCTCTGGTCCTAGTAAAGACTAGTTAGGACATTTTTTTTAGAAAACATTGAATTCTCCGCATATGACAAATATCTTAGGCTAATTTTTAGGATTTGGGTTGTAGATAGGACATTTCTTTTTATTAGGCACATGGGGCTAGTGTAAAACAATATGCTTAACTCAAAAAGTGAAATTTTTCAGGCACTACAACATGTCTTAGCAGGGCAGTATACTAAGGGCCCAAATAATAATAATCTTAATAATAATAATCTTTATTAACCCAACAGATTAATCCATTTACAGGGCAAACAAAATATATAAACATATATATATATATATATACAATTATATACACAATCTTAACTAAAGTATACACTATGTAATCTACTTCATAGATTTTCTGTGTATAGAATTGAATTTAAAGAACAAATATTAATATCAGATGAGTTACTTAAATTATTATAATTGCTACACATGATATTTAAAGGTGATTTAAGTAGAACGTTGGTTCGACTAAAGTTGCATATAAATGTTTCTTCATGACGTGATACTAATCTGGGAATTTTAAAGTTTATTCGACCAAGTAGGTCTGAACAGTTCACTTGATTGTGTAGAAGCTTGTAAAGAAAACTAAGAGAGAAGTTTACTCTTCGTGTGTAGAGAGAAAGCATATTAAATCTATTAAGTAACACAGAGTGATCATATCCTTGTTCGGGATAGGTACCCTCACGTTTATAAAATAAAATTTTTAAAAACTGACGATTAACAGCTTCTAAAGCATCAATGTGAACATTATAAATAGGGTACCAAACAAGAGAAGCATATTCCAGTCTGGACCTAACATAAGCAAAAAAAAGCGATTTCAAACATAGAGTATTATTAAAAGATTTAGAATTACGTATGATAAATCCAAATAACTATTACGATCTTTATATGAGCAATAATTAAGCTTTTTCTCAAAAAAGATAATAATAATAATAAAATAACGAAAAATTATATAGTTATGAAAAAACATCCCACCAATATACCGTTTTATAGAAAAAATTATAATTTCTCATCCTTTTTACATGTACAGATGTGTATTTTATTTTTATATGGTTTTTTGACTGTAATAAATGCTAAATTATTATTATTAAATTCTAGATATTTGTACACTTTTGCAATAATTTACTTAAATAATAGTATAAGTATAGTATAAGGGTTAATAATTAATTTATTTTCATACTGTACCCAGTTTTTAATTGTTTTTTTTTACACAAATCCCTTCAGCTACATTCATCTTTTCGGTAACATTCGTCATTTCGGCAACCTAAATTTAAAGGCCAAATGGTCGCTATTTTGCTTGCCCAGATTAGGATAAATTAGAGTACGGATGATAAAAAAAATACTAAAAAATCTTACTTATTTTATTATTTTTTTTTTTAATTTAGATGGTGAAATCAAACAATTATGTGAAAATATTCTATATCGGCTATATTGTTCACTGTGCGATGCTCGGTTTTATATGCATTTGCAGGCGCCTATCTCACCCCTGCGCTTTTTATTGTCTTAATGGTCATTTACCGCTCATTAAAATTTATCATCCAAACACTTGACACAAAAAAAAAATAGTTCTAGGTATAAAAATAATAATATTACCATCGACACTCAATATGATTTCACTTGGACTGTATTTTAAAAATTTGGAAATATTGTTTTTTTAAACGAAATTAAATATGTATATTTTATTATTTTTAAGAAATTATTTGCACGCTGTGCAATGCACAGTAGCCTATTTTAAGTAAAAATTAAATTATTATTATTTATTTAATTATTTTTTTTAATTCGTCCGTATCCTTCACACCATAGCATAGCATTTTTTTGGAGATGTACTAAGCTTGCCACAATTGTACAATTGTACAAACCAAATGACTTGTAAGTGATTTAAGATAAAAAGCGTCCTAATTGATCAACACTCTTGTTACAAGTAGGGTAAAAATAACATCTACTAAGATTTTCTCAAGGATCTGTTATAACTCTGTAAGGCGGTATAAAATATTATAATAATTATTATATTTATTATAAATATTATAACTATAATTTTTATATCGCTTTATAAATAGACACTGCACTTGATAAGATTTTTACCCTAATATTTAAATTTAAAGTATTTAAAAAATATACAATATAACAAGATTGTCGGACATTAATATAGCATATATGGTCTAAGATATTTATGTCGGACAAGAACAGCACGTTCTTTTTTCTTTTCCATCCCTAGGGCCCTGATATTTTTGGCACCGGATAGATATGAAAGTCCAGTCTCTTTGTGGTGACAAAACTGTCAAATATCTAGGGTTTCTATATTCTTATAAATTACCTATTTTATTCTCTTTCAAAACCTATTATATGATTGTAAATATCCCATTGTACTGCACATGCACTGACAGTAAAATAAAAATGAGATTTTTTTTTTTAAATAAATATAATTATTATTTACTTTAAGGTGTATTCATATAAGAGCTCTATAAGTATTAATAATTTATAATAGTTTTTATAACGTTATTATATACATACATATATTCCATGTGAGTTTCTTATCTTAATATATTCCTAAGAATTATACTCTCTAAAATAGAGTTTATAGCTTATTTATTAGGAAATGGTCAGAGGGAATATGCATATATCCCCCAATTGGTTAATATCAATAAATCGACTAAATTTCTTTAAAATGTCACCAAACACCAGTGCTAATATATCTTCCTTGACCACAAAGATGCACTCTCCGTCTAAATTACATATTTTATTGGCTCTCGGACTGGACTGCGGTAGTACACATATGCATAATTTGAATTGCGTGCCTTGCCTAAAGGGTTTACGATGTTCCGTACACATGGCGAGAATGAGATATATACCGGGTGCAACATACGAACACGTCATGTCAATTAAGAGATTTATTAGATATTTGCATACATAACAGATAAGGATTTAATTGGTACAGTTGATTGGATAGTGGACTGGAGGATTTAGTCGATAAGAAATGTTTGGGGTTCCGTAGAATCCTATTAATTTGTCCGTACCTATTGTCTTCTAGCTGCTTAACTTAAAAACGCTATTTAAATGATGTTCTCACTTAATATGTTTAATGGTATTCTAAATATTTATTGGAGATTATACAGGGTGATCAGTAACTGCCATACCAAAATTTAAGACGTGATTCTACATCCAAAAATATGAAAAAAAGTTTCTATAAAGGTTGGTTCGGAAATGAGCCCTAAGGAACATGACTTATTGAATGGGGAACAAAAAAAATCAATAAAATTTTAATGCTGCAGGGTGATTCTTTATTTAAAACTGAGCAAAAAAGTATTCTTCACAAAAACACCTAAATTTAATATTACAGGAGTAATAGTCTTTTAAAAAGTAACGTTTTTGGTGGCACAAAATGTTACTTACAAAATATGCACACACAACAGTATTATCAATGACTGTCAAATTAAGGAGTAGGTCATAAGTTCTCTAGGAAACTTTAGACCTACTGTACATAGCTGTGTTATAAAAATTTAAAAAAAATTGTTTTTTACTTAAAAAAAAAACAAATATCTTAACCTAATGTAATTAAAATATAATCTAAAATGTTATTTTTTCCTAAAATATGCATAATTTTATTTTAAAAGATTAATAACACAGGCCCACAAAATAAAAAAAGTGGTCTGTCCTGGGGTTGTCGTATATTTTTATTTTTCTATCAAACATATGCTTGTAGTGGGGTAAAAGTTAAACAAATATGTTGCGTTGCAAAACCACCCCATCAAACATAAAAAAACAAGCTCCTTTATTTTTTTTTTATTTTTTTATTTTTCAATTTTCTCGACATTTCCGAACGTTTGGACTTTTGGACTGTTTAACCATGCTATTGGGTCTCTTTGGCGGCGATTTTGCCGCTATATATATATTTTTTCCTTTTGTCATTTTGTATTCTGATTTATTATATTTGTTGTTTATGTTTGTTTTTTAACCTCGTACTATTCTACTTAATTAACAATCTCCTAAGTCCAGGACTTGTGTGGGCTAGTAGTAGAGGGAACCACCGGCTTTAATTGACTTTCGAACCAATATATCTAGGGAGTACGCCTTCGCCAAATTTCAATTATTAATTGACTGAGAAAGGCAATCGGCGCCAGTGAGGTTTGAACTCACGATCATTAGCTCAGTGTCAATGCTATATCGATGCCTTAGACCGCTGAGCTAGTTCTCCCATTTGGACTTTTTCATATTCTCAAATATGAATTTAAAATGACAGGTATGACAGATATGAAAGATTATCCTGACAAGCAGAACTGCGGCGAAAACGATTCTTATTTCTTATTTTATTTTTTTTATATAGCGTGTATTTTATAGTAAGTATGTTATACATTTAATGTATAACATACTTCAGGTAATACCTGACTTACAAAATCTAATAATCAAGAACTGCCTTTTCGTTACAAGACAAAGAATCAAGATTTAAAAATACTTCGCCGAGTTATAAAACCCTGTTTACTGGTAAAAATACCAAGGGATTCTTTTAAATGATACCTAATTAAGTAAGGATATTCAATATAGTCTCCCCTATTGGAAAAGCGGTGCGTCTACTGCAAACTGGTAGCCATCCGTATGCAAAAAGCTTGCAAAAAGCTGGACTTGTAAAGCGGGCCGCGAATCGCCTCGATGCGTGCGGAAAAAGCTGCGTGACAAGTTCAGTAGACTACCAAAGGATGTAAGGGGGCGCCACCGCCTGGCATCCTTAGCGTCGCGACGGTGCTCATGCGTCTCCCCACTCCTTGATAATGCTTGATAGTAGCCCACAAGACGGACATTCATTGCCATGTACCCCAAGTGTTATGATTCCTATAGTATATGTACGCGCCTTTTTTAATCTTTAAGAAAACAAATAAAAGGTAAGATTTTTTTTACCTATTTTTGCATTTTTTTAGATTTTTTAATTTTCAATTTTTTTTTATTTTTATTTTTTTTTTTTGCTTAATTTAAATCAAAGTGAAAGTGCCGGTTGCTAAGAACACGAGGTCTAATGTGAAGTGATGAACTGAAAAAGACTCCAAAGTTGCTTAGTATACACATATAAACTCAGTTCGCAAATAAAAAAGTGCAGTAAAAAAGAAATAAAAAAAAATAAAAAAACAATTTAATAAAAAAGTGTAAAAGGTTAAAAAAGTGACGATTAAAAAAAATGGTTTCAATGCTTCGGCTTCTTTGAACTGTGAAAAAACAATAGTGTGTAAAAAAACTCTATAAACTGTATAAACAAATGACAAATAAACCATTCTAGTTATATCTAGTAATACAACATAAACTTGTTTTTAAATTTTTTGATAAATTTAAATCCAAAATAAGTTTTAAAAAAATGTGTTAGTAGTTTTAGATTGTATTGCATTCGAGGGTTAAACCACTACACAATATTTGTACACGAGCAAGATATATATTTATAATTCTAAGATTTCTAAAAAATCTTAGAAATCTTGAAAAAAATACCGAGATTTTTAATTTTTTTGTTGAAATTTTTAAAAGAATTCCAAAAATTTGTATACGGACTTGCCCTAGTGATTGGTCCCTCGATGTATTGTATGCATGTATTTTTATCATTTTTTGTATAGTTTTTTGGTTTAAATCTTAAATTTTTAAATTATTATATAATGGACTCATAAGTAATATTATATAACATATTCTTAAAAAGCTAAATAAAAAAACTTAATTAGTCAAAATGTACTATGGTGAATTAAAAAAAAAAGATCAATATCATCCTCCAGTTTTAAAGATTAACAGCATCCAACTTTTTATGTGTACCTCCGCCAGGAATGAGCCTTGTTTATTTATATAAGACACACTCAGATATATTACCCAACTTTTAAAGTAACTTTCTTAAGTTATAAAAAAATACATATTTTATAAACATTTTGATTATGCATGTAAAACTACTTTTAGAATAACGTAAAACTAGTCGTATATTTGTATCCAAACTTTTTGTAAAAGTTGTATAATAGATTATATAATCTTAAAACCTTACGATATTACAGCAAATTAAAAAACAAGGACTTCTAGTTCTTCTTTAGTAAAACCCTCGTATTATTTTCAGACGTTCGTATGGTATTTATAACTCGTCGTGCTATAATAAAATTTAAAAAATTAATAACCTCTTGTGGTTTTAATTTTAAACGAAAAACAAGGACCATGTTTAGCCGAGGTATACATGATTTTCCTCCCTTTTGCATAGCGAATGCTGACCGCTTGCATTGCTGGACCCTTCTATAACTTCTATAACCCTTCTTTAAACTTCTAACTGACCGTTGAAAACTGAAAAAGGAAAATTTAATGAATAGTCATCATTTATATAGCACATCATTACTTAAAAATGTGCATTTTTAAATACACACTGCATTTTTGGTAGCCTTGAAAAATATTTGTATAAGAAATTTTAAGCACTCGCCTTGATAAATTTATAAATAAAAATTAAATTTTAGTTCAAATTTGTAAAATGAGGTATAATTCAAGTAACTAGGACTAAGATTAATTATTCCTGAAAATTAAACATCCTTGCAAGTAAAATATTACAACAGTGTTTATATTTTAGAAGAAAAATTCTTGCATTTAGTCTGTAGGGATAAAATTTTATAAATTTTATAATTTTTAAAAAGTTAAGCATAGAATAGGAAAGCTAAAGACAAGCCACAGAATGTAGTGTACTAAACTTTGATTTCAAACTAAAAAAAGTATATATATATAACTAAAAAAAGTATATATCGTCGGCTTACAAGTAAAGAGCACTAAGTCCAAAAACATGGTTCTGAGATATTGACAAATTTAACTTTCACTGTTGTTTTTCAATTTTTGTAATAATTGTTACAAAAATGCACGTTTCGCCAAACAAACACTAAGTCGCTTAGTGCAGAAATATTTGAAATAATCTACAAAAAGTGCACTAATTGACTTAATGCCTATTGCCAGATAAAATTTTATTCAAAATCAAACCGGTGCGTTTTGTATAGTGGGAAGTCTCTTGGCAGTCCACCTAGAAGTTAGTTCGGTTTACCTGTACATAGATCATCAAAAATTAATTACAGTACCATAAAAATCCCATTTTTGCAAAAAAGTGACTTAGTACCTTTTACTTGTAAGCCGACGATATAAAAACATTTATTAAAGATAAAATTAAAAGAATACAGCCGCAAAAACTTAAATCTTATATAGAAAAATAATCCCATTTTCTAGTACCTTAACATATTTTTTAACTAATGCTTAATGTTTTATTTAAATATATATATCAATGACTGATTCTAACCAATCGAAACAAGTTTCCTAAAAATATAATTAACTAAAAAAAACTTTAAGGTTTTTACTCCCTAGAATTAAAGATTTTCTGAATTTGAAAATATAATTACTTTTATATTTTAGAATTCTTAAATTAAATTTTAAGAAAAACAAATAACACAAAATTTTTTCTGCAAAAAATAGATAAAACAAAATACATACCCAATATTTTTTTTGCTTATTCGGATTCAGTACCTATGTTAAATGTCCTGAAAAAGTAGGAAATAATTATTATTTTATTAAACGCCCATCATTTTATTTTACAATGTACCAACTGAATTTCTAAATAAAATTAAAAAAGTCTACTTTTAAATCGGGATGTCAACTATTCATATTTCCTTTATATCCTCCGAATGGTTTAATCGAAAATGGATTTAAATCAAATCACATTGCGATATAGGTATTCGACCCCCACTCCATTAAAACTTTCCATTTTTTCCGTATTCAATTGTTTCTGATATCTGACCTCCCAACTACGACAATACGAGCTTTATTTACCCCCCCAGCCCCACTCTATGTTCAATATGTTACGTTTCATGTCAAAGGGATTTTAACACTGCTGCTTACATATTCCCGGTGATATGTAATGTACAGAAAAAATACTCCAATTTTAGCTGCACTTGTAACGTCTTAAAGTAGCAAAGAATGAATTGGCCAAGAATTCATTTCATATAACATAATAATAATATTATATATTTAATATGGTTCTGACGGATGGTTTACCGAATCACTAAAAATAAATGAATTAAGAATTTGACTAATGAAATGTCAGAATTATTTGATACATGTCATTTAATTGGTTTAATCTGTAGTTAGTTTAGTGTTAATGATAGGGTAAATCTAACTAGTATTCTTAATTTAACCATGGTTAAATTTATAACTTGCTTAATTTTGACACAAACTAATATTTTTTATATTAAAATGTACGTAATTTTATATATAAATGACTATACTGATAATTTGCACTAGTGCGATTATCACCAATTTTTAGGAAATACTTAACTTACTTAAGGTTGGATTGTTTTTGAATTTTAAAAACATTGTGCTTTATAATTTTTTTTTTGGAAATTTTTCAAAATACTTTTGATAGGTATACAAAAAAAAATAACAATGATTCAACTTACACTAAGGATATTACAGGGTTATTTAGAAATTTAAGAGGTGATTCTACGTTAAAAAATATGAAAAAAAAGTTCCCATTAAGGTTCGTCCGGAAATGAGTCCTAAGGGACTACGGTTTTTTAAAAATTGTTTTTTAAAAATTGTTATAAAAATAAGGTTTCTAATTAATAACTCTTGTGCCCGTTAGGCTAGAGCTACGAGCTTTTGCATGTATACTAGTATTAATAAGGGCAATAAGTTTATGTTAATTTATTTTTTTGAATTTATCCAGAGGCGTGTCTAGACTGACAAAATATGTGAAGCTTAATACATTTTTGCTCCAAACTTTTTTACATATATATTTTTTTGTTTTTTTTTTTTGTAATAAATATAGATTCCTTCAGTAAAAATAGATAAAAAATGTCATATAGTGTAATATTGTAGGAGCAACCATTTTCAAAAAAAAATGCAATTAAGGGGAAGTAACATTTTGGCACTAAAATAAGAAAAACAATTATTTAGATATTTTGGTGAAGAATACTTTTTTTGCTTAGTTTTAAATGAAAATCGCCCTGCAGCATTAAAATTTTACTGGTGCTTTTTTTGTTCCCCATTCTATATGTCCATCTTCGAAAGGCCGCAGCTACCTTAGGGCTCATTTCTGGACCAAGCTTTATTAGAATTCTTTTTCTTATTTTTTATTTTTAATTAGAATTACCTCTTAAATGTGTCGAACTTATTTCTGAATAACCCTGTATAGACCAGCCTCAGCCACCTGCGACCCTGCCAATGCTCAATATGTGCCAATACAAAAGCATGCTTCACTTGTTTCCAATATAAGTCGAGTTTTAATAGAACAATACTATCATGATATTTAGAAATTGGAATTTTGTCTGCATTAAATAATAAAAAAAATACATTATTGTTTATTTAAACTTTTAATTTTAAAGTATTTAAAAATAAAATTTAAAATTTTTATTATTTTCTCTAAACCAGCGGTTTTAATAAATATCATTTAAATCACGTATTTTAATAAAATAATTTCCATGTAATACTTAATAGAGATTGAAAAATGCAGCATAACCCAACTTTATATTTAGTTTTTTTTTTTACAAAAAAAAATATAATTAATCTCATATTGAATTATTATTTTATTAAAATACGTGATTTTAAATTTTATTTATTAAAACCACTAAAACCAGCAGCAAACTAACCCAAGAATTTATAATAATCCTGAAACATAATTTAATCTTAAAATTATTTTATTATTTTTATGTTAAATTAATTCAGAAAAAGTCCTCTTTTTTGTTTGTTTTATGAATTGTTAATTATCACTATTTTTTTCTATGGATAGATTTATATGGCTAAACTTAACTAAAGGTTTTATAAATAATATTTTAAAAATATACACCTACCTATATAATATTTAAAAAAATGGTCAAAAAATATTTTTTTTTGGTTTAAAAATTATCTAAAACATGTTTTATAAGTGCATGCATATTTTAGCATTTCTTTTATAATACATATTAAATATTTAATTGGCTTTCGTTCTAAAAACATGCCTTCTATAATATCTTTAGGTGAGAGTTACAAATACACTATAAACTTCACATACAACTTCGTAACTTATTTATGTCATTGAGATTTTAAAGGATTAAGATCAACTTTTATTTATAGAATGGGACCTAGTTCCCAGACTAATTCAGTTAAGGGTCTAGGTTTATAGATACTCGAATAAATATAAAAGGCAGTTAGTTATACTTGCGTGTTTTAAATTTAGTTTAAGCTCCTAGCTAGGCATACATAGTACACGTTCTTTATTTTGCTTACATTAACTATGATTTTTTCTAAAATATCTTTGAATATATCTAAAAATATACCTACCAACTTTTTACAAAATATAAAAATTTGCTGCTCTGAAAAAAACGACAAAGTTAAAATCATTGTAGTTATACAATAATACATTCTAAACAGTTTTTTCGATGTCGATGTCCGAACAACATTTCTCGTAAATTTCTGTCAGAAGAATTGAAAATTCGTTAAAATCAGTGTCTAATTAATAGATTAACTTTTAAAATGCATTTAAAAATAGCTGAATTTCTTTTAATAATTAAACTTGATTATTTTTTAGCGTTGTGGAATGACTTTCATTTAAAAATTAATATTTAGTTGAAGTAATTAATTATTTAAGAAACGTCTTAATTTCTAAATCAATAATTATTGATTCAGAAAAAAGACGTTTCTATTACTGAAATTTGTAGTTATAACAAATTTAATTTTTTTAACTGTTAGATGTTACACCGGTTGCATTACTTTCCATAGTAAAAAAAGCATAAAAAAATATATTTCATAAGAGGCAATTATGTAGAAGGTACAGGGGAACACCGATCAAAGACACATTGTGCATAAGGTCGACTTTCTAAAATTAAGAAAAACCAAGCCAAAATTTTTAAAATACTTGTAGTACTTTATTATTTAAACTACCTCTTTATAAAAGGTATGTAATTAGGTCATTTACAGTATATTTTTGAATTTTTGTCGCTATATTACGGCATTTTTGGCTATTAAATGAATTGGACAATATACGCTTTTTTTTTGTAAAATTCCTATATAATTTTTAATTTAATATTAGCTCGATTTATTTACGTAATATATTATACAAGGACACAGTAAATACGATTCTGTTAGAGGATAATTACACGTAGTAAGCGGTAAATGTAAAATTCAAACGCGGTAAAGAAGAGCGCGAAAAGAGCGTTAATAAACAATGAAACTGAGAGTACTTCTTTAAAAATCTTAGCAGCTACTTAAAAATATCACTTAATTAGTGTCCTCCCCTCTTGGGGGCGTATCTAGCGTCGCGGCGCTTGGAGGGGAGAGACGGCGTCGGCGCGCATCGGGTTCCCCTGCGACGTCTTGTGTCAGTCGACGGCGGGCGTCCTGCAACGGCGCCGTCTTTCCCTAAGGAGCGCCTTAAACCTATGTCTTAGCTGGACGCCTCATTCTTTCGGCATCCTTCGTAGCGTAAGGACACGGGCACAATCCTGCGCACCCTTAATCCGACGCTTACAAATTTTGGGACTTAGACACCGGCGCCAAATATTTTATACATATATGTATATACACATACCAGTGCAATTTGACTAAATTACTATTATACTGTTAATAATTATTGTGCAAGATCAGTGATAAAACAAATAGAAGAACTATACCAAAAAAATGGACTAACATCATGTGATATTTTATTTTTTAAAATGGATTATTTTGTTATAATTTAAGGTAAACATTAAGTGTTGCACGTTTTTGTATTTTTTAGAAATAAATTATTATTTTATTTTATTTATTTATTTTTTTATCTTTTTAAAATGTTCTAAAATTATATTTTAATTTTGAACTTTTAATTTTACGAGAAGCTGGGTAATTCTTTGTAAACAATTAAAAATATATTTTTTTATTTTTTTCCTGCTGCTAAAGTCCAAACCGGTTTATATTTCAAAGCTGAAAATTTTACTAAAGAAGTGAATAAAAATAAATAAAAAATAAACATGAATAAAGTGACTACTTATAAGTGTAATAAGCGCGATTACTTTAGGTTTGTTGTTTCTATTTTATAAAAATCAATATTTATTTAATTTTCTCTATTTATTTTTGTTATTTCGTCCTTTATAAAAAGTTTTAATTTCCCTTTATGAAACTTATATGAATAAAAGCAAACTTTTAAAGCTCAGATCATAGATCAATAAACAGTATCAAACCAACAAAAAAATATTAAAAAATCAAATTATATATATATATCATGTGATATGTGATAAAAACAAGACAAACAAATCAAGTTATAATATCATCTAATAATTTTAAAATTTTCTAAAAATAATATTGTAACATATCTAAGTTATCTCTATAGTAGTATAATATCTACAGTAAATTATTTTTTGTAATTAAAAACAATTTATTTTTTCTTTTTTGTTCTTTATATTTTAAATTTATATTTTGGTATTTTAGATTTTAAAAGTTAAATGTGTTAAATTATCATAATTAAAGGTGTATATATATATATATATATATATATATATATATATATATATATATATATATATATATATATATATTTAAAAACCAATAGTTTTCGCTAATTATTTTTTAATAAATGATTTTTAACATTAAATAACGTTTAAATAAATATGACTTTATACAGAAATTAACACATTTATTATAAAATTAAAATAAAAAACATAAACATTCCATCGGAATTATTAAAATTTAATTTATATTTTATTATGTGTAATTTTGTTAATATTAATTTAAATATAGATATGCGTAATTAATATTTTAATGTTTTTATCAAATTTTATTAAAATAAATTAAAAACCGTTTAATCAGAATATCATTTAATGAGCTTTATTTGTTTTTTTTAATAGAATCATATCGTCGGCTTACAAGTAAAGAGCACTAAGTCCAAAAACATGGTTTTGAGATATTGACAAATTTAACTTTCTTTGTTGTTTTTTAATTTTTGTAATAATTGTTTTTGGAAAAAAACTACCGCAAATTGCAATGACATGTTTGGACATAATGGTGTCCCATTTGCAGTAAAATAAAGAAAAATTGAAGTAGTTTAATTCAACTAAATTTGAAAAAAAGACATGGACTTAGTGCCTTTTACTTGTAGGCCCACGACGTCGGCTTACAAGTAAAGAGCACTAAGTCAATAAAATAATATAAAAAACAACTATTTAAAATTAAAACCCTTCTATTAATTAAACGTAATGTATAACTATAAAGTAGAAAACAAGATGTTTACATACATTTTCAAAAACTAGATTTTTAAAAGAAGGGTTTGGACTTTTTGATTGTTTAAAGAACGTTTCCAAAATTAATAAAATTAATTAGTATTAATTATATGAAACTGCTTACTATGCCAGAACTAAGACAGTTTTCAGAGGCCATCGGCTGTGCCGGCAAAGAAGTATCTCCTAAAGTCAATAATTATAATGAATAATTATTAATAATAAAACACTTCACGGGGCAATTCTAAGGGCTGTTTTCCGAACTTGCCGCGAAATTTAGTTTTTTTCTTATATTCTTGTTGTTTATGTAGTAACCAAGGATTTAAGAGCAAAATTAAAATAATCTATCAGTTAAAATTTGAATGCGTTTGTCAGTACAATAAATAACGCGATATTGTATCAAATAAATGATTCAAGCAATCATATTTTTATAAATTAACTCTTTTTAGAAAGTCGCTTAGTGCAGAAACATTTGAAATAATCTACAAGTAAAACGCACTAAGTGCCTATTGCCAGATAAAATTTTAATCAAAATCAAATTGGTGCGTTTTGTATAGTGGGTAACTCCCTTGGCAGTCCACCTAGAAGTTAGTTCGGTTTACCTATACATAGATCATCAAAAATTAACTACAGTGCTATTCAAATCTCATTTTTGCAAAAAAGTGACTTAGTGCCTTTTACTTGTAAGCCAACGATATTTTAATATTTTTTATTTATTTTTCCTAAAACTACCTCAAAAATTAAATATTTATAAAGCTTATAACTAGTTATATATATCTTAACTAATTAAACTTACAATACCTACATCAAAAGTTATTATAAAAGTCACTACAATAGTATATTAAAGTACTAGTTTCATAACATACGTTTTTAGCCGCACGAGTACAAGTTTAGAAAACGAGCCCCTTGCGGCGAGTTTTCTAAACTAATAGTGCGCTAAAAACGTGTTATGAAAAGAGTGCTTTATACAATTTTTTCTATTTTGCTCTAAAATTAAAAAAAACTTACATTTAAATTGATGACTGATTTAGGGATTTTTGTTTTGGATTGGCCTTACAGTTTACACCATGTTTAAAATTCTAAGAGCAAATGATATTTTGATATATTTTATCATCTCTTCTATTTTTTACTGCAATTAACCAAGCCACAATTTTAACATGGTAAAAATAACCTAAACACAAAATTTTGTAGAAAATTCAACTTTAAAGCGACATTGAAATTCGCACAGAAAACGTCAAGCGATAGGCCAGGTCTGTTGCCAACCCAAAAGAACAAAAAGTACAGACTTCTTATGGGCCTATAAGAACACGCAAAATGCGTCTGATTATGAGCTTATAAGAGTCGCAAAATAGAAAAAAGATATTAGCTATTTTTTAAATAAAATTTACCTTTTTTAAGTCATAGTTTTTAACTTAAAGTTTTTTCTGCGTGCTTTTTTAATCCAGTAAATAACTAAAACTTAACAAATAATTACTTTCATAAAGCACTATTTATGTAGTACTATTTATTATAAAAATTACGTTATAAAACTTTTTAAAAATAATATACCTAACTGCAAAATTCAATTTTAAAGTAGTTTGTTTGACATACTCACTAACACAGACTTGAATGAAATAATCGTACCCTATTTTAAAGCTCTCGGTCTTGAATATATTCACATTACGCTACACAATACCTTGCATAACTTGTTATTCGACTTTTAAATACAAATTCACATAAGGGTTGAAATTCCTTTTATTTCTATTCTTATTGTCCAGAAACCTGTTCGTCTGCCTCATATGGACTGCCGTATTTAAAAAATAAATAAAATTTATAAAAAAAAAACTTTTTTCTTTTTTTTTTGTTTCATATATTTTACTTAATAAGCCCGCCACGATCGATTTTAATTTCCTTATTGGGGTCTAAAATTACTTTGATGAAACATTTTTTTCGTGCATTTAGAATAAAACCGTGCCACTCTGGAGGTAATATTGAAGGATTATTTTTTATAACATATAATATTATAAAAAATAATATATTGTTATAAATAAGAATTCCGCTGATAATTATCAGAGGAATTACAAATCTGTGCCAAATTTTAATGTTCGTTTTACTGAAAGTGGGCATAAAATAATCAACAAGATTTGAAACAAAAAACCATGCAAACTAACAAACTAAAACTAAACTAATTAAAAATGTGTAAAAACTATGTTCACTACAATCAAGTTGTTACGTCTAAAGATAATTTATAATAAGCAAAATACCTGTTCCAAATCTCCCTAAATGTTTTAACGATAGAAACGAAAATGAGCTAAAACAGAAATTTTAGTTAAGAGTTTTATATTAATTTAGATCCACCGAATCGAAAAAAAGTAATATTTTACACATCTTTATTATTTTTTCTATTTTGCGACTCTTATAAGCTCATAATCACACTCGTTTTGCGTGTTTTTATAGGCCCGTAAGAGGTCTGTACTTTTTGTTCTTTTGGGTTGGCAACAGACCTGGCCTATCGCTTGACGTTTTCCGTGCAAATGTCAATGTCGCTTTAAAGTTGAATTTTCTACAAAACTTTGTGTTTAGTTTATTTTTACCATGTTAAAATTGTGGCTTGGTTAATTGCAGTAAAAAAGAGAAGAGATGACTATAAAATATATCAAAATATAATTTGTTCTTAGAATTTTAAAAATGGTGTAAACTGTAATGCCAATCCAAAACAAAAATCCCTAAATAAGTCATCAATTTAAATGAAAGTTTTTTTAAATTTTAGAGCAAAATAGAAAAAATTGTATAAAGCACTCGTTTCATAACACGTTTTTAGCGCACGAGTACAAGCTTATAAAACGAGCCGCTTGCGGCGAGTACGTTATGAAACTAGTACTTTAATATACTATAAGATAGGAAAACTTTCATATAATCTTACTTGATATTTCTTTTTCTTATGACATCATTATAACAACATATTAAAAGTGGTTATGTGGCATTAACTTAAAATTACTCATTATGTTTTTTTTTTAAGCAAAAAATGTATTGTATTTTTTAAAACCGGCCTGCCATTATTAAATTTGACTATTATTTTTGTTAAATACTACGTCCTTTTTACTTAAATATTTCTACATATGAAGGATAATTTTTTACAGACTTTATAACAAAAGTTAGTAATTACCTACATACCACTATTTATAAATCATTTTTGTTTTTTTTTCTTAAACATACGATGTACATTTTAATCTTTAAATGTTTGATAAATTGTGCACATGAAATGTAAAATCACAAAAAAAAAAAGAAAAAAAACTGAAAATTTTAAACAATGCTATCTTTATTACATTTTCAAATGATACTATCAGATAAAATGACAAATGCACTTATTTTAAAATAAAATAAAATCAAATAAAATATAAGCAAGAAATAATCAGAGGTGCTTTTTTTTAGTATTAAACAATATTTTAAATGGGTTTGAAAATCTGCCCCTATAACATATTAACTAATTTATTTAGGAAACAATATTAGTTTTAAGTTCTAAAGCTAAGTTCTCAAATTACTTCAACCATTTTTTAGTTCGTAGTTTTGTTAAAAGATGGCAAACAAATGTTCATATTAAGTTAGATTTTTCGATACGTTTGAAGGGTCCTTTTACGTTCAACAAAGTATATTTATAACAGCAATATAAATTCATATAAAATTTTTATAGGCAACCAAAAATAGTTTTCAGTACAAATCTGTGCCAAATTTTAATGTTCGTTTTACTGAAAGTGGGCATAAAATAATCAACAAGATTTGAAACAAAAAACCATGCAAACCAACAAACTAAAACTAAACTAATTAAAAACGTGTAAAAACTATGTTATGTCTAAGTAGCACTAAACTTGTACTCGTGCGCTAAAAACGTATGTTATGAAACTAGTACTTTAATATACTATAAGATAGGAAAACTTTCATATAATCTTACTTGATATTTCTTTTTCTTATGACATCATTATAACAACATATTAAAAGTGGTTATGTGGCTTTAACTTAAAATTACTCATTATGTTTTTTTTTCAAGCAAAAAATGTATTGTATTTTTTAAAACCGGCCAGCCATTATTAAATTTGACTATTATTTTTGTTAAATAACTACGTCCTTTTTACTTAAATATTTCTACAAATGAAGGATAATTTTTTACAGACTTTATAACAAAAGTTAGTAATTACCTACATACCACTATTTATAAATCATTTTTGTTTTTTTTTCTTAAACATACGATGTACATTTTAATCTTTAAATGTTTGATAAATTGTGCACATGAAATGTAAAATCACAAAAAAAAAAGAAAAAAAACTGAAAATTTTAAACAATGCTATCTTTATTACATTTTCAAATGATACTATCAGATAAAATGACAAATGCACTTATTTTAAAATAAAATAAAATAAAATAAAATATAAGCAAGAAATAATCAGAGGTGCTTTTTTTTAGTATTAAACAATATTTTAAATGGGTTTGAAAATCTGCCCCTATAACATAATAACTAATTTATTTAGGAAACAATATTAGTTTTAAGTTCTAAAGCTAAGTTCTCAAATTACTTCAACCATTTTTTAGTTCGTAGTTTTGTTAAGAGATGGCAAACAAATGTTCATATTAAGTTAGATTTTTGCGATAAGTTTGAAGCGTCCTTTTACGTTCAACAAAGAATATTTATAACCGCAATATAAATTCATATAAAATTTTTATAGGCAACCAAAAATATATTCTTGAATTTAAAGTTACATAACATTTTTTTTTTCGAAATAAAAGGAAAAAAATAGATTTAAATTGTTATAAAATTATAAGGAAAAAATTACATTTTATATAAAATATATTTAAATCTATTTTTATTTACACTATAGTACTATGTATTTAGTAAACAATTATATTTTAATAGAGGTATTTATTCTATTGTAAAAAAAAAACAAAAAATAAACATAAACTAAATGGTGTGACACTCTATAAATTAGTTTATTTTGTTTAAATAATAAACATTTAAAATGTATTTTTTATTGAATTTATGTGGTTTCAAATAAACTCATATTAAATAATTTTAAATATATGTTATTGCACTGTTTACTATTTATTATTTAATAGGTATTTTTTCATAAATTTTAAAAATTATTTAGTTTTTTTTTCAAACAGTTTTGAGTGCATTGCTACTTCGAATAGGTTGCGTATAACTTTTTTATTAATGGATTTTTAAAATTTTAATATCATAAACTTTTTATTATAAAATGCAGGGTTTAATAAAAAATATTCTTTAGTAGAATTAACTTTCTGAACTTTTTCATTGACTGTGTTTTGGTTTAATGTGTGGGCATTTCTATTTTTTTGAAGAATAAATATTAAGGAACTAAAAAATAATATATCACGCACCTAGTACGCGAACCTAGTTTTCAGTGCAAGAGAGTGCCTATTTTTTTACTAGGCGCAACCGAGTAAAAAAAGCATTTTTTCATTTCTATACTTAAAATGCTTGCGGATATACAAAGGTTCGAGCACTTGATCTGAAATTGTTTTTAGCAATCATTTATTTATGTATATGTTTAAATATGTTTGAATTTATGCACGGAAATATTAAATTTTGTATTGTTCCACAAACGGATGTGTGGCTATCAAGAATATACAAGGAATGTGGGTATTCCCACTTGCACTCACGCACGCCTTATGACGCTTATGACTTAAATAAGAGATCGCGAGTTATACCTCCCCCCTTCTTCGCGACTACGTGTCGTAGCCACTTACCCGTGTTGGGAACTATAGGGGAAGAGGCTTTCAGAACTGACTCCCATAAGTGGTTTAATATTTTTAGTTACAGCGTTTTTTAGTTTAATTCTTATTGTACAAAAGAGTAAGACATAGGGACACTCAATCCAAGTCTTAAGTTAGCAAAATAACTTGGTAACTTAAAGCAAAGTGGAATAACAAAAAAGTAAAGGATAATTTGCAGTATTTAAAGTGACAATATACTATATAGCATATAGTAAAAAAAGTGTTTCTAATAAATGTCAAACAGAGTTTATCTACCATTTTTAAATCGCGATTATTAATAATTTGATAATTAAATAAAACAATATTTTTATTGGTTTATTATGATTGAAAATTAACCGAAATTAAATAATTTTAAACGATTTATTTAATTGAGTATGATTAAACGGTACGTATTAAAAACATATGATTTGTATGTAAATTATTTAATATTATTATCAAAATTGTTCAAAAGTAAATATAGTTTAAGCTTATTTACATTTGCAACTTTGACGAAGGCCCATATTGAATATAAAATACTTGAGGTTCTAGATTAATTAATTTCTTTTTCTTAAAACAAGCCATGCCTATCAGTTTGTTAGAGTCTTTTCATTTTAGTCAAACATTTTAAAAGCTATAGGTGAAGCAGTTTTACTTTTAAAGCAATTTTTTTTTCTACAAAATCAAATTAACTTTTTAACTTGTAACTGATTTTTTTTCCAAGTTATATATCAAATTAACTTTTTAACAATTGTAGCCTAGATTAACAAAATTCAAAATCTTGAAATATTTTTATCAACAGGGTTTTAGAATGTACTATACTGTGGTGGTGTAAAAATATGTATATAATTTTCGCGCATGCTCATTTACTTCATATTGAATAGTTACTTAGTTAAATTTTATTCTTTTAATGGTACTTTTTAAATGTAATTATATTAGCAAGTCATAAACTTAAATTTTGTATGTGTCAATAAGAGATATCACCAGAAAATCTTTAAAAACCTAAAAAGGATTTTTCGTTATAAACGTATTATTTACAATTTTGGCGAAGTCGCTTTCATAGGTACATTAGTAATTAATGATTTTTGCTTTAAACACATTGGGTTTTAGGTTGGTTTACCCAAGAATTAACACTAAACTAAAATAAAACAATTTATTAAAATACCACAAATAAATATGGAATTTCATTTAAAAACATTATCCAAGTTTTATTCATTATAAACGTTTATATTTACAATTTTGGTGAAGTCGCTTTCATAGGTACATTAGTAGTTAATAATTTTTGCTTTATACACATTGGGTTTTAGGTTGGTTTACCCAATAATTAACACAAGTAACTAAAAATTTAAACAAATTATTAAAATACCACAAATAAATATGGAATTTCATTTAAAAACATTATTTAAGTTTTATTCATTATAAACGTTTATATTTACAATTTTGGCAAAGTCGCTTTTATAGGTACATCAGTAGTTATTAATTTTTGTTTTAAACACATTGGGTTTAAGGTTGGTTTACCCAATAATTAACACTAAACTAACTAAAAATTTAAACAATTTAATTAAATACCAAAAATAAATATGGAATTTCATTTAAAATCATTATCTAAGTTTTATTCTTTATTAACGTTTATATTTACAATTTTGGCGAAGTCGCTTTCATAGGTACATTAGTAGTTAATAATTTTTGCTTTAAACACATTGGGTTTTAGGTTGGTTTACCCAAGAATTAACACTAAACTAAAATAAAACAATTTATTAAAATACCACAAATAAATATGGAATTTCATTTAAAAACATTATCCAAGTTTTTCATTATAAACGTTTATATTTACAATTTTGGTGAAGTCGCTTTCATAGGTACATTAGTAGTTAATAATTTTTGCTTTATACACATTGGGTTTTAGGTTGGTTTACCCAATAATTAACACAAGTAACTAAAAATTTAAACAAATTATTAAAATACCACAAATAAAGAATTTCATTTAAAAACATTATTTAAGTTTTATTCATTATAAACCTTTATATTTACAATTTTGGCAAAGTCGCTTTTATAGGTACATTAGTAGTTATTAATTTTTGTTTTAAATACATTGGGTTTAAGGTTGGTTTACCCAATAATTAACACTAAACTAACTAAAAATTTAAACAATTTATTAAAATACCACAAATAAATATGGATTTTCATTTAAAAACCTTTTATTTATTAAACTAAATTTTATTCGTTATAAGAATTTTCATTTACAATTTTGGCGAAGTCTCTTACATTGGTACATTAGTAATAAATAATTTTTGCTTTGTGTTTAGGGTAGGTTTACACAATATTTAAAAGTAACTAACTAAGAGTTTAGCCAGTGTATTCAAATGTAACAAATAACTTTGACGTTTCATTTGAAAATATAAATAAACTCTATATTGCGCATAATTTTATCTAGCAACGAATAGTTATTTATAATACAAGGGTGTGCGTGCTTTAATATTAAGCCATAAAATTCAACTTTACACCCTAGAGTAAAAAAGTGAAATTTTACTTAATATGAAACTTTCCATTTGTGATAAAACTAATTAATCACCAGAAAGTCCTTTAAAATAAATCAATTTTTATTAACTATCATTTACAATTTTGGCGAAGTCGCTTCCATAGTAATTATTAAATTAGTGATTAAGTGGATAAAATCACTTAGGTAATACACTCTACTATATAGTGCTAGTTGAGAATAATAATAAATTAAATAAAAATCTATAATTTAGCAAAAAATTATGACAAAAAGGTTAATTTTTCTTCATACGCAAAAGTGTGAGCAAAAAATTTTTTAGTCTTTAATGGAAAAACTTAACTTTTGATATTTAAAAAAGTGCTAAAACAAGTGTTCCATGAAGGTGTTGGATAAAAGTATTTTTTTAATATCATGGACTTACAAGCGAAAGGCAACTACCTAAGTCAATTTAGTTGAATCAAACTATTTTTTTTTAATCAAGAATGTCCAAACACGTAATTGGGATCTGCAGTATTTTTTTTTTCAAAAATAATTATTACAAAAATTAAAAAGTTTTTCTCAATATCACAAAACCATATTAAATATAGAATTTATATAACTCTTCGTTACTTTACTTGTATCTCTAGGTTCATAATTAGGACCTTAAAACTTTATATTATTCCCCAAGCCATAAAGGGTTACTTTGGGCGCTAGACTGAAAAAGGGTCAATGTCACTTGCTTGTACTAGAACATTTTTATGTACAACCATTAGGAGAAAGCAATAGTTTTTGTTTGCATGATGTATTTTGTACCAACATTTTTAGCGCAAGCGAAAAAAGTTTATTAAAAAAAGTACAGGCCTCTCATGTAACATTCCATTTATGTTTTTGAAACAATTGACAATCAGATGTGAAATCTATTTTCCAACTACATAATTTGAAGCAGTAAAAATTCGATGTCCAATAATTTCCGAGTTAATTATTAATACAATATCAATTTCAGTTACACATATTTGACACTGACCTGCAATAATAGCCTTTGTAATTCCTTGGTAATAAAATTTTAATACAAAGAATAGTATATTCTATAACTAGTATGGAATAGACAATATTCCGCGCGAGCGGAAAGTTTGTCATACCAGCCGACAGGCGAGTATGACGGTCCCGCGAGCGCGGAATGACTATTCCATACGTGTTGTAGACTATACTTTTTCTTCGACTGCAAATATTAAACAATGTATGGCTTTAAACTGCGGACAAGGTTAAAAACAATGTTTTTTGGGACTCGACATTGTAAATGTAACCAAAAACACATATTTTTAAATAAATCAATTAATGTTATTTAATAATTTTATCAAATCAGTACTTAAAAAATATTTTTATTTAATTTAGCACATATTTACAAATTATAATGCAAAAATTGAAGGTTATGTCAGATTGTTGTGACAGATATCAGGTTTAAATATTTAACAATAGATGGAGCAGTTTTAATTTTTTAAACTAAATTAATACAAAACTGGTCAAATATTAAGAAAAACTAATAAACTTTATGTAATTTTAACGCAAAATTTTAAATTGCATTAAATTATTCAATATTTCATGGTAAAATATATATTTTTGCTAATTTTGCTACAGTTTTCTTTACTTTTATAAACAAGAGATGGCACTACATGTGCTCATTCTAACACTTGATACGGAATATTCATACCGTATCTAGAGCTAGAATGGATTCATTTTGTGTTTGAAAAGTGTGTGTATTTGCTTACATTTTAGAGCAGTCGTAGAAAAAGTTAAAACTGTTTTAAGGGTAACTACATAGGCAGATAGATCAAAAACTAGTAGTTTTGGCAATGACTAGTCCAAGGTCCTTCACTTTTAAAATAAATATAGCTTTTTTATTATGTTATTAATTTCTTAATCACTGATCTAATTCACCCCACATGCCTAATTATGTCAAAAAGATCATTTATGGGCCAATGTCTACTGGACACAAAGTCTTGTACAGTGACAGAGTCCACGATACAAAAACAAGTTTATTTTTCAAAGCATCAAAATATATGTTATTCAGTGTTATATGAATGTTATCAGTTATATTATTATTCACACATATTTGACACTGACCTACCGTGTAACACAATAATAGCCATTGTAAACAGTCAATATATAATATTATTGGTTATCAATTAATTGTTTATAGTCGAACAATATTCTATCTAATGGAAACTATTAACTCCCCTATATTGATTCCGATTGACCAAAGATTAGTTTTAACTGTTAGAATATGTTTCACATAGTTGGCTATAAGAGGTAACAAATGGGCTTCATTTTTAATCTTAAACTAATAAATCGAATTTATGGCCAGTTTAGTTTAATAGGAAAAAAATATATTAATAATTTCCCTTTCATTTTATTTTTTTTTAAATACCCAATAGAATATTATTGAAATTTAGAAATTTTGAAATTACATTGTAATTTTAGAAAGTTAGTTTCGGTTTTTGGTAACTAAGATGAAAATGTAACTCTTGGTTTAGGTTTTGATAATACATAATATGCCTTTGAAAAATGTAACGCGCCTTCGCCAAAATTACAAATATATTCCAAAATTAAATGTTTTAGAAGTATTATTTTTAACACCTTTTTTTACGTATGAGGGATACTAGTGTCTCTATATTGATTTTGTTTAACCAAGGATTAGTGCAAACGGTTAGAATCTGTTTAACAAAGTTGCTTATTTCCAAAAAGTAACTAATTATCTTAATTTTGCTTTGTTTTAACCCTTGGGTAAACTAAAAAATTATTATTCAAGGCATATTTAGTTTAGTAGAAAACAAAACTATAATAAATAATTACCATTCCATTTTAATTTACATTAACTTTAAAATACCCAATCGAGTACTTTTTGTTTGTGTCATTTTGAAATGACATTGTTGTTTTAAAAGGTTACCGCTATGATTTTGATTAACTAAGATAAAAACCGAACTTTTGGTTTCCGTTTTGATTAAAAATCAGTTCCTCTCCGTGTACTTTATAATAAAAAGTGAGTTTTTTAAAAAGTCGACTGTTATACAGTTATACAGTTATACATCACCAGAATCTATTTTTCTACTTGTAGATCCCTATATGAATTCGTTTAACCAAATAATATTTTAAACTTTTATTTTATTTATTTATTTATAGCGTTACAGGGACATCTTGTAGAGGTAGCTTATACCTGACTTTTAGGATTTGTTCAACATAGTGGATTATTTCCAAAAAGTAACTAATGAGCTTTATTTTTTTTATTTTAAATCTTGGTGGACTAAAATATATTGAATCAAGGCTAATTTTGTTAAGTAGAAAATATTTAAAAAATAATATAATATTTTATATTATCATGTGAAGGGTTTTTATTCTTTTAACGATATATAAACATTAATATTGGACATGTATAGAACAAAAAAGTGTTTCTGGATAATAAAGGAATATTCTCAATTTTTATGCCCCTCTACAAAAATAAAACGACTTTTTTATGGGTTAAAAATGTTAAAAATTGACACTTGATGTTAATAAAGGGTAGAAAAAAATAAACTTAGAACTTTTTCCAAAGAGTGCTTTTTTTAATATTCTTTAATATGTCCGAATTCAGAAATTGTGTTTACTTTTAAGAAAAAAAGTACAGGGCGTACAAAAAATAATTCAATATCTCAATAAAAGCTAAAAAAAATGCTTAAAAGTCCCCCTGGCGCCGCCTTACCGAATAAAACATTGAAAAATATGACAAATGATAGTTTTTGTTGTGTGATATGTATAACCCATATTTAAAGTTTATATTTGATCCCGTTCAAAAGTTACGGGGCGTGTACCATTTAAAAGAATAATACTTGTATACTATAAAATTATAACAACACAAATATAATTAGAAGGTTAATTTAAAATTCGCATCTAGAACCTAGATACCATTTTAAAGTTTATATAAAATGAATATTAAAATTTTATTAATTTTTTTTTAGTGAAATTGTTAATTAAAACGGTTTAAAATTAACAGGCAAACATTTATATTCAAGTTTTTTCATCAATTCAAAATTTAACCTCTAAAATTTTTTTACCAAATCACGCCTAATCAATTACATGTATACAACCCTATCCCGTATAATTTACATTTGATGACCCTTCTTCAAATTGATTTGGTTTAGAATTACGTACCCATATTATGTATACAGCTACATGAAAATGTGCCCCTTTCCAGGTTTTAGTAGGCACAAAACTAAGAAGAAAAGTACTGCTGCCAACAAAGGGATATTTTTTCCTATAAAATGAAAATTTACATAAAATACAAAAAATATTTTTTTCGGAAAACATTTTTTTGTTTTTTTTTTATAAAAACAATTCTATTCAAGAACTTTAGATGTGGAACCTATGGCGATATGGTATAAATTTAAAGTGTTTAGTTTAAGGCTCCGGAGATATTGTGGTAATAATATATCCTAGACAGAACGACCGACAGACACAAAATTTTTTTTTGCAGAAATTACCTTTTTTCAAATAAAACATCGCTACACGTCACAAATAAGCTTTTTTTCTCATATTTAACGTCGAGAGCTTTTTTTTATTTTTTTTTATTTTTTAACTTCTCGAACAAAAAAATATTTTGTTTTAATTAATGAATTAATTTATAGTAATTTTAAACAAGATAAAAAACTATCAACTTCTGTTAATCTAAAAAATCCACATTTGCCTGTAACTTTTTGTATAACTAGCGATTTTATCTTAAGATAAAGTTTGAATTTATTCTAATTCTTTATATAATGTTCAATGCTTTTTCCTACGAGCGTGCGGAAAGATCACACTTTCCACAAGCATATGGGGGCTTGAAAAGAAAGCCTTTTCCGCACGCATAAATATTGTTTAATTTCTTAATTGCGTAGTCTTATTCTTGTTATATTTATTCATAATATTATAAAAATGTTTAATTTTTTTACCTGTTAATTGATTTTCTTATTGAAAAATTATAAAAAAAAGATTTATTTCGATTTATTTGATAAAATATAAAAGTATGTTTTATTTTAACCCTGCTCGTAGGAAAAGTATTGTTCCTAACGCATGTGTAAAGAGGCTTTTCCTCAAAATATCTATTTCTTTTTTTTTTAGTTTTTATAATGCCAAAAAATAATCAAAGCGAGCCATCTTTTGTTTCTTGTTTTTCTGGATTGTTCTCGAACCTTATACCCAATGGAGCTCTCTACAACTAGAATTATGAAACAAAAGACGTCTACCCTATCTCTATCTCATTTATGCTACACTTTCCAGCCAACCAAATAAATACTGTATTTGTTTTTCATACAACAAATACAGTATTTATTTGGTTTGGCCGGAAAGTGTAGCAGTGAGCGGCACGAACGAACATAGCTATTGTGAATCTGTAGAATAAGATAATTCTACTAAAATTTAGATGGCGCCAGTAATTTCTTTAATAGAAATATAATAGTTACACTTTTCGCCCGGCCAAGTAAATATTGTATTTGTTCAACAAAGAACAAATACAGAATTTCTTTGGTTGGGTGGAAGTGGGAGTGTATGTATGTCTTCTATCCTTTTTGGGTAGAACTTTTGTCCCTGTCTAATCTAACGGGAGAAATCTCCATTGAGAATTCTGAAACAACTGGGACCTTTACACATGTTATATCTCTTATATCTATATACGCTAATGTATTTTGCTAAACACACACACACATAACGTTATCAATCGACACACAGCATCAATGACGTCCCCACTCTCTGTACATAATTTGGTCACTAGTTTACACATTACGGTTAATTGCGGTACCCCACATGATTGTTCATTAAATGTTACGCTTATAGTCACGTGATATCAACACGTGGAGTTTGCACATAATACGACAATTATGACACGATAATATAGAAGTGATATGCCGAATGAAACCCTAAAGCATCGCAAAGGTGCGAATTTTTAAGAAAACGGTAGTCGTCTGACCTGCCTGAATTCACATAACCTGTAATTTTGTAAATATTGACTTTATTGGTCAACATTTTAAATCACGTCATTAAAAATATTTATTTTGTGTAAGCTATTACGTGACAAACCTAATTTCATACTTTACATGTCTAAAAAATAACCAGGAAGCAACGTGAACTTTCATAACCGTTAACGGTTATATTAATACGTAATACCTAATTTAAGTAGTATACTATTTAATATTAAATTTTTATGTGAAAAAATATACTTAATGTAAAATTATATTATGTGAAGTTATACCTATATCTGTGATTTTCCTTGTATTATTGCTGTAATCGTAAGCAATTTTGTTTTAAAACTCCTTTAACCAACGCTTTTTTTTAGTTTTTAACTCAGATTTTAGTAAAAAAAATAATTACTAAAATATTTATTATATACCTCAAGTTACGCATCTGACCTGTATTCATACAGTTTATCTTATCGTGTAACACTGCTCAGTTTGTTTATATACTTCATGTATAACTGGTTGTCTATAGTAAAGGAACTATAATAAAGGTACTATGTGTATACTAGCTTTATGAGGAGGCCCGCAGGGGTGTACTTCTACCACTAACTTCTAAGAGATGGTATAAACATAAAGAAACAATATTTTTTCTTCGACTGCTTTAGAATGTAAGCAAATACACACACTTTTCAAACACAGAATGAATTTGTTCTAGCTCTAGATACGGTATGAATATTCCGTATCAAGTGTTAAAATGAGCACATGTAGTGCCATCTCTTGTTATATAAAAGTAAAGAAAACTGTAGCAAAATTAGCAAAAATATATATATTTTACCATGAAATATTGAATAATTTAATGCAATTTAAAGTTTTGCGTTAAAATTACATAAAGTTTATTAGTTTTTCTTAATATTTGACCAGTTTTTTATCAATTTAGTTCAGAAAATTAAAACTGCTCCATCTATTGTTAAATATTTAAACCTGATATCTGTCACAACAATCTGACATAACCTTCAATTTTTGCATTATAATTTGTAAATATATGCTAAAATTAAATAAAAATCTTTTTTAAGTACTGATTTGATAAAATTATTAAATAACATAAATTGCTTTATTTTAAAGTATGTGTTTTGTCGCATTTACAATGTCGAGTCATAAAAAAAAAACGTTGTTTTTAACCTTGTCTGCAGTTTGAAGCCATACAGTGTTTCATATTTGCAGTCGAAGAAAAAGTATAGTCTACAACACGTATGGAATAGTCATTCCGCTCTCGCGGGACCGTCATACTCGCTTGCCGGCTCGTACAACAAACTTTCCGCTAGCGCGGAATTTTGTCTATTCCATACTAGTTATAAAATATACTATTAATTTTAGAATTCTAAAATAAACAAAATTAAAAAAAAAAAGGTAAATAAAATATTTTGAAACCGAGATATTTTGTTGTGAAGTAGATAAAAAACTTGTTTTTGCCAGTTTTTAAAAATCTGATGATTAAGGTGATATATAATTACATTTTAGTTTAAAATTCTATTTTTATAAAAAAGTTTGTGCGTTTATTGACTTTTTAGTTTATTTAGTTTTACCCACATTTCATAAAAAGGTGATGAGGCAATGGGATTATACATTTTCAACTAGTTTATTTTTCTACTATAATTTCGGATGAAAAGTTTTTGTTAAAGGGTCGTTAATTAGCACATACAGCAGTGCTTGATAAAACTTTTTTTGAACATATATTTTTCGCAATGCGTGGCAATTACCGGAACACATTTCCGGTGCGGAAACGCATAATTTCCCTTGACCCTTTCGCTCCTGTAGGGACATATATGTCCCAGCAGATATTCAAAAAATCCTATAGCCAAAAATAGTATAAACTTAATATCAAGTGAGATCAATAATTAACTATAAGTTACTATGGGATAGATTTATCCAACTTCAAGTTCATTTTAAATGGTGATTTAAACTCTATAGCTACTAGAAACTCCTACTTGTTAAGTATTCCTGGACATCGCTCGGCGAAGTTTGAAAAAAGTAGTAGGTATAGGCATAAAAGCTTATAACAAGTTACCTAAAGAATGTATGAATATAAATAGAAAACAGTTAAAAGAGAAACTTAAACATTTTTTCTTGCAAAATCCGTTTTACCCCATACAGGAATTTCTAAACTGTGACATAAATATAGATATAAACTAGTTAAAAATTAGGTATGATTAAAATTATAATATTGACGAATGCTTGTAATTTTATGTAAAAAATTTAGGGAGCATAATAAATGATGTTTAATGTTTAATGTTTAATCCCAAGTTTTTGTAAAAGAAGATTTAAAAAATTAAATTTCACTTGTTTCGTACTTTGATAGCATTTTATTTTATATACACAAAAAGAAAGGTTTCTGAAATTCAAAGAAAACAAGTCCGGAGCGAAAGGGTTAAAACACGAGTGCGCATTTCTTTTAATTACACGGGCCACAAAAAAATGCATATCAATTACTCTTAACCACAATTCCATCACGCTTTCTTCTTATGTAAAAGTGGTTTCAGTTAGATTTGGCTGAATTTTGTATACCGGGTGACACAGATCCAATGTACAGACCCCTTAACTTCTGTATTTGTAAAGTAAAAATTTTGAAATTTGGTACCTATAATGGATTTAAGGAACCTCAAATTTTGTCATATAAAACGACATTTTGCTACTTCCGGTTTTACCAGAAGTGCTGTCAACTTTCAAATTTTAAGTGCGAAATCTAAACGCCTTACATTTTTGGAATCTGCACACTTTTCTAAAAACATTGATACCACACAAGTGACATTAAGAATGTCAAATTTTATTTAAATTTTGTTTTAATTTTTTTAACTAACTTTTTATAAAAGCCGAATAATTACCTTTTTTAAAAATTAAAATTGGTAATTATTCGACTTGCATAAAAAGTTAGCGCTGGATCGATTCCATATTTTTTGCACTTTTAAATGGTACTATGGGTATTATCCAAATGGGTGTACATGGGTACCAAATTTGAGAATCGCTTAAAACATCCTAATTTAAAGAATTATACAAGTTAAGAAAAAATTTATTTTTTTTAGCATTTCTGGTGTCCACTAGAATCCATTAAAGATGTCATGGCTCACCTTATTAAAAAAATTAAAACAAAATTCAAATAAAATTTGACACTCAAAATGTCACTTATGTGGTATCAATGTTTTTAGAAAAGTGTGCAGATTCCAAAAATGTAAGGCGTTTAGATTTCGCACTTAAAATGTGAAAGTTGGCAGCAGCTAAATTTAATTTTATACACTGATAAAACAGTTTATTTGTCTCAACTAAATATTTGGTTGGATATGGCCAATTAAATTATTTGGTTGTGACAAATAAATTTTATTTGTGTCAAATAAATTTTATTTCTGTCAAATAAACTATTTTGTTCCCATTAATAAATCATTTTAAAATTAAAATATTTGTTTACATGAACTAAATATTTATTTGACTCAAATAAAATTTGTTTCCTCTAACCAAATAATTTAATTGGCCATATCCAAATAAATCCTTTTTATCAGTGTATGTCAAAAGTTGAGGTTCCTTAAGCCCATTATAGGTAGCAAATTTCAAAATTTTATCTTTACAAATACAGAAGTTAAGGGGGGTGTACACTGGATCTGTGTCACCCGGTATGTTCAAGGTTATAACTTCCAACATTCAATAGTTAAACGTGAAATGTTAAAGATAAATTAGTCAAAACAAAGTTACAAATGTGTTTTATGTGTAACCAGTAATACCATAAAATTTTTGTAATTATAAATAATTATTCTTAAAAATCTTATTTTTTTTGTCATTTACTTGTTTTTTAAAAGTACACATTAAAGAATAATTATATATATTTTTATCGAAGAAATATCTAAATAATTATAAATACAGTTTCATTATCGTTGCGAAAGAATAATAATGGCTTCAAAATTGATAGCGCTTTCAAACTGTATTTCTTTATTCAAAAGATTTCAACCCGCATCAAAATTAAAATTTCTAATTTTATTTAATCAATACCAAATTAACCTCTTTAGATTTCTGACGTGCTTAAAGTGTTGCATTAAAACAAAACTATTTTTAGAAAACCCTTTACTGTTTCACAAAAAAAAACTAACGAAACTGCTGCATAAAACATTATTTTGAAGTTTGGTATGCTTACAACAAAAGTAATCAACACGAACAAATCATGAGAAAATTGCTCTATTTTATATTGTTTTAAGTTAATTTGTGAAGACAATATACTTTAGTGTTTGTTAATGACGTTACTCGCTAGAATTTCTCCATTAATCTTAGCTGATTTAAATATGATTGGTTTGGACTATTATTTATAATTTTATTTGTCATGTCGGTATTAGGTGCTGGCTTCGAGACAAATTTTTTGTCAGCCTGTGTATCTAGATATAGATAATTCTTATCAGATTACAGGGATGGCAACATCTAATGTGTAGTACTTTTGTGCAAAAATTAGATGGCGCCACCAGTTTGTACGCTCTCGATACAGATATAATAATTTTTAATAAGTATTTTAAATTTTCAACAGTCGGTGAGAAAGCCACCATACTCAGTGTTGATCGCAAAAAAGCGTGAAATAGCAGCTATATGACATTTTGGTAGGGATTTTCTCATTGATTGTAAAAATTCTGTGTAGAGCAGTGCAATTTCTTTATAGATTTATTTTTAATTTACTTATTTTTTATAAATTTAAAATGCATGTACTAATTCTTTTTTATAAAAATACCATAAGGTTATTATCTGATGTTATTATGTTACAAGTTTCTGTTGGACTACTAGATAATGATAAAAAGTGGCCATATGGTTAGTTTTGTCTGTAGTTTTTGAAAAGTATCTCAAACGTTAATAATTAGAAATGCTGAAATACAATATTGGGGGAGTAAAGTGTTCTTAATACAATATTATAACGGAAAATATACGCCCCCAAAATATCATTATCTATCTATTCTCAACAAAATTAGACAAACAATCTTATCTATTATAATGTATAATACTAAATTTTTACTTGGCATATATATTTTATTATTTTGTAGTTGTTGTGAATTTGATGAAATTCAAACCAAAATTTGACTATGTTATAAAATTTTCAGGTTAAAAAATAAATGCTTCTGGATTAATTCTTTCCAGCCGCAACTCGTAATAACTTATTTTCTGACTTTTTATAAATAAAAAATAACATGCTTCAATACAATGTGTGCACATGCCATGTGCATTTAACTTAACCAATTATACAGGCCTATAAAAAACTCAATTTCGTATTTTTGGACGCTGAGAACGAATTTAAAAATTAAAAAGAGGTTTAAGTCAGGTTTGGTTGATTCTCGACTTTCTGATCAAATATGTTTATGGGAACAAGATTAGATTAGATAAAGATTTTTCTAACTACAACAAAAACACATTTAATAGAAAATTAAAAGAATTTTTAATAAACAGAACCTATTACTCTTTAAAAGAGTTTTTAAATAATTGAAATATATGTTTTTTAAATATTTTATTTTATATAAATATCCATATTTTGTTAAGTATGGGTTAATTTACTTATATGTTAATATTATCCTACAATAAATTACTTTATTAAAATTCATTAGTTTAGGTTCTAGAAAGCTTTGAAGATCTCGAGCTGGCTCGTCCAGTTTTTTTTTTGTAGTTTATTAAAAAAAATTGAAGGTTAGCGAGTTTTTTCAATGTCAAATTCATTTTCAGCTCCCACGTTTTTTTATTTTTTGTGTGCCTGTTTTATTGATAATTTTGTTGACAGTTATATACACTAGATATCGATAAATAATATTTATTTTTATTTTTGTTTCAGACTAAGTAAATGGAATCACACCACAAGATATCTACCCTTCCTTAAAGGTAAGTCTTTATACTTTTCTATATACTTTTCTTTAAAGATCGTCAGTGTCTTATCTTTACGTTTTCAAAGAATTGTGTAGTAAATAAAGGATTAAATCCTTGGTTGTCCTTTTTGCTACTTTCAAGTATTTACAAAAGCCAAAACAAAGACTAATTTGAGAACAAGCTTTAAAATGAGAAAAATGAAAACAAACCGACAATATTTTAAGGGGTTACTTTGTAACTTTGAACTTGAAATATTTCTTTTTAGTGTCGATATTAAATTGGATCCATATTCTAAAATGATATAATAAATATTCCTTTCAATGTTTCAATTATCAGGTTTTACAATCTTATGCTGTAGTTTTAATATTATTTTAAATGTTTTAAAGCTTACAATTATAAAAAAAGCGCAGATTTTTTTTATTGGAAAATTATTTATTACCTTCAAATATTTACTTATCTTTATTAATTTAGTTTCTAGGGGAAATAGTTATTTATGGTACTAGTGGGTAAAGTAAGATATTGCCCATGAGAAAATTAACCTGCGAGGCGTCAGCCAAGCAGGTTAATTTTCGAGAGGGCAATATCGGTTTACCCATGAGTGCCATACAAGGTTTTATCCAATAATTAGCTTAGTAATTCATATTTTTATTAACAATTTTAATAACATTTACAAGAAAATAATTTGACAAGTGACAGTTGAGTGGGTAAAATAAATAATTATCCACTCAATAAAGTAAAAGCCACGCGGGGGTTATTATTGAGTTTTTCTATTTAAAATAAAGCTGATAATTTTCTTATTATCTGTATGTATTGGATAAAAATCATTGTTTGTCTAAAATACATCCTTCCAGAAAAGCGCTCTGAAAAGAGAATTTTAATGAAATAGAGGGTTCGATAGTTATTATATCTATATTTACCAATATTAAAGAGAAGATATGAAAATTATTTAGTGCTATAGAATCTAGTACAGTCCGAGCAATAGTCTCTTTGTATCCCCTTAAATAATAAAAGATATAGCAGCTATTATGATTATTCTCTACTTTTTAATTAATGAAGTTTTTGTATGTGGGATCAAATGATAAAAATAATCTAGAAGAAAAGACGCAACACGGTCCAGATAACAAAAAAAGTCCATCATAAAGGAAGCGGAAGTTGATAATTTTTAATTGGAAATATGTTTCTTAATAAACAATAGTTGCAATCACAAAAAGATTGTACATTAGCTAAAAAATAGCATCCTGAAAAAATATTTAATACTAGTCTATTTAAAGTTTTTGTTAAATAATAATATTTTTCTTCAAGCTTACTAAAATGTTCATATTTTATAACTGAACACACTAGTTAGAAGTGATCTATTTTTTTACAGTAAAAAAATGAGTTCATTGTTGTACGCCGTAAAAAAAAGTTAGTTAGCAAAACCACCACTGGCGCCAGCACTCTTTGACTTTGATGACAGCCATACTTTAAACTTGTTTGTTTATTATGTAAACAGGTGGTTGACTCGAGATTCTGTGCAAAAACCGTGTGTGAAATTGATTAAAAATGATTGAAGAAGAATATATGGTTTATACACCTACAAATCTCTCCGAAATTGCAAATGCTACATTGGACAAGTTACCATCGAAATCGCGAAAAGTGTACGATTTAGCCTGCGAAAAAAAATTAAAATGAGCTAAGGAAGGTTTAAGTTCATTTCGAAAGGGTTTTATTGGCCTATTTTAATAAAAAAACATACTTTATTACTGAATAAATTAAATTCAAAAATTAATATTTAAAAAATATATATAGGATACTTGAAGAAAAAATTGTATGTTTCACTCAGAGGAAAAGTGCTTTTTTTACTCATCTGTAGTTTCCGGACTCCGCTTCGCGTCGTCCGTAAATTCTACAGACTAGTAAAAAAAGCTTCACTTTTTCTCTTAGTAAAACAATATACTTTTTTCTATTTGTATTTTACTAAGTTTATTTTGGGACTTAAAAACAACTAAAAAACATTCGTTCTACACTGAGAATTCCTTACTACGGTACTGAACGTTTTTGGCTATTTGGAACCCCAGGCAACATTTGTTATTAATTGCAAGTTGTTACAGTAAAAAATAGCGTTGTTATATTTTGTTTTACTGTAACAACTTGTAATTAATAACAAATGTCGCCTGGGATTTAAAAAAGGCAAAAACGTTTAGTATTTATTACGATAATGAATTCTCAGTGTACAATGCGTTTTTGGCGCACTTGTCAAACGGCTACTTTAAAAATAATATTTTATCCACGGCCGTGATTAATGGGCCTATTAATCACGGGTCTATAAAAATAAAGCATTTAAAATTTAAAACGACCGTGGATAAAGTATATAATTCTACTCGCGTATAATAGCTAGTAATCATTCGGGTGATTAGGCCACTCGCCTATCGGCTCGCATCCCAAAATTCATCCTCATTGATTAATAGCAATTACTATACGCTCATTGAATAATATACTATTTTCAAATAAATATATAATAATTACTGGAACCACATACTTTAAATATGTAATAATTACTGCAATATTTTTTTTAAATCACATCGTATTTTCGATTTTATTCGCGGAGGAGTCTTGAAATAGTTTTCGGCGAGCGGCCTGATGGCGTGCCCCCTAATTACACCTTTATTATATAATTTTTTAATAATTTTTATTTAGAAAATATTAAAATAGTAATGACAAAATGTTAACCGAGAAAAGGTCGGGAATTCATTTCAAAGATTTAAAAGCTCATTATTATTCCACCTGTTTTCATTGGCAGCATTTCTTCCGTGACACTAGGCGGAGTCAGATCAAGACTTAGATTATAACTTAATATACTAAGTTACTTCTTTCGTATACTTTTTATTAAATTACATATAATTTTTTACGAGGGCGGGTTTTCATAAATTATTGAGCAAGATCCTATTCCAAGGTTTTAACAAATTAATTTAAAATAAATTTAATTATTTTATTAAATAGCGCTGGTAATAAAATAACGTTTTCCCTGCAAGATTTTCATACAAATTTACAGAGTGATTCGGCAACATGCAAAATTTTTAAAATTGAAATAATAAGAAAAAACATCCGTTAATGATACAGCGCTCAAAATTAAATTTTTATTTTGTGTGTCAGATAGAGATAAAAATATATTTTAACTATAAAATATAACGTGTTTACAAAACTAACTTAAACTTTAGCTTAAGCACTTTATTTTTTTTTCTATAATCAATTCTAAGAGACATTTTTTAAAAAATAATTTTAAAAAAACGAAAAATAAAAAAAAAATCCAAACGAAAAAAAAAATCAAAAAAAAAAAACAAAACAAAAATTTAAAATATTTATTTTTTTTTAATTTTCTTTTTGCAAAAACCAAAAAAAAATGAAAATGATAGTTTTTTTTATTTTTTTTTTAATTTTCTGTTTTTTGAGGGATTGCTTTCAAAAACAATAGAGATCTTTCCCTCGTAGAACTTGATTTTTCCTGAAAATTTCAAGTCGATCGGATTATTCGCTCTTGAGTTATCTTGTTAACAAAAATCGTGACGTCAGATGGACAGACGGACGGACGGACGGATATTAAAAAAAAAAGTTTATTTTTTCATGAAAAGAATTTATATCCAAGAATTTTTTGTCTATGACGATTTTTGAGTTTTTTTTTAAATTCGAAACTACCGTATAATTTTATTCTAGCGCAGGCGCTGTGAATAATATAATAATACTATGCCTTTGCTATGGCTATATCTTTTGTTAAAATAGCAATATTTCTCTCAAAATTTCTTCGCCCCATAATAACTGACTTCCCTTTCATAAAACCATTCTTTTAGGGGTATAATTTTGATAAAATAACTTTTTGATCAAGGAACAATACCTAGAAGTGACATTTTAAAAATTAAAGAGGGTTGTTATAGGTACTGCCTAAAGGCATTCGACTAAGATATGTAATTGCTTCGCAATTTATGGAATATATTCTATAACAATAAACCATAGAAAAAAATTTATCTCTTCAGAATATAAATTTATTTATAAATTTATTTATAAATTTATTGTCTAGTAAACAAACATTACAGCCACAATTTTTTTGAGCTACAAATAATAAAAACTAGGTTAAAAATGGTACAATTCTTTTTAGAAAAACTTACTGTTTAAATATATAAACAAATTAACTTGAATACACATTATTAATTTGTTTATATATTTAAAAAGTAAGTTTTTCTAAAAGGAATTGTACCATTTTCATTATTTGTAGCTTTAAAATGGCTTTATGTTAAAAAAGTCGCTGTAATGTTTGTTTAATAGACAATAAATTTATATTTTGGAGAGATAACATTTTTTCTATGGTTTATTTAATGCAGCTCCAATATGAGTAAGGATCAGGATTCTAAATATTCTATAACGGCTACGCGTTAGTTGATTATGTAAGGCGCTTTTTCCGGTATTTGAACGCTGCTGCACCAATTTTATCATTTTTCCGTAATATATAAACATACGTACTCTTTTTACCCTATGTTTCAAAATAATTTAACATTGTTCCTAAAAAAATCACTCTTTTGCATTTGTTTAATTCAAACTAAAAAAATAGTGTAAATACAACCTTTTTTATCATTATGATGTAGGATATAAAGGCGTATAGATATTTCTAAATTTTATTTAGAATACAATACAAGACTGCATTTTTTTGTCTCAGACCATAATTGCGTATTTTGTGTATATAACTGTAAACCTATAATAAATACTCTTCAAGTAGCTGCGACGAGTATAAACAGGTGGTGGTTTAGAACTAAGAATAGAAGGAACCATAGAGCACGTGTTCATAATTACCTATTTGTAAGAATAAGCACATATGTTTAATTAAGATTAAACAGGAAAATGCATGACCAATGCATTTTTCAAGGGGAAGTCAAAATATAAAACAAGTTTTTTATATTTGAGTTATATGTATAATTAAAATTATGGTAGTCCAAAAACTGAAAATATATTTAAATGGATAAAGAATGACTTTTGAAGAATTTAGTATTATCCCTTTAAAAGAACAATACAAAATTTGCTGTAGTCTACACCTATCTTTATAAAGGGATTTTTTTTTTCATTTCTTTTCTAACTTAATGCTTATCTGGAATTCTCCATGACTGTATTATTGATAATGAAAAAGATATATATCCATTGGAAATACTATTGAAAACCGAAATTTTTAGCTACTTTCAAGGGGCCGTAGCTCAGTTACGACGCATTTTTAGATATACGTATATAGGAACTTTATGTCATATTTTATGATGTAGAATCACCCCTTTAAATATCAGACCCTATTTAAAATACACCCTGTATTTTTATTTTACGCAAAAACTCATTACAATAAATATTGTTGAATCTTTAACAAAAAAAAAAAATATTATGCAATTTCGCATGTTTGAACGTCAGACTCTGGAAAAATGATTGGCTTTAATAGTCAATTTCCTGAACTTAAAAATAAAGAATTAATGTTGTAACATAGGTTGATAGTATTGAAATTTGGCAAATATCTTTCACACCGAGCTAACTTACTTAAATTTGGCAGGTTAAATACCTTGATTTAATTTTTAGTTGCAGTTTTTATTTTACACAATTATAGCCTAGTTTTAATTTTGTAGGTTAATTATAATATTGTACTTTAGGTTTTGGGTATGGGAAGTATTCAATTAAAAAACTTCTTTTCTCTTAATTGTGACGTTTCGATAGGGCCTTTCTATCGTTTTCGAACAAATTAAAATTCAAAGTCTCTCATTTGTCAACACATCTACAAACATTTTACCATAAAGTTGGACGTTATACATCCTATTTTAAATACATAAATACAATTTTCTACATAAAATTACAGATATAAACCTAACCTACAATATTATACTACGGGAAAAAAACATTTAATTAATTATAATTATTATTATTATAATTATTATCATAGGTAAAAAATAAATATAAATTTCACAGAATAGAAATTCCTTCAAATTGACAATAAATACAGACGGTTTAGAAAGTAAATTGAATTTGCGCGTAACAATATTAATTTTTCAATTTAAATGAATCATATTTTGGCTATAAATATGCGGTCACCTGAAATCCAGCGCGCTACCGGTCACATAAACTAATTACCAAAATAATAACATTAAAATGTGTACCAAAATTTAATCCAAATGTATTTTTTTAGTTGCTATAGTTATAACTTGATTTTAAAAGCTTTTGGCTGGGAAATTTTATAAGTGGATTAATAAATAAATAATGTTTTTTTTTACTATTTATTAAAAAGTATTTAATATTTAACCCTTGGGTTATACTTTAAAAAAAAATAAGTGTTTTTATAACTTTAAGTTTAATATTAATAAAATTCTTTCATTAATACGCAACATGTCACTATATTAAACTGTATTATAAGTGCTACAATTTCTTAACATAAATGGCACAAACGGTAGAAAAATGGATATGATTTAATTTTTAAATGAATCAAATGAAAGATGAAAAACAATTATAAACGAATGAAGAAGATGCCTCTTTTTAAATGGATGGCAATATATTTAAATCTTTATATCTCGAAAATTAATAGACCTGCGAGTAAATCGATAAAAAAAATGTTTTATAGGAAACTTAAAATGCTATTTAACTGCGTAAAAAGTTTTGTCTTTTAATCAATAATAAGCGAGTTATCGTTAAACGTAGTAGTAGCCCACAACTATATTTCACTTGAAACAAACTACAAAGGTCCCAAATCGTCCGGTGAAAGATTTTTTTAAGTCGGGTATTGCGTTAAAAAGTCAAAAGATTTACATACAAATGGAAGGACAGATGGTCATTCTTTTAAAAACCACTTTTTTCAGATTTTCTCATCTTTCTAAAATCCAAATCTGAAAAAATAATATGTTTTATAACTAATATTTGATAGTAGGCTGTTCCAAAAACTTTTTTATTTATTTAATATTTTCTGTGTCATGGTTAGAACGTCCTTTAAGAAAAAATTTATAAACCAGCCCTAGTGTTTGTAGTTTTATAAAATTTAAAATCCCTGATATCTATGTTTTTTTCTGTTTGAGTATCAAAATAAGCCTACAAAATCTTAGCCTGATCAAGAGCTTCTAACCCGTGCCAAGTAGGCCCCAAAATTACCCCGAAATTCCGAAAAAGTACGAATTATAAATATTAAATAAAAAGTTTTTATGTCACATTTTTTTTATATTAACCTATTTTAGTTATTTTAAAATATAACGTTAATCTACGCAACAAGTATGGGGTCTAAACGCCATTTCATATCAACATTTTAACAAAAATCGCATCAAAATGTGTAAAAAGTCAAATTTTTCAGGAGCGACGAAAAACAGTTCTTAAAGTTGCTGTTTACTCTATTTTTAATATTTATAGCAATATAAATAAAGTTTACAGTATTATTTATTTGAGCCAAAAATAAAGTGGTGTAAGGTTACTTATTGTCCTAAAGATGTTTTAGTCTTACATTTAAACTATTCTAATTTATATTGTAGTGAGAAGGTTTGGATGTTAATTGGTCAAAAATGTCAGTTAGGAGGTATTGCATGTCCATTAACGATATAAACTTTTTTATTTAACATTTATAACTCGTCAGTAGCACAAATTAATAGAACATTAACTTTTTCAGAATTTAGGGGCAAACAGACAGGGGTTAGAAACTTTTTATTAGGCTAAGATTTTGCAGGCTTATTTTTATACTTAAAAAGAAAAAATATAGATATTAAGTCTTTTAAATGTTGTAAAATTTAAAATACTAGGGCTGGTTTTATAAAAAAATTATGGATATTTGCATGATTGTAATCTATCTAATGTAATAGACTATATTTCGCGAGAGCAGAAAGTTGGGAATACCAGCCATTAGGCTAGGATGACGGTTCCGCGAGCATCTAAAAACATGAGACATTGAATGGCTTTAAACTGCGAAGAAGGTTAAAGGCAATGTTTCCTGTCATGGGACATTGTCATTGAAACAAAATACACATTTTGAATGAAGCAGTTAATATTATTTTACAATCTTATCTAATATTTTTATTGAATTTCACCACATATTATATAAAATGATTGAAAACATGTCAGTTTTTAATAAAAACTAATAAACTATGTGTTATTTTAACGCAAGACTTTAAATTGCATTAAATTTTTTAGTATTTTATGGTAAAATAGATACCGTAATTTCACACAACAATAGTCCAGATTCACATAACTATGGTCCAGCTTCACACCTATATTCCATATTTAAAAGCGTATTTAAAAAAACTGAAAACGTGTTGCTGTATATATATATATATATATATATATATATATATATACACCAACTTTCATAAGAAATTGTAAACATTTAAAAATAATTATCCCCTGCCCCCTGGGGGCCTTGGACTATAGTTGTGTGGCCGGACTATAGTTGTGTGAAATTACGGTATATTTTTTTAATAATGTTGTTACAGTTTTGTGCTCAATATAAGCAGTCGTAGAAAAGAGATATTTCGGTCGATTTCAATAATGTGCAGAACTAAATCCTGCTTCGAGGGCACCTTGTATCTAGTAGCCTATTCACATTTGTAACGGGACATGCAGTATAGAGCATAAATCGCCATACAATCCGATTATCATCGAATGATCATGTCTAATGAGTTTGGCCATAGAACACAGAAACAGGATTCATACTTGCTGGACAACAGGTCCATAACCTTAATTCCACGGCATTCTGCGACATTATTCGTCAAATGTCACTTGAATCTGATTTGAAGCCTCCAGGATTAAACTTTGAACACATCACTTTATATGAAATCAAAAATGAACATTATTTAACAATTTATTAGTCCATGAATCTATTTTCTAATCATCGTACAGAGTGATATTGGTAGACTGACAGTTTCGGGCTGCTGACCCTCTTCAGTACCAATAGTCAACTCTGCACGCTGATTAAGAAAACCATTTTAGACTTTATTCGCAAAAGGAATATAGTCATTAGATTGATGTAGACTTGTGCGCCATCTATTTCTAGATGTAGACAACTACTCATACCTCTTCTAGTCTGGAGACTTTGAATGGTGGCAAGTTGAAGACTTGTGTGTCTCAAGCACATAGTACCACTAACGTGTGGTTAGACGTAGAATTAGTAAGGACAGAAATTTTTAATTTTGAACAAAATTATAAAAGTATTAATTAATTATTCCATCAATCTATTTTCTAATCATCGTATAGAGTGATATTAGTAGACTGACAGTTTCGGGCTGCTGGCCCTTTTCAGTACAAAGGGTCGACTATGGACGCTGATTAAGAAAACTATTTTAGACTTTATTCACAAAAGGAATCTTTTCATTAGATTGATGTAGAATTGCTATATATATATATATATATATATATATATATATATATATATATATATGATATAGCGCACAGTGGTTAGCATGGCAAAATTTTAAGACCTAAATTATTTTTTTTACTACAACTATATTTTTGCCTATATTTATTTAAACATGTTTTCAACAAGTGCAAACAAAAACATTAAAACTGGCCATATCTCAAAACATCTAATTTGGAGATAGGACAACTTGTCTTAGCCGGGCAGAGTAGAAGATGGACCCGCCGGGCTGGTTGTTGGCAGCGAACGTGTTAAATAACCTTTTTCATATAGCATAATGCATATGATTTTTATCATTCCTAAGAAGTAAAATCTAATACATACATATATGACGTAAAAGATATTTTTTCTTTCTGGTAATCTTTCCTTAAAAACTTAAGAACTAGTTACACATTAAGATATTAGTAAAAATTATTGATTTCTTATGAGTAAAGATTGGAAAGTTTGTTTTGAGAGGCTTCATTTCATTTTTAGATTTTTCACGCAAGATACTAAACATAATGTAGATATAATGATAATACCGATGTTCCGACCGTATTTTTTAAACAAATACATAATGATACTTTTGTTTGCTTTATTTTTTATAGCGACTATTGTTTAATAATAGGTTGCCATGTCAAGAGCTGATTTGTGGATTATGATCTTAGTACAAGCCAATAGGAATCTACCGGATGTAAGGTGTGTTCTTTGAAATTAACTCCTTTTCAACGTGGTTACTTTGTATAAATTTACAGAACGTTCTTTTTTCAAGATTCATCAGAAAAACCTAAAAATCAAAAACCAGGCAAGAAACCGTGGACTCTGGTTCGAATCCAGACTGTGACTTGTCTTTTTTTAAATTATCTTCTGTCATTTAAGACACTAATAATTTTATAGCATTACTTATAGACATCAACATTATTTCTATATACTTAGCTCTTTTTTACTCAAAAGGAAATAGAAATAGGAAGCAAAATAAGAAATATCACTTCCCCCTTGAGCCCTTAGAGCATATGTAGTTGGCCTCAGTTGTTAAAAGTACCCCTAATATACGTTTTTCTTGTCAACTAGTAAGTTATTTCTTAGAATTGCTGCTTATGATTATGGAAAATTAGATGAGACCTACCATAAAAAGTATGGTTAATATTTTGCTATTATTAAATTTTTTTCGGTACAAAAATTTAATTTATAGTTTATGGTGTTGTTTGCTGTTCTTGACTAAGAATAATCAAGAAAACGTGTCCTTTTTGTTCTCATTTGAGATACAAATTAATGTAAGAAAATTGGCTTACATGATCTCAAAATAGCAAATAAAAGATTGAAAACGTTTTCTTAATCAGCGTGCAGAGTTGACTCTTGGTACTGAAGAGGGCCAGTAGCCCGAAACTGTCAGTCTACCAATATCACTCTGTACGATGATTAGAAAATAGATTGATGGAATAATAAATTAATATTTTTATAATTTTGTTTAAAATTAAAAATTTCTGTCCTTAGCAAATAAAAGAACAACCTTTTTTGTAGCCTTTCCTTCTAAAATCAAATACAAATGACAAGATCCTATTAGGATCTTGTCATTTTAAAAATGAGAATTTGAGGCACAATTACATTACATTAAATGTAAGAAAATTGGCTTACATCATCTCAAAATAGCAAATAAAACAACAACCCTTTTTTGTAGCCTTTCCTTCTAGAATCAAATAAAAATGACAAGATCCTATTAGGATCTTGTCATTTTAAAAATGAGAATAATTTTTTATACATATGTTTACATGACACACTATATTCAAAAAAAGTATTGAAAATAGGAATAAATATTGTTGGTAATTAGAATAAAACTAAATTAAAATCTGAGGTAAGAGATGCAAATTTCCTGTTATTTCTGTACAGGATTCATGGTAGAATAAGCACATTGTTGACATAAGTAGAACTTAAAAAAATGCTAAATTGTTTATGATCGTTGAATAAAAATAGACACACAAGAAATTGCAATAATTAAGCTACCGTGCCTAGAATAACCCATGATTACACCTTTTAATACCACAATGCGGAATAACATTTGTATTTATTGCGTATATCTAAATGTATTTTTTTTTTGACGACTACTTTAGAATGTAGAAAAATACACAAACTTTTCTAACATAGAATAAAGCAATTCTAGTTCTAGATACTACTATAGCAAATAATGTGTTAAATTAAGCAAAAATGGTGCCATCTTTTGTCTATAAAAAACATAAAAATGTAGTCGGTAATTAACAAAAATATATATATAAGAAAGGTGTCTATCTGTCGTTAAAATCAAATGGACAGGAAACAGTGAATAGTACCATTTCATCCTTTTTGGGAATTATCAGCACTGTGTATCCTATATGTTGCTAATATTCAAATAAAATTAAATTTAATTTTTTTTTATTTTTTTTTTTGTTTTTTATTTTTTTTTTGTTTTTTATTTTAATGAACATAAGCATATACGGGAAAGTATTATTTTGTTGGCAGCAGTATTTTAGTAATTATTGTTTACTTAGCAGCAAAATAATAAAAGCAACCGCAATACTATTAAACACAATGAGAAATATTCTTTTATTATTATAATAAATATATTTGTTTTTTTATTATTTTTTATATTCTTTTCTTCCTAAATATTTAAGTGTATTTACCTAGAAATGTTGGGCTATTTTTTTTTTGTCTAGAAGGTCAGTAACCCATTTAATCTTTAAATCAACTCGGGGTTGACTGCATAATATTAAGTAGGTAGTAAGAACTTTTTTTTACACAAAAGGGCTTAGATTTAAGACAAAAAAATGTATTGAAATGCTAAATTATATGATAATTTGAACACGGTATTTTTTTTAATAATAAAGATCAGGACATTTTTTATCTACAAAAGTAATAACAAGTTTTATAGGTTGTAAAAATTAAAATATGAAAGGCTAGATGTATCTAAGAGTCTTACATTTTAAGACCCAATAAAACCGTATTATTTTTAGATTTAAAAGAGACAAAAAATAATAAAAAATTGTTTGTATTTATAGGATAGAAATAATACCTGCATAAAGACTAACTTTATTTTTATTTACACATATGTTTAGCAAAGCATATACGCTACACTACCTCATGTAGTCCTAAAGTCGTAAATATAGCTTATCTAGATTCCAGAAAAAAAAAAGAATTGTTTTTGTCAAAGCAAATTTGGACAATTTCTTATGGATTTAGAATCTAGAAATCTAATGAAGATCGCAGAATCTAAAATTCTCGAATTTCTTACGTGATAAAAAATTCTGGTGATTCAGGAATCCAAAATCTATAAAATACCTATTATTAGGCTTTAGTTTTATTTTGAAAAAAAAATGTGCAGTTGTGTTACTAAGGCTTCCAGATTAAAAATTTTTATTTTTGAACTTGATTTAAAATGTAAAATAAACATAGAATCTATAATTTATTTATTCAGTTTTTCGTTCTTTTTTAATTATTTTAACGATTTACCAAGAATTTTATTAAAAAATTTTAAACTATGGTAAGGTATTGACTAATAATATTTTTTAGGTAAAGAATATATAGCAGGTAAGTATTATTTTAAACGCAATACCTTACCAGCGCATCTAGAAACAAAACCTAAATAATTTTAACTTAGTCCAATCTAAGAAAACAACAAGAGAGAGGTAAACGTGAATTGCTTTATCAAGGTCGAAGCGTAGTGATTCGGTAATTTCAGCAAAACTGTAGCTAAATTATTTATTTTTTTGTAAAATAGGTACTGATGTTTTTTAATGGTTACTTTATTTTAATCAATCTAATAATTTTAAATAATGTTAATTTAATTTTTTTTTTTTTACTGATGTATTCTTGTATTCGCAACATTTCCGCACTCGCCGCTGCGTGGCTTCTGCTAAACATTTGCTCATGTAATTTCCGTACACGTTATCTAATATATTATTAATTTATCAAAAATCGAAGTTACGGATTTTCTATTACTTAGGGCAATATGGTAAATATTACTTTATTGATATCAATAAAAAAAGTTAAAAGACGGTTAGAAATAAACCTATTTAATCGAGGACGTCACCCACGACAAAAAAGTTAAAAAGTTGATAAGAAAGTCATACATTTAATTGGTATGTGGCATATGCCAAGTAAGGAACGCCGTTCTATGCATCTGGCAGCGAAGTCAGTGTTTGTAGACCGTGGCAATGGCCAGGTGGTAAATTTTCTTTTAACACGAGGGTTAGATCGCTACCTATGGGCAGATGTACACTTTTTACCCCTTAGTTACCCCCCTTATCGTATTTGCAATGCGACTTCTTATCGTTAAACCTTTGATCACAATAAGATATGTTTTGAGGGTAGAATAACTATTTTACTTAACCTGAACCTAAGTCACTAGCAAGGAAATGCAAGGTTTTTAAATGTCCTTAAAAATTTATCTTCAAGGTCTTTCTTACAAGTTCTTTATTGCACTGCACGCTATATTTACATTCTATTACATTTAAAAGAGGATCATATAAAACTGTGAGATACTACAGTTTACATCGGCACTTAGTGCTACTAAGAGTGCCGATGTATTGAAATCTTAGCCGAAAAGTCAAAATCTTTGACCACGTTTTTTTCACATTTCTCGACGTTTAAGACCCATTCTGAGTCGAAATCAGTAAAAAAAAAAATTGCGTCCGTCTGTCTGTCTGGATATAAACTCTCTAACTTCATTTCTACATGAGATATCGACTTGCGGTTTTTTGAATATTGTTTTTTATCGTATTCCGAAGAGCTGATTAGATTTTGGGGGTAAATGATTGGGGTAAGGGGGTAAAAATAGGGTAAAACTACTATTTTTAGCGTTTTTTGTTTATAATTAAGGCAATTATTATTGTATTTGGTTAATTTAGCACTTATATAAAAGATAATTTTAAATTGGTCAAAAAATGTTATAAACAAACGTTTTTCTAAAACGCATTGTTTTCGAGATATTGGCGTTTTAAAGCAGTAAAAGGTTTTTTTTAGCATATCTCACATATTTATAACCCCGATTTCAAAAAATTATATTTTAAATAAAAGTTCTTTTTAAGCACTATAAAAAATATTATATACAGTTTTTTTGCTAGAATATAATGTTTTAAAGATACAGAATTTAAAATCAAACAAAACACCTAGTTTGGAAAACTAGATGGCTCTAGTGTACAATAGTGCCGATGTTTTGACAGGGTGCTTGCAACGTTTCATCTAGTTTTTATTAAGTTTTTAAACCAAAATCTGTGTTCTATAGTAGAATAATTTATAATATAAATTATTATATAAAAAAAATTAAAAAAAATTAAATTTTTTGAAACAAAGGTAAATTAATTTTTAAATGTGTCACTTTTAAAAATTATTTTACTTTTAATTTTAAAATTTTAATAGTCTGGAAAAAAAATTTAAAAATCCTAGCCTATTTCTTTTGCTTTTATTTATAAATATTTTTTAAGTAAATTATTGAAATTTCAAGTAAATTTGTGTTTGGTAATTACTTTAGCTAAACTGTATATGTTAAAATTTTCTTTAAAAGATAAAAATTAAATTTGAATCTTTAATTTAATTTAATTTAACATGTAGGTGATTTTAAATTATATTGTTCACAAAAAAAAATCCCACAAACCTTAAAACTGCAAAATATCATCTTAAGTATTATTTAAAATCCCATCCATCAAATATCATTGAAATAAAAAAAATAAATACATCTATTATATGTTCCGTAACAACCGCCTACAAACTACCTATGTTTTACCTCACAAGTTGTTTGGCGTGATCTAATAAAGGTATTATTCTAAAAAGAATCTCAAAAAGATCATCTTAAGAGGATTTATATAATAGAATTACCAAAAATCAATGTCCCACATTTGATCGATTGCACATTGCAATTGGAAATCGATACGAATTATTCGAAAAACAGATCAATTTAAAAAAAAAGACATACGATTTTCGCATCTGCCTACTTAGATTATTACAGAACAACAAACGTCAGAATGCCAAATGGCTTCAGTATCGTGTTACACATTGTTTGATCAAAACAAATTAAAATACTCATTCTTTTATGGTCAAACGGATGCTTTCTAGAAGCTTTAGTTGATTTTGCCGGCCCTTTACACTTTTAAAAAGTTTTTTTTTATCTGCGGTCAGTTTACAAAGAATAAGAAAACGCAATAAACAGTAGCGGTGAAATATCGCTTAAAGCATCTTCCTTTATATAAATAAAACTCTAAAGTTTGTTTTACAAAAATATTTGGACAAAAGATTATTATTTTTTAGAAAAATAAAAATTGATATTTCTTATGTGAGCAAAGTTGAGATCTTCAGTAATATAAATATAAATAAATAAGCTAACAAAAATTTATTTTTCTAAGACTGCATACACTTTTCAAACACAGAATGAATTGATTCTAGCTCTAGATACGGTATGGATATTCCGTATCAAGTGTTAGAATAAGCACATGTAGTGCCATCTCTTGTCTCTATGTTTCTGATGTTTTTATAACATTTTGTTTTGTCCGATAAGCCACAAACTAATTTTTAGTGTGTATTAATGTTGAGTTAATTGATTAGGTACCTACTATTATCAAATATCGATTGCTCTTTTAACCTGGCATTGTTATGAACCGATTTTCATTAAAACAGTCATATTTAGTTTATTAGTGAACTCCAACTATGATAGTTTAAATTAATTTGTACTATGCTCAAATTATTTGATGAATTAATTATCCAACATTAATGACTTTAACCATTGATATAGTAATAGTTAACTAATATGTTAATTGTAACAGATTGTGCACAATTATAATAATAAACACCATTAACGCGTGTAAGCGTGTAATGCATCCATTTCAATCGCCTCTTAAGATGATATAATTTTAGTTTTCCTAGTACCTAGTTAGTATATAGTGCTCATTTTCCACTTGTTACCATGACAGCGGTCGGGAAGTGACAATTATTTGAGTTTACATATCTGCTGTCAGAGAATGAGTAAACTTCAAACACATAACCTCAAATTGACAAATTAGTTTTTAGACAATTTTTGCGTTTTTTGGATGTTAGATCGTAGGAAAAATAGAATACGACCTCTACGCAAACCATTTTCAGTGTAAATCGAGTGATTTTTTTACTCTGCTCCGCCTTGTAAAAAAATAAGCACTCTCATGCACTGACAACTAGGTTCGCTGTGAATATGTAATAAGTAAAAACGTTGTCGTTAAAACTTGGAAATTCGCTTATAAACTAGCTACTAACTTAAGAAGTTGTTGGATAACACAGTATTATCTATTGTGTGTAATCATCATGTTTAAGTATATGGAAGCATCTTTTCAGATAAGTTACCAAAGCAATGACAAAGTTTGTCAATATCTCTTCAAAAGCTTTAGGAAGTTTGCACACTTGGGCTTCTGTAGAGTCTTGAGGAACCTAGTCTTTTGTTGTCCAGTCTAAATAATTCTCACCGCTTGTAGCATGGATACAATGACCAAAGATTAATAGTTATTAGTTTTAGTATTCTACAGTTTAACACTTCAGAAAAGCTTAACGCTGAATGAAACTAACTTAATAAATCTTGGGGAAATACACTCAGAGAGAAATTTGCGTGGTAAAAAATTAAGAATGTAGAAGTTAAAAAGTAATATAGATAAATAATATACTAATAGTCAACTCTACATTACTTTTTATTACCTTACCTTGAACTTCATTTTAAACATAGAAACAACAAAACTTTAAATAGTTTAAAAATTAGTTAAAAACAATAGTAGCATATTACATGACTTAACCTACAGAGTACATAGCACAGACATACAGTAGCTGTAAGTCTATAGACGAGAAAACATGGCTCGAAATAAACTGCCATCTATCGTCTGGATTCAATATTAAAAATCATTACTTTTCACTGACACTTTAAGACAAAGTTTTCGAAATAGCCCGTAAAATAAAGGAGCTTCAAGCGACCCACCCCGTCCACAAACAAAAAGATTTTATAAAACTATCTCCGCCCCCCCCCCCCCAAGAAAATTATGTTCTTATTAAGAAAATTTAATTTTGTTTAGCAACTATGTTATTACTAAGTATTTTATTTAAAATATCAGTTTATGTTAGCACTTTAAGTACGTTCAAAAAAGAAAACCGATCTGCTCCATCTTGTATAAGTTTTAAAACTTGTTACATTTTTCTGATATCATTGTTATTGTGAAAGGCAACTAAAGTATTTTTTATATTTTGGAATTTTAAAATTTTAAAAAAAGCTTGCTAGATTTGGAATATGTAGGTACTTTATTTGAACCCCTAAATACATTATTTTTCTGTGTGTAGGTATCAGCAATATATCATGAAAAGTAGTTTAATTTAGATTACTACAGTGATAAAAAAATTATTTCAAAGTTATTTGATTTTTAAAAATATATTACATTTTATATTTTTAAACCCTATATGCCTATATGGGAGGATTGGTGTAGTGGACTACCGCGTCGTACTTGACGAGTTAACTACCCAAATAGCGTGAGTTCGATTCTCACCGGCGCCGATTTGCCTTTTTCAGTTAATTAATAATTGAAATTTAGCGAAGGCGTAAGTGAAGCGGACACTCCCTATAAATTGGTTCGAAAGTCAATTAAAGCCGGTGGTTCCCTCTACTACTAGCCCACACAAATCTTGGACTTAGGGAATGCTTAATTAAGTAGAATAGTACGAGGTTAAACAAAAATTTAAAAATGTAAACTGCAGAAATCTCGTGAAATTATACATGCATGCAGTAATCTTTAAAAAAGGCCGTATAATATATAAAAAATCAGAACAGGATAGCCAATTTCTTAATTATTTCATTAATTTTACTTTGCTGGTATTGTTTTAATGTGCTATGTTGAAATGCTCTTTTTAATGAAACGACAGCAGCGCCCCTTGAGAATAGCGCGGTAAAGCTTTAAACTAGTGAAGTGCTTTTCAGCGATAATAGCCACAAGTAGCTCACACATGCTTTCATGTCCTTTTTAATCTCAAATGTGTAGGTTTTCTGCAAAATTGTCTTGTTTACTTGTTTTCATATTTCGCAAACAGCCCTTTCAATAGAATTTACGATTTATCCTGTTTATTAATTAATTAGACACATACTCATTTCTGATTAATTAAATTTTAAACCATACCACTTTCATATCGTTGAAATTAATTAATTTGTTCTCTTAATTAATTATAAACTCATGCACTTTCCAATAAATATTTTTAAAACGCTTTGAGATATAGGCTCCATTTAGTCATTACCAGTGACAATAAAAAATATTGCTGACAAAATAATGCTTTCCCTAGAGGCCCAGGTTCATTAAAAAAATTGATTCAAAAAGTAAGGGATATTTACTTTTTCAATAAAAGGGACCTTAAAAACATCAAATAATGTTTTTTTTTTATTTTTATTTTTTTTATGTTTAAAATTTTTTTTATCCCCCTTACCTCTTTACCCCGATTTTTACCCCTTTACCCCAATTTTTACTAAAGATAATCCCATATTATGTTCCTGGCCACAATTTTCCCGGACAGACCGACAATAATCGCTGAAATAATCTTTTTTGCACATAAAACGTCGAGCAACGTAAAAATAGCAATATAATTTTTTTTATTATTCCATCAATCTATTTTCTAATCATCGTACAGAGTGATATTGGTAGACTGACAGTTTTGGGCTGCTGGCCCTCTTCAGTACCAAGAGTCAACTCTGCACGCTGATTAAGAAAACGTTTTTAGACTTTACTCTCAAAAGGAATATAGCCATTAGATTGATGTAGACTTGTGCGCCATCTATTTATAGATGTAGACAACTACTCATAACTCTCCTAGTCTGGAGACTTTGAATGGTAGCAAGTTGACTCTTGGTACTGAAGAGGGCCAGCAGTCCGAAACTGTCAATCTACTAATATCACTCTGTACGATGATTAGAAAATAGATTGATGGAATAATAAATTAATATTTTTATAATTTTGTTTAAAATTAAAAATTTCTGTCCTTAACCCCTCGTTATGCGCGCCTCTTTTTGTAACGTGTTTAGGCGCGCGGTCTACACTTGTAGACCATTTTATTTTTTGTTTAAAAAAAAACACATTTATATTTTTAAAAACCAAATATCTTATGTTATTTATTTGGTTGTATTTAAAAGTTATTTACATATTTTTTTCAAATTATTATTGTTTTAGTAAGTGTTAAGGGTAAAAGAAAAATGATATACAATTCTAACATATATTTTACATCTGTACGGTAATTTGTAAAAAAAAATAAAAATAACTTAAAAAACTTTCTGAAACTAAAACATTTGTTTTTTTTAACATGTACGATTATAAAAAAATAAAAAACACCTAAATTAAAAGAAAAAAATATTATAAAATTTGACTCGAAATCATGCAATATTTTAGTAACTCATGCGCCTTGTACTTGTGCTCTTTACAATCGTAGTTATGATATTTTGAGCATTTTTTTTTCGATTTATTTTCCCTTCTTAGGCACATTTAGTGTCCAAAGTAATTTTTAGTTTTATAGAACAGAAAATTACCTTATTTATCAAAAAGATTACGTATGAGCTCTTTCATGCCCAAAAAAACTCGTAACAGTGTCTTCATATAAACCGCTATTTTTTTTGGTGGTAAAGACATATTTTATCTTTAATTTATCTTTAAACTAATAAACTAACTTTGAAAAACAATATTCACATAAAGAAACCATAAAAACTTACACAAAATAAAAAAATGCAAAAATAAAAAAAGGTAACGTGGTTAGTCGCGCGGTCTACAATTGTAGACCAGGCAGGTTTCAATATGAATAAAAACAATATTATACCCATTCAAAGTGTGAATTATTACAGATCTAATAGATTGATGCATACTGCACAGCTACTCGAAGGGGCGCAAGCGTAAACACTCCGTGTAAAAAGTTACCCAGCGAAAAAAAGCATGCTCTACGATCGTAGACCGCGCGCCTAACGAAGGGTTAATAATTTTTTTTTCCTTGGGAAAGTAAAATGGTAATTTTGCAAAATTATATACCTAAAAATAAATAAAGAAATTAAAATAATTCAAACGGAAGTTGGATAACGAATTAGAAATTACATTTAATAGTTGCTCCTAATAAATGGACACATACACAATCATACACATATGTGTAAATATCATCTCACGATAAGTCCGAGAGCGTAAATCCTGCATATCTAGTGCTCCTTGGACCGTGTAGCCAGCGGATATCCTTACATCCACTCACCATATCCCTCTCTCTATTCGTAAACCGGACATTAAGTTTACTTTGATTTATTCAAATACTTCAATAAAAAGCTCAGATTAAAAATAGTCTTTTTATCTTGTTTCATGCGAAAAGGGGTCTTAATTCAAAGCTATTTTACAGGAAAAAAAAACTAAAATTATTTGACACGTATTTTTGTTTTCTTTTTATTACAAATTACCTATACTTTTATAATAACACAGCCCCACAAGAAAATCATTTTCCAGATACTAGACCAACGCATTTTTATATTTTCAGGGTCTCTGAAACCGAATCTGACCTCAGAATTGCTTCATCAGGTCACAATTTTTTTCATACATTTAAAAAAAGGGTGCGAAAATTCCCTAAATTCAGATATATTTAAGTATGAGAGTTTTTTCAATTATTATATACTTTATTTCTATGTTACATTTAAGTTAAATTACTTATTTTTGCCATTTAAATTCCTTAAAGTTACAAGCCTTCTTTATACAATTGTGAGTAGATAATAGACTCAATCTTAATCGAACTATGCGTGACTGGCTAATTTTAAAGTTTCATTTCTAATTAAATGATGTCCAAAGTACGATTAATTTGCTTTTATAAGTTTAGAAATTGTTGGCAACAGTGGCTATTTACTTGGATTAATCAAACAGATACAATTACAAAGTTTAAGGAAAACCGGCCAAGACTCCTGAATCAATCTGTACCTTCTATAAAAGTTAATTAGTTTTTGATGTTGAAGATAGTTGGCCAATCATTAAACTGAATTTAAACCTTATTGATAACTTTTTTACATACACGAAGAAAAAAATGTGATGTGATTTAGTAACGGATGCCAAAGAATTAAACATCACTAATTTAGGTAACTGCTAAATTTTTGCATCATATAGAAATTAGTTAATAAAAATTTTATCAGTTGCTTAACTGAATAAGTATTAAAAAATATCTGGTTGGGGCTACCAGATGTGGTTCCGTACTTAATTATTGATTTGGACTTTTAACCAGATATTTTTAAACTAATTATTCATTTAATATGTGAAAGTGTCACAAAACTGCTAAATATAAGAGTTTTTGATAAACTGTTTTCAGTATTATATTTCTTACTTCGATAATAATAGAACTATGTAATTTTAGTTGCTATAAGTTTGATATTATATAATTTAGCAATACCAGAAGTTAAGGAGTACATTCTCTTTTTTAATTTAAATTTTTACGATTTTTACCTTAAAAAGCTGAAAATCTATGCCGGCATTAATACCGATAATATAAGAAAGATAATAAAAACGATTTATTCTAAGTTTGTTTAGAGTACGGTAATTTCACACAACAATGGTCCAGAATCACAACTATGGTCCAGTTTTACACCTATATTCCATGAGCAGCGTATGTAAAAAAACTTTGAAAAGGTGTTGTGTATCCCATATACACCAACTTTCATAAGAAATTGTAAAACATTTAAAAATAATTACCCCCCAGCCGCCTGCGGGCCTTGGACTATAGTTGTGTAGCTGGACTATAGTTGTGTGAAATTACGGTAACAGTTTTTATCCTTCGGTGCTGGGCAACGAACTAATAACTCTTCTCTCTAGAATACGCATACCGTTAATATAAAGTATCGCCAACATCTCGGTTTGTTTGTAAACAAATAGTAGGTATATTTAGGCCTAAACAATAACACTTACCAGTAACTGTTACTTTTGTCTCTGTTAGAACAAAGCTGTGCGAGTAAGACAGACAAATGTATATGTTGGCTACTTTTTTGTCAGTTTTTACAAATGAAATGCCTATTCTAGAGAGAAGAATTATTAGTTCGTTGGTGCTGGGCGTGTTGGAAAATTATTATCCTTAATAAAGATATTTAGCACGTTGAATATGAACATTCATTATAACCATATTTATAAAGAAAACAAGTAAACCATTTTCTATCACGCAAAGCCGATCTAGCCATAAAGAAAACAACATTGCAATACCGGTACTGGCATAATTTTCTAAGCGATTAACGTAATTATAAAAACATTAAAAATTGTTATTTTATAAATAATATAATAGGCGTGATTATATTTTTCCTGCAGGTAAATTGTAACCGCCTGTTAAATTAAGTCACGCGTTTTGTGTAAAAAAAGTGTCACGGAATAAAATCAATTATTTGTAGATGAATTGATAGACGAGAATGGCTTGCATGATAGAAGTAGAGGTGTTTATTGCCTTCCATAAAAGCAAGCCTTAAATTTAAAAAAAGTTTCTATATAGGATAACTCAATATTTTAACGTCAATGTTTTGTATTCCGGCACCCTGATGCAAATGCATTTTATTGATAAAAGGTCAAAAATAAAACCTTGACAAAAGATTTTTACTAGTAAGCTAGTAATACCATTACCCTATATCTGAAAAATCGATAATAAGCTTTTGTAGGAAAGTTTTAAGAAGTTTCAAATTTTTAGCTTGGACGGCCTTGGGGGAAAGGGTATAACTGAAAAAATATATTTTTATAAATATTGTTCGATTGTAAAAGTTACTTCTACACTGATAGCACACTAGCGTAATCAATAACATAATTAGACTCTAGTATACAAAAGGTTGTATATGCGCCAACCACTATCTATTGCATAGATGCAGATGGATAGACATATTCATGAAACACATTTGTATCCATGAATTTTTTGTTTGGGACGTTTTTTGGCGATTTCGGGAAATTCGAAACTACGCGCTGGGAATATATATCTATAATAAGTCAATATACATATTGTAATGTATCTAAAAATAATAGAATACATAAATGTTTATACTCAAGTTTAATTATACAGGTATTATACCTCTATAATTTTTGACAAAAGGTTTCTTTTTGAGAGTCGAGCAGTTTAGATGTCCGCCGCGGCGTTCCCATGTCTCGCAGGAATATCGTGCTTATTAGACGCCATGTATCATAGCCACACGCTACCGGAATCGCTTATTGTGTTCGCTACTTAGCCACTTCCGTTGAGCACCGCATTTCCGCAGACTACTTCCGCTGTTTCCTTACTTGTCCAGTCAATAGGCCAAATAGTCTTAATGAAAATCATACGAAAGAAAACGCCGATAATATACCTTTACACGGAAAGAAATTAGTGGGCTCTGCGCTATACATTATAAGATATTTGGTAGCAGTGGCAAATTATAGTGATTTAAGCTATAGATTATAAGGGACACAATAACTAATAATGTTAAAAATAAATTGGAAACGATTATATATATTACAGACACGATTATATTTATTACAGGCACTATTATAAATTTACAGAAATTTTATTATATTATAAAAATTATTAGCACGGACAATAATTAAATCTATTTAAGCTATAAATGCCATACTATTTGTTATATTTTATTATTCACTAAACAATTAAAGTATTGGTGGCACAAAATGTTACTTTCTCTTAATTGCATTTTTTTTGAAAAAAACGGTTGCTCCTACAGTGTTACACTATATGACATTTTTTATGTATTTTTACTCAAGAAATTTATATTTTTTACAAAAAATCCAAAAAAACTACACATAAAATAGTTTGGGGCAAAAATGTGTTAAGCCTCACATATTTTGTCAGTCTAGGCACGCCTCTGGATAAATTGAAAAAAATTAATTAACATAAACTTATTGCCCTTATTAACACTAGTATACATGCAAAAGCTCGTCTCTCGTACCCTTTAAGCGTACCAGAGTTATTAATTAAAAACCTTATTTTTATTACAATTTTAAAGGGCCGTAGCTCTCTTAGGGACTTTTTCCGGACCAACCTTTATAGGAACTTTTTTTTATATTTTTGAATGTAGAATCACCACTTAAATTTTGTCATGCCAGTTATTGATCACCCTGTATATTCAGAAGAATCATTCTTAATTTATGAAAGAACATCGGTCATTTTGGTTTTCTTTGTTTTACCTTTTTTTTATTGGATTAAAAAATTAATTCTCATTGAAAAATCATATTAGTTTTTTTTTTGATAAACTGCAAAAATATTTCTTTGCTTTATTGACTGGAATAAACACATTTACTCCGCATACCCCAAATCCCCCAGGTAAGTGCCTGTGTTGCTACGACTTAATCGTTACTCCTTAATTTAACCCCTTCGAGCCCGATTTGTCATCTGCATTAACAACAAATCACCCTTTTACCGCAATAAATATATTACCCTAATACCATGCAATTAATGATTTTAGTTCATGTTTATATTTAAAGAACATTGATTTTTACACGTATTTTTTTTGTTTGTCTTCCCCGTAAAGGAAAAATTAGTTTCAGAGTTATCAATCAAAGAGGCCAGACAATTTTTTTGTATATTGTGTATGTATATCAAGGTTGAAAATAAACACAGAAACATAGGCTTACGGAATAATTTTGCTGAATTATGAGAGAAATTTTTATAAAGGTCCCTAAATCGAAACATTTGAACACTAATTTCTTACACACAACAATATTGACTATACATATTAACTAGATATGTATATATATCCTTGTTTTTCAAAGAAAAAACCGATGTTCGATTTTTATCTTTTAAGAATACGAAAGTTTTTTATTTTTATTTATCGATAACTTTTTTCCCACCTTACTCGTTTAAATGGAATTATTAAAAAAATTCAAAATAAAAAGAAATAAAAATGTAAATATTTAAAACCTTGCGTCAACGCTAGATTCGACGCAGCGCCTATGCGAGTACTGGAAATTCTCCGAGTACTGGTAATAGAATATTATTTAGAATATAAGGTGGGTGAGCCAATTATTGTCATGTTAACACATTTAAATTTTTACTGCATTCTCATTTATTTGTAATCACCTAAAACTTTACTACATTAACAATAAACCTATCTTTATTCTAATGGGTAAAAATAAACTGCAGGAGCTTCAAAATTGTTATTTATAATACAAGGTTAAATTTTAGGAAAAGATCCTTTTCAAAACGTATATGGTATACAGACCTCAGTTAAAAACAACTAAAAAAAGAAAGAATGCGTTATTGCTTTATTTATAATGTAAACCTTTACTATTTTTTATATATACTTTAGTAGATATATCTACTTTTTATTGTTTTGACATTATAAATAATAAATCTGTATTATATATCAATTTATCAAAGAAAAAAGGCCTAAATTCAATAACAGACGAAGCGGAAAAGCTTAATTGCAGACAAATAAGCGGTTGTGAGAAAGCGACGCACTGTAGGCTAAAAGTAATACGATAAATTTATGTTTTATAGTATAAGACTTAGTCACTACTAACCTGTTACTACATTAATATTTTATAACATGAACAATAAATTGCTAAACTAAAAAAATGCAATTAAAAATTTCACTCATCTTTCAGATAAGCCTTCTATTTTCATTTTTAATATCACTCTTGACTTATGTTACCCACTACATATAATTTCCATAGAACAACGTTAAAACGTATATTTTTCTGATTCACAAATAAAATAATTGATATAAATGTACGAAAATTCATTTTATATTAATTTTTCTCATACATACATATACATAGACTATGTTATAACATTAAATTTTAGCGTTAAATATAGTGATTCTTAACTCAAATTTATAATGCTCATTACTATGCTTTACGGTTAATCCTACGAGTATCATATTATACCAATACCAGTTGTGTGAAGAACTAGATGAATAGACCCTTTAGAAAAAACCCGTTAGTTCCCCGATTTCTAAACTTGGATACGTCCGATTAAAAGAAGTCTTCTGCAACTAGTTTTTTATGTACTACTATCAGACAGTCCTAACTAATATGTTTAGTATACAATTTTTATAAGACAATATCAGAGTTGAGTATAATAAAACTAAAGTTTCAATACCTATAGGTATATTTTATAATATGTCATACAGCGACACTGAAATATTTGTTATCGTATTAAATAATAAACGGTTTTGAATATATGAAATCTCAAACAACTTTAATCATTGAATACAAATTGTTACAGAAAAACATAACGTTGCTTTAGTATGATACTGTAAGAAATGTTATTCATTATATGAAATCGTTTATTATTTAACACAAATAGATTTATTATAAAATATGACTAGTAATTTGTGGGTATTTCCCAGAGAATTTTTATTTAAGACCACTGTGCGACACTGATAAAAAATCACTCAAGGCGCGTGCCAGGAAAAGATAATAACGATAACAAGGGTGTGTGTAAATTGAGGAAACCGAGAGTTAAGATTGCGGTTTACAAGTAAGAAACCCTCTAAGTAGCCACCTGTTGCTTAAAGGAAAACCTAAAGGGGAAAACTCCTTCTAAGAAAGTCCGTAATCGTCCGTAAACGTCTTAAACGGAGAATCAACAGTTGTTAGACACTTGGAAGTTGTGTAACTTCTTGCTTTAAGATTGCTCATAATTTTCTTGTAACGCAGTTTAATCTTAAATTCAGTGGTTAATTAAATTTATCTGTACACTGTAAAAAACAACAAATTACATTTTACCTGATTAATTTTTATATAATTTATGATTACATAACAAAATATATATTTATATATACAGGGTGATCAGTAACTGCCATGCCAAAATTTAAAAGGTGATTCTATATCTAAAAATATGTAAAATTTTCTATAAAGGTTGGTCCGGAAATGAGCACTAAGGGAGCCACGGCCCTTCGAAGATGACATATTGAATGAGGAACGTAAAAAAGCGTTAATAAAATTTTAATGCTACAGGGTGATTCTTCACTTAAAACTGAGCAAAAAAGTATTCTTCACCAAAACACCATAGCCTTTTAAAAAGTAACGTTTTTGGTAGCACAAAATGTTACTTCCACTTTGCATTTGTTTTGAAAACGGTTGCTCCTACTATATGACATTTTTTATGTACTTTTAGTCAGGGAATCTATATTTTTTTAAAAAATCCAAAAAAAAATAAACATAAAAATGTTTTGGGCAAAAATGTGTTAAGCCTCACATATTTAGGCCTCTGGATAAATTAAAAAAAATAAATTATAACTTATTTTCCTTATTAATACTAGTATACGTGCAAAAGCTCGTCGCTCTAGTTTAAAAGGTACCAGAGTTATTAATTAAAAACCTTTTTTTTATTAAAATTTTAAAGGGCCGTAGCCCCCGGACCAACCTTTATAGGAACCTTTTTTTGATATTTTTGGATGTAGAACCACCACTTAAATTTTGGCATGCCAGTTATTGATCACCATGTATAATAATTATATAGCATAGAATTATGAATTACATTAAAAAGTTTTTTTACATAGGCGGAAAAAACATCCACATATTTGCCTTAACCAGATAAACATTAAAATAATACATAACTATTTTTATGGTTATGTAACCAGAGTTATTCTGATACAGAATTTTGCTTGCGTTAGCCTGAAAAATAACTGTTTCCCTATTAATCTCGCTGAGCCAACTATAAATAATGGAATATTAAATTATGAAGAAAAAATTACTACAAAACATCGCAAAATATTTAAATAAACCTAGTATAGGTATAACAGTATAGCCTATAGGCATAATTTATTATTAATTGACTTTATAGGAGAAAATTTTGGCGAGAGGAAGGACAATTGTTCGTAAATGAGTTTTTTCGTTTTTAATTGTTAAAAAATTAAAAACAAAAAAAAATCCAGACAGAAATGCTATAAAGCTTTCATTCCATTGGAAAAGGTTTGAAATTTCCTCGACACATGTCAGACTAAATTCGTCAAACGTCACTAATTACTAAATTTTAAATATTTTAAATGATGAAAAGAAAAAATAAGCGAATAACAATTTTAAATTTCTATAATATACTGAATGCGAATCGTTTTTACAGACTTTTAAACTTGAATACCACACAGAAATTATAAAAAATGTCACTTGTGACGTTATTTAAGACGTCATGGCATCGAATCAAAGCCACCTGTGATATAATCTTTTCAATACAGCAGACCAGGCAAGTTTCCTTTTCAACTGACTTGAAAGGAACATGCTCCTTTTAAGGTGTTTATCTTTTATGTTTATCTAAACTTTGTGTTCAACACCTGTAATCGTTTGATGTGTTTTTTTACACTCACAGATTTTTTTTAATTGAGGCAATTTTCTTATGACGTATGTTTTAATTACATATCTTAATTACATATTTAATATGTTGCCTTTCTCTGTATCTTAACAGAGCTGAGAATATATCAATTAAGGATGAGTTTTATTTATAAAGAACATTTATTAAATCAAAATCTTTAATTCGTTTGAATTTTTTAACAGATTTGCCAATATAGGTAGGACTTTTTATACAATTGCAGTACACATTTCTTTATACACTGTATAATGCAGTATACTTTTCTTTGACCAACCAAATAGTTTTCTAATAACATTTATCTGATTCTTAATTATAGTACTTATGTAGTAGCAGCTACCCTCCACTAGGCCTTATGGCAGGCGCTATATTAAATAATTTAACTGATAAATCACTTCTTTACAAAAATTCAACCAGGTGTCCGGTAGAAATTAATTAAACTTAACAGCTACTTCGTGTAAGGCACGTGTGGTCTAAAAACCCCATAACAAGGCAAAGAAAAAAATCTAATTTCTTACGTTTTCGAGATAATAATCTACATCCGATTATTAAATATAAATTAACTTTGATACACGCTTCTTAATATACTACACCACAGGACTACTTCACTATATCAAAGGCCGCAACATCAATTTATTATTATGGGCTACCATAATATGATAATATATTATATTAAAAAGATCTTGTATAAAAAAATATAATTTAAATTTTTATTTTAATAGATAGTACCCTAGTATCTATCATTTTAAAATTCCTATTTCGAAAAAATTAGGGTTTTCTTTCTCTAGAATACGCATACCGTTAATATAAAGTATCGCCAACATCTCGGTTTGTTTGTAAACAAATAGTAGGTATATTCAGGCCTGAACAATAACAGTTACCAGTAACTGTTATTGTTGTCTCTGTTAGAACAAAGCTGTGCGAGTAAGACAGAAAAATGTATATGTTGGCTACGTTTTTGTCAGTTTTTACAAATGAAATGCGTAATCTAGAGAGAAGAGTTATTAGTTCGTTGGCTCATCAGTCCACCAAAAAGCCTTAATTACTTACAATACTATATTTATCCTTATAAAAATTGTATCTTAAAGTTTTTTGTTTGTTTGTTTGTTTGTTTAACCTCGTACTATTCTACTTAATTAAGCATCCCCTAAGTCCAGGACTTGTGTGGGCTAGTAGTAGAGGGAACCACCAGCTTATACTGACTTTCGAACCAGTTTCTAGGGAGTGTCCGTTTCACTTATCGCCTTTGCCAAATTTTAATTATTAATTAACTGAAAAAGGCAAATTGGCGCCAGTGAGAATCGAACTCACGATAGTAGACTTGCTATGCATACGCGCTAGCCACTACGCTATGCCTCCCATACTACGCTATGCCTCCCAAAGTATAGTATGTATTCCAACATTTAGAGAATGTCAATTTCTTAAATGTTCGTCTTGTCATCAAATTGAAATCTCAAGATTTCAGGTGCGTCCTTTGGTATGTGTCATGCAGAACGATTACCCGTGGAATCCCATATCCGGTGTCGGTAACACAAAGGTGTCTGATCTAAAGAATCTCCTACCTTGACTTAGTTACGTCAGCGGACGCGACACAACCTTGAGACGTATTTCTTACACATGACGTCATCAAACTTTAAGACGTAGCTATACTTGAGCACTCGTGACGCCATGACGGACAGATGTTCGATTTTAGGCATTTGCATGATAAAGGGCATTAAGATTACTAGCCCGGTGTTACTACAGTAGTATTGTAGATGGTAGTGAGCTACGTATACGACATGGGGAGACTTTCTTTTGTTGTAAGGGGGTCAAAAAACAGGGCCCGTGCCTGACACGCGTTGATAGACTGTATTTAGTTTTGAAGAGAAGTACAGATAAAAATGTAAACGTTTTGCAGTGGCGTACTTTTGTTTACTTATCAAGATATTAAATTAAAACTGTATTTCTTACAGGATATGTATCGTTTAAGCAAATTTTGTCTTTAAGTACTCTTGCATTACAATCTGTTGCAGTTAGTTTTTACCCTTATCCCTGAATCTTTTCAAATATTTTAAATATTTTAGGATTGCGTATTATAAGATTTTCTTGATTTAATAGATTCTCGAATCAAAGGCTATCGTTGGATATATCGTATGCTAATTGATTGTCTTTCTAAGGATTAAGTGTTTAGTCTTCCATGCTTAGCTCCACCGATCAAGAAATGTTAATTTAGTTTTGCGTTTTGCTTCTTTATTCTAATTAACAACACTTAACGATTAGATGTGTTTTAGTAATTATATTTTTACCAACAAAAAGCAATTTCTTTTTTCCAAATATAATGGATGTATCAACATTGCAATTTGTTTGCAATTTGGAAATTATGCTCTCTAATTGAAAATTTTAATTTCTGACAATTTTTGAATATTGATTTATACTCGTATTTATATTTTTGTGTATATCTAATTAGCAATATCTTTTTCCTACGATCCTCTATGAAAATAACATTTAGCACACTCTTTTGTTCTTTAGAAAACGCCTCATATCGCACTAGTTTGATATTTTTATAGCACACTCGTGTGATATTTATGTATGGAGGTTTGCCTAATTTTATTTAGATATTTACCTCTTAGATTCTACGAATTTGATTTAACTTGTAATAAACCATTTTCCACCTTTCACCACAGCCTTTTATATCTTTTAAGTGTTTTAATCCAAATATTTTTCATGTCAAAAATAGAAACTATATAACATTACTATTTTGACCATAACTGTCTTGTCTAGACAGTCTAGATCTTATAAAAATTACTTAATTTTTTATTTAGTTACCTTACATTACATAAAAAACATCAAAATACACAGTATTTTTCTTATGAAATATAAAACAGCATAACCACAGAAATCTAATTTAATAAGCAAACTCAAGTTTGCATTTATTTAGGAATAGGCAACCTATTAAACAGCTATGTATTGTATTAAATATAAAACCAAGAAAACTAAAGCTAAATGAAAATTATATTTCCTGTTTGACATACCTACATATATAAATTTGTATTCTATTTATAATTATTTTGTGCTTTGCTTTTCTTAAAAATTATTAAAAATTAGAAAATTTTAAAATAGGAAACTTCATATTTTTTCGGGATCGTAGGAAAAATAGTGTACATAACTCGTTGGAAAGTCCAAACCATCCCACTCGCGTGAAATATGTCACTTTCCACACTAGTTATGTAATATACTATTTCAAATAAGTTAATGGAGACGTTGAATAACAAAACAGTGGCACAAATTACATTAGTTCAGAAATATAAATTTCTTGAGATTTTTCTGGCTCATTTTTTTCTGAATATAGGGCAATAATGTATTGCTGTTTTTTTTGTTTAATGTAATTGGTACTTGCAATTTTGTACGTCACTGGTACGTAGTGAGTACATAATATGACGGTGCAAATCAGGCAGCTGCAATTTACCTAGAAGGGAGCACTTCTCCTAGCCAGCTGACTTATTCTCCAGTTAATATAACAAAGACTCCCTCCTTCAAACAAATAGAAAATTCCAAATACCCTTCTTCCCCTTATTACAACTTACAATTTTTTTCACTCCCCTTCCATATATCTTGCAGTTCAATTCACCTATGAATGAACTGGTCGACTTGTACCAGAAATTTGTATATTTAGGCCAGAAATGGGCAGGTTTATTCCAAAAATATTCTTCAATTTATAAAACAGGTACGAACCGATTTATAAAGGTGTTTATCGAATTTTGGGCTAAACCTGCAAAAATGAGATTTTGCATACTTACAAATATATAAAAAATACCTTCCCAAAATCTCTGGACTTAAAACTGGACGGAACATAATCTTTTTAACTTTTTAATTGCAAATTCTTACATAGAGAATTAGAGAAATTTAACAAAATAAGCTATAAATGGCCTAATTGTCCGGCTTTGGCCAACCCAAAAATGTACTACTACTTAGAGAAATGCAGAATATGACAACATCGAGTAAGAGAGTGCGCAAGAATGACCCTCATTGGTGAATTAAAATTTGCGCTAATAATTGCGAGTGTTGATTGATACCCTGTTGCCAAATTTGCAATAAATTAATGGGTTTAAACTTTTTTTATTTAATATTAATAAATAAAAGTCAAAAATCAGTTTTCACTATTACTTTACATAATATTTCATTTTTTTAAACAAAAATATATTTTTGTAATTTAGCCCAAAATTTAAAATTTAAATTTTATTATATACTGTCCGCAGACTTCTCCTGATTTATAAAGCGACCACCTCTTTGTCTCAAATATTTTTTCTTATTTCTAGGACTACTCATATTTGAATAGTAATAATATCCACACGTCCCCTGAACAAAAAATTATTTCAAAAATAATGTCAAAGAAATGGCTAGTGGATCTTGTAAGCTGAAGGTGGACAGTAAAATAATAATTAATTTACTGATTATTATTGTAATTAATCATTAACACGTTCAGTGCCGATGGCACACACCGTGCCCAACAGTTGAGTTGTGCGTCGGCCTTTGTAGGTAGATGCTGCGTTTGCTCCGACCGCTTAGATATATCCTAATACCTTGCCGGGTAGCCGTGTTTTGCGGTGTAAGATCCACGGCAGTCACGACCAAAAATACAGTTTTGGTACCCGGGCTCCGACGTGCACACCGGAAATATTGCTGTCACTGAAAGTGTTAATTTAAATTACTCGTACTAGTCCTATAAACAAATAAGGCCCTTTTTGGGTATAAGTACACAATTCCTCCATGAATCAAGGGCTATATTTATTGTATTAGTTATTGGTTAGGTTAGGGTGGATTTAGCGTGAGTAGGTCACTAGATCTGGTTACAAATGTGTTATAGATTGTGCTTATATTTTAAAATGTATCTTCAATATAAAAAATGTTACAAAAAATTATTGTGGTTTTATTGAAAATATTGTTTAATTGATCATAAACCTTTTAAATTACTTTGAGTGGAATATGGCTAATTTTTATTCAATAGAAGCATTTTTGATAATAAATTGAAAGCATTCATTTTTTATATAGATAGGTACCCATATTGCGTTTGTATGGTGCCTTATACTTTTTTGAAAATTTTGATTATAATTCGTAATCTTATTGACATAAATTTATTCTAGAATAGTATATTCTATAACTAGTATGGAATAGACAATATTCCGCGCGAGCGGAAAGTTTGTCATACGAGCCGGCGAGTATGACGGTCCCGCGATCGCGGAATGACTATTCCACACGTGTTGTAGACTATACTTTTTCTTCGACTGCAAATATGAAACACTGTATGGCTTTAAACTGCGGACAAGGTTAAAAACAATGTTTTTTGTGACTGGACATTGTAAATACAACAAAACACATATTTTTAAATAAAGCAATTAATGTTATTTAATAATTTTATCAAATCAGTACTTAAAAAAGATTTTTGTTTAATATTAGCACATATTTACAAATTATAAGAAAATTGAAGGTTATGTCAGATTGTGACAGATATCAGGTTTAAATATTTAACAATAGATGGAGCAGTTTTAATTTTTTGAACTAAATTGATAAAAAACTGGTCAAATATTAAGAAAAACTAATAAACCTTATGTAATTTTAACGCAAAACTTTAAATTGTATTAAATTATTCAATATTTCATGGTAAAATATTATATTTTTGCTAATTTTGCTACAGTTTTCTTTACTTTTATAAACAAGAGGTGGCACTACATGTGCTCATTCTAACACTTGATACGGAATATTCATACCGTATCTAGAGCTAGAATGGATTCATTCTGTGTTTGAGAAGTCTGTGTATTTGATTACATTCTAAAGCAGTCGTAGAAAAATAGTTTTTTATATATAGTAGCTAATGTAATAACATGGACATATTTTTAGTAAATATTTTAAATAATTTAATTAATACTATCAAATTTTAAAATTTAGTTGTCAAACTAAAATTAATGAAAGTTAGTATTTTATAACAACTTGCTGACGGAAAATAACACAAGCACACACAAAAAAAAATGTGCGGAGCCAAAAAAGCGACCTATATATCATTGTAGTATTGACCCAGCATTGTCAAAATCTGCATTAATTGGAATTTTCTACTTACCTGTTTTTTTTTATTCGAGTTTGAATTTTAATTTTAGGACAAATTTTTCCAAGTCTGACACTAAAAATCGAAAGTCGTTTTTTTTTAGTTGCAATTAACCAAGCCACAATTTTAACATGATAAAAATAACCTAAACACAAAATTTTGTAGAAAATTCAACTTTAAAGCGACATTGACATTTTCACGGAAAACGTCAAGCGATAGGCCAGGTCTGTTGCCAACCCAAGAGAACAAAAAGTACAGACCTCTTATGGGCCTATAAGAACTCGCAAAATGCGTGTGATTATAAGCTTATAAGAGTCGCAAAATAGAAAAATATATTTACAGGTTTAGTAGCTGTAATAGTAGGAATACATGCGTACAATTAAAAAGTTGTGTTTTATTTATCTATATTTAATTAATTAATATAGAAAGTAAAAGTGAATAATAATTTTAAATATTAAATATTAAAAAAATATTGATATTTTATTTAAAAGTATCTAAATGATTAATATAATAAATTGTAAAACAAACATTTATAAAACATTTAATGCAAATTAAAATTTATATTTTAACGAATAAAAATAAATTGTTTCATTTAATAAAAAATTACTTTTACTTTCCAAATAAAATATTCATCAATATTTATGTTTTTAATAATTCAAATTGTCAAATATAATTGCCTATTGAAATGATTATTATTCACCATAAAAAAATTAAATAGCATTTGATCCAGACCTGTTGATCGAATCAATTAATTAAAATATAACCTAATTTCACCCCTACATATAAATAAAAATTAAACATGCATATTAAAAATACATATATTATACATTCAACTAGTTTTGCTTTACGTACGCAGTTGGCAATGATTTGTTTTTGTTATCAGCGCTATCTCTGATCCCTACTAGTTATTTAACGGTATATAAGTGTGCCATGGTTTCAAGATAGACTAAGGCTTTTGTTTGCTGTCAATCCGAGTTTTATTACACCGCATTAGGGGATGTAATTTTTCAGCTTAAGTGTGCAGATGTAACTTGCGTGTACTGTTACTATTTGTTGTATTTTTTATTGAAATATCCATATTTTTGTACTTGATTATTTCTAATTCATTAATCAAAACGGCGTTTCCTTCTATTTGCAATTTGTTACCAGTTTCAAGACCATCTGTCTTCAAGACCCCAAGAACCAATTCATATCATTATATTTTATTAAATCCTTTGACGTTTCTTAGACATTTACTCTTGAGATGCGTTTTAAATAATAGTCGATATTTTTGGACTTTTGGACAGAAAGAAAGGGCCTTTATTGTCGGTATAGAATTACATAAAAATTAAATGGCTCACTTTTCTCAAAAACTACTAATAAAGACATACCTATTGCTTCTCAAAAAATAATGTATTATACCCATAGAAGGAAAAGACTCATATTTTAAAACAATAATCGATCTACGCCTTTTATTTAATACGCTTTTACAGTTTTAACTAATAAAAATTAAATATTAAAAAAGATTGAGAATTACATAGTCATGTAAACTATACAGGGTTATTCAAACATAAGTTCGATAAATTTAAGAGGTGATACTACGTTATGCTTCACTGAAACACATAAATGTAATATTAAAGGACTAATAGCCTGTTAAAAAGTACCATTTTTAGTGAGTTAGAACTCATATTTTGTCCGTCTAGGCACGCCTGGATAAATTCAAAAAAATAAATTAACATAAAGTTATTGCCCTTATTAATACTAGTATATATGCCAAAGTTGGTTGCTCTAGCTTAAAGGGTACAAAAGTTATTAATTAAAAACATTATTTTTATTGCAATTTTAAAGAGCCGTAGCTCCCTTAGGACTCATTTCCTGACCAACCTTTATAGGAACTTTTTTTCATATTTTTTAACGTAGTATCACCTCTTAAATTTCTCGAACTTATTTCTGAATAACCCTGTATAGGTGATTGTTATGAATTATTTTTTTTTATTAACACCTGGGAGTAAAATTATAACCTTCTTCTCTGTGCCACACAGAATGTTAAATGTTGCTAAGCAACATCACATGTTCTCCTAACAGAATAAAATACTATTATGCCCTAAATTGCAACCGACAAATAGGTCCCTTTTCTGGCGTTCGCTCCTATTTTTCTTTTGGGTTGAAATCCTTCATCTTTGAATGTTGTTATGAATGTAAAGTTGCAGGTAGAATAAGATATTTTGCATTTATCAAAATAATGTTTAAGTAAAAGGGTAAATTCGTTTTGCGGTATTTACACAATGAGATACATCTGCCTCACTACGACACCTTGATTTTTGCATTTCGCATCTGCAGAATTATATCTTTTGTTGATGATCTAGAAGGGTTGTTTGGTGCCTTACCCTTTTAGACTGATACATTGATTATAATAACATATATGCCTATTTTCTAGTAGATATATCTTTGATTTGTATACTGAATAAGTACTGAACAGATTTTGCTCTATCACCATTTGCAGCAAACTTAGGTGTTCTTTAATTTTTTTGGCCCAATGTTAAACAAATACCAAAGTCGAGGTCTATTTTTTAATTTAATTGGTTTATGCGAACTTAGGGCCCTGTCTGTTGGAATTATACATATTGTTACTGTAATATCGAATAACCATAAACGAATGTTAGTTTAGTTCTCGTTAATGTTTTTTTCTACGATCCTCTATGAAAATGACATTTAGCACACTCTTTGTTCTTTAGAAAACGCCTCATATCGCACTAGTTTGATATTTTTATATCACACTCATGTGATATTTATGTATGGAGGTTTGCCTAATTTTATTTAGATATTTACCTCTAAGATTCTATGAATTTGATTCACCTTGTTTTATAAACCATTTTCCACCTTTCACCACAGCATTTTATATCTTTCAAGTCTTTTAAATCCAAATATTTCTGTTTTTCATGTCAAAAATAGAAACTATATAATGTTACTATTTTGACCATTACTGTCAGTCTAGATCTTATAAAAATTACTTAATTTTTATTTAGTTACCTTAAATTACATAAATAACATCAAAATACACAGTATTTTTCTTATGTAAAACAGTACAATTTTACTGTCTTATATGGCAGTATAACCACAGAAATTTAATTTAATAAGCAAACTCAAGTTTGCATTTATTTAGGAATAGGCAACCCATTAAACAGCTATGTATTGTATCAAATATAAAACCAAGAAAACTAAAGCTAAATGAAAATCATATTTCCTACATACCTACATATATAAATTTGTATGATATTTATAATTATTTATTTATTTTATTATTTGTGCTTTGCTTTTCTTAAAAATTAATAAAAATTAGAAAACTTTAAAATAATAAACTTATTTTTTCGGGATAGTAGGAAAAATAGTATACATAACTCGTTGGAAAGAGTATTACATGCACTCGTGGGGTTTCCTCACTCGCCTGGCGGCTCGTTCGTAAACCTTCCCACTCGCGTGAAATATGTCACTTTCCACACTAGTTATGTAATATACTATATCGTATTAGATTTAATGTCTATTATATGATATTAATATATATATATATAGCTGAATAAACAAGCTAACTGACCAATGCATTGGTTTAACTGAGAAAAATTTTCCCAATCCGTGGACCCAAAAAGAAAAAAAAATGGAAATTTTTTGTCTAGCCCTACTTGTTATGATAATACAATAACCGTACCTCATAAAAAAATTGCCAGATCTCAAAACTAGAAACTTAAAGCTTCAAAATTATTTTTTTTTAATCTCTTTACGACTATTTTTCACTGAGATACCGCCTTTCAAAAATCACTAAAAAATTTAGGAATTTTTTTTGTTCCTTTAAATTTCCAGTATAATGCTTATTTTAATATGCTTTAAACAAACATAAAGAGATTGTAATAATAAAACAGAAAAAGGAATATAAATCACACTAGTAGGCGGGTCCGATGGCCAATTATGATATTTTAAATCTGTGGGTTTTGTTTCTGGCAATTTTTATGAAAAAAAAATCATAATTTGTTCAATGAGCATGTGGAGCAACCGTACAAAGAGTAAGCAAATGGAAAACAAACAAGCCACCCTTCAAAAACACCTCTACGTAGGATATAAATCATCTCTGTCGGTGTGTCCCGATCGGTGGGTCGCCGTCGGGGGAGGCCGCAGCAGGCGCTATCCTTTTTTTCCGCGGCCCGCTACGGGGATGGGATGACGGCGATTATCCCGGACGTACAATATATTTCTACTGAGCTTTCACAACTTTCAGTTCTTATTATTCAGTTTTTAATTGAACCCACAGTTTTTTTACATATGTATTATACTGAGAATACAATTTATATATATATGTAGTATGCTGTACTGATAAGTGAAAATACCTTACCCCTACGATGGTTTTTTTACCACTCTTTCCTCTAATCTAAAATCGTGCTTATTGTTTGCTTTTTAATTTATAAAATATAATTTATTTGTGGATTAATACGTTATAATTAAGAGGTATGGATATTAAATATAAATTATATTCTCTTCCTAAATATCAATTCGTGATACTAGGTTAGGTACCGGTGGTTTTTTTTTCGAATTTTACTCATATTAATCCCAATTTTTGGAAAATGCAACTCCTGCTAAAGCAGTCGTTGAATTTTCGTCATTGGGATTAATATTCGTAAAATTATGTAAAAAACCACCGATACCTTATGATATTACCCCTAAAAATTCAATAAAGCCTGCAGTGACTCATACCTTTGCTGCTTTCGTATAACGGTTCCGCCTTTGCGAAGCTTCGACGAAATTACGCGAATCACACCCGAACTGGTATGATCTTCGCCTTTTACCACACATTTGCAACTGAGTCACTGCAGGTTTTATTGAATTTCCAGGATAGTAGATATTATCTTAACTTAACCTGAAGTAAGTTTATTTAATCTTTAATAAAATCATATAAATCTTAATATTATTAAGTAAGTTTATTTAAGCTTTATTCACTTAGTAAAAAAAAATTGTTTTAATTTTAACTGCATGCTAAAATCACATTTTTTACATAATCCAAAAGCTACAGTATACTAATAAAGTTATACACTTCTAAACATTGATGCCCAATTTTGTGTCCCCTGCTGTCAAATTCACATTTAAATGCCACAAAAACTAAGAAAACTGTACACCATCAGTGGTACACCTTAACCACAACGTATTGATTAACCTTGACAAATTATTTACTTCTGCCAGCTTCAAAAGTAAATGTTACAGTTTTCTAACTTCTTCTTAATTTAAATTCATGCATTCCTTTCTTAAGATATATGAGAGGCATGGAAAGTTGGAAAATTACAGTACTATAAAAAAAGTTAGTGTGAAGGTACTCTCTTAAAGTTTATCCACACTCCATTTAAGATAGAAGATACAAACTGAGAAAATTGTGCGGCTGAAGTTGCAGGACCTTTTTTCCGCGGGCCGCGATGGGATAGAGCAGGCGGATGGTGCCCGTTAATACACACGTTTTTTCCATGGGCTGCTGAAAATTAGCGACCGCTGAGGATGAGGAAATAGTCGAGGATCGGCGCTGAATAAGCGCATGTGCTGGTACTGGAATTAAAGCAATGAGGGAATCAAAGAGCGTACTTTTGAAACGATGACCGTTCGTTCGATCGATGTTTTATAAAGCGAGGCTGTGGCCACACCCAGGGCTAATTGAATGATGCCTGCACTAGACTTGCATGTAATTTTATATGCAGTTTTTGCCGGACGACTTTTGCTGAACTGGTCAATATCGCTGATGTTATGCGCGACATTTATCATCGGATCCTGTCAAAATTCCAACAATATGCATCTCTGTGCGGCACTGTCATTGTATTTCATCTGTGCGAAATTGCCAGTCGAATATTTTATAACCTGCACTGATTGTTTCTACTTTGAATTTTCACTCTGTACCAAAAATAATTAAACTATTCAAATTAACCATCAATTTTTCATCGACCACTCCAAAATTATAACAATAAATATTCCCAATTTTTAAATTACACTATTCATCAATCAAACGCAATTACTAACAATTTGTCCTCTCTGGTGCGGCCCAACCGCCAATTACGCCTCTCGCATCGCGACATCCTTCTCGTCAAATCACCTCACATCCTCTTCGTAAGAGGCCCCATGCGATCTCTTCTCACAATACATCCTACTCTCGGCTACTGTCCCATAAGAAAATGTGCCTTACATCATACAATCAACACACACTCATTTTAATAAATCGCAATTTTAAAAACGCATTATATTGTACAAATATTGGTACTTATTATTTAATTATACAAAATAATGATCATGTTTCTTAAAAAAGGATACAAAACAAGCTGAAATTTTAAAAGTAATAAATACAATAACAATCTTAATTAATAAAAGAATGGTGGCAAATCAATCAATCAAGTGTTAAATTTAAGGATGGTTTAAGAATATAATTACATGTTAAATGATATTTGTTGTATAGCATTTAAATGGTGGGTTGTCTATTGATGAAAAATTTTGAATGGTTTCGTAAGTTTTGCGACAAAGTAATGTGCCGTTTATCGGACAATAGTGGACGCAATAAATTTATATGGCACCAATTTGTCGTCTAAATGAAGACATCTGTAACGCTTTGAAAGAGTAACAATTGCGAAACAGCCTTAAATCTGTAAGTCAGTCGGAGGTCCGTCTCACCTTGATTATAAATCATTTGGAAAAGTACTGTTCACTTCCTACTTGTGGTCTTTAGAGCCTCTAAGTACCCAATTTAAGGTAATTTTCTCTTCTAAACACACCGGAAATCATACCCCGAAAAGGAAACACGAACTTAAAAAAGGTTTTTAGTGCGAATTTTGGTTCAAGACAGGTGGGCGTCTTAAGAAATTTATATAGCATAATAAGTTTACGATACTTGTAGTTAGAATAAAGATTGTTTCCTTTGAAAAACCAGATGTTAGGCGTGAGGTTTGTTCCCGAAACATATAAACGAATAAACCAATAGATATTTGCATTGTCATAGATGTTATAGTTTTCTGAACGTGAGGATTTTTTATGCAAGAGTATTTTCTTTTATTTAATTCGCTTATGTGATACATTACAAATAAAGGATATGTATATTTCCATCGGTTATAGTCTCTAGACTATCTTCTAAGATATTAATAATTTTTAACTCAAGTTAAATTAAAGTTGCTTTTTCAGCTAAAGTTTTGGACCGAATAAGGTTATAGGAAAAACGCCAAACATAATGTAAGTTTTCCTGGTTACAAGGGAGGACACAGCGCCGAGTTGGTGCAGGATTATGTGAAGTAAAGAGATAACCACTGATCATAATATTACAAAATAATATTGGTTAAAAAATAACACAATTTACCTCCAAATTATAATATTAAGTGAATAAAACCCATTAAAATAATCATAAGTTTGTTCATTACTCATACGTTAATTCTTTATTTCCGGCGCTAGTTTATTATAATATTTCTGCGTTAATTTTAAGTGAATATAATCTGTAATAATTTAGTTGCTTCTTTCTGAGAATATACTCTTCGCATTTAGTTTTTTTTTTACTTTGAAATAGTATATTGTTTTAAAAAGAGGAAAAGTTAAGCTTTTTTTTACTAGTCTGTAGAATTTACGGACGACGCGAAGCGGAGTCCGGAAACTACAGACTAGTAAAAAAAAGCAGTTTTCCTCTGAGAGTACTATTTTTTCTTCAAGCATCCTGTATATATTTTATAAATATTAATGTTTGAATTTATTTATTCAGTAATAAAGTATGTTTTCTTTATTAAAATAGGCCAATAAAACCCTTTCGAAATAAACTTAAACCTTCCTTAGCTCATTTTAAATTTTTTTCGTAGGCTAAATCGTACACTTTTGGCGATTTCGATGGTAACTAATGTAGCATTTGCAATTTCGGAAAGTTTTGTAGGTGTATAAACCATATATTCTTCTGCAATCATTTTTAATCAATTTCACACAAGGTTTTTGCACAGAATCTCGAGTCAAGCACCTGTTTACATAATAAACAAACAAGTTTGAAGTATGGCTGTCATCAAAGTCAAAGAGTGCTGCCGCCAGTGGTGGTTTTGCTAACTAACTTTTTTTACGGTGTACAACAATGAACTCATTTTTTTACTGTAAAAAAATAGATCACTTCTAACTAGTGTGTTCAGTTATAAAATATGAATATTTTAGTACGCTTGAAGAAAAAATTATTTCTTTTCACATAGCACGTAGGTATTGCGGTATCTCCGATGATATGACACATAATTTGTTCGCGGCATTTCACAGAATGCTGAACTAACAAAACGTTGTTCGGAAGTCACTATAAGCCGATGAATAGCGTTGATTTAAAAAAAAAATAGTACAATGGCATGAGTGCGAGTGTTACATCATACCCTACCGTGGTGACGGTATTTTGAAAATCGTGAATAATAAAAAATATATAATTATAAGCCTTTTTTAATTATTTTATAATAAACCACTTCACTATAAGAAGTTCAGACGTTCAGAACCATGAATGAATTTTCAAACTGGAAAATATATAATTATTATTTTTTTTTCTAATTTTCAAATGAGGCGGACCCATTTTTTAATATTTGTTGAGCTGAAATTTGGCACAGAATTTTGTAATGTTTTTTTAAGAAATGAAAGGTGATGGCTTAAAATTTTTTAAAATTCATGTGGTTTAAAATGTCACTTCGTTGAGGATGGTGATGATAATGATGAAATACATATTAGAAATATTAGTCTTCTTTAACATTTGAAGAGCAAATGAATAAACAAGTCAAACTAATTAGCGTATGGCATAATTGCGCGACCTTATGAGAACGGTCTGTTCCGTATTTGGACCGGCTTAAATTTACAACTTAAATGCTTCTTCCGTTTTCTTCTATTAATTTCGTCGAGCGGATAAACATCGTTAACAGCAAGTGTGAATGTGTGACGCGAAGTCATCACGTTAACGAGTCCGAGTAATTTGATACTTAAATAAAATAAGTGGCCTGGGTTACATACATCTGGTTTTACAATCACAGATAACATATCAACCTATAAGTTTAGTGAATAAACCTAAAGGTCTTTTCGTATTCTTTTTTTTTATTAAATAATGTTAAAACTTTAAAAATGTTTCATTTCTGTCAAGAAAAGACTACATTTGGATCATCCTATCGTGATTTCGATCGTGATAATAAATAAAACTATATAAAAAACAAGTTTTTAAACTTAAAACCCTTCTATTGATTACGTATTATGTATAACTAAAAAGTAGAAAACAAGATATACCAATTTACAAAAACGAATTTTTTAAAAGAAAGGTTTTGGAATTTATGATTTCTTTATTTTTGCCAACATTTCCAAAACCCTTCTTTTAAAAAATTTGTTTTTGTAAATTGGTATATCTTGTTTTCTACTTTTTAGTTATACATAATACGTAATCAATAGAAGGGTTTTAAGTTTAAAAACTTATTTTTTATATAGTTTTATTTTCAAGTTTTTAGTTATAATTTATTAATGTGTGAAGCAACCCGGGAGTGAAACAGAGATTTTATGTAAAATTATATTGTCACAGGATATAAGCATATGTACCGAACTTTAGCTGTGTTAGTGGGTAAAAGGAGTTTAATTTAGCCGCATGTGCTATGTTGGGGGGGGGGGTTAATTTATAAGAAAAGTTTTTGAAATTGTATATAATTAATAGAAGGGTTTTTATATTTAATAATTTTTTTATGTTAGAAAATCATGTGTACCATATTTTAGCTCTCTAAGTTTATTCTAAGTAGGTATAACAGAGAGGGCCCTTTAGCCGCATGGGGGGTGATGGGGGGGGGGGTTGACGGTTGTTTTTTTATAGTAAATTTTTATTATTATGGGATGAGTACGTAACCCAATTTTAATTTTAAATTAACTCACGTGAATAAAAATAAGGTTTTTGATATTTTAGGGGTGGGGGGGGGGGGTTGGGGGTAAATTTTATATTTAATTATTTTGTTAGGGTAGAAAAGCATGTGTACCAAATTTCAGCTCTCTAAGTTTATTCTAAGTGGGTATAACAGAGAGGGCGCTTCAGAGTTAACTTAGACGCATAGGGGGTGATGGGGGGGGTTGACGGTTGTTTTTTTTATAGTAAAATTTTATTAAAACGGGATGAGTACGTAACCCAAAAAGGTTTTTGATATTTTAGGCATGGGGGGGGGGCTGGGGGGTAAGTTTTATATTAAATTATTTTTTTAGGGCAGATAAGCTTGTATACCAAATTTCAGCTCTCTAAGTCTATTCTAAGTGGGTGAAAAAGCATTTGGCAAATTTGAGGACAATTATACCTATATATATGGGTGAAGTGAATAGAAGGGTTTTAAAAATATCCACCACCTTCGAGTTTGGAAATTTCACTTTCCGTTTGGGCTAATTATGGAGATTGACCTTGTTTTTGGTTATTAACTTTTTTCCGTCGGGTAAAAGGTTGGGAAATTTTTAATCTTGGGTAAAAAGATTGAAAAATCGTAGTCCTAAGTAAAAAGTTACGCAAATCTCAATATTTAGTTGAGAATTTTTTGTTTCTGCCCCCCACAAAACAAAATTGCGACTGTACTGGTGTCCACAATGTAGTAGCACTGCTGTCCATAGTTATCCCTTCAACACGTGATGTTTCCAATATTTCTATTTGTCCCATAAGCCTCGAACAAGTTTTATTTATTTTTTTTTATAGACAATGTTGTAAAATTAGTATTTATTTCAGTGTACAGTTACTAATCAATAAGAAAATTTCCCATGTGTTAATTAGAAAAATAAACTGTAAATATCATCCAAAATGGATATAACAAAACAACGAAACATTCAAAGTAATCATAAAAATAATTCCGGTATTGAAAAAGAAGTAAGAATAGTGGAAAATTTTTACAGTTTGAAGAGTCAACTTAATATTATGAATAATTTTCTCCCAAGAATTCAGGAAAATTCTTTGAAAAAACTGACGATGAAAAGAATCTACGAGGATCTGAGTGCAATACATCTTTGCATCACATAGTTAAGACTGGAAGGGTTGTGAGTGGTCTTGGGGGTGGGAAAGGGTGAGGATCTGGAGTGGAAAATGTGATTTCTTCATCTCCCGTTCGACCACACAGTGGCTGACAATATATATTCAATGGTTAAAACTAATGATTTTATTTTAACTTTTCAGTTTCAGAGCGGAAATTTTTCTAAATGACTAATCCCTGTTTTTAATATTATATATTTTGTAATATCTTACAAAATATTCAATTTATGCCGTAAATACCTACGAAATTCATTGGTGTATGAATTTTTTTAGAACACATTTTTATCTGTACTTTTTTGACCAAGTTTTAAAAACTAGAAATACAAAATACTTTTATAGACTGTAAAAAGCAAATCTAAATGTTCAGTTACAAATGGATATCCCATCCGGATAGGAAGGTATTACAATTCTGTGCATTGGTTCTAAAAGGCCAAATGTCACTTTTTCCTTAGTTTGAGTTATACCGCAAAACCAATTTTTTTTATATAACCTAAAAAAGCAATTATCAGTGCTTGTGAGATAAATGTACACTTTTTAAAGCGACAAGGGCCGACGTGTGTAAACATTTCTGTCAAACTGCTAAAACCGACAATGACTTAGTGTATCCGTTCAAAATTGTTGACATTGGCCTTTTTAAAACCAAGCCACAGAATTGTACTTTAATTTATGTTAAAAACGCGCAACATTTCATGCTCGTCACTGTGACCTTAAAACTGTAGTTCTAAAGTCACGTACTTTAATATTCAGTGACGGACATGAAACGTTGCTTGGTTTTTAACAAAAATTAAAGTACAAGATAACTTCGTATCCATTTATAACTAAATATTCAGTGACAAATGGATAGGAAATTATGATAACATACGATTGTACTTTAATTTTTGTTAAAAATAATATTGTTTTAAAGTCTGGTACTTTAATATTTAGTGGGGCATGAAATGTTGAGTGTTTTTAACAAAAATTAAAGTAGAGTTGTCAAAATATGTCATGCCATGTCAATCTAAAAATTTTTGTACAATTTACAAATAGTAATATTTAGGTACAAAGTTCCATACCATAAGAAAAATGTATAAAGTTGTTAACGAATGAATAGTATATGGTATACATTGCAGAAAATGCACGGGAATGGATATAACTGGTGTTTCACCAGTGAAAATGCTGCGAGATTTTTTAAATATTTGTATTTAAAATTAATGGAGAGCCCCTAGCACAAGCTTAAAGCTTATTTGGGGCTCTCCATGAATCAGTTTTATAAGTAAGTAATAAATAAATAAATAAATAAATAAATAGGATAATAACTTCCTAGCTTCCTATCCATTTGTAACTGAATATTCGGTTTTGCTTTTTACAGTACATTTAAAAATGTTATATGGAGAGGAGATTAAAGTATCCTTTCCCACTTACAATAATTTATCAATAGTGATAACATCAACTCAACTCAGCTCATTCTTGTAACCAAAATCTTCTTAATGACAATTCAGGATATCAACAAAATCCATTGTTCCATGCCTGGATGATAAAATAATCGACAATTACAGGTAAGGTATTTTTGGTAACTAATTGTAATTTACCTTAGCAGAATATTTAAAACCTTTTTACAAAAACTTTAATATAAACTACTGTGCGCCCAGAAAACCGAGTAAAAAATCTTGGTTGAACATGCTTTCTAATGAAGATGACGTCTAAAGCGTTTATTTCAAGTAATCATCTGATCGATTGTACTGTGAACGTTGATGTATTTAGTGTCTTCTGAGGCTTTTAATCATATCTCCTCGAATAATTCTGAATGCGCTATGAATAGTTACAAGTTTCAAGTGGAAAGTATCTTTAACAAGATGCAAAAGAAATGATTTTACATTTTAAATTCATAAGGGCCGCATTTATACTCCGCTATAATTTTTATGACACAATTTTTCCACCTAACGGAATTATTCTGTTCGATAAATTTTAATTTAATTTACATATATACTAAATAATACCTGTTGAATGAAAACAATATTTTAATTTATTTATTTATTATATGTGGCGTCATATATCGAGAATCTACATTCAATAATTATATATCAATTATAATTGGCGATAATTACTTGCCAATTTAAATACTTGTTTAATGTTAATAAACCGTTTAAATATTTCCAAAATTTCGTCAATTAACTATGATGTTAGTACCAAAAATAAAATAATATAAAAACAAGTTTTTAAAGTTAAAATCCTTCTATTAATTAAATGTAATATATAACTAAAAAATAGAAAACAAGATATTTACATACATTTTCAAAAACTAGATTTAAAAAAAAAGGTTTTGGAATTTTTGAAAATGTATGTATATATCTTGTTTTCTATTTTGCGTACTAAATTTCAGTTTTTTAGGTTTTTTTCTGTGGTTAAAACAGAGAGGGGGTTCATTTAGTCTTTTAGGCTATTTTTTTTTGGGGGGGGGGGGAGGGGGAGGGGAGGGGTATTCCATATAAAATTTTATTTACGGGAATTTAACCTCTCTAAGTTTATTTTGAGTGTGTAAAACAGAGAGGGTCCTCCAGAGTTAACTTAGCCGCATGAGGGGGATGAGGGGTTAGCGAGGGGGTTTCTATTTATAGTAAAATTGTATTATCACGGGATGAGTACGTAACTCAGTTTTAGTTTTAAATTAACTCACGTGGGTAAAAAAAAGATTTTGATATTTTAGGGGGGGGGGGTTGACTTTGTGATAAATTTAATATAAAATTATATTGTTAGGGGAGATAAGTACGTGTACCAAATTTCAGCTTTCTATGTTTATTCTAAGTTGGTCAAAAAGCATTCGACAAATTTGAGGACAAATATACCTATACGGAAGTGAAGTGAATAGAAGGATTTTAACAAAAGGAACTAAATAATTACAATGTTAAAAAAATAAAATCAGATATTAAAAATTAATTAATTTTTAATAAAACATCTTTAATATCAACTACATAAGGCTTAGTGGCAATGGCACCTAGTGAGAAAGCTGTTCAATAAACCATCCTAGAACGTACATGTATTAACAGTGTATATTGTATATTATACACTCTACACTGTATATTATACAGTTTATTGAATAACTTGATAACTCTTCAGTTTTTGTTGTATCTTAATCCACACAAATATTGAATAAATTATTAAACAGGCAATATTTACCAATTTTTTAAAAAATTAATATTTCATTACTTTTTTAAATGCCTTTCTCAAGGTTTATTATTGTATATAACATTAGAATATTAGAAATTGCAAATTTGAGTTATCATGATTCATTAATTCTAAAACTAACACATCACTGGCACATAAAATTTGCATCAGAAAGAGCACTGTAGAATTATAAAAATCCGTCTCTCTCATCTTTGATGCAAATCATATTGCATTGAAAATAAGAAACTCTTAATGAATGGGCTCGAGCCATTACTTGCTCTGCTTCAGAAACTATGTCAAAGATATACACTTGACGCAAAAGAAGGAATGACAATCTGATGGCTGAACCGCAGATTCGAGAAGTGATGATTTATAGACTCATGCCAGCAAAGGATTTGTTTGTTGATCTGGATCATCACATAAATACAAAGTGTAATTAGTTAAAATAAGAAGACAGCATTTCATTTTACTTAAAAGCTTTTACGGTTTTAAAGCAATGTATGCGTGCTCTTATTTTAGAGCATTACTACTAACTACTCAACTAATTTCAGATATAACTTATAAGGGTTGTAATGGGTTTGAAGCATAAACATCCTCTCTAAACACTGTTTCAAATAAAAAATTCGCTTATATTCCGGGACTGTAAGAAAAAATGAGGCTTTTCTGTTGTAAGTACACATTTTTGTTCCAGAGATCCTAAGAAAAAAAACGTAGTGAGTAATGAATGCGGTGTCTAAGACCATTGATTCACGGGCTTACGGAAGGGAAAAAGCAGCGAGATCAATACAAACCTCGTGGTGGCCGTAGCGTGGTGTGAGGCAGGTTAGGGAAGTCTGCCTTTGCCTCTTCTTACTTTGTTAGCTCAAAATCATTAGGTTAAAAGAGCAAAATTGATTTTAATTATTTTTTTTTACATAAAATATGTTTTATGGTAAAAGCGTTAAATTATTCAGCAAGAAAAATCTCTTACAATTATGTGCCTGTCTTTCTGTCTGTCTGGTCTGTCTTGCTGGTTTGTCTAGCTGGTCTCTCTAGCTGGTCTGTCTGCAAGGTATATATCCCTGGTTTATCTGTCTGGTCTTTCTACCTAGTCTGTTTGCCTAGTAAGTCAAATGTAAAATAAAAAATATTATATGCGAGATGTTTTCAGGGAAATGGCCATGATTTTTTTTTTTCAGTATATTACAAACATTTGAATTTTATCTTCATTTTATATAAATCTCAAGTAGAGCGTATGCACTGTAAAAAGGGATAACAAAGTAACCATTATTCATAGTTAAGTAATATTAATAAAATTCCAGGGACATAAAATAAAAATTCTGGGACGATGAAAGGCCTAAGTAATGTAAAAATATACAAATGCAATTTCAGTGTAGCAAAAAAAGCCCATGAAGTCTTTTTTATGACAGATTCGTGTTCAGCATCCCAAAATACATAAGAAGGATGGCCACCCACAGGTGGGTCTCAACCCCAGCACAGACAACTTTTTGGTGGGCCTTACAAATAAAAAAATAGTTGTCTGTGCTGGAGTTGAGACCCATCTATTCTTATTTATTTTGAGATGCTGAACAAGTTATGTCTTAAAAAAGGCATTTCATGGGCTCATTTTTTTGCTACACTGAAATAATATGAGATTTTTTCCATTTTAGATAGTTTTTTTAGTGTAACAAAAAAATGAGCCCATGAAGTGCCTTTTTATGATAGATTCGTGTTCAGCATCCAAAAATACATAAGAATAGATCAACCTCATCACAGAAAACTTTTTTTATTTTGTGGGCCTGTGTAGTAGTAATATTAAAATATTTAGGGGCTTTAGGTACAAAAAATATCAAATATACATTCTTATTTTTTTTTTTTTTTTTTTTTTTTTTATTTTTTTAATTCTTTTTTTTCTTTTTTTTTTTTTTTTTTTTCGTTCTTATTTTTAGTTAAAACTACTAAATTCCACATTAAATTATAAAATCTTTTTAAAGACGCAAATGCAGATTATCATGAATTAAAACTTCTTTTTAAAATAAATACTTGGAACCCAATGTTTCTGAGCTAACGACTTACTGCACTCACTGCAGTCTTTGCTTCCTTCTATTCCCCTTCTGGCCCTCTGGCCTTTCCACTTTTGAATCACTTGCCAAGAGGTTATATCAGTTGGTTTAAATGCAAAAGAATAAGACGTTTTGTCTCTTAATTAAAACAGAAAAGAACCCGCTGCTTGAATTTGTACTAATTATTATTTCTATTGGATAATTATTTAATTATTCTTTTTCTCATGTATAGAGAAGATGGTCTTTAAAGAAATCTACACAGAATAAAATACTCGTAAGTCGAATTGGGAAAAATAAATAATTTTTTGCACGACCATGACTAAAACCTAATTATACGCTTTCATTTTAGGGACTAAACTTGCCGTTTTTCTCCCTAGGGAATAAAAATCACGGCAACCTTGATAATATTAAAATATTATACTTACTATGTGCTTTGCTGGTTCAAAAATTAGGTTTGGTGGTGTTTTGTAATAAATTAGCGATTCAAACCAATTTATTTGATTTTAACAAAGAAAACCTTTAAAAATACCATTGTTATAACAATTTATACATAACTTAAAATTTATCATCTTCGTCCATTTTTTTGACGTTTGTGTCAACCATATTAAAAAACAATTGAAATCGCGATAGCCATGAAACTGACTTTTCGCAATTTACAGGCATCTTGATTAAATTACGAACATAAAACAACCGATTTTAGACGCGTGGTTTTTAATTTTAATTTTATCTACCTACCTAAATTATGTTTGGTCCTGCAAAAAATAGTGTATATACCTCAGGACTAAACTTGGCTGTTTTAGCGGGACTAAAACAGCTAGTTTAGTCCCTTGGTATATAAATAACTATTATTAAATCGCACCGTTTCGAAAGCGGTAATTAAAAAACACAGCTGACAAAATATTAATCATTATTTTATCTAGTTTATTTTAAAAAAGTGCATGATAAAAATTATAACAAAGACTGATAGGGAAAACATTGGCTTCCACATATTCACGAAAACGTATTAAAGCAGATAACTTATTCTAAAAATTATTTGTGGGCTAATTGAAATGAGTTTAGAAGGAGTTTGTCTCCGCACAAAGTCGAGTTTTAGTTTTTACTATGAAAGAATGATACAGCTTTAACACTGAGCAAATATAGTTATTTATGGTACTAGTGGTTAAAGTAAGATACTGCCCATGAGAAAATTAACCTGCGAGGCGTCAGCCAAGCGGGTTAATTTTCGAGAGGGCAATATCGGTTTACCCATGAGTGTCATACAAGGTTTTATCCAATAAATAGCTTAGGAATTCATATTTTTATTAAAAATTTTAATGACATTTACAAGAAAATAATTTGACAAGTGACAGTTGAGTGGGTAAAATAAATAATTATCCACTCAATAAAGTAAAAGCCACGCGGGGGATATTATTGAGTTTATCTATTTAAAATAAAGCTGGTAATTGTTTTATTATCTTTATGTATTGGATAAAAGTTTTTTTTTATCTTAGACCTAAGTCTAGGTACCACGTGTATGAATCAATTGAGGCAGTGAGTAACTTGAATCAGTTTTAATGAGATCCGCCTCTGCATAAATGAGTAGAAAGCATGATCAATTTATCGGGAATTTTGAAAATATAATTGTTGATGTACTTGGTGGTAAGTGGGCTGAATAGTTAATAACAGACAATCGATAACTTAAGAGCTCATAATCCTCGGCGTGTAAGCAAATATCGGGGCCTTTTTTATAGTTTCTGTTTGCATTGTACAGTGAAAACGCTCCGCTTTGTCTTGTTCTTTATTAGGAGGTAATGAGGAAAAAAGAGAGCGCGTAGCATTAATGAAAGATGGACTACGAATTAATGGATTAATGGCTCTGCCGTCAGCAAAAGATAAAGAATATTAAAAATTTTTGCAATTAGTATATTAAGGTATAAATTCTCGGATTATAATATATCAACTATCTCTATATGAATTAATTTCATCTCCTATTCTATACCACGGTACCGAGTGACTTTCAATCCATGGACACCCTCTAAAATGGGATTGTTTGCAGTCCGATCAAAGCAAATTTTTTTTAGCTTATTTTTTTTTGCACTTCCGGTTTCGCAGGAAACTAAGTTATTTTTTTTTTAATTACACCCCCTATATTTTTTGCAATTTTGGATCCAGAAAACAAATTTACATTAAAAAAAAAATCATTTAAAAACTATTTATTTTTTTTAGTGCGTTCTTTTTATTTTATTTTTTTTTTATTAAGATTCAATATTTATTTATTTATTTGCTAAATGTCGGAAAAATACAAATTTTATGTAAAAACCAAAATATGGTAATTTTTTTGTACTGTAAATTTTTTAAAATGGGTTTTCCTTAATAACTTTATTTTTTCAAATGGACGGTCTTAACTTTTTCGTGCGCTATTGTAAGGGCTGCAAAATGACATACTCTTTTTTGTTTCACTTCCACTTTTGCTGGATTAGCCTTTTTTTTTAATAAAAAAAATATTAAATCATTTTTTTTTAAGTAAAATTGTTGTCTTAACTCAAAATTCAAAAATACACAGGGGTTATGGTTTGAAAAAATAAAACTGACTTAAGTTCCGGCGAAACCGAAAGTGCAAAAAAATAATTTTGTACGCCATTTTGTAGCACTTGTTAAGAAATATAAGCTAAAAAAATGCTTTGAAACAATTCCATTTTAGGGGGTGTACATGGATTTAAACTCACCCGGTATGTTGACTTTAATTAATTAATGATATAAAATAATTTTTATGTCATATTTTTTCTCTTGAAGTTTTAGTTTTAAAGCCCATTTTTCAATTATACTATAGTAATCCGAGCAATGCGATTTTTTTGTTTTTGTTGTTTGCTATTGGGTCTATAGAGCACTGAATTGGTAAGCTTGATTGTGTTGATAGCAACGAACTAACAACTCTTCTCTCTAGAATACGCATACCGTTAATATAAAGTATCGCCAACATCTCGGTTTGTTTGTAAACAAATAGTAGGTATATTCAGGCCTGAACAATAACAATTACCAGTAACTGTTATTGTTGTCTCTGTTAGAACAAAGCTGTGCGAGTAACACAGACAAATGTATATGTTGGCTACGTTTTTGTCAGTTTTTACAAATGAAATGCCTATTCTAGAGAGAAGAGTTATTAGTTTGTTGGTTGATATATAGCTTATTCGTCTGACCAGATATGGTAAAACTAAGTAGGCTACTTACCAAACATACACAGCCTCTTTATCCAAAGCTCTAATAATAAATAGTTAAAGTCATTTTTTTCGCATAGCACGTTATGTTCGTAGAATTATATTAAATTTTCGATAACATAACGATATAAATATCCATTATTATTAATTTTTAGTGTTATAATTTTTTTATTTCGTTTAAAATTTTTAATTATAATAATTTATATATTGTAATTCAGGTCATAGAAAAATACTGTTCGGTTGTACTATTTTAAGATTTTTCTATCAGTGTACGCTATTGCGCTCTAATAAAATAATTAATAAATTAATCCTTAAGCAACGTAGAAATAATTAAAAACAGACAGTGCCTTTAAAATAGAAATTAAATCATTACTTGTTAAAATCTCTAGATGATCAAAACTAATTTTCAATCCGTTTGCGCGTATATGCTAATTAGAAATAGGATGTATAGCTCGCAGCTAAAAGAGCATTCAGCGTTCGGTACTTTTTTCATACAAAATAAGCCAAGGGTCAGTTTATTCACTCAACTCGGAAAAAAGTTTAGCTCTTTTTTTACGTTTGACATGCTTCTGCTTTCTCTCCCATATTCGTTCGTTTTTTTTTGTTAAAGATGCTAATGTTAGCATACATAAATTTTCACCACGCTTTTAAACAATATATTTACATACTCTTTAATATACAAAGTAGCAATCAAATACGTTTTTTTGCTTTTTAATATTACCTGCTGAAGCTCGATGTACTTTATGCTGTTTTCTATGATTAATTTTTACAATATAACATACAAAGCTTTTCATTCAAGTACACATTAAGCACTCCAATATCTAGCCTTTATGTTAAGACTAAAGCTTCTAAAGAATCTATTAAAAAAAACGTTGTTTTAATAAAAAAAAATTATATCCACGTATTTTTTACAATGTAACATACGGCAGAATCGATTTCCTAACTTCCTTGCAACATATGATAAAATATTAGCACAGATGTCTTGACTTTTTAGAGTAACCCCAGAAACAAGACCAAAAAAGGATCAAGTCACCCTATACTAATCAAAGAAAACAATAACGGAATGATTCGGCATCTTGACTAATGCATTTGCTCTCTCAACCATATAAGATATTTTTTACTCTGGTTTTTACAGGAAATGGGAATCGAACCCTTACTTAAGAACTCCACACTTTTATATTAATTAATTTTATTCATAAAAGCGTCTTACGCTTAATATATTATGCAACCAGCTACCATGAGATTTTTGAGGATTAATTAAACGATATTACATCTACACGGTAAAAATAAATTACATTAAATTACATAGTCCGTAAATGGTAATATGTTGCCATAGGAATGGTAAAAATTACATAGTCCATAATGGTAATATTTTGTATAGACCGGAACGGTAAAAATTACATAGTCCAGAATGGTAATATTTTGCATAGACTGGAACGGTAAAAAGTACATAGTCCAGAATGGTAATATTTTGCATAGACCGGAACGCTAAAAATTACATAGTCCAGAATGGTTTGGACTTGAAATTTGAAAAAAAAAATACTACTTAGAAAATGTTTGTTACGAATTACAAGTCTCTGTGTCAAAGCTTTCTTGAAATATCGTAGCGTAAAGTTCATTTGGTTTAATAAACCAAACGATTTGCACCCTTAATACGAGTATAAACTGCTTACATCTTTTTTTAAAGATCTATTGGTTGATAAAGATCGTAATTTATAATAAACGTAAATTTTAGGCCACAAATAAAGCATTTAAATATCGTACATAAATAATATTTACCTTTTTTACACTTTTAACACTTTAACCTAGCAGCATGCGTCGCTATCTCTCTAACAATAAGAATATTAAACGGTCCGTCTCATGATGCGACGCCTTCTTGGTTATTGTCCAAAGCGCACGCGCGTCTTAAAATAACATAGCCCGACATTGCAAAATCATGGAAAAATATGTAAATCAATGTAAATATATTTTTTTACATTATTTTACATTATTTTACATTCTTTTACATTATTTTACATTCTTTTACATTCTTTTACATTCTTTTACATTCTTTTACATTATTTTACATTCTTTTACATTATTTAACATTCTTTTACATAAATTCATGAATTATGCATAGTACAGAATAGTAAATTTACTATTCCGTACTATGTAAATTCATGTATTTTTACATTATTTTACATGCAGTTTTTACAGTGTAGCATGAGATTTTTGGGATTAATTAAACGATATTACATGTTTTTCAGTCGGACCTTTTCAGACTTTCCTATTATTAAATAAAACATTAAAATTTGGTAATAAACAAAATAATTCATCATTTGTACATTCTGAAAACTGATGGTAGACTACTTGGACATAGTCTGAAATTAACCAGAGAGAAATTCAAGACGACAGCAAGACAGAACTTCTTATCCAATAGAGTATTTGGCCAATGGAACTTTTTGCCTCCTCTACCATTAACACATTTAAACATCGCTACGATGATTGCCATGAAGGCAACTTATTTAGTTTTTTTTTATTTAAATTTATCTTATTTTATTTTTGTTTTATTCTTTTTTCTTACAATTTCATTTTTATTGTTATTTTTTTTTCTACGATATTTTTAATTTTTAATTCTTATAATTATAAACACTATAATGTAGTTCTTATGCATAATAGATATTCCTCTGTCCTATTATTCATTAAATAAATAAATAAATAATAATAGATTACAATATTTAAAATATGTAGGCAGTAAATATAGTTCTACAGAAATAAGTGATATTCCAGTTTTCAATTCTGTATCACTAAAAAGTCCAAAACTAAGCTAAACTAAACTAAATATAAAGTGCATATACATGGCGTCATGTAAAAATTCTGTTGTGCAAATCTTAATTAATGTACCCAGTTTTATTTAAAGTTTAAAAAACTCAGGGACAGTTTTAATTTTCAAGGAAAGTTAAAATAAGAATTCGTAGATAAAAACTGTTTTATGGGACCGTGATCTAATTAAAACTTAAAACAAAACTAAACAAATTCACTTTTTAAAATAGCTTTGTCGCATGAAACTTTATTTTTTTAGTTAAATCTCTTCTCAAAGAAAAATTGTTTTTTTCAATGATTAGTTTTTATGATTATCCTGTCATAAATGTATTTTTTTGTAAATGATACACATTAAAATTCATACCATATGGTATAGGGCCCATTAAGAAACAGTTTAACAAATGTTTAGTGGCGGTTCGAGCAATAATGTTGATTGCTATGTATAATTGGGTTTCAAGTTTATTTCTAGCCATTACAAACGTTAATTGTTCTTAGACATATGACAGACAGATAGTTACTTCTTCTTGTTAAATTTAAGTCATGCGATTAATTTTTGTAAAACTTTAACTGCCGAGGCGGAAAATGGAAATAGAAATGAAGCAGAACTTAAAATTTTATATATACAGGGTGTATTTGAAATAGGGTCGGAAATTTTAACAGGTGATTCCACATGATAAAATTTGACAAAAAGTTCCTATAAACATATGTCTAAAAATGCGTCATAAGGGAGCTACGCCCCTTTGAAATTGGCTAAAAAAATCGGTTTTTATTTAATAACTCAGGAACCCTTTGAGATATATTAACGAGGTTTTGCACGTGAATTAATCCTAATAAGGCCCATCTTTGTATGTAATTTTCACGTACTTATTTAAACCAGGGGTGTGCGAAAAGGGGGGTCCTTATCAGTTTTTTGTCCCAAACTTTTTTCTGTGTAACTTTTTTGCAATTTTATTTTTAAAATATGATTCCTCAGGTCAAAATACATAAAAAAGGTACTCTTGTTGTAATACTGTAGGATTGACCGTTTTCGAGAAAAGTTAATTTGAAGGTGAAATTTCACTGTTCGAGGACGAAAAATTAAATACTAAAATGTCGAAAACCAAAATTTTAATGATGCAATGTTATTCTACATCAAAAGCTAAGAAAAAAAGTTTCCATCATATAGGTCGAAAAAACGCTTTTAAAGCTACCATAGCCCTTTAAAAATGGTGCATATTTAGGAGACCATAGCTCCATTAGGATTCATTTTTGGAAGTACCTGTATATGAGGTTTTTTTCTTAGTTTTTAATGTACATTCGCCCTGCATCATTAAAATTTTGGTTTTCAACATTTTAGTATTTAATTTTTCGTCCTCGAACCGTGGAATTTCACCTTCAAATGAATTTTTCTCGAAAACGATTAATCCTACAGTATTACAAAAAGAGTACCTTTTTTATGTATTTTGACCTGGGGAATCATATTTCGAAAATAAAATTGCAAAAAAGTTACACAGAAAAAAGTTTGGGACAAAAAACTGATAAGCCTCCCCCGTTTCGCACACCCCTGGTTTAAATAAGTACGTGAAAATTACATACAAAGACGGGCCTTATTAGGATTAATTCACGTGCAAAACCACGTTAATATATCTCAAAGGGTTCCTGAGTTATTAAATAAAAACCGATTTTTTTAGCCACTTTCAAAGGGGCGTAGCTCCCTTATGACGCATTTTTAGACATATGTTTATAGGAACTTTTTGTCATTTTTTATGATGTAAAACCATCTGTTAAAATTTCCGACCCTATTTCAAATACACCGTGTATATCTAAAAAGTAATATTTGGCATAATATAATTAACTAACATGTTTTTTATTTAGATTTGTATTTAAAGAAGTTAGGAAATATCAGTCAGTGTGGAACACGATCTATTAGAACATAGTTATTGTGATGTGGTCATATACTGACTTGTATCAATTACACTGTAGAGCCTTTTCCTTGTGGTCTTTACCTCATGAAATGTTGCCCTGGTAATAGTTCCCATTACCTCGCCTGACTACCTTGTAGGCCAATATCTCGTGGATTTTTACATCGCATTAACTTTACTCAGTCGTTATTTTACTTCATTGAGTTTGGACTTAAAAATAAAATTTTATACATTTTTTTATGGGATTGATTTGTTTTTTTTTTTGCTAATCTTTTCCAAGTTTGTAGATTCACTTTAAAGGGAAGAAAACCAATATTTTATACTGTATGTCTGATATTACATGTAAGAGATAGCCCTCAAAAAGTAAAATTATATGAAGTAACAACATGGCGAAGTAAGTGACGTAAAGACATAAGAACGTAAAAATTTACAAGGCAAGGCCCAAGGTAAAAATCTACTTAGATATCGTCGGCTTACAAGTAAAAGGCACTAAGTCACTTTTTTGCAAAAATGGGATTTTTAGTACTGTAATTAAATTTTGATGATCTATGTACAGGTAAACCGAACTAACTTCTAGGTGGACTGCCAAAAGAGTTCCCACTATACAAAAGGCACCGGTTTGATTTTGAATAAAATTTTATCTGGCAATAGGCACTAAGTTATTTAGTGCACTTAGTGCGCATTACTTGTAGATTATTTCAAATGTTTCTGCACTAAGCGACTGAGTGTTTGTTTGGCGAAACGTGCATTTTTGTAACAATTATTACAAAAATTAAAAAACAACAGTGAAAGTTAAATTTGTCAATATCTCAAAACCATGTTTTTGGACTTAGTGTTCTTTACTTGTAAGCCGACGATATAATCTAGCTCACACCGTAATCTAGTAATATTCGAGTATAATTAATAAAATTATATACAGTAATATCATGTAATTATTTGAGCAATCCTTGATTTAATTTTTAAATTAAAATTGGAACATTGACCAAAAATAATATCTAATATAAAAACTTAAATTTTTTAAACGAAATGACGGAAAATTAAAAATTCATTTCAAAAATTGCTTTGATTGGTATCAATATTATTTAAAAAAGAAACTGACCATAGTAACTATTTCATATAAAAAATAAATAAAGAAGCAAATAAGATCTATTATATTTATTCCAAAACAATATATAATTATATTTCCATTATTCTATCCTCAAGTTTCTGTTAAATTGATTTAAATTATCCTTTTTAAGGATTTTAAAACGATTTTTCTATTACTTAACAAGATTCTATGTAATTCCAACAACCCTTCGTGTACGAAATAATAAGTTATATTTTTCCTTAAAATGCATCGTGATGAAAAAACTACCTGTTATTTTTCAGCCACGATATTTACTCATAAGGTTTTAACCAAGCATGATTTTTTTCAATTGACGTCTTTCTAAGGTATAATTTTATGAAACCACAAATTGTACTTTTTTAAATAATTTACCTACACTGCCGCACATTAAATTCCGGGCACCTAAAAAATTGACATTTTTTAAATTCAAATATTTCGAAAACTTATTAATGGATTTGAATTCTTTTTTAGTTTTAAAGCTTAAACATTATCTACTTTTGTTTGTTTTAAGAATGATTAATTTTTGTTCGTATTAACAGCAACAAATAATATATTATATATATTTTCTTTTTTATTTTTTTACTTTTTTACTTCTGGTTTAGGAGATTTCAGGATTTTCCTGAAAGTTGTCATTTTTTCAGTTAACCTAAAAAGTTCTACATGAATCTGATTGATGCTGTGCTTTAAAATTGAAGCTTAACAGAGGTACGTTTTTCTTCTACTCAAGTTTTTCAAACCCAATTTATGTTTTTGATAAACTTGATTAGAAGAAAAACGTACCTCTCTTAAGCTTCAATTTTAAAGCACAGCATCAATCAAATTCATGTAGTACTTTTTAAGTTAACTGAAAAAATGACAACTTTCAGGAAAATCCTGATATCTCCTAAACTAGAAGTAAAAATGTAAAAAAATAAAAAAGAAAATATTCATTAAAACTGCGGCAATAATAAAGACTTTAATAATTTGATAAACAGTTGCAGTGGCGTACCATGGAAGTCCTAGAAGATGGGGTAAAAAAACATAGTTGTACATTATTTGTTTCTGTTAATACGAAAAAAAAAAATTAATCATTCTTAAAACAATCAAAAGTAGAGAATGCTTAAGCTTTGAAACTAAAAAAGAATCAGTCAAATCCATTAATTAGTTTACGAAATATTTGAATTTAAAAATTGTCAATTTTTTAGGTGTCCGGAATTTAATGTGCGGCAGTGTATAATTTTGCACAAACGTGGAACTTTTTAATAATAATAAATTTTATATACTTAAATGTACATATAATGCCATCAATTGTACATTGTACAATGTATATCATAAATTTGGTAACCGAACAATTATCATGAAAACAAATGTGACGTATGGAGCTTCGCACAAATAACTTTTCATAATTTAAAACATCGCTAGAAAAAAAACTTTGCAAGAATACTAGTTGCTTTGGTTTGACTTATTTAAAATTGTTTGTGCAAAATAACTTCGTGCAAATTTATTTTTTGCGGTGTAAAATCTATGGAAAGAATTAGTTTGCAAACATAAAACTTTTAGAAGTAATGGCGATTTCTCCCGTTAGATTAGACAGGGACAAAAGTTCTACCCAAAAAGGATAGAAGACATACATACACTCCCACTTCCACCCAACCAAACAAATTCTGTATTTGTTCTTTGTTGAACAAATACAATATTTACTTGGCCCGGCGAAAAGTGTACTATATTATTTTTATTATAAGAAATTACTGGCGCCATCTAAATTTTAGTAGAATTATCTTATTTTACAGATTCACATTAGCTATGTTCGTTCATGCCGCTCAGTGCTACACTTTCCGGCCAACCAAATAAATACTGTATTTGTGGTATGAAAAACAAATACAGTATTTATTTGGTTGGCTGGAAAGTGTAGCACAAATAAGATAGAGATAGGGTAGACGTCTTTTGATTCATAATTGTAGTTGTAGAGAGCTCCATTGGTTTGCAAAGCTAAATCTTTTTTTTCAAGGTTATTTTTGCTTAAACGTTTGCAGCGAAGTTTTTTTTGCGACGTTATGACGTGAATATACCTTTTCAGCGACCATGACACTTTTTTCTTTAGAAGGGTTTATAATAGTCTTTGATTTAAATTTAAAGGAAATGTAATTGAAGTCCACTGTCTTGATTGAGTATAACAGTTAAAAAGGGCATAATCTAATTACAGCCAAAGTAATACTGATTAAATATCCCGGGTCCGTATGAGAAAGGAAGAAAGCAAAAGTAAACCCTTGCTGAGAAAATTCTACGCAAAAGGAAGTTGGTAATGAGGAAACAAGGGAGTTGAAAATAAGGCGACAAAGACTCTCCGTGTAAGAGAGAAAGAAGGAACATAACAAGATATTAACTACAAAACAATGAGCTAACAAGCAGGGTCGGACTTAAAAAGCTAAATAAGCCGTAGAGATATAACGCATATACGCATGTAATGCACATGTATTTTTCAAATATATAAAAAAATCTGAAATTATAAATATAGTCTATAACTTGTTTATGTTATTACCAGCTCTCTTTAAAATTTATTAAAAGTAATTTTTCTTAAAATATGATGACGAATGATTTGTTTTAATAAAATTTACCGCCTTCTGTATTTTTTTCATTTGAACTATTTTTTTACAAAAGTGCCTTTTTCTTAAAATATATAACACATATTCCACATATTCCACTACAATACAATGCTACTATAAATTTTTATAGGTTAAAGTAAAATTTTGTAGTAGGTATCTAAAATGTATCATTTTTATCGTTGACATAAAATCAGTTAATTCCATTTCTTACAAATGACCCTAGGGATTTTAAGATGATGATTTGCAATTCCGTAAAGTTTATATGACACGTTATAAAGAAAACAAATGCCAAGTAGGTAATATAATATACAGTGCATACAAAAAATCCAGTAATAAATTTTAAAATTTCACTAGTTTACATACAGACTTGTTTTGAGATCTAGTTTTCAATATTTTCTTTTTCAATTTTTGCAACCTAAATCCACCGGGAAATTTTTTTCATATAAGTCGCGACTAACCTTTTCGGAGATGATCACGGGATTATCCACAAAACGGAATTTTTATTGTCACAATTAAAAATGTACATCTGTGTAAAATCAATGGAATTTTATGGATATGACGTTCATTTTTATTCATATCACGTCAATTTTTGGTTCAATGTAGTTTTATTCATATTCTCAATTATTTTTAACGTATCTACAGGACTGGAAAACATTCACGGACAGACTTTTTGTACACTCTATATCATAGAGATCTCATTTTTTATTATATTGAGGTGTATTTTTTATTAGGCGTTTTATAATCTGACTCGGGGGAAGAAATGACTTTTAAAAAGAAATGCCTTAAACATTTTCATGTTTGTTATTTCTTTGCGGTTATGAGCTTGTAGCAATTTCAAATTTACGTCTACTTTGGCGATAAGAATTTTTATAGTTAATTCTCATATAGAATAAAGAACAATTTTATTACCTTAAGTGCAAATTTATTTATTTATTGTTAAATATTTTATTTTATGTGATTCTGTACACGATCAAAGATATATTCATTTTCTGCATCTAGGATCTTTTAGCTAAAATATACCTAATTAGGAATATTGCTACAGCTAATATAGTTTATATAATTAAGATGGATATGTGGTAAGATTGGGACCTTTTTTAAATCAGTCTTAAGACTAATAACTTTTAACTTGTAGTCAAGAGTATTAGTACGATGCTATACTAGTCTTCTCTACCAAGCTTTATGTATTATTATTTTTTTCACCGCCAGTACTATTTATTATTTTTATTCAGATAATAAGGTAAAATATTAACAGAAATGCTTTTTCTTAAAATTTTCGTAAGAATCGAGTAGCCTTTATCGCTAAAAATTGCTTAAATAAATATTTTAACTTTTTTTGGATTGTTATAATAATAATTGTCTTTATTGATTAATTATAACCATAAAAAAAATATTAAGTTTTGAAAAGGAACCACTGGCAAAGGATATATATTGAAGAAGAAGCGGCTGAATGAATATAACTTCAAAAGAAAATGACTAATGTAAACTTCATAACTATTATTTGGAATATTTAAAACAAAATTAATGGAGAGCCCCTAGCACAAGCCAAAAGCTTATTTGGGGCTCTCCATGACACTGTAATTAAATAAATAATAATAAATAATAAAATAGTAATAATAATTTAATAGGTAAACATTTATTAAAATCCATTATTTTACTTTATTATTGACCTACATAAAATTTAATTTCTCGGATGAAGCACTAGCTAAAAAACGGTGACTTCCAAATCTAGCAGTAAAAAAAATGGTTTTACGTCTACATTTTTATTTAAAAGTCTGCATATTATCTCCTTCAATAATTTGTTCCATAAAATTTTGGTAACTTTTACAATATCATAAAACATTCATAAGAATATTTAAATTTTTTGCAAATATGGCATTAAATTTTAAGTTTTCTTTTCCATTCTCTGGCAAAAATTTACCCTATGTAAGTTTTTCTTCTCCACTTATATATACAAAAGGTACTTGAGGATGCACCGTCTTCACAGGGTTATGAGGGAGACCGATCGCCGTGAGATATCCAACAATCCGTAGACTCTTAAACTAAACCACCATGTCTCCTAGAAACGCGACGGCTAAGGTTTCCTTCCTTCCGCACCTTGGCATTCACTAAGCCCATGTTCATTTACATATCTTGTATTAATACGCACTAATATATTGTCCTGGTATGTAATGCATACTGGCATCGTATAAAATATTATTTGTATTATAGGGTACACTATAAAAAAATTCTCGTCGTAGTAGTAATACAGTACAAGAAAATTTTACACGTGTTTTTTCCTACGACCTAGTTAGTAGTTAGTGCGTATTTCCCATCCTTTGCCTATGACAAAGGATGGGAAGTGACGATCAGCTGATTTTACATTCCTGCTGTCAAAAAATTAGTAAAAGTCAAACACATAACCTCAAATTGACAAACTAATTTTAAGATAATATTTGCGTTTTTTTTGAGGTTTAGGTGTTAGGTGGTAGGAAAAAGAGTATACGCACCTCGACGCAAACCATTTCAGTGCACATCGAGTGGCTGCGCCTCGTAAAAAAAGCTAGGTTCGCGTACTCGGTGCGTAATATGCTATTATATAAGTTAATGGGAAATATGTTTATGTAACATAACTTATGTAAAATAATATAATTTTAGGTAAATAATAAATATATAAAAGATTTAACCCTGTATAGTTTCGAGTAAAATAAGTATTTTTGTTTGAGTTAATAATGAGATTAATTTATAATTTACTTGTTTAGGAATAAATATGTACTCCAATTAAAATGGCCTTGGTCAGAATTGGATGCATATCTCTGGAAAGCTCTATAGCATAAAAATATAGCAATATCTGAAAAGAATATGTATATAGAAATATTACAGTTTTTTGTGCGAATGACAAATTTTAAAATGTTTAGTCCCATATTACAAAAAAATATTTAGAACCGTATTAAACTACGGGTTTAATAAAAAATTTAAAAAATAATAATAACTATTATTTTGGTGCGGTATTATACAATAAACTGCCTATAGAGATAAGAAATTTGAGATATATGTACTTTGTTAATGAAAAATATTAAAAATATTTTAATTTTAAAAATATTTGAAATATTTTAATTTTAAATGCATTTTACTTCGTGGGGGAGTTTTCCTTACAAATTTTTTATTTATTCATTTTTTTTTTTGACCTGTCCTATGTCTATATAAATTTATCAATTGAAAATAATAATTATATTATTAAATAATAATAATATTATCTTTAATAAAACTAACTACTTTCTATCTAAAAATTCAAACTTTAACTATAATTTTCTTAATGAAAATTTTTATTTATAAAAAGGATAGACTTGAATTGAACATGTTTTAAAAGTTAGCACTTTGTTAGCACTATAACAGAAGGTTAATAATTTCGGGCGAGAGTACACAAATAATGTAATATCAATTATAGTACGCGCTGCAGTTATAAATTGATCGAACAAGGGTTCTAATGGAACTTTCAAACCTAATATGACTACATTTGAAAAAAAAATAATATAGGTAGTTTCTGATCGATATTTTTTTTCCATTAAACAAATTATTTGCTTTTATTATAAAATTGTTTTTAAACTAACGCAACGTGTAAATATAATGTATTTGTCATCAATTATTATTTATCATAAAAATGGTTATATAATTTATATCGGGTTATACAAAAAATATACAGTGAATTTCTCCTTTACAAATCTAAATTTTATAAGCTTGATTGAATTTTAAAATTACCAATTTAAGAAATATTAAAATTACTAGTTTTTAAGAAGTCCAACAATCAGAGACAATATTTCATAAATTAACGTTACTTAAATTTTATTTTGACGTTTCTAAAAAATCAAGAATGAGTCTGTGTTTGGTGGATTTCTTTAAAATTAAAACTAGTTAGAAAAATATATTTATAATTCAATCTTAAAAGCTGAATAGCTATATTTTAGTTTTTAAGAAGTCCGCCAATCAGAGACAATATTTCAAAAATTAACTTTACTTAAAATTTATTTTGACGTTTCTAAAAAATAAAGAATGAGTCTGTGTTTGGTGGATTTCTTTAAAATTTAAACTAGTTAGAAAAAATATATATATATATATATTACAATCTTAGTATAAAACTGTGATATACATATTTATGTTAAAAAAATAACGAATTTTATGTTAAAATTGATGTAAATATGCACAGAAAAAATCTAATATGAAGTATTTGTCATACATGTGTTATAAGGTTAGAATCTCAAACTATTAGATACTTTTTGCAACTATAAAATTACTTGATATAAATATCTATAACCTGTTTCCATAACATAACTTGTTTTCAAAGAATTTGGATCAGAACATTTTTTCATTATTTTTATTATTTTAAATACTTAGTACTATATTCTTCCAATCTTTCATTTACGTACGTTTCTTTAAAACTCGATACAAGATTTAATTATACAAACCAAGTAATTTTAAATAATTCAAGTTTTAAACTATAGGTCTATTTTAGTCTGTTTCAGAAAAAATATATATAAATGTTTAGGGGCTCACTCCGAATTTTGATTCCTTTTATTAAAAAATGTTTCTTGCAGAAATTGAGGTCAATCAAATAACGTTTACCCGTGCATCTAGTGCGTTAGAGTTTAAATAATTAGTGTTTTATAGTTTAAGTCATGTTTTTTTTTATTTTTGATACTTCGTTTTATAAATAATTCATATATTTTTTATAATTACTTGTTTTAAGTAATAATTTCTCTGTGTAGTTGTTCCGTTTTTAATATTCAGACATAATTCTTCATCACGGATGTCCAACGAAACAAAATTTGTTGAAATAATCTGCATTTGTAAAAAATGTGCAGCGGCTGATAGAAAAAAATGGACTTTATAATTGGGGAATAAAATTTTCCTGTCGCGTAAATGCAAATGCAAAATCTACATATATACATGTATGGATTTCTGGTTTCAGATTAAAAAAAATATTTATAATCATTTCAATACACAACATTGTATACAGTTTTGGTAAAATATGAGATATTGTTGCGATAACTTTTTTTATGCAAATTAATTTTTTGTGTTAAAATATAACTCGTCAAGCATTAGTGTTTAGGAATCAAAGCATAATTTAAGAAACTTGAAATTATTAACACACTGTAAATGCAAATATGGTAATTTTACAGCAAATAAAGTAGGTCATATGTTGCCAGCAAAGAAAGTGGTAAATTTAAATCAGTACTGTAAATTCACAGTTATCTGTAAAAATGTGAATTTTTATTTTGGTAATTTTACTGCTATTATTATGGTAATTTTCGGGACTGTCTGTAAAAGTGCTGGGTTTTTGGACCACATGCATGAATTTTAATGCAAATTTATTGTACCGACAGGAAAAGAGCTGAGATTTGATTAAACCCAGTAATATTGAGGTTAATTTAATAAATATTGTAAATTCAAATTCTGACATTGTAAATTTGCTTTAATTATTACAGTTAAAACTACTGTAAGATTGACAGACAAATTTAGAGTGCAGTTTGTTTTTTTATCCGGCCAACTTATCATCTAGCATCTAGCACGAAGTGTACAAGTTTGAAATACGTTATGGTTTAAAACAAATATATAATAAATTTAATTAACAAAAAGAATAAATACAAATAAACTAAAATAAATAAACTAAAATTCAACTGGTTTTCGAATTGTGAATTTATTCGTTTTTATTTAGATGGGAAGAAAAATATTTAAGTTAAAAAAAATTATTATGTTTCAAATGATAATTTTTGAGTATTTTAAAATTTCTTTGCCGTTCTTGAGATTTCTGTTTTATGATCTCGGCTGGGAAAAGAAATGTTATGCAAGTGACATTTCAGTTAATACCAAAAATTGTTATATGCAAACTTACCTTACTTATTACTAATACTAAATAATACATAGGTATAACCGAAAAAGCGGAACCGGAAACTAAGCAAGCAATGGCCTTATCTCCGGACAACAATCACACCTCGTGACATCAGAGTTTTCCGGTAGCCCAATTACCAGCTCACTTAGAATATTTTTACTTGTATATGGGTTATTTCTTAAGGGAATGTATCTCAATAAAGTAGTTTGCATACCACAAATAGTAGATAACCTTAATATATTAACGTTATTATTATTATAATAACTTATTTTCAATTGAAGCTCTATGTGCCAAAAATATCAAATGGACAAAACATTTATAATATATATAAAAATTATCTCGTTTTTAAGAACAGTTTTCAAAGTAAATTATTTAATATCTCCAACGTTTCGGTTTTTATTGTGAAACCTTCATCAAGGAATAAAATTAAAATTAATTAAAATTAAACCTTATTTATAAAATTAACTGTAATGATTGTAGCGCTGTATATGTGGGACAAACGTCACAATGGCTTAAGTCAAGAGTTTCTCAACATAAATCAGACTGTCAAAATGTTTTAAACTTAAATAAAACCGCTTTATCTAAACATAGATTTGATAAAGGACATACTTTTGATTTTAATATTAACAATGTTTTAATTTTAGACAGTGTAAGTAATTCATTAAAAAGGAATCTTTTAGAAATGATTTATATAAAAACAACTCCAAACACCATTAATTTTAGAACAGACACACAACATTTAAATAATATTTATAACACCATTATTCAATAGCATTTTTTAATACACATATTAATATAATTATAATTTACCACAACAATTTTACTAGAGTTCCTGTATGACTGAAAAAATATACAGGTACTCTAAGATTTACACCTACCTATATACCTTTAAACTTGAAGTTTGATGTCAATTTTGAAATGTTTCATTAATTTATATTCCAATTTTTATGTATTTATATATTTTTTATTATTGTAATTTTATTCCCTGATGAAGATTTCACAATAAAAACCGAAACGTTGGAGATATTAAATAATTTACTTTGAAAACTGTTCTTAAAAACGAGATAATTTTTATATTTATAATAAAAGAACGAGAAATAATAATATTGATTTATAATATAATTTCGCACGATACTAGGAACATGTATAACTACATCCTTACAGACTACTAGTTATTAAAACATTTAGGTCAAATTTTGATGACAAAATCCAGGAACTAAAAGACAATAAATGATAACATATTTAAATATATGATAGTGATGAGGACAAAATGATATGTCCTCTAGTTCATCTATTGTGGAATGTCACATAGGTCTAAATAGATCCTAAATAGATCCCTAGAGGTGCTATCAAGTTTTTTATAAGCTTTGTAGGAAGTAGCTAGGGAAGTGTGTTACGTGTGTTTTTTATGAGCTAAAGAATATTTTAATGATTTTTTTTAGTTGCTTCTTGTTTAATTTAGGGCACGCTTCTGATGACTTTCCGGATATTATACGGCAAATTAGTACGATTGTTAGACAAAATTTAATGTCATTAATGCTTCCTTAGTGTTTTATCAATTTTTTGTTTTGGCACGCTTCTATGCTGCCGGATCTTCACCGTATTAACAATATTGTAATTATGTTTAACAATTAATACACATGGAAATATATATCGGAAATGGTTTAATTTTATATGTCTTCAAGCTTTGATGAGGAATCATCTATAGACACGTGTAGAAATACTGTTAATTAAAATAAAAAAGAATCCGGGTGGTATACAAAACGTATGCAATTAAGTATTTAGTTTTGAATAAATTTTAAAATTTATGACATCTATTGGTATTTACTACTAATTTTTTCCGGTCTTAACAAATAAGCTAAAGTTTTCATCTAATTGCAAATTCTTTGGTAGATAAATTATTTAAATTATTTAGTATAGATAAATAATAAAGGTTTAGGGTCATAGTTAAAATACGTAAAGTAAAATTTTACAATTTTAATACCCCCTTCCCCCATATAATGCTTAAACATCGAAGACTTACCCCTCTATAAATATCACTAGGAGCCAAGACCCCCCTAAATTTTTTTTGGATGAAGAAACAAAACATGTTTATTCCTTTAAAAATAATAAAGAGCTTTACGTAAGGCTGCATCAGCCCCCCTTTTCGTAACTCATTTTAACGCTAAGCACTGCCCCCTTCCTCCCGCATAAGTTCGTTACATATTTCAAGTATTACCCCTATTATATTATATCATATTATTATATTATAATAGTCTAAGGGCTGGTGACCATTTTTATTTCATCATTTGCTCCAAGCTGTATTTTATATATGTCTTAAAGTACATTCAAATTAGGCTACTTGCAAATCGCCAGGTCCTGGATCGGGTTCCTTTGGATGCTAGAAGCCTCGAAAAAGTGGTTAAATGGGATCCCCGAAAAATATATTTTTAACTTAGCGAGTCAAACAAATTAAATTTATTACATTTATAGTCTATTTTCACAGTTTTACACAATTATTCACTAGGCCAAGGGTTAAAAAAAGATTTAAAAACTTTATCTGACATATGTCAACACTAAAAAATCTATTTAATTTTCATTTAATCAAAATGACATTTCATAAATTCTCATTTCTTTAAAAAATTAGATATCACATATTTTAAAGTCACTTTTTAAAGACTGTTCTCATTCCTTGGCCCAAGAATTATTGTGTATAATTATAAAAATAGCTTAATCTAAATGTAATTAATGAAATGTATATGACTGGGCAAGTTAAAAATAGAATTTTTGTCATTGCCATAGCTTTTGGAGCTTCTAGCACCTAGCAATTTAAAAATAGTTTAATTTGAATGTACTTTAAGACATATATAAAATATAGCAGGGAGCTAATAATGAAATAAGACCAGCTTCGACTACTATAATATTTAATTATTCTCTAAATATCTAAATCAATATTTTAACGACCAATCAATTCCTTGACATTACATGACAGAAAGCAATGAACACTGCTTCTTCTGACCTGTAGGTATATAAAAATCTTATTTTAGTCCAAGTGGGCGTAAAATGACATTTTTAGTGGACTTTTAGGCCATTGGTACAAAAATAGCAGTTACTTTATTAACCCTTAACTGCTGTTGTGGGGTCTGAGCGGACCCCAGCGAAGTTAATTTTCCTCGCCACAGGTAGGTAAGCGACCGATCTGAGTTGAGTCTCCCGGTACCTTCATGTTAGTGTGAGAGTAACATTGAGTGGTCCTTGTATCACAGTCGCTCTGTTAGTTACATCAGAAAATAACACTTGGGGTCTGTTCATACCCCACAACGTAATTAACGTAAGTTTATTGAACATATATATTTTTTTACATTTTAAAATATTGGTCATTTTAGGGGTTTTAAAAATGGCTTCATCGTCTGAAAAGAGAGCTAGAGATTCAGATTTTGAGACCACAGTTGAACAGTGGTTTCAAGAAATAGACGAAGAAAAAAAAGCGAATCCATAGATCCTGACCTGGATAATAGTGAATTACAAAGTGAACATGATACTAAAGACATGGATGACACTTTAAAATAATCCAGAAATAATTATTTTTTAAATACTATAAAAGGGGGTGTACAGCTTAGATAGATTTTTTTTTAATTTTAAATATTTCGTAATATATTTTGCACTAATCTTTTTCTGATAATTCTCAAATATTACGCTTTGACTTTGTGACTTACTCAGCAACTGACAAGATAATACTTAGAGCAAAGACTTGCAAATGAAAGTGCCGTTTCAATGTCTATCAAGAGTGTTTGAAAGACTGAAATTTCCTTAAATTCACTTTTTGTGAAAATACAGAGTGTTTTTAATCTTTTATGTTTATCTTATTTTTATTTTTGTCTTATACTTCCTCTTAAGAAAAGTGATAAAAAAAGTTAAGTTTCTTTACTCAGTTTTTATATTTGACTAAAATACCAAAGCATAGTAAATAGTTCGGGTTTTTAGTTAACCCTTTGAATGTTGTTTATTTTTTTTTTGTTAAAATTTATTTTGTTTTCATCTTTGGTGGTTTTTAAGCTTAAGATACTACAAATAAATAATTTTTTACATTAATATTACTTTAATTATCTTTCCCTCCAACTTATATGTGAAAATAAAATGGGGTCCGCTGAAACCCCACAACGTAATGTATGTACCAAAAATATCACAACAGCAGTTAAGGGTTAATATACATAATGTATTAATTGGGTTGATTTGTATGCATCAGCTTGCAACATGATATTCAGTTGTTTAAAAGCAACTCTTAAAATATTTTGGCAGGATACACACGTAGTTACTAAGCGTCTTATCAAATTATAAAACATATTTATTCATTTCCTCTTGGCATTACTGTTACTTAAGATAATGGGTCTTTCCAGCATTGTCAGACAATTAGTACATTAGACGTAAATCTTAAAACTACCGTACATAACTTGAAAACTGAATTTGTGAAAATGGAATAGAGTATTTTCTGAAATATTTTCTCCTAATTTAAATGTAGTTCTGTAAGGCTAAAGGTTAGTTTACCCAATAATAAACTAAATAAATATTTATTTTTCTTTTGATTTAAAAAAAAATTAAATGTCGTAGCATATAAGCGAGGAATCTGTAGAAATGGAGGAGGTGCGAGGAACTAAGTTGAAGGATAAAAATTGTTTAAACGTTGTTAGCTGTAGAAGAATCAAGAAATATTTTATTACTTATTAAAGTATTCATTGTAGAACAGAGTTTCATCGGATATGCCGCTCACTTCTGTATATAATAATAATAATAATAATAATAATAATAATAATAATAATAATAATAATAATAATAATGATAATAATAATAATAATAATAATAATAAGTTTTTTTCCAATCATATAACTTTTTTATTTTACATCAATTCTTCTCTTGCATTGCACTGCATGAAAATCTCCATGAGAATAAAAGGTTAAGTTTAAATGTGCAAAAATTCCTTTATTTGCTTAAATACGGTTCCTAACCCTAAAGAAACATATTATTAAAGACACCCAACCAGCTTTTTCTGAATATTTACAAATAGCATACTTTTTCTTTTAGGTGCTTATATCTATATCGTGAGAAAATTACTCTATATTTCACCCTTCAAGATCGGCTATCATTATCTCTTATTTTGTTATTTTATTATACTAAATTACTACCATATGCATTGTCTATCGGTATTGTCCACGATATTTCACCCCCATAGTTCACCACCTGATACAGAAGTCTTATTTCATTAGGAGTATTTTGGTGGGAATTATTACTGGGTGATCATTCTCCATGACGGAGTTCCGGAAATGCTTTAACATATTCTCGACGTACCTGAGTGAGTACACGGTAAAAAAATTATTACAGATGAGACATAAAGTCTATTTTTTCAGTTAATGCTCGTTTCGCATTCACCAGCATATGGTTACTGCGACCCGGCGTTTGGATTATCGGTAAGAAAGTAACACCACGGCGTGCTTACTTTATTTGCAAACAGTCGATATGCGAATTTTTTGCGCGGTTTTTTTCTAAATTTTAATCCGTGTTGAAATCGTCCATTTGCTTTTATACGGCGTATCGAGTACTTCGTTCAAGATATAAAATATCCTTTGGACGTGAACAATTATAATTTGTTATAAATTTGTGTGTCTGGTATTTAGGTGAGTAATTAAAACCATCATATATTATTTTTAATAATTTATTTCACTTTTTAAATATTATTTTGCCGAGATTGCACAATTTATTCTTGTTAAAAAAAGAATGCCTTAGAAATATTTTAGGAAATATTTCTAATATACCGGTTGTATTTAGTTTTAGACGAAGTTACCAATAAAAGCCATCACCCCGAATATTTCGTTGTTTTTACAAATCCCAGCACCAACCACGCCCCCTGCTCTCCGCTATTTTGCCACACAGATAAGTATAAATATATTTTTTTTTCAGACTTAAGATTGTTTTACCCAATAATTAACACTAAACTAAAAATGTTACCAAAAAAATTTTAGATTTACTTGTCATGTTTCATTTCAATATTTAAATCTTTAATTTAGTGTTCAGGTCTATGAACTAATTAACTAATGTTAATTCTTTGGTCTTTAGAGTGACAAATAGAGATATAAATATATTTTGTCTTTTTGTCAACAGGCGTTTTCTCCAAAATTTAACCATCAATGTATACAGTAAAACGCATACTGTAATATACTGTAATAGTAATTATTATTTCCATATCTTATGTTATTTCTTAATAAATAAATAAAATTATGAGCAATAGTTTAAACTTATGACGTCACAGGTTAGGAGGAATAGAACCTGCTACACAGTAATTGTAAATTCCATGTCTTTTCTAGTTTAGGTTATAGATACTGTTATAAAGCAATCAAACTTCAAACAGCTACCACGTTCCGTGCAAAAAAAATTATGTAATAAGCCTATTGATCATGTTGAGCATAATTTCTCTCGCAAGTAGCAATACTTTCTGCCACCCTAGGTTATGGGGAACTAACGGGGATGTCCAAGTTTGAGAGTCAATAAGTTGATTCGAAATTTCATTGAATTCAATCAGCTGTTTTTAAGTAACCCTAAAAGTTTTTACCGTGTATTTGCCGGAAGTACATCTTATTCCATCCAACCATATGCCACATACTTGTTTACATATTCATATTTAATTCGAGTTGGCTTATTCACTCCTTTTTTATTCTTATAATTACATATCTGGCACACCTGTTGACTCCACTTCCACTTTTTTCATTGTTAATACTTCCGAAATGCATTTACATGTTATCGCGAAAATTTCCTTTGAATCTTTTAAATTATAATATTCGGCTAACGAAAATATAGATTTATAAACAATGAATAAAAAATCAAAATAAATATAAAGCATTTATCAAAAATAAAGTTTGTTTTTATTCGATTGATTCTAAAAGCTACACTTTTTGTTCATGTTTTACGGGCGAAAAGTTGAACTTTGTGGCCCTAGGGCCAAAAAGTTTTTTTCGCCCGCTAACTTAAACTTGTTATTTTTAAGCTTTTTAAAAAAGATGCTTTACATTTACTGTAATATTTATAAATAAATATGACCTTTTGGTCACTTTTGGTCTTGAACTAACTGTTCTTTTTGACCAGATACAGTTATTATAATCATTTCATACAAAATAATTTCTTGTATAACATAACCTCAAAATATATGTTAACTGATTCATCTGTATCCACTAAAATAACTTAAAAACACCAAATTTCAATTGTAAAATCAATTTCAATAATTATAATATTCATAGAACATTTTTGGAAGTATTATTATTTTCATAAGAGACACATTTGAACAGAAATTAATCACCAAGCTTTTTTAATTTGAAAATGAAAGCGCAAGCAAAAGAAATGATTCAATTGTTTTTTAAGCGATTTGATTGGATGGCAATTTGTCATGGATAGCCAGATAAGTAATAAGACATGAAAAAGAAATCTTTTTTGCAATTTAAAATTAAGTATATTTTAATAATTTATTATAATTAGTAACAATCGAATAAAAAATATTGTATAATACACGGGCAAAAAGTTAAATTTCGATTTCGTAGGTTTATTACCCTCGGACCGGCCCTATCGGCCGGCCCTCGGCTTGTAAAAACTTTTCGCCCTTGTATTATAAATAACTATTATTCGTGTATACTGGTAGATGGAACAGTAAAGCCTTAATGGTCAAAATAAGTAATTAGCCTTTTAAAAAATCCATCTACCTAATGGACATTCATTTTAGTTAGTAGGTAATCTTAAGATTTTCTAAACTATTATGATAATATGCATTACTATTATGAAGATATGCAAATCTTTTATAAATAAAAATATCTTCTTGAAAAATGTTTTGCTATGCACATTAATTAAGAAAAGGTGCAATGAATTCATGTAGTGGGTATACAACATACTCAGTCGTATTCTTATACAAGTAGAAAATAGGGGTAAGTTACGTATTTACTTTTCAGCCCAGCCAACACTGTTAAACTAAAGAGAAAACAGATTATTTCGGAATCAATTGTTGCCTTTTTATTAGTTATAAAGAAATCCTAATTTAGTGGCCTAATTTTAAACGCTTTTCAATATTGATGTGTAATATTGAAAGATTTTACACAAAGTTCTAACATTATTATTAAAATTATTCTTTTTTTCGCGTGCGCGCTATTAATACCAATGAAATACTGGATAAGTGACATCAAGCGCATGCTTTTGGTTGTTTCATGGGGTTAGAATCAATCGCATGTGAAAACAAGAACTTTTTACAGTGGTTTACCTGTAGCTTACCTATTATTTTTAAGTCCAAGAGGTTTTAAAGACAATAATATTTAAGGTAGAATCATGGAACTTGATTGTAGAATTTTACATACATTTTGTATGGCAATCGCAACAGGATTTACAAAGCTAACAGGCCTGTAAGGCAGAAGCTTAACGTTGTTAGAGTTCTGGTAATTGTAACAACCAGATATAAGCAAAAACGTTTAGTATTTATTAGGGTAACGAGCTCTCAGTGTATGATGAGCACTTCCCATTGAATGCTACTAAAGTTTATTTTTTTAAGGTATATTTATTTTAAACCTTCCCGCTTGTAAATCATCTCAAAATTACTATAGCAACGTAAGATACGCATGCGTCGTAAGCGAAATGACTAGGCCCAATTTAAATAACCGTAAAACGTTGAGGTGCCATTAACGAGAACACAACAATGGTTTATTCCTCTATATTATTGAAATAAAAGCGATTTTATAAGCAAATTATGTTTCTAAAGGAATACAAAAGTGTTTTTAGCAAAAGCTTTATCAATTTTTTTACATCAAAACGTCATAAAAACAAAGTAAGTAAACAAAAATTATAAATTTTGGTTATGTTGACATTCAAAACAAGCCACATGCTTCAGTGTAAATCGGACTTTGTGGAGTATTTAGCGGCAAATTTAAAATAACTATACCTTAAAAAAATAAACTTTAGATTTGATACAAAGCAAAACTATTGTATACTTATTGACTGGGCTATGTCGTCTCCCCCGTATTCAATGCATCATCTTAGAGGGCTAAAAACAAAAGGCCAGACTGCTCAAGTACGTACTTTCGTTTTCCACAGCCCTGCTTATTAATATCTGAATATATGTCATTACTTTCTTCCCATTAAAATGCAGAAAAGAATTTACTCCTTTACCTCCTTCACTTTTGCCGTAAGTTATACGGGAGATTTGTTATGTTGATTATAAATTTTTTTAACTAATTAAGTAAGTAAATTTTTTAGTATGGGCCAGAATCTTTTTAAGTTATTTCCTATGATCCCATATGAAAATGACATTAATCAGACTCTTTTGTTCTTTAGAAAACGCCTTATATAACACTTGTTTGATATTTTCATATCACCCTAGTTTGATATTTATGTATGTCGGTTTGCTTAATTTTTTATAATATAGAATGGATTTTTTTAAATTTAAGGATTTAATGTATGTACTAGCGGGAAAAACTTTTTTATTCGTTCACTCTGCACTAGATAGATAGATATTTCCCTCTTTAAAATAAAATAAAACAGATTAATATAAATATTTATATTATTATTAAAATTAAATTTAAAACATCCACATTTTAAAAATTATATTTGATTTAATTTTTATGAAATAACTAAATAAAAAGTAAAAGTGAAATTATAATTTAAATATATGTGTATTAATATTGCGAATAAAATATATGTACCCGTATATTTACTTTTTTTAAATAATTAATAAATAACGAATTAATATTTAATAATAAATTTATTAAACAATTTATTAGTAAAAATAACCATTTAATGTCCTTAATAAAAAAGTTTTATTCCACCAATATATATTGTCTTTTAAAATGTATAGAAATTAAAAAAAAAGCTTATTTTGTAGTGCCTGCATAAGAGAAGACTTACAAATATTTATTAATTAATTAAATAAAAAGATTATCTGTTAAAGAAATCAACATTTTACTTTACGGAAATAAAATCCCAGACTTTCAAGACATTTTGTATTGTTCATTGTTATGAGGGCAGGTATTCCGAAGATCGCTTCTAATGCATCTGTTGAGTTTGTATTTCACTATTTATTTTCCAAACTAAATACATATAATTCTACTTGGGTGGAATGAAAATAAAGTTTGGTAAACCCTAAAAATTTACACTGTACAAAACAGTGTAATAATAAGATGAAATTGTAAAAATCGTATGATTTAAACCAAATTTTTGACCTTTTATAAAAAAAATTAACTGAATCTTTAAAATTATTCTTTAAATTTACGATGACAACGGAATATTAAAGCTTTATCCTAAAATGAAGAACTTATTTTAAAACTTTTTAAAATAACAATATTTAAAAATTACTGTATGAAGTTGGGCTAAACTTGCAATTTTAAAGTCCAATGTTAAGCAAAAATGTAAAATTAAAATGTTTTGTTTTAAAATTCTGGTAATTCAACTGCGGGTTATCCTTACTTGAAACATTTTTTGCAGTGTAAACTGATCAGCAAAAGGATTACATATTTTTATTAAAAAAATGTAAATTACATAATGAGTCTTTATAATAAATATTTTTGTTTTCCTTAGGATAAATAAAACACTAAAATAACCGAGGTTTTCTTATAAAATAAAATAAAATTTATTTTTAAATTTTAAATTATTTTCACTGAAAAGTACACTTCTGCTCAAAAATATCGGCCCACCTAAAAAAATACACATTTTTGAATGCAAATATCTCCAAAACTATTTAATGGATTTATTCGATCTTTTTTTTATTTTGAAGCTTGAACTTTTAGCTCTTACTTACTGGAATAAAAATTATCAAACATCTTTTTTTATACCGGCAGCAATGAAAAGTGCACAGCTATGTTTTTTTACTGCACCTTTCGATATGCGCATGGTTCGCCACTGCATATTTTTTTACAATTTAATTAATTGATTTTATAGCCTAATTAAATGGAAGTAATCTCATTTTAAATTTTTTAATTTTCCTTTTCTCGTTTAGGAGATATAAGGTTTTTTCTAAAAATTTACATTTTTGCAAGTAACAAAAAAACTACGCAATTAAATCCATTGATTTTTTTTTAATTTGAAGCTTAAATCGTAAACTTTTATTTATTTAATTTAGGTTTCTGTTGGAAACATGTTTAAACTGAGTTTACATTGCTTAAATAGTCATGTTTTTTTTACTCGATCTTTTTTGTTGCAATTTAAACACAAACTCAAATCTTTCCATAAGTTTTAAAACTTATTCTAATAGCCACACTTATTGTGACTGATTCCGTCTTTTATTTTTTATCATTTAGGAGAAATTATGTTTTTTGGTAAATAAGGACTTTTTAAGTGGTGGGCTAGTGCCACCCCTGTAACTAACTTTTTTATGATTGACAAGACTTGTCACTTATGTGACAATACTTTTTTAACTCGTTAAAATTTTATTTAATTGTATTATTTAAATGGAAACAAGTCCGGAAGTAGCTGCCCAAGCTGTAGCTCTGCTACAAGAAGGGCACAGTCAGCGTTATGTTGCTCAACAGTTAAATATTACGAGAGCAGCGGTAAGAAGAGTATTCCAACGTTTTGAGGAGACCGGTTCCTTTAGTCGACGCCAAGGAGCTGGCAGACATAGGTGCACGTCCGCTCGGGATGACCGATTTATCGAGCTTAATTCCCTGCGGAATCGTCGTCTAAATTCAGTTAATTTGAGATCACGGCTTCAAGAAACAAGAGGTGTAGCAGTAAGTAGGTCCACTATTGGTCGAAGGCTTTTTGAAAGAAACCTTTGCTCTTATAAGGCCGCAACTGGACCTAAACTCACTGCTAACCATCGTCGTGCCAGGCTGCAGTTTGCAAGAAGACATTTAAACTGGTACAGAAACCAATGGGCAAAGGTTATGTTTTCTGATGAAACCAGGATATGTCTATTTGGGAATGATGCAAGACAGCGTGTCTACCGACGTCCTGGAGAACGTTATGCACAGGCCTGCATTGCAGAAAAAGTTAGTTATGGTGGTGGATCGTGCATGATATGGGGAGGTATATCATTGGAAGCTAAAACTGAACCCGTTGTTATTATAAGGGAAGAACGTGGACGGCAAAGGCGAAGTCTTACAGCGGAAAGGTATGTCGAAGAAATTTTGGAAGAGCACGTCGTACCTTACGCCGGATTTATAGGCGATGACTTTATTTACATGCAAGACAATGCAAAGCCGCATACTGCAGCAAATGTCAGACGATACTTAAGAGATGTCGGTATCGACGTCTTAGAGTGGCCAGCTAATAGCCCCGATCTTAACCCAATCGAACATCTCTGGGATGGGTTAAAAAGAAGAATTCGATCAAGGAACCCAGAGCCAGCGACAATTCCAGAACTAATTATAGCAGTTATAATATTTATGTAGATAAATTTTAACTATAGTGTATACACATTGATAACCTAGCCTCAACCGTGTAATGTTGGTTAGTTTTAGTGTTTTGTTAAATTAAATTGAATGTTTTATTGACCATAATGTAATGTAACTAATAATAACGAAAAACAGCATTGTTGTAAAAAAACATACACGTCTAATACGTTTTTTTGTGTTTATAATTGTTATTAAACAATTTTAATAAAATTAAAAATTTGTTTATTGTTATTTTATTTGATAAAATATTTTGTTTAAAAAAATTAAAAAGCAAAAAGTCCTTAAAAAGACGTTAGAACTTGTTTTTGGAGTACCATTAGAGATTTAAACAGCCTGTGCAAAGTTCGTTCGACATATATGCCTCAAAACGCAGTCTGAGCTGGGAACCAAAAAGTTGCTAACGCAGAAAACGTGTTAATTAAATGTATTTATTTAAGCTAAAGTTATAGAAGTGCAATAGATCTTTATATTCTATCGACGCTTTTCCGTCATATACAGTTTTACAGGGGTGGCACTAGCCCACTGATTAAAAAGTCACTTTTTCCGAAAAACTTTAATTTCTCCTAAATGAGAAGACTTATGATAAAAAATAAAAGAAGGAATCAGTCACAATAAGTGTGGCTTTTAGAATAAGTTTTAAAACTTATGGAAACATTTGAGTTTGTGGTTAAATTGCATCAAAAAAGATTGGGTAAAAAAAACATGACTATTTAAGCAATGTAAACCCAGTTTAAACATGTTTGCACCAGAAACTTAAATTAAATAAATAAAAGTTAAGGACTTAAGCTTCAAATTAAAAAATAAATCAATTAAATCCACTGTGTAGTTTTTTTGTTATTTGCAAAAATGTTTATTTTCAGAAAAAACCGTATATCTCCTAAACGAGAAAAGGAAAATTAAAAAGTTAAAAAAGAAATTACTCCCATTTAATTGGCCTATAAAATCAATTAATTAAATTGTAAAAAAATATGCAGTGGCAAACCGTGCGCATATCGAAAGAAGCAGTAAAAAAACATAGCTGTGTAATTTTCATTGCTGCCGGTTTAAAAAAAGATTTTTGATAATTTTTATTCCAGTAATTAAGAGCTAAAAGTTCAAGCTTTAAAATAAAAAAAAGGTCAAATAAATCTATTGAATAGTTTTGGAGTTATTAGCATTTGAAAATGTGTATTTTTTTAGGTGGGCCGATATTTTTGAGCAGAAGTGTATATAAAAACGTTAAATATTAGTATATTAAATTAAATATATGTTGTTTCACTCCACCTTAATAATTAGGGTCATATTGGAATTACAGAAATCTGATTGGGAAACGATTTAAGAAGGGTGTTAAAAGAATAAATTTTTCTTAAGATTTGAAACATTCTCGTGAGAACATTTTTGAGGTAGAATTTTGCGAAATACGTTAATTTTACGGTTTCATGTTTGAATGTGAGACTTTTAAGTTAAAAATAAATGTATATATATTTAGAGATATGTTTATAGGAACTTTTTGTCATATTTTCTGATGTAGAATCATCCCTTAAAATTTCGGACCCTATTCCAAATGCACCGTGTATACCCTATTACATATATATTTATTTTCTATTATAGAAACATAGATAATAAATATATACTGAATCGTTTCTAAGAAGTAGTATTTTATACAAACAAATATGACTTTTCAGCAAACTTTTAAATAATCCTACCATATTTTACAATTATTTTGACTAGAATATAAGTCACGACTTTTTTAACTTGGTTTTGCTTAGATAAATTAAGAAAATAGTTTTGGATAGTTCAGTTTTGTTTAATTAAAATGGTTTAAAAAAAAAGTAATCTTTGAAAGAAATAATCTTTCGTTTTAAATGTTAAATAAAATATAACATTTCACGAATACGTTAATTAACTCAAACTGCATAAAAAGTTTCTCATCTAAAACTTTATTAATTAGTGTCTACTTTTAAAATATAAAAAGCAAGTTTTTTAATATGGATACAGAAACTGTCTCAAAAAATAGTAATTGAAAACAAACATATTCCTCTATCATAACAGATAAAGTGTACCCTAGTAGAGGGGACATAAAGTCAACTCATTATCACTCCCTCTAGAAACGCCCAGAACCCTAGTAAAAATTCCTTAACACGTTCGCTGCGTTAGCGAAATCCGGCGAGATCATAGACAAAGAACATAGATTGTCATCTTAAGGTTATATACAAAATTACGATCCGCCATTTTGATTTTAACTCAACCGGGAAGTTTAAATTAATGGCTAAAATGTACATAAAAGACATAACCTCACTTAAAAAATATATCATCTACTGTAGAGATGAATTATGCTCATAAAAAAGTTACATAGGAATTCGTGTAGTGCAATGAAGATAATTTTTCATTCATAATACTATGTAGGACTGTCCTACTAGGACATATACTCCAGTGTGTAGTCAAGTCTTGTCATTTATTTAGACTCGTACATCATGTAAGCATGAAAAAACCTAAAACATTTTAACTAAAATCTGTTAAACTAAGCCAGAATTTAGAAACCAGGTACATTGCACGCTTTTAAAATATCTACTATGGTTGAATTTATGAACACTGTACAATCTATTTTATTTACTTTAATAAAAAAAAACAATCTAATATTAACATGCAATTTTACAAAAGTAACTTTATTGTTCGAAGCCTAGTTTTCAGTAGATCTTTGATCGATGAAAGAAAAAGTTTCATTTAACAAGAGATCTTGTGAGTCGACTGATCCTAAAACTAGAAGCATATACCTAATTATATTTAACTAGAAAACAAAAAACAAAAAAAACAAACCAAAATTAAAAAAAATGAGGTTATGTTAACTTCAAGTTTCATGTAAGAAGTGTGTGCGAAGAATTATATTTTTATATTTATAGAAGAAATTATTATTTTGTATGAAATGATTATAATAACTCATAATAACTGTATCTGGTCAAAAAGAACAGTTAGTTCAAGACCAAAAGGTCATATATCTTTATAAATATTACAGTAAAGGGGCACCAAGTTTAACTTTTCGCCCGTTAAACGTGAACAAAAAGTGTCGCTTTTAGAATCAATCGAATAAAAAATTAATTCTAAAACCGCCTCAAAAAAAAATACTAATTAAAAACAAACAAATTACAAATTCAATTCCGCTGTTGTATTTATCTTTGACATACATTGATTTTACCACGTCGGTGTAATTAAAGTAAATCAATTAAGCATTAAGCAATGCTTAATGCTTGATAAGCATTATATTTCAAATGTTTATAAATAGGATGTTAGATATCTGATAATAAAAAATACTTTATAGCTTGGAGAGACCTCAATGGAGGTATTAGAATGGTATATTCTATAACTAGTATGGAATAGACAATATTCCGCGAGAGAGGAAAGTTTGTCATACTATTCCATACGTGTTATAGACTTTTTCTTCGACTGTAAATATGAAACAATGTGTGGCATTAAACTACACCAAGGTTAAAAACAATGTTTTTTGTGACTCGACATTGTAAATGCTACAAAACACATATTTTTATATAAAACAATTAATGTTATTGAATAATTTTATCAAATCAGTACTTAAAAAAGATGGTTATTTAATTTTAGCACATATTTACAAATTATAATGCAAAAATTGAAGGTTATGTCAGATTGTTGTGACAGATAACAGGTTTAAATATTTAACAATAGATGGAGCAGTTTTAATTTTTTGAATTAAATTGATAAAAAACTGGTCAAATATTAAGAAAAACTAATAAACTTTATGTAATTTTAACGCAAAACTTTAAATTGCTTTAAATTATTCAATATTTCATGGTAAAATATACTTATTTTTGCTAATTTTGCTACAGTTTTCTTTATTTTTATAAACAAGAGATAGCACTACATGTGCTCATTCTAACACTTGATACGAAATATTCATACCGTATCTAGAGCTGAAATGGATTCATTCTGTCTTTGAAAAGTGTGCGTATTTGCCTACATTCTAAAGCAGTCGTAGAAAAAAATAGTTCTTATTGCATAACGGAAAAAAGAGATCAAATATTTTACTGATTTACTGCAATTTTATTATACTGTTTACGATAAAACAAGAACTTTGTACTTGCGCATAGAGCATAAGTCAGAGTCAGAAAATACGGCCTCTCTGTAAAATTTTTTCTATACCTGAAACATTTTAAAGCACAAAAACTTTAATTAAAATTTTACAAATATCGAATTAACGATCTTTAAAAAATAATTTGTAATATTACTTTTTTACTGATGTCAAAATTTTATTTTTAAGATTATTTAATTTTTATATGAAACAATTATTCATAAACTGAAGTTGAAAAAATAAATTAATTTACACAAAAAAAAATCGCCTAAAAGAAGTTTATTTTAAGCAGTAGATTATGGTAGTATTATTTTTTTTGCTTTTTATGTGACATATGGTACAAAAGTGTACTTTAGTGGAAATTCTCACCATTTTCTGCCATATGTCACTTAATTTACCCACTTTGTCTTATCTTGTTAGATTGTACTCTTATCAATTAATTTTATGCAAATATCAACGATATAGAAAATTTCATAACCAATTTGATACAATACCTAGACTTTTTTTGAAAATTAACATGAATATTTTCATTATTGTGTTTTCTATAATTTTTAATGTTTTACGAATTTTCCTTCTGGGTATTTTTTTGGCACTTATTATTGTTTTGTTTTAAATTTTTTTTTTTTTTTTAACAAAATTTTTATGAATTTTTTTGTCAATGTATTTTTTTTTTATTGTGGAGTTTATCGGTCTTTTTATGTTTTTTATTAAAAGGGCATTTTTTTAACTTTATGAACTTCCTCTTATAGCAGTGAATTTTTTTCTAAAATAATCATATTAATTATAAATTATATTCTCGAGTTCGTGTAAAGAAAAAAATAAAAATGACTGACAATGGAAGAGAGACAGATAGTAAAACGAACAGACGAACTGCTTTATTACAAAAAAATCAAGTTTTTATAATTAAGAAAAGGTAAATTTTTTTTTTATTATTAAAAAAAACATTTTCTTGATTGATTTTTTTATTAATTTGTAAATAATCTTTAGTTTTCGTATTAAAACAACAAAATTTAAAATAAAATGTGGCTTATTGTAATATTGTCAGTAGCAAAGAAATGTGTACTACACATAATATGTGACAGCTGATGTGGTATTGTTTGCGGCAAGCACGGGTTTCAGTTCAAACATAGACTCGGAACCTAGCTTGTGCCGAGAAGGCCAGTAAGTAACTGCGGCACAGTCACTAGATCAACATTTGTTCGGGGCCGCAGGTGCTTGCTAGTCCCTCTTTCTCGCCAGACGCTGTGACGAGGCCTCACGTCCGCTTTTGTTGCAGGTATTGACATGGGCGACTATTCTTAAAGTGGGGACTACAAAATCTGGAGGGGGACCTGAACGACCAATAACGCTTTAACTTATGATGTCATCGGAGGAGGAGACAGAGTTCGGTTTGTATACAGATAAGCTCCTGAAGAAAACTAAAAGAACTAGACAGCGCGTGGACGCCGGCGAGCCTCGTAACTCTTATTCCTCGATCCCGAACTTCAGTTCGCGACCGACGTTTCTTAGTGGCAGTAATAATATATACGGCGCAATTTTTACTCAACAGCAACAGTTCGGTCTTTTCGGACCGGGGTTTGCACCCTCAAAAATGCTTAACGAATTGCTAGGACGGCAGAAGCCGGACAGTTCTGACGGTGAAGAAGTGAAGTTTGACTCAGTGATTCGGTGTGACGGCAGTCCACCTTCGGGAGAACAACTAGCTCATCACATGCTTCGAGATATCCTGCAGGGCAGGAAGCACGAGTTGCTTGCGCTGGAACACGACATGCGCAACGGACAGGATAACATTATTAACAACAATAACAACGAACCTAAGGCGAGTCCGGAACGTAACGACGTAGATCCCGTGATCGCGATGAAAGAGTGCCTCGCAGAAGCAGGTGTCGGTGAGAGACAAGTGGAGTTGATAGACGAGACCCTAAACGGAATGGAGACAGAATCGCTACCATCTCCGAAAGCGGAACCAGCGAGTCCGGCTAAACCGGAGGACGCGAAAAAGGCGCGAGTGGAAAATATAGTGTCGGGGATGAGGTCCAGTCCTGCTCCACCACAAGTGAACGGATGTAAAAAACGGAAACTGTATCAACCGCAACAGCACGACAGCAATGCAGACAGATTTATTGACGACGACGAAGAAGAGATTGAACCAATCAGGCAAAAGAGAGTTGAGAAAAACTTGTTAAAATCACAGTTACGGACCATGCAAGAACAGTTAGCAGAAATGCAACAAAAATATATGCAGTTGTGTACCCGCGTTGAACAAGGTTCCGAAGAAAGTCAAGAAGTGGAAGAGTTACCTAGTGATAGTGAGCAAAGTAAAAGGTCAGCAGCACCTTCTCCAGTGACAACCACACCGACCCCAACACCGATTCCACAGGCTCCGGCGTTGATACAACAAGTAAGCAAACTTAAAATAAGTCCTTCCGGTCCACCTTTTCACAATGGATTATTACACGAACAGCAGCAACATGCAGCAGCAATGTACCTAGGTGTTAGTCATAAACTTCTTATGGAGCAGGAGGCTCGTTTAGCTAAGGAAGCTGCAGTAGCTGCCATGAGCAATGAATCACAACAAGCCCAGAATCATAATAACCATCACAATCAGAATCCCAATCATACACCGCAAAAGCCAGAAAATTTTGCTGAAAGACTACATATGATGAGAAACATTACTCCCACAAACTCAGATTTAGAGGGTCTTGCGGACGCTCTAAAAACAGAAATCACATCTTCCCTTTCAAATCTTATCGATTCAATTTTGTCAAGATTTGTTCATCAACGAAGATGCAAACAACAAGATGCTGCAACGGCAGCAGAGCAGCTTAACAAGGACCTTTTAATGGCATCCCAATTATTGGATAGGAAATCGCCTCGGACAAAAGTAGCGGAAAGACCTCATGCGCCGCCTCCACCACCGAATCATCAAAATCCAATGGTAAATGGAAATGGTGGTTGTCCACCAATGATTCCTCATATGAATCATATAAATCACATAAATAATATGAATAATATTAATAATATGAACAATATGAATAATATGAATAACATGAACAATATGCCTAAACCTTCAGAACTTCATATACGACCTCCCATGTTTCAGCATCCAAAGCCACCGGGTATTAGCCAGGCTCCCTTGTATTCTATGAACCATCCATTTTGTGTATCTAAGCAAGAAACCCCCGAACAAAACGAAGCACTAAGTCTCGTGGTTGCCCCTAAGAAGAAAAGACATAAGGTGACAGATACTAGGATAACACCGAGAACCGTCAGTAGGATATTGGGTCAGGACGGTATGGGAATGTCACCTGCACACGTAGAACCTAATCCATGTAATTCTCCACGGCCTCCCCCATATCACCAGCCGCCGCCGATGTTGCCCGTCTCCCTTCCGACGTCGGTGGCGATACCCAACCCCGGACTTCACGAATCTCAGGTCTTTTCCCCCTACAGCCCTTTCTTCCACGGACCAAATCATGGACACCACATGGCGATGCAGGTAATAACTTAATTTTTTAACTTTTTAATTTAATTGATTTTTGTTCATATAATACTAATATACCGAGTGTGTGATTAATGACTGGACTAAGATATTTTAATTTCATCTTACAGCCACGCACCTGGCTTGTACTAATAGAATCTTTTCGTAAAATTTTGTATGCATATGCCTATTTACTTTTTTGACTATAGGTACTATTATTTATTTGTAGATATATTTAAAATTATATAAATTAATTCGTTAAAAAATGATCTAGTACAAAGAAGTCATGCAGTGTAATCATGAAGTGATCATTGCCCAAATCCTACTGAATTTATTAAACTTTATTCAAAATATTATTTTTTTTATTTCTTGTGGGTCATTTAAACTAAGAAATATTAAATATCACTTTTAATTATTTTAAAATAAACGATAAAAGTAAAAAAATAAAAAAAAAATTATTTTACTTTCATAAAAATTATACATCTACACTGGGAAAAATGTAAATAATTAAAATTATGTTTTTTCTCGCAAATTATAATTAGTATTTAATAATTATAATATTTTTTTCTTTTAGGCATCGTCATCCCCACCCCGTATGCACCACAAAATCGAACGGGAATCACCTCCCCTTCACCACCCCCCAACCTTGTTACATCCCGCGCTTTTGGCCGCCGCTCAACATGGAGGATCCCCGGACTACGGGCATATGAGGCCTTCCGGAGGGATGAAGCACATGGACAACGGTGATAGAAACTCAGACTGCAACTCAGGGGACATGGATATTTCGTACGATGGAATGCAGCCTACTATATCCTTTTTATGCAAAGATTTTGGCAAGGGTTTTTCTCAGCATGTATGTACTCATTTGACTTAAAGGCCGGGAAATTAAGGTGCATTTTTTTATTGCTCACTGCATTGGTTTCGATAATTAAATAGAAGTGTGACAAAAATACAATTTTGTCAGACACATTTAACACATAATGCAAAATAAAAAAAACACATTCGTTTCCTGTACTATAAAGCCTAACATTTGTTGTCACGCGTGTCTAATTTAAAAATCAAATGATATAATATGATTTAATATAAATATATCAGTTCCTCTTAATCTTGCGGTCAGCACTGTAGGACTTCATCAAAACCTTTAACTTGGGGTTAAGTTTTCAATAAGGTATCGCCCCAGAATTAAGCAGATTTAAATCCACATTAGAATCCTTACAAATTAATTATATTCTATTACAATACAAAACAATATATCTTTTCTTGATACATTAAATTGGAATTTATTATTCACAGAGAATTCTGCACTATTATTTTAAATTCTTTAAATAGACTTTTTTATTATGACAGACCCGGGAATAAAGACATAGCTTTCGTTTAAATAATTAGAACATTTTATAAATTTTTTATATACTTTTTCTTGTAAGTGAACTATATGTCGTGTATTCTGACATGTGTTTAAGAACAAGAACTTTAAATTATTACCTTACGACATACGTATACTTAAATCCTATACTTTTAAATTACTTTTTTTTATCTATTATCAATGACAAATCATAATTGACAACATATGGGCTTCTTTACCATATTATATAAAAGCACTAGAAAATTCGAAAAATTTTGTTAATAAAAGTTTCAAAAAATTGTAAAAAAAAAATATTTACAAATTTTTGTAATCTTTACAAAAGGTTTTAATTATTACAAGTCATTGTTATATATTTACAACAAAATTTACGATCTTTCCTAGCGTCTACAATACTCTATTTCTTTTCTTTTTGTTTCTTTCAAAAATAGCCTAATATGTCCTTAACTCCTGAGCACTCGTCCACATTGACACCCATGCATCTCAGGAAAGCAAAACTGATGTTCTTCTGGGTGAGATACCCAAGTTCAGCTGTTCTCAAGATGTACTTCCCCGATATCAAGTTTAACAAAAACAATACTGCCCAGCTGGTCAAATGGTTTTCAAATTTTAGGTAAGTCAAAGTTATATATTGTAGCATTTAAAGGTTAAAATCAAGTTTTTGTGTACCTATTTCAAATATAGTGGTTAGAAGCATACGAGCAATTAGTGCACTATTATAGTGGTAGTGTTTAATTTTACCAATGAGTGGAAAAAATGTTGAATGTATCACGACCGTAATTTGTTTTTAACTCGCTTACCTCGGCTTGTAATTTTTAGCCTAGGCTAGCAAAACCGTTCTTTTCTGATCAAATAACTTATTTAACTTTTTATTAAGGCTTTTGCAAAAAAAAATATTAAATAACATTTCTTTGGCTGTTAAATTTCTGACATACGGGTATTTTTACGGTAAATATTTTGCCCCGAGGCCCACTGCGGTATGGTAACAAACAAAGCATTCCCGTTTCATTTGCTCGTTTTGCGTATGTACTGCCCTTGTATTAAAATAAGCAGAAAGTGTAGCTTCTCTAATACTACAATAATAAAAAATTTATTTTATTATTTATTTTTTTTTTAATAATATCTATAATTATTTTAAGGCGTATATTGAGTTATTATTTTAAGATACTTCGTCTCATTAAAACTAAAAGAGTAAAAAAAATCTCTTTAGGCGCAAAAATATTATACAAAGTCCAAACCAAAGACATGCCTTTGGTGATACCTTAATACTTATTTTGCGAAAAAAAAAGGTTTTGTCGTTTGTTTGATTACAGAACTGATAGGCTAGATTGTAGGGTTAATATATAGCTTATGCGTCTTATCATTCAAGAGTAAACTGAGTAGGATACCTACCTAACCTAGACAGACATTTTGCTATCAAATAGCAAATAGCAAAACTACATTTTTTCCATTTCCCCCCATTATCACCGATCGCTATGAGCTTTAAATTGTTTACTAAATCAGATTTAGATTAATTTAGTTTCCTATGGATGCTTCTTAGTATTATATTAGAATGGACTTTTATAATAACAATGGGTTTAGCAGTAGGTATTCTGGGTTATATAAATTATATATTATAAAGTTTCATTAAATTATTAGATTTCAAATTAACTGAAAGAAATATACAAATATTGGATATCAGATAAAAGTAAGAAAATTAAACATTAGATATTACACATCAAGTGCTGCATATAAAATGGTTAACTATGCTTAACTTTAAATATATTCAGTCTGAATATATTCTTATAATTAGAGGAAACATTAGCTAAAATAAATAAAGAATAAAATTTGCTTATAATCAGCTTTTTTAATAGTTACTGTGTATTTCATTATAAAGGCATTAAATGCCTATACTCTAGTTTGCTTTTAAATCAAAACTGCCGGAAAAGTTTTTTTTTATCGCCATATCATGTAGGGAAAATCGGAGTAAAATGGGATACTTTTCATTTCATATTTTCTATTTTAGAACATAAACAAATTAAATATGGGTTATTTTATTTTAGCTATACACACTACTGGTGTTTTGTTTTACGTTTAGTTGCCACATTGGTAAATGGTAGAAATTGCAATATACAATTTTACCCAAACATCTCGTTTTACTCCCACTTCCCCTATACCCTAGGTGTATTTCTCTTTTAAGTATTTATGTTGGGGAAACTTCTAGTTCAATATACCACCCCGGCTATTAGTCTTTTTTACATATATATGTACATATACATACAAATAAGCTCCTAACCTTCCTCAACCGAAAAAAGGGCCAAATTAATCGATACATGTTTACACGAGAATAAATATGGACAATGAACATGGAAATAGTCGATGTTTAGTTCTGATGAATATTTTTTTCTTATTATTAAAGTTCAAGCAATTATATAGCATACATAATCTATTTTTTAAATAAAGTTACGTCGACGCCTAATTAAATATATTTCTATTAAAAAAAAGTCAATATATCTTGGGCCGGTTTTATAAAAACCCAAAAATCTTTGATATTTACTTATACTTGCATAAAACTATTACAACGCTACTCTAGAAAAATTCTATGTGGTAAAAAATTGAACATTTTTCAAAAACGATTTGAGATAATAATATAACAATAATAATTTGGTTTGGGTTTCCCAGTCAAAGTTCTCAGTTGAAATTATTTTTGATAAAAACAGAGGTGGGGTAAAAACATTTATTTATTGTTACCACCATGCGATTTTTTATTTTCTTTTTTAAATATGTTCCCTTTTTCAAAAGAAAAAAATAAAAAAAAGATTAAAACAGATTGAAATAGACATTTTGTACACTTTAGTTAGCAGTGGTGTTTTATCTCCTTTAATTATATTTTAGCTATTATTATTATTATTTTTATTCTTCGTGTAACAAATTACAGTCTAATAAAAGCGTCAATATAAGTTTATTATAGTCGGTGTTTAAACAGATGGGTCTTTCTCGATAAGATAAGAAATTCAATATCGCTAGCTTTAATCTATCCAATTTGGTAATAAAAGAATATGGAAATTACCTTGCGTTATTATATTTTTATCACATATCGAGTAATTTCCACAAAACATTGAAAGTTACTTACTTCGATAACATTTCTCATCAATCGATTTAATATTAATATGCATATGTGAGACTTAATAGAGATTTTCGTATGGATAAGGGCATATCCACAGGCTCGCATAACAAGCATAATACATAAGAATGCGATACCGTGAATGTCTATGTACTATGCTTGTTATGCGAGCCTGTGGATATGCACTAACATTCATTTATTTATTACAACATTACTTATGCATGAAACTGTACATTTTTTAATATTTTATTGTTGTATACATGTTTCCGTAAGCTTTTAGAAAAAAAAAATTCCTAAAACTTGTGGAAAGTACCTTTTCTGCATTTGACTGCCTCGGTTAAATAGCATCTCTCGTGTTGAAAACGTTTATTTTCTTACTTCTCTAGAAATATACTATTTAAAGAATATTGTATCTAGGAAAAATAAAACATATACATATTATAACAGTAATTTTATCTTAAAATGTTATCTAATACATACAGAGCGGTCCAAAAGTCACCCCCCCCCCCCCTCTTAACTTTTGAACGAGTTTAGATATCGACTTCAAATTTAGAACTCTTAAATAAGACAACTTACTATCTTTAAGCATATATTTGATAGTTTTAGCTCTTAAAATGTGGGCAGGGGGGCATGGGGCGACATTTTTTAAATGGAAAGATGGGTCGTGTGATACATCATTTTAAAGCTCATACAATTCTCCATTTAACTGTATATTTTTTATTTTTTTTAAACATTTTTAAAATAGGGTTGAAAATGGGTATCTTTGTCAAAATTTCTCTAAAAAATCCAAACAATTTTTTAAAAATGCCTAATTTCACAATGAAAAAAAGTAAATTATACTTTTAAACTAATTTTAGTTGACATAAATAAAAATTAACAAAAAAAAACTTAAAAATTTATTTTTTTAACAGAAAAAATTGAAAAATCAAAACTTTAAAAAACATGTTTAAAAATTTTAAAAATGTATGGTTATATAGAGAATTTTAAAGGCTTTAAAATGATGTATCACACGACCCCCCTTTCCATTTAAAAAAATTTCCCCCCATGTCCCCCTGCTCACATTTTAAGAGATAAAAGTATCAAATATATACTTAAAGATAGTTTAAGTTGTCTTATTTAAGAGTTTTAAATTTGAAATCGATATCTCAACTCGTTCAAAAGTTAAGAGGGGGGGGGGTGACTTTTGGACCGCACTGTATAATATAATAATGTTACAGTACGGGAAAAAGAAACGGGGAAATCGGATTGAAAAAAGGAAGCTCAGCAATGATCTTATTTGGTATTTGTTATTTGCAACATCAAACCAATGATAATAAAAAGCCATTTTTGAGAAAATTCTTCCTTTCTGGATAAAATGCAATATTTTTTTAATACAAAATATAAAGTTTTTGTTGTACATAATTAAATTGATATTTTAATGCTCCAATAACTTTAATTTCTTAGTTATTTCTAAATATTATTTTTTACAGAATAAATATCAAAATTTTACTAACTAGTAAAACATTATTAATTAGATGGTATGCATTAGGGTGCCCAGAACCTACGGAATTGTTGGGGTCCCACCCCTCAAAATTGTTCCTTTAGATGACAGAACAACCCTGATTTTTTTTAGATTTAAAAAAAATATTTGGAGGTCCCGCCTGGCGTTTTTTTAAATAGAAAATCATGTGAAGGGATTTTAATTTTTTAAGGATATAAAAACTTTGATATTGAAAGTTTATGGAACAAAAAAGTGTTTCTGGATAATAAAGGAATATTCTCAATTTTTATGTCTCTCTAAAAAAATAAAACTGATTTTTTATGAGGTAAAAATGGTAAAAATTGACAAATGAGGTTAATAAAGGCTAGAAAAAACTGCACTTAGAATTTTTTCCAAAGAGTAATTTTTTTCTAGGGTATTCTCCAATAGGTCTGAATTCAGGGTTTATACTTAGTTTTTTGAAAAAAAGTACAGGGTGTCCAAAAAATAATTAAATATCTAAATAAAAGTTTAAAAAATGCATTAAATTGCAATAAAATGTCAGTTTTGTAGAAAATAAATAAAATTACAACATTAAATAATTTTATTTTTTTTCAAATAAAATGTAAGACGTTTATTTTTTAAAATCCGAAAAAAAAAATCGGCAACACCAATACAACACAATAAAAATAAATACATTTCAAAGCAATTTGCACATATTATTATGCTGTTTGGCCCAAATATCATCTCTTTAATCGAAATAAAGTGATTTTTTTTACATTTTATGGGATTGGTGAGAAATGAGAAAAATTTCTAAGTAACCTTTTATGTAGCATAAATAAGCTTCATACATAAATTTTTAAAATGTTTTTACCCTGGTAAAGCCATTTTTTCATGTAAAAGGGTAATTTTTTTTTTGTATATTCCCTTATTATTCAAAAATAGGTTCCCCTTCTAAAATCGCCGGATTTCAATTTTTTTATATTTAAATAATAATAAAAAGGCTTAACATGTTTTCTCTCTCAAAAACCCGACAGGCGCGACCTATAAATATTTTTTTAAAAATCTGAAAAAAATTGAGGGTTGGTTTTTGACCTAAATAAACATTTATAGGGGATGGGACCCTAAAAAAATCCATTTTTTAATTTTGACTGGGCACCCTAGTATGCATAGCTGTATAATTTGTACAACTATTATGTACCTTATAATATAAAAATCCGGGCTTCGGAAAAAGGCTGCTCAATTAAAAATAACTTAATTAAGGTCTTGAGACTAATTAGTAGGGTAGGTATTTTTCTTTGCATGCAAGGGCGTCTTTTTTTCTCAAAATGCATTAATTTTACCCTCTCGCTAGTTTGCCTTTGATAAAAAATTAGTCATTAGGTTTGTTCTTTAAATATTAAATAATCGTTGGGAAATAGAGACGCTTTTTTATATTTATTAAATCTAAATATCACAAACAAATATACTTCCAACGAGCTTTAATATTTTTAATTAGGTTGTTATATACGAGGGATACTTTCAAAATGATACATAAGGTAAAATGCAAAATTAAACGAGCTGAACGCATAGTATGATCTTTAACTTGCTATAATATACATATTAGATATGTATATCGAAAACTAAAAGTCATATACAGGGTGATCCATAACTGGCATGCCAAAATTTAAGAGGTGATTCTAGATCCAAAAATATAAAAAAAGTTCCTATAAAGGTTGGTCCGGAAATGAGCCCTAAGGGATCTAGGGCCCTTTAAAATTGTAATAAAAATAAGGTTTTTAATTAATAACTCGGGTACCGTTTAAGCTAGAGCGGCGAGCTTTTGCATGTATACTAGTATTAATAAGGGCAATAAGTTTATGTTAATTTATTTTTTTAATTTATCCAGAGGCGTGCCCAGACGTACAAAATATATGAGGCTTAAAACATTTTTGCCCCAAACTTTTCTATGTGTATGTTTTTTGGATTTGTTGTAAAAAATATAGATTTCTAGAGTAAAAATACATATAAAATATCATATAGTGTAACACTGTAGGAGCAACCGTTATCAAAAAAAAATGCAATTAAGAGGAAGTAACATTTTGTACCACCAAAAACGTTACTTTTTAAAAGGCTATTACTCCTTTAATATTAAATTTAGGTGTTTTGGTGTATAATACTTTTTTGCTCAGTTTTAAATGAAGAATCATCCTGCAGCATTAAAATTTTATTGGTTCTTTTTTTTGTTCCCCATTCAATACGTCATCTTCGAAGGGCCGTAGCTCCCTTAGGGCTCATTTCCGGACCAACCTTTATAGAAACTTTTTTTCATATTTTTGGATGTAGAATCACCTCTTAAATTTCGGTACGCGAGTTCTGGAACAGGCTGTATATATGACAAAAATTATTAAAACAGTTTTTGCAGGAAATTTAATGTGCCTTTTTAAGGTCCAGAATCGTTTGATGAAAGAATTTTTTATATCACACAATTCGCTTACAGTTTTGCAGATGGACATACAGACCGATTTTTTTAACTGACTGATAACTAACTCCGTTGCAAAGCGGTTGAAATGAAGGTATTAGGAGAAAAACAGGATGTCCATCAGAAAGCTTATAGACAGTCCTTGTTTTCTCCCGATACTCTTCAAATATGCTCTAAAGTTGTTCAAAATGGTTAATATTCAATTTAAAATCTTTTAAACTTATTTGAATTAAAACACTGAAGTTTAAATTTAAATTTTAAGGGCGGATTAAGGATTAACTTCCAAAAATATAAGGATTTTATATTACTTCTTTTTTTTTGTAAAATTTTCTAAATAGTGCCTATTCACAGGCTCGCATAAGAACGTTATACATAACAATGCGATGCCGTGATTGGCTTGATGTGCGGCCATGTATCTTGTGCCATCACGGCACCATCACTATGTATCTTGTGCCAATCACGGCACCACATTCTTATGTTTTATGTTCTTATGCAAGCTTGTGGATTGGCCTTCAGTTATACTTCTTATGTCTGTTATTTTGGAATGAAATTGACGTAGAAAATGGCATGCATTTTCAGTATCATTCTTTAAAAGTTTCTCCTGTTAACTTGTTCAATACAATGTTTTTTTTTAATTAGCAATGCCTAATTAGCGTTAACCAACTTCAAGTTACAATTCTAAAATGAACTTACAATACTGCATTGTATCTATTGTTTTCGCCAAGCTCTTCGAGGTATGACAATCTTTTTCCAATTTAAAAAGAAATAAGTTAAAAAAATTATTTACAAAAGCATTGTTTTGACTACGATGGCAGAAATCAAGTACGTTTTTATTTTTCTAGACAATGCATATTTTTATATTAAGAGTAGGTAGGAATTTAGTTGAAGGAAAATGCAATAGTTCCGGATTATTCCGGCCCGGAAACAATTTCACACGGAACCATCCCAGTTCTGCCCATCGGTAAATCAAAATCGACTATCTTACCACGTAATTATAATACTAATTAATTACTCTAAATGTACAATATTGATTACCACTGATTGACTTTTAATTAGAAATATTATCCTACTTAATATACGTTACCGAGTTTAAGATTATATCTTTTTAATAACCCTAAAAGCTTCGATATTAGGCTCTAATTAAAAATATATACGAGGGAAATGTATTTATAAATTAATTTAAAACTCTTTGGTTTTTGTTAATATTAGTGAAGTTAATATGTTTTGAGTATTAGCAATTCCTCAAAGCTCTAGGATCTTGGTTAAAGGGCTGTTCACAATTTACGTCACTTTTTTTTGCTATTTTTATACACCCTTCCCCACAGTCAATTAAAATGGGAACATAAGGTAAACTAAATTAAATTGTTTGATATTAACAAATTTAAAAAATCTATATAAAATATTTTACTATTCCTTAAAACTACTTTTGTTTGATTAAGGCAGTCGTCCCTCCGAAGTGACTCATCGATTTCGTGCTTTTTAGCACTCTTCAGAGCCACATATCGGACAAGGGCAAATAAGAAAATCAAATCCTTTTCATATATCTCTATATGGAGTTTAAAAATTGTTGTAAGGAATAGTAAACACAGCTAGCGATATCTACTGTTAAAAGAGGAGACTGGATAAACCTATCGACAGTATATAAGGTAGTCATTGTCAGAAAATTCTTGGATAAAAATATGTCTTATGAAAATTTAAGAAACTCTGAAAATGTCCCTTGAAATTTCCGTCCGTCCGTCCGTCCGATGACACGTTTTTTGTGAACACGAAAACTCGAGAACAAATAATTAAAACAAAACAAATAATGACTAGAAATTTTTAGGAAAAATTAATTTTTATGAGAGAAAAATTCCTTTGTTTGGACTTTTTTTAAAAGCCCAAAAACAAAAATTATTTGGAGTTAAACTCTAAAAACAACTGAAAAAACTAAGATTAAAAAAAAGAATTGTTGAAAAAAAAAATATTTTTTAATTTTTTATTGAAAAAAAAAATTGAACTTTTTTTAATATTTTTGTTTGTGAAAAAATAGTTATTTTCTTAACTAGTGTATTAAGTGAATAAAATCACTTAATACACGAGTTGAGAATTTAATTTTATCCAACATCTTTTATTTTTAAATAAAAATTTATAATTTTGCGAAAAATTATGTCAAAAATATTAAGATTAAGATTTCTTAATACTAAAATAATAGGTAGCCATGGCCTAAGTACGCCTATTAAAAATAAACAATTGCTAGTTTTAAATTTCTTGAAAACGTCAAAATGGACGCGGTGATGACAGAATTTTTAATAAAAACAGTATTTTATTTAAAAACTAAAGAATAATTTGGAGTTTTCTTTAATTTTTATGGTTTAGTTAACGTGCTTCTATTTATAGAATAGTTATAATACTTAATTAATAGGGTATGTAACTAATTTTGGGTGAGATCAAAAGCTGTACGTAAAAGAGTGGGTGAAAAATTTTTTAGTCACTAGTGGAAAAAAACTCACTCAAAACAAGTGTTTCTGTGAAGGTGTTGGATAAAAGTATTTGAAATTTTCATTTCTCGAACAAAAAAATGTTTTTTTTTTCGTTTTTATATTATTTTAACTTCTTATTTGGTTATGTTATGTACTTCACGGCTTGTTTAATTTTATATTTTTGCTTTTTTTTCTATAAAAATCCAAGCAAAAATAGAAAATATTTGGCAGTTTAAAAATAGAAAACAGTTTGCAATCTATTATGCTAAAATTTGGCGGCAAAGTCCGTTAGAATCAAGACGCGTGCCCTTTTCTTAAGACGCTGGGGGAATTTCTTTAAGACGTTGTGAGAAACTAGAAGGCTGGCCTTGAAGGAGGGTAAATCAAAAAGCAGCTGGTAAATGCATTGTAAACGTTCAACGTCTTTTGCCTTTAAGAAACCGCTTTGTGTGACTTACTTACCTGGTGAGAATAAAATTGTTTTCCTAATCTACCGGGGTGTTTGAAATTTTTCGCAAAACTAGTTATTTATTTAAATTTATTCAAGATTTAAATATATAGTAGGTACTAGGTAGTATTTTTTGTTAGAGATACCAGGCAGAACTAGTTTTTTTACACTCCTATCTTGTAAAATGAATAAGAAATTATTTTAATTTAAAAAAAAAATGCCTTTTAAAATGTTAAAAGTAAAAACTTTACGTTTTAGTTATCAAAAATATTAATTTAAAAAAATAATTTTTACACCCTTTTTCACTTTAAAGTAAAAGTATTGTCCCTTACTTTCTTATTTTAATGTTTTCTTAATAAAATTATAACATTTCCCTTTATATTGTTGAAAAATATCAATATATTAAAAGAATTCTTTTTAAAATAACCAGTTTTTGTATTCAAATCATTTACAAGTTTAAATTATTTAAGAGGAAACATTTTTCAAATTACAATGAATATTTTTATTTTTACAATGACTTATAAAATATAACTTTTGTTTGATTTTACAAAGATTTTTCTCTGAGTGTAAACCATTTAAAAATGACAATTATATAAAAAATAATTTACCCAACCGTTTTATTTTATGGAATATTGGATTTTATTTAAAAATTGGTAAAGTAATAAAAATCCAAGATAAGATCCAAACCAAAAGGAAAAATATTTAGTTCTTCAAACTTTTAAGCTGTAAAATTTTATCTTTTTGAAAGAAATATTGTGCTGATATTCCAAAGAGTTGTGAATGACCTTGATTTTTACAAAACCCTATAGTTGTTATTTTACTATTTTAAACGGAATTTAAGTAGACCATCTCAATTTCAGAACTATTAAAATTTAAATATTTGTCGCAAACTATAAAATTTTAAATGCCCCTTACTTCAGAAATATAAAACAGTGCAATAGATCTTTAATATATATTATATAAATATTCTGTTAACCTTTTATACCCAGGTAGCAAGGGATGTTATATTACAAGAAATTAACATCACTTTTGGGTGTATTTTTAAACTAAATCATAACATCACATAATATTGAAAAATAACATGTATTTAACATCACATTTGCAACGTAACACGTGTGACGTGACAACCATGTCATTTAATAACAAATATTTAGCAACGCTGTGAATATATCGCATGTCACATATTAACGTGGTTTTCACGTGAACGTCATGTTATTTTGCTTCTCACCGACGTTCGAAGCAAAAAAATCGATATAAGATGATGTTGATAGAGTAAATTATTATAAGGAAATTGTATACATATTATACGATTTCCAATGGATAGGGGGCTCTTCCGGGCTTCTCAAGACCACGGACACGGATTAAAGGAATATATTCTCCGCTTAATCTGCAATTTCGTATTTAGTATCTATCTGTTTCAATCTGTGATTGTTTTAATTAGTGATTGATTTTAAATCCGATTTTTTTATAGGGTTATAGCGTTTTTAATGGTTTTAGGGCCACTTGCACCAAATTTTGGTACGGGATTAACTCAGCTAAACCGAGTTTAAGTTAAAAATGCTGCGTTCTGATTGGTCAGCTGTCAATTTAATACAAGTTTAAAGTTAAAACAGCATTGGTGCAAGTGGCCCTTAATTTAGAAAAAGCTAGAATATTATTTAAATATTAAAGTACCAGTAACGGCATCCATAAAATATTAGATATATCAGGAATGTGGATTTATGATGTTAAAAACACCTTATTTCGGGATGTCATTGTGTGATGTTATTAGGGGCGGACTTAGGACATCCCCACCATGCTACATTCTTGTTAAATGAGACTACAATCTTAACATCACATGTCACATATTAACGTGACTTTCACGTGAATGTCATGTTATTTTGCTACCTGGGTAAATATGGGGAAAGGTAGGCAAATGGGGAAAATACAATATTTTTTCACAAAAAAATGATAATTAATGCTATATAGGGGTTATTGAGGTTGCTATAATTGAATTTGTTAATAAAAATTTTCACACTCTACCCCTACCGGGGTAGAATGGTAGGGGTTTTCGGGGTCGAAGGATCTAAATCTGATAATCATATTTTTCTAATTTCACCCCCTGGGGTAGTTTTTGTGAAAATTGGTATATTAGGGTTTTTGAGGTTGCTGAAAGCAAATCTGCTAATAAAAAAACTAACCCCATGTGGGGCGGGTGGTAGTTTTCATGAAAATTGGTATATTGGGGTTTTTAAGGTTTCTAAAAGTGAATCTGATAATAAAAAATACATTTCACAGGCGGAGGTGAAAAATGGGAAAGCTCTTTTACCGGGCAGTGTATTTTTAGTAGTCACGTTTTACTTATTTTACTTATTTTTTAATTTTGGTGGCCCCGTGTTTTTTCATCTGTATCCAGTTGGGCCCAACTGGCTCTCAGCGCGGCGGCTCTGAAATTAAGTGGCAATTAATATTTAAGAAATACCCATGGAAGTGTAGTTAGCAACAATCTGTTTGGACTAATTAATAGTTGTATTATATAATAATACAAATGTTTGTGTTTAAGCGGTATTAATATTACCTAAACATGGTAGTGTCGTGTCATTGAATTCAAACGCCAATTATAGGCCAATTGGGCATGCATAATTAATATGCCAGTATTAGCTATGGTAAAATAATAACGATACACAACTGTTGCTTTCAGTGACTGAGTTAGCCAAATGGCCGTAAAATCTCACAGTTTTACTATGAGTCAAAGTTAGTTACAGCGTGGCCTTTGAAAGGGACGGGTGTAGCCTTCTTAGCACATTCCAGTGCAGCGAATTCGCCATCTTTTATGATGTGCCTTGTGTATTTTTGTTTTGCCATCTTCTATGATGTGCCTAGAGTATTTTTATATTAATATATTATGTACAAGTTAAAGTGAACCATATATTTATGGTTATTAATCGTGTGAATTGTTGAATTTTAAGTTAATAATAATGGACGTTTGAAGATAATTTTTTTGTGTGTTTTTAATGATAACTTTTTATATTAGCGTGGAAATTACTACTGCAGTAATTTATCAGAGATAGTCGGTTGTTTTTAAAATGCGTAATAAAAACTGCAGCTGACGTCATCATGCATCTAGCTTTTTGGCGCAACTAGAAAATGGCCACAATAAACCGATTTTTAATGGGTAAAAACGGTTGATATTTAATTTTTGACAGTTTTACGAAAATTAAGGTTCTTTATATTCATTTAAAGTAAATTTATCCGCTTGGTAGATTATCTCGGTCGCATAGCAACCACCAATAATAAACAGCATTCGGCACTTATCTTGTCGGTAACGTTAACAGAGACTTTACTTTTTGGTGAAATAATGGCCCTAAGTAGCATACAATCTATAAGGTTCCATAATAACCCAAAACTTTTTACACTGTCCATCGTTTATTGCACAATACTAAAAGTGGGACCTTGTTACGTTACTGCACAGATATATAGTCAAAAGATAATATATTTTTGCAAAACTGCCTATCTACAATATTAAACCGCATGTCCTGACAACACCACCTGGCGTCCACCTCCAACAATATTTTTTTACATACGCATTCTTTTTTTTTAACCATAAATGCAGATCTCATAGACTTTTTTATACTCTTCGTTTTCTCATAAAATAAAATACAATTTATTTTTTGATATTATTTTAAATAGTACATTAATTAATTAATAAATAAAAACCGAAAGCAAAAAGAAATTATTCAGAAAATTCTGAGCAGTTGTTAATAAATTATTCACAATTTAAATTGGAATATTCTTGAGGGATTTTTGAAATTAAGTATAATTAATCTTATAAAACAAAGTTAACTTGTGGAAAGCTTTTCACTTTATGTTATCTTCTTACATCACTCTGTATTTTAAGTTAAAGATATATAAATTTACCCAAAAGGGATTCTACGACCACTGCTCTACTTAAGGCACATTTAAATACAATTGCGGGCCGTTTTCGCAGATAACTAATCCAAGTTAATATATTTCGAAAGTACCTGAATTTCTTTGACCCTTTAAAAGTTCACACCCGCATAAGAATTTACATTTATAAGAATCACGCTTCAATAAAACACCTGCCTTGAGCTATTTGCTGCGTTTTAATATTTAAGCGATAGTCATTATTTTCAAATTTTATACCATTAAAAACAGAAAAAAAAAATCTAAATCCAAATAAACAAATTTAACCATATTTTTATTGATTTAAAATTCTACTTTTTCAAATTAAACAAAAAATTTATTTATTTATCGTTTTTATTTATAAATAAAATATCTTTTATCCACGGCCGTGATTAATAGGCCTTTTCATCACAGGTCTGTAAAAATGAACCGATTAAACTTTAAAACGGTCGTGGATAAATTATTGTATTCTACTAGTATAATAGCTATTAATCAATCGGGTGATCAGGCCACTCTCCAATCAGCTCGTGTCCCAAAGTTCACCCTCATTGATTAATAGCAATTATTATACACTCATTGAATACATGGCGGCACAACAAGCCAATCACGGCATCGCATGGCTATGTACTTATTTTCTTATGCAAAGGAATAAATGAATAGGCACTTAGATACAATATAAATAAGAATCATCATCATTATAAAAATACAATTAAAATATTCAACTTTCGAAAACATAGCTCACCTTTTTGATAGATTTAAAATATTTCTATATGACTAATAAATAAATATAAATATTATTTTATTCATTTATTTGTATTGATAGCAAATACATTATTTTATATTTTGATCGCCCCTGTATTAAAAAAAGAAAGAAACGATGGCCAAGAATCGGGGACCCTTATTTAGTTTACTATCTGAACAATACCGTATGCAAGCAGAGGGGCAGATGTTTAAATCGTTAGCAAAACGAAAAACCGTTACAAACTAACTTGGGATAAATTTCCAACAAAATATTTTTATATATTCCGAGGATATTCACCCCTTTGTTTGTAGGTAAATGAATTTGACGTGAAGGTATTTAAAATTTGCATATTAGAGTCTATTTTTTATTTTTATTTCTTGCTGAAAACAATCATGGGTAAAGTACAAAGATAAACCTTATTTTGTACTAAATAATTTTAAATAATACATTGAGGGTATGACCCCTTCTAACTCTTTATTTTAAAAGATAGATAGATATTTAGTTAACACTTCTTATTTTTTAAATAAGAATTTTAAAACTTAATTTTTTAAATATTTACCAAATTGCATTTTTAGTGTTTTGGATGTAATTTTGTATATGTTTTCCTGGAAAGGGCCTATCCAAAGACTCGCATAACAAGCATATTACATAAGAATGCGATGCCAGGATTCGCTTGATGTGTCGTAATGTAATGGTTGTTATGCAAGCCTCTGGATAGGCCTTAAGTTGTAATTGTAACCTAAAAATTTAACGTTTTCCTTGTGTGCAATATAATTTAGGTTTTTACAATATATAGAATGTGCTAATTTAGTGTGAGTATATGAAGAATAAACTAAAATAGTACCTTTTTCAATACAATACAAAATAACATTAAGTATAACCATTTTTGTATGTAACTTTTTCTTCTATTATTAGCTTTAACGACGGTTAATCATTTTCATAGACAAAAACCAATGATGTAGCTTAAAAATCGCTGGAATTTTAAACTACTATCTTGCATATTTGGATGGACTATAGTTTTAAATGTGGCAGACTTGTCATAACTTAAGGAATATATCTTTTAACATCAACACATTTCAAAGAAAACAATCATATTTTTGAGTAATATATATAGCACATATAATTAATCTTAAAATTTGGATCATAATTGCCTATCTCAGTAATTTTAACAATCCAATTTTAAAAAATGAATCTTGTATTCTAACGTTGAAGTGTCAAATTTTATTATGTTAGCGCGAACAGTGGAGTTCGTAGCAGAAATATAATTGCCACTAGAGTATATTATAGACTCAATCCTATACAACGACAAATAATATGAGCTAGATTATTAAAGTGGCACACAGAACAATTTAACTTCCATTTTATTACTATTAAAGAGATACACAAGTTAATTAAGAATTTTACCCCGTTTTATGTGTGCATGACAGTTCATTTTGTTTTATACTAGTAATTAGTAGAGCTGTGAAGATTAATATACCTTATTACATAGTACATCATAGAATACTCTTCGCGCACTTTTTTAGGAAAAATTGCATTAAGGATGCTAGTAGCATCATGCTACCATAAAGACTTATTGGATACAATCTACAGTCTGTTCAACAAGTCTTCAATATTTATTGATTTTATTCATTTTTTTTACATTAAAGTAGATAAAAAATGCTTTCTCTCGTACTAAGTATACCGTGAAATCTCCGTTGTTACCAAGAATACCTTAAAGCCTTTTTGGCATACTTTCTGCGTATTTTACTGTCAACGACCTACATTTATCAGAAATGGCTGCTGCGAGCTGCTTCAAATTCAGCAGTTTTGTTCCTTCAACTTTGGACTTCAAAAGCCCCCAAACGTTTTCGATCGGATTTGCATCCGGTGGTTGTGAAGGCCAAAGTAACGTCGTGATACCATTTTTTCTCTTCCATTCGGTGCAGAGTGGACTGCGATGTTTTGGATCATTGTCCTTTTTCAATATCCAATATTCGTTTTTGGATCTAAACATCCTACATGAGATTTAAGCTGTAAAATATGGCGAAGATGCCTTTTGAATTTTTCGAATAATCAAAAACACGCTCTTGTTGAATAGACTGTATCTTTACTAACCGGTTAACCAACGTCATTTAAAACTTATTCAGAATTAGCCTTTCGATTAATTTTTTAAATTTAATTTAATGCCTTGGGGCTTATTCCTTTTTTCGAATATTTAAAGGAAACATTAAATTATTTATATTTTTTCCTAAAAATTAAAAATAAATTTTAACTTATGTATACTAGAATGTTTTAAGAGCAAATGTCTGTAAACTACAATCTTAATGTCTTACTATTTCCTGTCACCTAGAACTACATCAAAATGTATAACTGCAGTATCATATATTTCGATTTTGAATATCTATGCATATAAATATAAACACAAACAAATTTAAAATATTTTTATTAAATTTAGTCCAATCTTTGAAAATTAGTTCATGAAAGTGTATACTTGCTTCTAGTATACTTATTTTAATATATATTACGTTCATTAGTGTACGAAGAGTGTTAAAAAAAGAACACCAACTAATTTATTTATTTTTTGTTACAGAGAATTCTACTATATCCAAATGGAGAAGTATGCAAGACAAGCTGTATCGGAGGGTGTTAAAAATTCTGATGATATCCACGTCGGTGGAGATTCAGAATTGTACCGAGTGCTCAATTTGCACTACAACCGAAATAATCACATCGAGGTATGGGGCCCTCAGGTTCGTGAAACCGCGAGACATCTTTCAAATAATAACTTTTTTATTATTGCTTATTATATTTGATTCGCATGAATTAGTATTAGTATTTTTTAACCGCTTAATAAAATAAATATCTGAACTAAAATAATACAAAAAATTTACTTCCGGCAAAATTAGTAAAGAAACATCGGCAAGGTCTATTTTTTTGTCAACATGTCCGTTTAGTAAACGTTTACTCTACGCATATACGTTAATTTACGCATAGTTAACGTTTAATAAGCAGATATTTTAACAAAAATAGACCTTTGTTTTTACTGGGTTATTAACAAAATGTTAGATTTATTGTTGAAATTTGTTACATTTGATGAACGTGGCCTTTCAGAAATTAAGACTAAAACTAAGAATGTATTCAAAAAAATTAATTTAAACAAATATTCTCTTTATTTTGTTTAAATTATTAGTGTTAATGTTAGTTAATTAAATTGTTGTATTATTTTACCTTTGCTCCTGGTAACTTTTTCTTCTTACACTTTTTTCGTCTTTTTATTTTATTAGAATTTAAATGCACTTATTATTTCTTTTTTATCCTAAATCATTATTATTTATAAGATGTCTTTCGATAAATCACGTATTATTTTTTCATTACATATATTGCTAATAATTTTTATTTCTCTCACTGTTTTTAAAAATATATTAATATATTACCGAGAATAATTTCATAATTAATTTATGTATAAATATAAACTCCCTAGAAATCCAATGTTAATGTGAAAAAAACATTGAAATATTGGTATTACTTAAAAACTGTTTATATTAACAACCCAATTTTCATATTTATTACTTATTTATGATAATGCATGTGAAACGATTATTATTACTATAGTTATTTTATGACAACAACATAACCTATTATGTATTGATATAATTTCTTTAGATTTAATACATGCTTAGAAAAACTTCATTCGGTAACATATTAAAATAACCATTATGCTTATAAAGTCAACTCTTTATCAATTTTAAAACATTTATTAGAAACTAATTAAACCTTTCTTGTTTTAGGTTCCTTCAAACTTTAGATTTGTAGTGGAACAAACTCTTAGGGAATTCTTCAAGGCAATCCAAGAAGGCCGAGACGCTGAGCAATCCTGGAAAAAATCTATCTACAAGATTATTTCCAGGCTGGATGACCCCGTTCCAGAGTACTTCAAATCCCCAAACTTCCTCGAGCAACTCGAGTGACCGGCATGTGATGCCAACCAAAATCAAATACCAAACGGTAACGAATGGTTGCCATTTGGTATGGTGCGTTAGAAATGCTCTAACGCAATAAACACCTAGAATCGGTGACAAGTTTCAAAAACTGTCAACAAATTTTGTTGTATTTTTTTAAATGGACCTTGAAGAGGTCAAGAAGTTCAAGAGGAACCTTGCCATCTTTAAAGCCATTTTGGACTTGTTATTTAAATATGGTTAACAAAAAGACAATTAGAATTTGTGCCTCAGGGCTGATACGTTCGTTGTGACGAACAGTGAATCAATCAATTTTACCAGTGAATTTTACCTGAATTATCCGGATTTCCGGGTATAACCGGCGTCAAGTCCTAAGTTTTTTTAAACCAGCAGTTAGCAAAGTTCAAAATCTGCACTGTTTTTCCGTTTACTTTTGGCATGTTTTTGTTTATTGCCACTGTAAACTGTGCTGTGGCGTTCGCATACCTGTATATATCTATATTGTATATAGTATTTATCACTTATCTTTAATTTATATAAATTTATAATATTATCATTCCTAACCAAAGTTATATTTTTGCTAGTCGTTTTCATAAAACCTTCCATTCTGGATCGTTTTATATTTTGTTAGGTGAGAACTGTAAGGTTTTAAGTTGGCATGTAATTAAAAATTCTTGATGTAGTTTACTAAGTTTTTTTTTATGTTTTCCATACAAAACTAACTTAGTACACTTTAAACATAATATAAAGAGTTTTAAATGGACATTACACAAATTATTTTCAGGCTATAAGCTGACAAGTCTTTTGAAATATAAACAGACTTGGATGTTCTTGGAATTGGCATAATTTTGACCTAGAATATTATGGTTTTTACCTCACAATTATTTTTATTATTTTATTGGCCTGCTATCATACTTTTAAAAATATCTAAAATTATTGGAAACAAGATTTAAGGATCCGTAATACTAAAATTATTGGATAATTACGATTATATTAAATAGCTATATCTCATATAAAATAAATTATTATTGAATATTTTTTTAACAGATCGTATCACCATCACTATTAATATATTTAATTTTTTTCATTTAATTTAGGCAAAACCAAACTTCTGGGTTGATAAAATACTTAGCTCCAGTTAGTTCTAAATTAAATAAATTAAAATAACAAACTTTTAGAATAAAAAGCACTCCAAATTTTACAGATAAAATGCTTGCACAAGCATAACAGGATATATACTTCAACCAAATGATACGACCTGTTAGAGTCTCGACATGTTCGTCATTTCAAATTAAAATTTTTAAATATTATAATATAGATTCCGTAGTGAAACAATTTTTAAGCACCAATTTCTTAAACAACTATTCTATAAAAAAATCAGACTTTTCGTAAAAATAAGAATAATACAAAACTTATGGAAATATTATTTGCTTTGGTATATTATCTAACCTTACATCTTGTTTCCCACTGCTTTTCAATTTCTATTTAGTATGTCAGCAATTCCAAATATATACATTATATTTTTTCTTGTATTAAATACAGAAAAAATATAATTTATAACCTTATATTAAGCAGATATGCCTTCTCAATCTATTTTTTTATAAAAAAAACTTGAACCTCATTTTTATAATTTATAAAAATAATTCTAGACTTTCTATTTGCTTTTAAGAATTTTGTTTAGTCAATTCACCAATGGAAATATAATGTGCTGACGAGCCAGGAGTAAGGTTTGTAGTACACGTTTAGGATAAATTGAATAAGGCAATTCTTTTCAGAATTATTTATTTTAAAATAGTTTTAAATAAATCGAAAGCCTAGAATATTTGTAAAATTTATACTTTGCAGATATTTTTTGAATTTTTATAGATACTGAAAAAGCATCCCTTTCAATAGATATATTAAATTTTTAGACGTTATTTGATTCTTTGGATCTGAATTTCAAAATTTGTAATATATTGTTCAAAAATATTTGTATATATTTCGGAAATGTGATAAATTAATATATAGTTAATTTTGTATATAGTTGTGATAAATCATATTCAAAATTATATTATATTATAAAAAAAAAACTATTTGAAAGGTTTGCGTTTCAGTATCTAATTTAAATCATCAATTAAAGCTTCCACGTTTAAAACTAACTATTGTCTTTTTTTTTTCTAAATTGACTGCATTGCAATTCTTATACCATATTATTGACCTTAATTTTGAAAAAAAAAATTAGATAGGATATTTTGAACAACGAGGCTTTAATTTTAGAAGTTTATCCAATTATAATTTTCGTATGATTTGTGTTTTTTGTTTTGTTAATTTTTGTATTTACTTTTTAACTTTTCAAGACTAGTTGCTATTTTAAATGTATGTTAGCATATCTACTTAATATTTTTTATTTTTAGTTTAATTTTTTTCACTTGCACAAATTTTAGTGTAGATTCGAACCACGATCTCGCAAACACCGTGTGAGGCAACTAGTCAATAATATAAATAAATTATACTTGTATTATTTAAATTTTTTGTTTTTATTTTTTTTTTCGGACAAATCTTTATTTTTCTTTGTTTTCTACTTTTTGGTTTACAGTCTTATAAGCTTATTGCACCTGGCTGCTAATCTTTTAAACTTCATATGTCTAATCCATTAAAATTTTTTTTAGTGTATTTTTTTGGTAAATTTAGCTAAAAACTTTAGAACGAAACCAAGAACTTGGGCCGGATTTACTTAAGTTGCCGTCCAGGCAATATTTCACATGAAAAAAGCCCCATTTCAGAAAAAGTTAACCCTAAACTTCAACTGCGCAGATGCGAGCACCCTTGTTAAAGACCACGATTAATAAAAAATAAAAAACAAAAACTTTTCGCAAAAAAAATGAACCGACTTCTATGTCGCACTGTTAATGCGTTGTGACGTCATTATCTTAAAGATAAATTTCTAAAAAATAAAAGTAATATTTTTATTACAGCGCCCAGGAGTCCACCAACATTTTTTTAAACGAAATACTAAAAAAAATCTTTGTTAAACTTTAAGCGTGAAGTAATAATAAAATAACGCCTTATGGTAAAATCACAAAATTTATCATTTTCTCTTGGTATTATAATATTACAAGTCCAGAGAATCAAGTTTAGCGGCATTTAAAAGATTTTTAGTCTGCCGTAATATTTGAGTGACCGCTTAATCAAGTTATCCGGCTTATTCGAGTTATCCGATATTTCTCTAAAAATTTGGTTAGTATTAGAACCAAATTAAGCCGTTTTTAAGTGAAATTGCATTAAAATGATTAGATTTATCTAAATTATCCGGCTTACCCGGCATTATCCTAGCGTCAAATTAAAACCGGACCAACTCATGAATACCCTCTTTAAGTTGCAAAAAGTTTCATCAAATTCCGTTCATTCGTTTCAAAGTTATGCGGGAACAAACATAAAAAAAAACAAAGTTACACGTCGAATTGATAACCTCGTTTAAAAAATTGATTTTTTCTGTACTTTATTTACTGTCGCTATTTTTAAATTTTACGGCTCTAGTACTATAATACTGACTAGTGAAAAATCTGGCCCTCGTTATTACTAATAAATATAAGTATTACATTTTCTCAGGCATTTGGCTTAAATTAGTAACTAACTAACCTTCACCTGGGGATAGAAATAATGTCCTCCAGAGGTAAATTTTTCTAATTGTTAAAATAACTTTAAAACTTTTAGTTAAGCTATATTAGCTCACATTAAAAAAAATGATTTCATTAACAGCCAGTGAATGTTTTTATTTAATCAATTCCTTTTTTAATAAACTTCATATTGAATTTGGTTTACCCAGTAATTTGAGTAACTAGCTAAGAATCTAACCAATGACATGAAATCTGACAAATAAAATAGACATTTCCTTGGTTAAATTCTTAGTTAATGTAGTTTAACAACGGCCGTGATTAATAGACCTATAAATCACGGGTCTGTAAAAATAAACCGTTTAAAATTTAGAACGGCCGTAGTTAAAGTGTAGTATTCTACTAGCCTATAATGGCTATTAATCAATTATAATTGATAATTGTATAATAATTATTATACGCTTATTGAATAATATACTATTTTATTATTGGGTAAACTGACCTTAATTTTTTTTAGCTGAAATAATTTTACATGCAGATAGTAAATTTTAACCAATAATATAATAAAAGTTAAATGTGAAAAAACTTACCACGCTCACCGACCGACCGATATTTTAACTATTATTACGTGCACTTTTGGAAAAGTTTAGTACACACAGAAAAAAAAATAATATGAAGTATATGTTACACTTGTTGAAAGTATAAAAATACTTAATATAACCGTATTTATCTAATTGGGAAAAAAATAATAATTTGTGAAGTTCAATTAGCAATTGTTTCCAATAAATTAGAATTATTACTAACTAATCATAAATATCTACTTGCCATCTTTCATTTAAGTTTTCTCAAAACTCAGTACAAGAAATTTTATGATTCAAACCAAGCACTTTTACGTGATTCAAGTTTTAACCTATTGATCTAAGTAAGATACATATTCAACTGCAAGCAAAAAATTTGATTGAAGTAATTAACCTGCTTGAGTATACCGTGCGATTATAAAGTGCCGAACACTTTTTAATGCAAAACTGGCCTTTGCGATGAGTAAAATGCAAGAAAGCTGTGTGCGTTTTACTGGCCACCGAGCTGTTGTACATAGTAATCACATGAGCTTGTCGCGCACAACTCTAACAGAGGCGTGGCTTCAAACGAAGAGTATTTTCTTTTCAAACTGTTCGGCACTTTATAATCGCACTGTACACAAACTTTTAAACCACTTGATCTGAATATTGCCCACTTATTTTTAATAACCATTTCTCTGTGTGTAGAGAATCTAAATATTCGTTGCTCTTCTTCAAAAATAATCAGATATGCCGCTAAAATATTTTATAGTTGTTTTTAGCTAAAATTTACCAAAATGGTAAATATGATTTGAACCATTTCATTTGTTAATAAAACCGAAAAATATTAATTTCTTTGACGTAAAAAGGTAAACCAAAGTTCGGAAAATATTGTTTTGTCCATTTTTTTTTTTTTTTCTTTTTTTTATATGATTTTTAGAATAGGATAAGTATCAGTTTACAGTGGAGTAAATCTCGGGGAATAATAATTATTATAGTAAACATATTAGAGCCACGGCAAAAATTGCCGAAAGAAAAAGAAAAACGTAAAGTGTACATAATTTTGGGCCCAGTATTCCTTCTCTCATCCCACAATAGTAGAGTCACAGAAACAAAGGTCCCGAGATCATTATCTTAGCCTACAGCTAGGCTATGAAATTGTGATTTCGCTGTTCCTAAAAAAATTCTACATTCGAAACTGCCGAAATTCGATAAAGACTGCCATTCATTTACGATATATTTTCAATTTTTATTTTCATTAAAAACGTTTGGTTACGTTTCAAAATTAATGGTTTGGGTGTTATAAATTTTGAGTTCGTTTAGTTTTTCTCGGGACCTACATCTGGTACATATATACAAAAATAATGAAAAACTTTTTTTAAGAAAAATTAAAATGATAAGTATTATCTATAGTTGTTTAGTAGAATAAAAAGTATTTAACGTTGTCTATTGTAAAGTACCCAAAAAGGCGGTCGGTTCTCAAACAATTAAACGCTCGGTTCTTCAAATCCAATCTGTAATTATTAATGAAACGAGTTTTAAAATGTAAATAAGCTTTTCTCCATACAATAGATATATAACTGGTAGTAGTGTGGTTTTCTGGAACCCAGATTTATTTCGACATTTTTAAACCAATCTAGGTATAATTTTATAACTTTAGTTATAAAATCTGTTCATAGTATTTTTTAATGAACCATGTAACTTTTATAAATTTTGCTTCCTTAAAATTAAACTTATATATTCCTAACTGCTAAAAATTCCTTCAAACAAAAAAAAAGGTTAGATTTAAAATAATCATAGCTTTCATTTAAAATATAATTTATTAAAATCGGGTTATAAATAAGTGAGATATGCTAAAAAAAACATTTTAGTGCTTTAAACGCCAATATCTCGACAACAGTGCATTTTAGGAAAAAATAGTTTGTAACATTTTTAGACCAATTTAAAATTATCTTTCATATAACTGCTAAATTAATAAAATACAATAATAATTGCCCTAATTATAACCAAAAAACGCTAAAAATAGGAGTTTCACCCCATTCTTACCCTCTTACCCCCAAGCATTTACCCCCAACATCTAATCAGCTCTTCGAAATACGATAAGAAACAATATGCAAAAAACCGCTTGTCGATATCTTATTTAGAAATGGAGTCATCGAGTTTACAGACAGACAGACTGACGGACGAAAAATTTTTTTTACTGGTTTCGACTCAGAAAGGTCTAAAACGTCAAGAAATGTGAAAAAAAACATGGTCAAAGATTTTGACTTTTCGGTGAAGATTTCAATACATCGGCACTGTTAGTAGCACTAAGTGCCGATGTAACAAAGTAATAAAGTAAGTCGAATTAAATCTTAGGTTCGAGATACCATAATTAGTAAATGCACATATTCGGTGTTAATTTTGAAATACTATAAGAAATAGTGAATCGAGTATCTCTGAGTACAAAAGTTTGGGAACCGGCAGCAAGTGACAAAGGGATAATGAAGAGAATACCCAAGTGCTTTAATTTTAAATTGTTATTTAGAGCAAATCCTGCAGATTTTTACTTGGCTATGGGCCACCGGCGAGCGTGGGGGTTGGGCGCCATCTGTAACTTTTTAGAAAAGTAATATTAAAGGCGTTACTCGTCCACGCTCGCCTGGTCCGTGAACTTGACAAGACCTCAAAAAGTTACTGTTGGTTTTAACAATTCACCCAACTTTAACTTACTCTTACAGATATTACCGATTATGATGACTATTTTTAGGGGTTATTGACAAAATTAAAAATCTGAAGCCAAAAATTTATTTTATATTTAGCAAAAAATTGCATTTTTTCACTGTCGATTTAGTGGAAAAGGCTATAAAATTATAAATCTCAAAGTAAAGCAATACAAAAAACTTTCCTAGTTTTTCTTAAATATACTAGCGTCTCATCTAATTTCTGCAAATAAGAAGTAATAGAATAAATAAATAGTAATAACGAGTTTTTGGCTTCAATTTTTTTATTTAATCCTTTAGCCTTAAGCGAGGACCCCCATTTGTGGTTCTCGCCTCAATTCGCGCGTAGCCGAACAGAAGTCGGCTGCAGTCCCGAATTGTTGAAGACAAATCTAACAGATGAATTCAGAAAAGGCCTGAACAAGGCCCAGGAGGAATTACATTGCTTTCTGGATGAGACTGTATAAGTAATTTTTGAGGTCGCTCCAAGAGCCCCACCTTGTAGGAGGTGTGGGTCGTAGTGTAGTCTCCCTTAGGTAGGACCCCAGCATAATTCCCGTTTTGTTATTGTAATTATAATTAAGGCCACATAGTACAGAGGATCAGATTCACGCGAAACGTGCCACATTCTGTTCCATTCGGTTACCGCTATTTGCCGCCCCTAGTTAGCCTTCAGAATACAACATGGTAACTATGGGATCAGCAAAGGCAGTAACCTTAGACGAGCTTAGATTAATGAGACTGGTGTTCTTATCGTCTGTAAGGTCTGGCCTACATAAAGCGTTTTGCAACTTTTGGCCGTTTCGAGGATTTTCAGTTGAGGATTTTAGTTGTTGCATTATTTGGTTCCATATGCACACACATTGGGCTGACACCTTTGGTAAGCGCTTGCGCAAGCATGCTAAGAGCTTCCGCGAAGCCATGGTATGCGTGTGGAGGTTGATCTTCTTATTATTGTTGTTCAGTTACAGGAGGTACTTTATCTTTACAGGTTCAAAAACACTGTTCGGAAATAAAGCGTTTAGGTCACAGGTTCAAAAATGATAAAAAATATCACGAAAAAAGTACAAGCTTATTTTAAGCACCTCTGCGCCTTAAAATTAAATTTTCGAAGCAAAAATGATGATTATGATGAGTGTGTATAACCAAAATCTGCCTTATTCTATTTTCTTATGACGAAAATCTCCTACCGTTAATAACGGTCCGTTATAGCGCTATTATTTGCTAGTGTATATCGTTCTTCATCACCTGACACTGACGTTTTTTAACCATTTTCCATAAAATTAATTATCAACTAATCTAGTCCAATATGTAATACATAGAATTTTGTGTGGGTTGTAGTATACATGTACAATTGTTGGTAACTCACCGGGTGTCTCCGTTCAATTAGTATCTTGTATTCTCATCATTTTATAAACTATGTTCATTAACCGTTAACTTAAGTTACAGCGTAGCCTACTAGTCATGTATAAAGTTTTCATTTACTCAGGATATTTTGGAACAGATTTAATACGACTTTCGTAAAATAAAATTTTTATTTTTAAGTTGGTTGTAGGTTCTTAAGGATCGTTTTGACCAAATAAAAAAACATATATACACCGGGTGTCCCAACTCTATTTACCCAACGATTTTCTCGAAAACTTAAAAAGATAATCAAATTCTGTGAAAACCATCTTAAATAAGACAACTTAAACTATCTTTAAGCATATAATTGATACTTTCAACTCTTAAAATGTGGGCAGGGGGCATAGGAGTAATTTTGTAAATGGGGGAGGGGGTCGTGTAACACATTATTTTAAAGCTTATTAAATTCTCCATTTAACTATATATTTTTTATTTTTTTTTTACATTTTTTTTTGGGTTTAAAACAGGGTTGAAAATGGGTACTTTTGTCAAAATTACTCTAAAAAAATCAAACAATTTTTTAAAAGTTACTAATTTCATGAAACCTTAAAAAAATGTTTAAAAAAAATAAACAATATACAGTCTAATAGAGAATTTTATTTGCTTTAAAATGATGTATCACACGGCCCCCCTTTCCATTAAAAAAAACTCCCCCCTGTACCCCTGCCCACATTTTGAGAGCTGAAAGTATCAAATATATGCTAAAAGATAGTTTAAGCTATCTAATTTAAGGTGGTTTTCGCAGAACTTGATTATCTCTTTTAGTTTTCGAGAAAATCTCTGGGTAAATAGAGTTGGGACACCCGGTATAGATATATCGGTTCGTTTTTGTTTTTAATTTCTTTTATACGTTTGGTAAAAACCAGACCAAGACGAAGAGAAATTTAAAAAGGTACATTTCAGTAATACAAAAATAGCCCTATAAATGTTTTATTTATTTTTTGGTCAAAAATATCCTTGAACAATAAGTAACCAACATAACTAAAATAAAAATTTTCTTTTATAAAAGTGAAATAAAACTTCTTTTCAAGATATCAAGACTCGTAATATAGGTTTTCCACACTCAACGGGGCAGCGGCGACGCATGCGGCGGCTTTCCAGGTCAATCCTTCTCTTTAATCACATATTCCCCTTTGTCGGGGGGGAGGGTGGACAACAGTCCCGCCACCGGTCGGCTCTGCCCGTTACAAAATCCGAAGCAACAGTGCCATAATTTAAAATGTCACCACTCAACCTTTTGATTTAGATATGTAATTTAAGCTCACACACATTACTTTGCGGCAGATCCAGTTTTCAGGAGAGTTCTCAATCTGAAATAGTCACTAAAAAGCCATACAAAACCTGAAGCAATAGATATATGAAGGCAACAAACCAAAAAAGCAGTTTTATCAAAAAAATTTACACCGGAAATTTACTCATTCAAAAATTACACTGGGCCAATTCGTCCGACAAAAAAGTGCCTTCAAAGTTGTTTTTACGAAAAAAAAAAAAAATACAAATTAAGGGCCCCAAATAGACACAATGCCCAACCAAAACTCTCCTGAGATGTGGTCCTGCCGATTGTACTTTTTCTGGTTTATAACAAGAGACACTCGGTTACATAACATAAGATTATTTCATAAATATTATATTGTTATGCTAAGATGGCCGAGCGGCATCCTCGACCGCGAGGTTATACGAGGATGGGCTGAAATGTTTGCGGAATATGGAGATTGGAGGCGAGTGTGCACTGCTGACTCCAAATAATCTATTTTAACTTAATATTATTATACATGCTAAATTTAAACTTAATCGGTTAATTAATATAGAACCTAATATATAATAGCCAATTGTGTGTCAAATTGTATCTTCATCTCTTCAACTTTTCTCTGTTCCTTTCTAAAGACCAAAAGCAGCACATCTAATGTATGTTTTTGTTCAGGGAAAAATTGAGGAGATGAAGATCCGATTTATAACTACAAAAACACAGGTTTCATGTACGTTTCATTCTCAATAAAAAATTGTTACTAAATATAATCCATTCTTGTTATCCAGCTAAATATCCAAAGTTAACCGACGAAACTCAATTTTGTTGTCATTATTTTTTTACATTCTGTTTCTTAATAACTTAAATTAAAAAGTAATAAGCACTTGGGTTAAATATTGGCATGCGTACTCATAATAAGTCAAATAATAGATTTATTGAAGCTAGCAACCATCGCACTCCTCAATCCCCTATTCTTCGAAAGTTTCAGCCCATCCTCGTACTATTTGTGGTATATAGTAACTTTGATTAGAAGTAGATAATAAACATACAGAATCAATGGTTTCAGTTACCCATGTTATACACAGTTTATGTTAGCTGTTATTTGTTATTTGTTGGGTGACCGCAAGCGAATCACCTCCCCGGACCACCATTGGGGGCCATCTCCGTTGACAGATTCCCATGCAGTACATACACTGTAAATATATACATACATGCACCCTTTTGTACATTAAGCGTTCACTCACTAATCCACAAGAAATTCAAAATTATCAGGCACAGTGCCCACGATTTAATTGGACTTTCGTAAAAACAGTATTTAATTTTACAAGTTTTTTACATTGTGTTCATAGACCATGTTAACCGAATTAAAAAGAAAATCTACCTTTTTTCTAATATTGAGATGATCATTTGACGAAAGAAATGCATAGTTTCAAAAGTTAAAATTAAATGTGTTATATTATTTACAGAAAAGTCATTAGTTTTCTAATAATTACAAAATAACTTACCTTAGTGTTTTTTACCCCGGTTTTTTCTATTCGTTGATGTTTTTTTGGGAAGAAGGTTGAAATTAATAATACTCAAACTATTTTCTTAAATCGTGACGTTTCGAGGGTGGTTTCTCTCGTCCTCAGACAAAAACTTAAACCCAGTTTGAATACACGTTAGAGACATACATATAATAAATAAAACATTATTAAGGACTACACAATACTTTTACAGTTATTAATAATAATTTATTACACAAAACGTATCAGCTGACAGACAATTAAAACAATACTTCCTTGACGTTTCGGGGGTGGTTTCCCTCGTCCTTAGACCTTTAATATGAGAAAAAACAATATTAAAATTATATATGAACAAGAGGAAGTATTGTTTTAATTGTCTGTCAGCTGATACGTTTTGTGTAATAAATTATTATTAATAACTGTAAAAGTATTGTGTAGTCCTTAATAATGTTTTATTTATTATATTGTGTGTATATGTATGTCTCTAACGTGTATTCAAACTGGGTTTAAGTTTTTGTCTTAGGACGAGGGAAACCACCCTCGAAACGTCACGATGTAAGAAAATAGTTTGAGTATTATTAATTTCAACCCTCTTCCCAAAAAAACATCAACGAATAAAATAATTTACCTAATTACAATCTTAGATTTTTTTGTCATAGATTCTTTCATTTTGGATATTTTTAACCCAAATTTTGTAGTAAAAATTGTTAAACAAACAGCCCGATAAATTTTCTTATAGTTTGGCCAAATTGATCATTGAGTACGGGTAAAAACTTTTTAAATTAAATTTTGGATTTAGGCAAGTCGAATGAAATCTTCCGGGGCCCGTGTACAGGTTCACCCACCAAATGGCCCCCAAGAACCGTGCAATATGCACCGGGGGGGTCGCATACCGAATCGCTTGCGGTCGTCATCCCTATTAAGTTTATTTTTCATCACCAGATGACTGCTTGGTCTTCCTTGTTAAAAACTCGACAACGACTTAAAAGTGACAATCGTCATAAAGCCACTGAAATGTCAATTTTTCGGCTTCAAAATTACTGGAAATGCATCTGTACCTATCAGAGCATGGATACTTAAAATCGAATTTACCACTCATTTGGCAACTATTCAGAAATAATTTTAGGAATATAAATTAATTAAATATAACTCAACGATGAACTTAATATGGGAAATTTATTAAGTACGTTTGCCCACTCTCCTTTTGTAAATTTTTGTAAAATATTTAGGTTGTAAATGGACACTCAAATCAAAATTTCGTGGCTTATGGTGCTACACACAATAAATTTTTAGAAATTTGATATGTAAAATTACTGTTGATATTTATATGATTATATATTTTATGAATTAATAAATTTGGGTGTCTATAGATATAAGATTTATATAAATTACGTTTTGTAGTGATGTATTGTGAAAATTGTATTATTTATTTTTGTAATATGCTTTGTGTGTGGGTCCGTGGGCAAACAGCTGAGTTATAGAAAAAAAAACAAACGGAACGTGGCTAGGGTTGTCGGGAATGGGTCACATAGTCACTGGTGTCAAACGCCACGAGGCTCCGTACACAGTAATTAATTTCGTTTGGCATTGCGTCGATAGAATCGAATAAGAATGTATATTTAGTACAAAAAAGATGAAAAAAAATCGAGATAGCTCAAAATTTAATTTCCTTTTCCCATCTCCAAACGTATCCGAAAGTTTATATGTGTAAAAATTTAAGAGTATTTTTATATTTATATTGGTGTAAATCAAAATTTGGTATTGACAAAATTATTGTAGAAATTTTAGGTTGATAAATTTAATAAAATTAAGCTTTAGGAATTTTTAAATAAATTTGTATATAAAAATTTATATAATATATATAGAGGGATGGTTTAGAGATGGGATTATGTTGGTTATGCGTTTGCATGGAGGCGTGGCGACGTATACTATACTATATACGTACAAAGTACTCATAGTTGTGCAAAAGCACATCTTCCTACGTTGCTTTTTGTTTATTTAGCGTGTGCCGTATCCATGTTACATTAGACAATTTTACTATTTGGTGTACAGCAATTGTTCCGGCACCCGGGTCCGCCTCTGGATTTGGGCTCACCGGAACGTTGTGAATGTGTTTTCATTGAGCAGTATAATAAATATATACATTTATTTGGAAATGATCTTTTCTTCTATGCAACCTTATCCCTGATCCCATTTTAACTTTCGAATATGTAAGATAAAGAATATTGACATTAAAAAATATCTGACGTTCAGATAAAAGTTTATTTATCAGTAACAAAAAGGAGACACTAAATTAAATGTAAGATTAAAAAATTTTGTTAATCTTTTAAGAATATTTAAAAATATTTATAAGAATATTTAAAAATATATAAATCCAGCAATATAATTTCATTATTATGTATTTTTTTATGTTTAAAATTTTTATTTAAACGAGCTATTTAGTGCGAAAAAAGGAAATTGACAAAAAATATCTAAAAAACTCGGCATTTTTCAAAAAAAAAAATCAGAAAGATTACATTAAAAAAGGAAAAAGTAAAAGAAAATCAAAAAAAAAACTTAAAGTTACGTTAATCGGAATTTTCTTTCAGATCTTTTCGATTTTTTTAAAAGTTTAACCCCCATCCAACTTCTTTGGTTTTGGAGGGATTACTTTTAATATTGGTAGAATTGATCCTTATAATAAAAGTATTTTTTCTGAAAAAGTTACCTTAATCCAATTTTTTTTTCAACTTTGTTTGAGTGTTTTAACCCAGACAGCACATGATATTTTAAAGACGTCTTTTTTAGATCTTAATTATGTCTGGACGCCTAAAGACATAAAAAGGATACCTTATGGACTTCTTTTTAGGGATGTTTAAAAGATATCTGATTATGATGTCTATAAGATGTCTTTTAAGTATCGGTACAAGACGTCTTCGATACTCATCGCTAAAATTAAATTAACCACAATCAACTATAAAAAAAATTACCATTTTTTTTAAAGATCTTTTCTTGAAAAACAAAAAAAATAAAAAAATAAAAAAAAAATTAAAGATCTTTTTTTGACAAAAAAATTACCTCTCATTCTAATTATAGTTACGTTTTTTATATAAATACGACCGTACCTAGCAACGTAAATGGGAGGGGGTATTATGTTGTAAAGTCACCTGTGCAAGGCGTCAGTAAGCCGTCTTAAAAAAGATGTCTTAAAGACGTTACCTTTTGTAACATACGACGTCGTTAAGACGTCTTTAAGATGCATATACGGCGAAAACCGACGTTCTTAAGACGTCTTGAATGACGAGCTAGGACATCTTTAAGATCTCTTTGAGTCATCTTTGTGCTGTCTGGGAAAAGTTTAACCCCCCATAACTTTTTTATTTTTGGGGGATTACTTTTAAAATCAATAGGGATCTTCCCCTCATAGAACATGATTTTTTTTTAATTTTCGAGTCGATCGGATTATTGGTTCTTGAATTATCATGTCCACAAAAAACATGACACCAGACGGACAGACGGATGGACATTAAAAAAAAAGTTGCTTATTTTTTCCCGAAACAAATTTATATCCAAGATTTTTTTGTCTAGGATAATTTTTAAAAATTTTTGAAAATTTGAAACTAACGTATATTATTCTAGCGCAGGCGCTGTAAATAATATAAAAAATACATTTATCCAATGCATACAGATAATAAGACAATTACCAGCTTTATTTTAAATAGATAAACTCAATAATAACCCCCCCGTGGCTTTTACTTTATTGAGTGGATAATTATTTATTTTACCCACTCAACTGTCACTTGTCAAATTATTTTCTTGTAAATGTCATTAAAATTTTTAATAAAAATATGAATTCCTAAGCTATTTATTGGATAAAACCTTGTATGGCACTCATGGGTAAACCGATATTGCCTTCTCGAAAATTAACCTTCTTGGCTGACGCCTCGCAGGTTATTTTTCTCATGGGCAATATCTTACTTTACCCACTAGTACCATAAATAACTATTGTATCATATTTTTGACAACAAATTTGAAGTTAGAATGTCAACAGTTTCAATATAAATCAACCAATCAACTTCGACTTTTTTACCGTTGCGGCCTAGGCCGAAAAATTAAAGTTTTCGTACAGGTTTGTTATACAAAAAGTGGCGCTTATAGATAGAATCGAATAAAAAATCGTTTTTTTTACATTTTATTTTTGTTTTTTTATTTTATTTTATTTTTTTTTTTAATTTTTGTATTTCTGAATTTAAAACAATAAAAATTCGCAAATATTTCAAAGCGCACCACGATCAATCGTAAAAAATCAGAAAAAATGGTAAAAATCGGCTGATCGGTATTCTATTGCATATAACTAAAAGCTAAACAAAAAAATGGGAAAAATAAAGGGTGTTAAAATACAGGATGTTCCAGAACTCGCTTAGAGAAATTTTAGAAGTGATTCTATGTATAAAAATCAGACAAAAATTTCCAAAAAGGTTGGTCAGGAGACCAGTCCTAAGGGAGCTACTGCCCTTCTAAGACTGCCCCTAAGAAAGAGTTTTTATTTAATATCTCTTTTACCCTATTAACCACAGTAACAAATTTTTGCACATGCCTTAACATTGATAAAGGCTATCATTTTTATTAAGTAATTTTAACCAGGGACTTGCAAAATGGGAGGGCTATGTCACTTTGTGGCCCCAAACTTTATTATCTGTATTTTTTTACATTTTCTCAACAAAATATGATTTTTTAGTTAAAAATACATAAAAAAGGTACTCTTAGTATAACACAGTAGAACTAACCGTTTTCGAGAAAATTGCAGTTCAAAATAATATTTTTGGTGAATGCGCAATTTTTTTCCTTATGGATGGCCCGCCCCTGGTTTTTAGAGGGGGCACTACAATCTGTTATTTTGTTATCATTGTCCGTCTATTTTTTTATTTCTTTTTTTATTTAAAAATAACTTTTCGAGGGGTATATACCCGGGTATATACCCGGGTATATACCCGGGTATATCGGTTAATGTCTGAATTTCAGGCATTTGCCGGTATACCCCTCGAAAAAAAAGGCCCTGAAAAAAGTTGTAACCTGAATTCCTTCTGAAAGGTAACCCCTTAAGATTCCTCGGAATTTTCTTTAAGATTAACTCGAAAAATATTGAAAAGGTGGTAAAGTGGAGATTCCCTAGGATTTTCTCGAGAGATTACCTACAATATTTACTTCAATTAGTATAACTAAATTAGGTTCACACCTCGTTTTTTATTTCATTTTAGTTTCTGGACGTTTTATATCCAAAAAATATGATTTCCGTAAAAGAAGTTCTGTCTGTCGTCTGTCGGTCTGTGTGTCCGCGAAATTTTTGACCACGATAACTCAAGAACACTTTGGGCTAAAGTCTTCAAATTTGGACCACAGGTTGATTATCTAAAGTTCTAGGCTGGGATTGTTTTTCGTAAAAATCAGGTTGAATCTAGGCTTTTAGGGGAAAGTATTATTGTGTTTGCAGCAGTATTTTTATTTTTTTTTTTATCGTAAAATTTAACTATAATGGACAATTAAATTAATTTATAATATTAATTATAAGTATTAATTTAATGGCGATTTCTCCCATTAGATTAGACAGGGACAAAAGTTCTACCCAAAAAGGATAGAAGACATACATACACTCCCACTTCCACCCAACCAAACAAATTCTGTATTTGTTCTTTGTTGAACAAATACAATATTTACTTGGCCAAACGAAAAGTGTAACTATTATTTTTATTAAAGAAATTACTGGCGCATTCTAAATTTTAGTAGAATTATCTTATTCTACAGATTCACATTAGCTATGTTCGTTCGTGCCACTCAGTGCTACACTTTCCGGCCAACCAAATAAATACTGTATTTGTTGTATGAAAAACAAATACAGTATTTATTTGATTGGCTGGAAAGTGTGTTACAAATGAGATAGAGATAGGGTAGACGTCTTTTGTTTCATAATTCTAGTTGTAGAGAGCTCCATTTAGACTGGCAGATTTCTATGAAGTATGGTCAATTCATCTAGCGGACGTTCTTGAAAACACATTATTGACAGGGCGCTAGATGATGCAAAAATATTTCCAAAGTATTCTATTATATATTCTATTGTTGATATACTTTGATATTTCAAATGAATAAATCACAAGCAAGAATTCTGCTTTCCCAACTATTTAACATTTTGGCTCCATCTGCCGGCGATTTTGTAAACCGAATGAGCTAGTTTAAGATAACTATATAAAGAAAAAAACAGGTTCTCCACTGAAATGCACATAAACTTTAAGGCCATGAAGTTTGCTTACACTCTACTGGATGGCAGCACAGAATAATAAGATCACACTCGTTTAATATGAGGAGCATACACGGAAACTTTATTTAAATTAAAAGTCAAAGTCTTTTTAAAAAAGCTTATTTGAAACCAAATTTTTTTATTATGGTACTAGTGAGTAAACACAGTTATCTCTAAGAGAAAATTAATTTAACTACATACTTTTAAGTAATTAAATTAATTAAAATTATTTTTTAGTTGCGATATATAGTTTGACACACGGATCTGTGGCTACGGGAAATATGTTTGGAATATGTGTGCAAGTGGGATATGCGACAAAACTTTCTGTCCACGAAAGGGTTAAGAAGTGAAAGTTTGTCAGCGGTCGTCAAAAGTTTTTAATATCTAAACAAAAAAAAAAACGTTATTTTTCTCGCACTTATTTTTTGAGTAAATTTTTTTTTTTTTGGCTTTCTTGTTTAAAATGCAATAACATACCTACTCTTAAAATTTATGCCAGTAAACACCCTATATAATACCTTCAGATGGGGTACACAACAAGATTTTTAAAAGTAGACATTAATTATTTTTTGTTAATTAACAATTTTTCATTCAAAAAGAAATCAAGTTTTTTTTACTTTCAGATTTTTATCGAAAAATTTTTAGTGCCAAAAAGTAATCAGGCTCTTGTTTTATTTTGAACCGTTGCTCCTCATATTATTAATCACATTCTCACCTAAAGAGAAGTTTTTAGTGTTAAATAAGTTTTAATAGAATTAAAAAATATGTATACAAATATTTTTTATTCTGCCTATTCCCAAGAAAAACAATTAATTATAAAATCGAGAAGTTTTTAGTTCAGATCTCTGTTAAAATAAGTAGTGTAACAAAACAGTGTAACTATTCACTAACAGATGTCAGTAAACGACATTTGGATGTAATGTAGCGTCATCTAGCGGAGTGCTATGTCGGTAAAGATATTTTGTGTAGTTTTACTTGTGCTACACACCACTAGATAGAAGTATGGATTTATTCTTATACTGTTAAACCACTTTATTTTTGCCCAAAAATAATATTCCAAAAAATATATTCAATCACATTATAAAAAATATTTTAAAAAATATAATCTTTTAAGAAAAAAAAGTAATTTTTTTTTTAAGAAAAAAAAAGTAAAAAGTAATCTTCACCTTGTCAAAAATATTAAAAGATATATTATCTTTTTTTTTTAAGAAAATAAAAATTATTTTTTTTTTAAGAAAAAAAAGTAAAAAGTAAGCTTCACCGTGACAATGTTCGCACATTGCCGTGACCAGGATTCGAACCTGGGTTACTACGGCCACAACGTAGGGTCCTAACCACTAGACGATCACGGCTATTGAAGGCTTGAAAATTATTTGAAATGTGTATGATAAAACCTGTACATTAATCTACTAAGTGGTTATTGTGTGTAACTTTAAAGAATTTTATTTTAAAAAAATACTATGGTCTCTTTTTTCAAGCAAGATAGTATACTAAAAATCGCACAGTGAATATTTTCAAAACAGATTCGAATATTAGCCGTGGGCAGGATTTGCTCGGGGTGGGGTTATCAAATTCTACAATCTTAAATAAAAGAACCTAAGCAAATTTAATGGTATATTTTAATTTTAAATTAGTCTTTTAAATTTAAATTAAATTTAAAAGTTTAAAAAATGCAGGAAACTTCAGCGCCGCAGACGAAACTTTTTCTAATTTCACGCATAATTCCCAGACAGCACAAAGATGACTTAAAGAGATCTTAAAGATGTCGTAACTCATCTTTCAAGACTTCTTAAGAACGTCGGTTTTGGCCTTATATGCATCTTAACGACGTCGTATGTTACAAAAGGTAACGTCTTTAAGACATATTTTTTAAGACGCCTTACTGACGCCCTGCACAGGCGACTTTACAACATAATAGCCTCTCCCATTTACGTTGCTAAGTACGGTCGTATTGATATAAAAAGCGTGATAAGAATTGATGATTTTTTTTATTTTTTCGTTTTTCGTGAAAAGAAAATTAAAAAAAAATGAAAATAAAATTTTTTTAAATTTTTTTGTTTTTCAAAAAAAGATCTTTAAAAAAAAATGGTAATTTTTTAATAGTTGATTGTAAGTAAAGACGTCTTCTACCGATACTTAAAAGACATCTTATGGACATCATAATCAGATATCTTTTAAACATCCCTAAAAAGAAGTCCATAAGATATCCTTCTTATTAAAACTCTAATTTTCAAACAGTTTTATTATTCCGCCGCAGGCGATAATTTTTCCGATTTTCACGCTTAAAACCTAAAATCTTAGATAAAAAACAAAGGAAAGCCCAGTGCCACAGGCGAAAAATTTTACAAAATTGATGGTCTATTATTTTAAATTTTTCAAAAAATGCAAAAAGAGCTATAGAGCCGCAGGCGAAAGTTTTTACAAATTTCACGCTTAAGTTCTATAATCTTAGACAAAAAAATTTCTACAATATTAGACAAAAAAAAATGTAAGAAAGCTCTAGTGCCACAGGCTATTTCTGCCTTGCTAATTTGAAAGGTCCTATCTGTATATGTTAAACCTATGTAGATAGGACCTTTTAGCTTAGAACGGCAGATTTATTTTACACTTTTATTTAAAAACAGTTTTATAATTCCAATTTCACCAAAATGTAAGAAAGATCTAGCGCCGCAGCCCAAAATTTTTATGAATGAAAATCTAAAAAAAATATCATCCTCTTGTAGTGGGGACCTAATTTTTTTAGGGTAGGTTTCTCATTACTGTTTGTTAGAAGATTTTAAAATTATACTGGTTTGGGCACAAAGTCAATGAGAGGTTAAAATAAAATAAAATAAAATAAAATAAAATAAAATAAAATAAAATAAAATAAAATAAAATAAAATAAAATAAAATAAAATAAAATAAAATAAAATAAAATAAAATAAAATAAAATAAAATAAAATAAAATAAAATAAAATAAAATAAAATAAAATAAAATAAAATAAAATAAAATAAAATAAAATAAAATAAAATAAAATAAAATAAAATAAAATAAAATAAAATAAAATAAAATAAAATAAAATAAAATAAAATAAAATAAAAGAAAGAAAGAAAGAAAAAAAATTGCGCTTTCACCAAAAATATAATTTTGAAGGTAATTCTATGCTAATATATCTCGCTGGGGGGGGGGGCATGGCCCCATGCCCCCCTAAATCTGTTCTTGTAACGTTACTAAAAAGTCCAAACAAGATATTTATACAAATTTACAAATACGAGATTTTTAAAAGAAGTGTTTTGGAATTTTTATTTTTTTGATTTTCGGCAACATTTCCAAAACCCTTCTTTTAAAAATCTCGTATTTGTAAATTTGTATAAATACAGGGTGATCCATAACTGGCATGCCAAAATTTAAGAGGTGATTCTAGATCCAAAAATATAAAAAAAGTTCCTATAAAGGATGGTCCGGAAATGAGCCCTAAGGGATCTAGGGCCCTTTAAAATTGTAATAAAAATAAGGTTTTTAATTAATAACTCGGGTACCGTTTAAGCTAGAGCGGCGAGCTTTTGCATGTATACTAGTATTAATAAGGGCAATAAGTTTATGTTAATTTATTTTTTTAATTTATCCAGAGGCGTGCCCAGACGGACAAAATATATGAGGCTTAAAACATTTTTGCCCCAAACTTTTCTATGTGTATGTTTTTTGGATTTGTTGTAAAAAATATAGATTTCTAGAGTAAAAATACATATAAAATATCATATAGTGTAACACTCTAGGAGCAACCGTTATAAAAAAAAATGCAATTAAGAGGAAGTAACATTTAGTGCCACCAAAAACGTTACTTTTTAAAAGGCTATTACTCCTTTAATATTAAATTTTGGTGTTTTGGTGTATAATACTTTTTTGCTCAGTTTTAAATGAAGAATCACCCTGCAGCATTAAAATTTTATTGGTGCTTTTTTTTTGTTCCCCATTCAATACGTCATCTTCGAAGGGCCGTAGCTCCCTTAGGGCTCATTTCCGGACCAACCTTTATAGAAACTTTTTTCATATTTTTGGATGTAGAATCACCTCTTAAATTTCGGTACGCGAGTTCTGGAACAGGCTGTATCTTGTTTTCTCCTTTTTAAGTGGGTAAAACAGAGAGAGGGTTAACTTAGCCTTATTCGCGTATGGGGGGTGATGGGAGAAGAGGGGGGAGGTAAAAATTATTGCAAAATTTTATTATCACTAAATGAGTGTGTAACTTAATTTTAGTTGTAAATTTTCTCATGTGGGTAAAAACGGGATTTTTTTAATTTTAGGGGTGGGGGTTGGGGGTGGTAAATTTTCTATAAAATTGTATTGAAAAATATTTGACTGTGATCTATTTTTATAAAATTTTGTAAAACTTTTGTGTCAAACTAAAAATATAACCTTAATAAATATTATTTTATTCTATTATTGTATTCATATGATTTTATAAAATATATTAATTTTAGTTTAGCCAACAAGGAAAATAGTCAAAAAATCATTTTAAAAATCAACAGCAACTCGCCAGCCCCCCCCCTGGGTGCTCCAGGGTATTAAATTCTCCATAAAAGGCTGAAGGCATCATCAGTTTTATTTTAATACAAAGGAACCAGTTTTTTTAGTACAAGCAGTTTCAAAGAATTTTAAAACCAAATTATTTAAAAAAAATTCAAATGGGTAGGGGATCAGTTAAAATACAACTTATCATGTTTAGAGCAGCAGCCAGAAATTTTTAGGAATCTAAGTTTTCACATTTCACAGTTTGATGATCACATGGACGGTTCCCGGCGTAAAATAATCGCTAGTACCTACACGGTAAAAATAAATTACATTAAATTACATAGTCCGTAAATGGTAATATGTTGCCATAGACCGGAATGGTAAAAATTACATAGTCCGTAATGGTAATGTTTTGCATACCGGAACAGTAAAAATTACATAGTCCGTAATGGTAATGTTTTGCATAGACCGGAACAGTAAAAATTATATAGTCCAGAATGGTAATATTTTGAAAAAAAAAATATTTACTACTTAGAAAATGTTTGTTCCAAATTACAAGTCTCTAGTCAGAGCTTTTTTGAAATATAGTAGGATAAAGTTCATTTGGTTTAATAAACCAAACAATTTGCACCCTTAATACGAGTATAAACTGTTTACGTGTTTCTTTAAAGATCTGTTGGTTGATATAAATCGTAATTTATAATGAATTTTAGGCTACAAATAAAGCATTTAAATATCGTACATAAATAATATTTACCTTTTTTTACACTTTTAACACTTTAACCTACTAGCAGCATGCGTCGCTATCTCTCTAACAATATCAAAATCAAACGGTCCGTCTCATGATGCGACGCCTTTCTGGTTATTGTCCAAAGCGCACGCGCGTCTTAAAATAACATAGCCCGACATTGTAAAATCATGTAAAAATATGTAAATCAATGTAAATATATATTTTTACATTATTTTACATTCTTTTACATTATTTTACATTCTTTTACATTATTTTACATTCTTTTACATTCTTTTACATTATTTTACTATTCCGTACTATGTAAATTCATGTATTTTTACATTATTTTACATGAAGTTTTTACAGTGTACATAAACAAGATATGAAATAAAAAAATGGTTAATAGAAAGTTGGACTAAAGTCATGTTCCCACTAAGGGAACGTTCAAGTATTACGTAACGCAAATTTTGATCATTTTGGACGCAACAAAAAATGCATCAAAATAAAATCAAAATAAAAAATTATTAGTAAAAAAAAATATTAACTCCAGAAACGAAGATTTAGATACTATGGTCTGTTTTTTCAAGCAAGATAGTAAATGAAAAATCTCACAGTAAATATTTATACAACAGGTTTGAATAGTATATGTTTGTGTATATAATATAGTTATGTTTTGTAAAATAAACTACGCAGTATATTCACACATCCAATATTCGAATGTGTTTTTGAAAATATTCACTGTGCGATTTTTAATTTACTATCTTGCTTGAAGAAACAGACCATAAGTGCCGCATTCGATTTTTTTCAATTTTTACAGAATGATCCTCTTATTATTGACAAGCCGTAAAGCCCATTTTTTGCACGGATCATTTAAAAACTAAAATAATTTCTCTCTTTACTAACACTAGTTTACAAATTTCAACTTTATTTTTATGCGCAACTTTATTTACATGTCTTCTTAAATAAATTTTGATGAGGAATCCAAATCAGTAATGAAAAAAAAAATCTTTGGTTCAGTTTGCTAGATAATTTACCCCAAAGTTTTTATAACGGAAAATTATAGAAATCATATATTTTGGTTTTATCTTTATAAAAATTGTTATCTAGGGGTTTTTAGAGTTGCTGTGTTCATCCCTTAAGTGGGTGCAACCACCCGTTTTTATATTACTTTCCCCACTTTAGTAAAAAAAATGGTAAATTTTTATTGCTTTTTTTACGTTTCCAAACAATAAGATTTTCTTGAAAAAAAAAATCTGTCTGCCGGTCGGTCGGTCTGTAGTTCTGTGTGTCCGGTAAATTTGTGACCACGATAACTCAAGAGCGCTTCGGGCTAAAGACTTTAAATTCGGACCACAGGTTGATATACAATAAAATTGTATAAAAATATATTACATTGTGATGATATCCGAGCCGATCCCAGTTGGGCTGAAGGCATGGGTCACGGATTTGTCTGATTATTTTTTTATGTGTAGTTCACCGATGTCTTAGAAAAACCTTCACCGGATTTTATTCAAAAAGGTCCCGTTTCGAAAATATAATTTTTTTAATTTTTCTTAAAATTTTTTAAATTTGTCAAAAATTTGATATTGGAGTGCAATAAATCGAAAACTATTTAACCTAGAAAATTGCGGTTTTCACCAATAAAATATCCATATTTTTTTCTATTAAATTGCATTAATTTAGTTTCGATGGTTTTTTTCAAGATGGCGGCAAAAAAATTTAAGGCCACTTTTTTTGCCGCCATCTTAAAAAACAAAAAACTATCAATACTAAATTAAATCGATTTAATAGAAAAAGATATGTTTTTTTTATTGGTGAAAACCTCAATTCTCTAGGTTAAATAGTTTTTGAGTTATTGCACGCCAATATCAAATTTTTGAGAAATTTAAAAAAATTTGTTTTTTAGAATTTTATTAAAATACATTTTTTATTGACAGTAGTATTAATAGTTATTTATAATATAAGTTAAGGTTTTCGATTGAGTAGGTTTTTAGAAGCAGAGGGCCGGCCGATGGGGCCAGCCCGAGGGTAATTAACCTACGAAATCGAAATTTAACTTTTTGCCCATGTATTATACAATATTTTTTAATCTATTGTTAATAAATTATTAAAATATACTTAATTTTAAGTTGTAAAAAATATTTTTACTGTAATTATATTACTTATCTAGTTATCCATGACAAATTGCTATCAAATAAAATCGCTAAAAAAACAATTGAATCGTTGCTTTTGCTTGCGGTTTCATTTTCAAATTAAAAAAGTTATAGCTTGGTGATTCATTTTTGTAAAAATATGTCTGTTATGAAAATAATAATACTTCTGAAACCCTTCTATGAATATTATAAATATTGAAATTGATTTTTACAATTGAAATTTTGTGTTTTTAATTTATTTTAGTGGATGAATACAGATTAATCAGTTAACATATATTTTGAGGTTATGTTATAGAAGAAATTTTTGTTTTGTATGAAATGATTATGATAACTGGTCAAAAAGAACAGTTAGTTCAAGACCAAAAGTGACCAAAAGGTCATATTTTTTTACAAATATTACAGTAGGGGTGACCGGGGCTAGTTGTCGCAGGGGTAAGTTGTCGAATTGCTTATATCTTAAAAAGTAAATTATTTTTCTGCGCCAAACCAAGATTAACCGCTGCGTTACAATAGTGCCATTTATCATTTGTAAACTTAAATGCAATAAATTAAAAGAACATCCAGATAAACCAAAAAATGTAAAAATTAAAGAGCACAGTAATTTTTTTGTGGTAAATATTTTTTCTTATTGTTACTGATTTAAAGCATTAAGATAAGAGAATTTTATGTATAATAATAGTTTAAGGTGTATATTATTTGTTGATATTGTCATTTAGGAGTGTTTATTCTTTAATTAGAAAGTACTTGATACATAACGTAAAATTGGCCACTGGGGCTAGTTGTCGCATTTGGTTTGGGGCTAGTTGTCGCATGATCTGGAGATATTTTCATGGTATAACATTTCCTTTTTGGCATTTTTTTATTCAAAACTGTCTAAAAAAGTGAAAATTTGTCGAATAGCAAATAAATTCGTTTATTAAATTATATTAAATTAAAAATAAAATCAATAAAATATTATTTAATTATAAAGTTGGAAATTTTGGCACAAAAGTAAAAAGTTAGATAACAATCAGCTTGTGGGGAGGCACATGTCTTATTAGTTATTTATAATTTTTATAAATGCCTTTATATTTCTTCAAAAAAATATACTCGAAGTGCCTCGACAACGTGCCCCGTGATGGGGCACGTTGTCGCAATTTTCAAGACTTCACAAAAAAAACATAACTCTAATACCCTATAAATTTTTCCATGTTTTTTCTTTAAATAATGTTACTGAAACATGCAGCTAAAATTACCATTAGGTCAATTAAAAAAAATACAAAAATAAAGGAAAAAACTGACTTTGAATGAAAAGTGCGACAATTAGCCCCGGTCACCCCTAAAGATAAAGCATCTTCTTTTAAAAAGCTTAAAATTAACAAGTTTTAGTTAGAGGCCAAAAAAAACTTTTTGACCACAAAGTTAAATTTTCGCCGGTAAAAAATGAACAAAATGTGTGGCTTTTGGAATCAATCTAATAAAAAACTATTTAGCGCTTTAAGCGTCTATCTAACCCCAGTTATGGTGAACCAGAAGTTTCGCAAGGACCATAGATATGCCATTAATTAAAATATCATTATTTTATTATCAACGCGAACGTGTTGCCTGCTTAATTAAGTGGAAATATTGGCCTCAGCTAATGTTTATTGCGAATTTACAACACAGGTCACATATTAAATTCCGAAAATTTAATATCTAAATAAGACAATATAAAATTTAGTGTATATACTAAAGCTATAGCTATAGCTTGAGTAGACTGCAACACAGCCATAATATGGGCCATAAACAACAATGCACGGGAATATAACAAATAGAACACACTATCATATCATAAACGCCCAATCGTGAAGTGGGGACTATTGGATTCCAAACGACATTTTTTTTTTCCAAAAAATTGGTGTAATACTTTATAAGAAAGTTATCTATCTGTCGTTAAAATCAAATGGACAGGAAACAGTGAATAGTACCATTTCATCCTTTTTTGGGAATCATCAGTACTGTGTATCCTGTATGTTGCTAATATTCAAATAAAACGTTAGATAGATATAAAAGCATGGTGCCATCTATTGATGTGGTCACTGTTATCTGTTCACTTGTTCCCAAAAGGCAAATCGCCACAATTTAGGGTGTACAGTAACGTGCATTCAAAATTCCACGGACCTAAACCATTATATGAACCTTTAGCCGGTTAAGAAGAGTTAAATAAGTTAAGAATTGACAGTCTATAAAAATATATACTGCACGTTTGTCGGTTAATAACCGAAAAATATATATAAGAAAGTTATCTATCTGTCGTTATTTAACTCTTCTTAACCGGCTAAAGGTTCATATAATGGTTTAGGTCCGTGGCATTTTGAATGCACGTTACTGTACACCCTAAATTGTGGCGATTTGCCTTTTGGGAACAAGTGAACAGATAACAGTGACCACATCAATAGATGGCACCATGCTTTTATATCTATCTAACGTTTTATTTGAATATTAGCAACATACAGGATACACAGTGCTGATGATTCCCAAAAAAGGATGAAATGGTACTATTCACTGTTTCCTGTCCATTTGATTTTAACGAGATAACTTTCTTATATATATTTTTCGGTTATTAACCGACAAACGTGCAGTATATATTTTTATAGACTGTCAATTCTTAACTTATTTAACTCTTCTTAACCGGCTAAAGGTTCATATAATGGTTTAGGTCCGTGGCATTTTGAATGCACGTTCCTGTACATCCTAAATTGTGGCGATTTGCCTTTTGGGAACAAGTGAACAGATAACAGTGACCACATCAATAGATGGCACCATGCTTTTATATCTAGCTAACGTTTTATTTGAATATTAGCAACATACAGGATACACAGTGCTGATGATTCCCAAAAAAGGATGAAATGGTACTATTCACTGTTTCCTGTCCATTTGATTTTAACGACAGATAGATAACTTTCTTATATATATTTTTCGGTTATTAACCGACAAACGTGCAGTATATATTTTGATAGACTGTCAATTCTTAACTTATGTAATACTTTATATTTTATTTGATCAGTCAATAATTGTTCATTTATTTTTTTTTACTTTTAGCCTTAAGTCAGCATTTAAATATGGTTCAAATATCCTAGGGGAACGTTCAAGTATTACGTAACGCGAAATGTACCAAATTTCATACACTTCATACCTCGGTTCTCGCGTTATTCAAGGCTATAGAGATTTCATATTTTGGCTACCCCCCCTAACACACCCCCTGTTAGGGGGGTAGCCAAAATATGAAATCTCTATAATCTATAATAACGCGAGAACAGGGGTATGAAGTGTATGAATTTTGGTACAATTTGCGTTACGTAATACTTGAACGTTCCCTAGAGCCGAATTTAAGAAAGTTACCGCCCTAGACACTATGCCGTCCCCCTAAAAGGAACAAAACAAGAAAAAAAAATTAAAGAAGAAAAAAAAGGTAATCCATTGTACTCATATGCAAACTTTAGTCTTATTTAATGTCCACAAAAGGTGCTTAACTAAAAATCATCCACCACCTAAAATTTTCGGCTTTTAAAATTTGACGCTCTAGCCAATTTCCTTGTAATTCTTAAGGAGAAATCTGTCCCTATTCCCAAACGAAAACTGTACCATAGAATAAAAAATATGTTTGTTTGGATCCATTTAAAATAGTCCAAACATCTAAACCAAGCATCCAAATTTTTTACTTTTTAGTTATTAGCAAACAGAATCTGTGAAGACAACTAAGGGGCCGTCCATAAAAGACGTCTTCGAAAATTCCGGAATTTCAGACACCCCCCTGCTTGTCCGATTTTGTCCGATTTCCAGACGCCCCCCTCAAAGAACGTCCAAAACGCAGTTGGGTAACCCCCCTTTTTTTCAGATTTTCACTTTTTTTAACATTATTGAATTTGAAAAAGTGGAAAAGTGGAAAATGACCCCCCCTCCTTGTCTGCTTCTGTCCGATTTTGGAGGACATTTTTTATGGATGGCCCCTAATTTAAATCATGATTTTCTAGATTTCTCATTGAGGACTCTTAGGGAACGTTCAAGTATTACGTAATTCAAATTTTGATCATTTTGTACCCCCCCCTGTAACGCTGTTTTCCTATACCATTAACATGGGCGTAACACTCCAAAATGACCCACACCCCCCTAGGAGCGTTACGTAATACTTGAACGTTCCCTTATCACCATTAGTGCAACCTAGCTTCTTTGTAGATAACAGTTACTGTCCCCATAGAACATTATCCTGATCAGATAATGTGTCAACTTACATAGATGATAATATCACATATTATGTAGGCTTTTCGGGATGCCTTGGTTACATTGGTTTTATGATTAACAAGCCGGAAAGCCCGTTCTTCGAACGGGGTAGTTAAAGACTTAAATTAGTTCTCTCTTTACTAACCGTCTTTAATAATATTCCCTGCAATCAAGGGAATAAGGGAGTATTTTAATTTTATATATCAATACCAAATATCGAGATTATAAAGTAAGAGGTCTCTGAGATACGCAAACTTTTAAAAAATGTCTAATCTTTAAATTATTCACCCCTTAAAACCAAAATATCACAATTATTACACTCTTTGGGATCGAATATCGAAAAATCCTGAAACATGTATATTTTCGATTTCGATAAAGAAAATTTATGCCAAATATGAAGATTCTAGGTTAAGAGGTCTCTGAAATACACATACTTTTTAAAAAACCTTTTAACCCCCGTTTCACTCCCTAGGGGTCGAATATCGAAAATTCCTGAAACAAGTATCTTTTCGATTTCGATAAAGAACATTTTTACCAAATATGAAGATTCTAGATCAAGAGGTCTTTGAGATAAGCACACTTTTTAAAAAACCAACATCCGTTTCACCCCCTTAGAGGACGAATATCGAAAATTCTTGAAACACGTATCTTTTCGATTTTGATAAAGAACATTTTTGCCAAATATGAAGATTCTAGGTTAAGAGGTCTCTGAAATACACATACTTTTTAAAAAACCTTTTAACCCCCGTTTCACTCCCTAGGGGTCGAATATCGAAAATTCCTGAAACAAGTATCTTTTCGATTTCGATAAAGAACATTTTTACCAAATATGAAGATTCTAGATCAAGGGGTCTTTGAGATAAGCACACTTTTTAAAAAATCAACATCCGTTTCACCCCCTTAGGGGACGAATATCGAAAATTCTTGAAACACGTATCTTTTCGATTTTGATAAAGAACATTTTTGCCAAATATGAAGATTTTAGATAAAGAGGTCTCTGAGATACGCACACTTTTTAAAAAACCTTCGAACCCCCGTTTCACCCCCTTAGGGGTCGAATATCAAAAAATCCTGAAACATGTATCTTTTTGATGTCGATAAAAAATATTTTTGCCAAATATGAAAATTCTAGATTAAGAGGTCTTTTAGATACGCACACTTTTCAAAAAAGGGTATTATTATAATTTACCACTTTCGACTTAAATGTGACGACTTTTAGATCGAAAAATCCTGAAACACGTCTTTTCGATTTCTATAAAGAACATTTTTGCCAAATATGAAGATTCTAGATTAAGAGGTCTCTGAGATAGGAAAAAAAAACGATTTCACCCCCTTAAGGGTTGAATTTCGAAAAATTGCTTCTTAGTAGGTGCTTACATGATAAAAGGAAAAAACTGACCAAGTTTCAAGTTTCTGGGTCCAGGGGTTTGCGCTGGGCGTATTCTAGTGAAGTGGGTTAGTTAGGATTTTATATAATAGATGATGACAATTCTTCCCTGTTAAAGTAAAGGGCAGAAAGTGACATTGTCTCAAAGGAGCGTTTTCACTTCAACCCAGATGTAATATTTTGAAAACGCTGCTATTGACCAATGTCACTTACTGCCCTTTACTTTATCAGGTCAGTATTGGCATGACCAACGCACTTCAAAAAGGTCTTACATATCTAAAGCTCTTTTGAAATGCTTTGATTTTAACTGTTCATCGTAATTATAACACTGCTTCCGATTAAGATGATGACCCTAGAAGCAACAGGAAAGTAGGTATTAAAATTGTGTACCTAATTTGTATATTTAAAGGAAGAACATTTTCTTTGGACAATATCTTTTCCTGACTCCTTAATCTATTCCAGCAGAAAAAACCTTAATGTTTATTTTTTTTTTCGATTAAAAAATATCACTAATATTATATCAAAAACTTTACACGCTAGAGGCAAGTAATGGATTAAGCGCTCTTCAACAAGGCCGTCAAGGGAAAATTTGGGCCCATAAACTGCGTCCGGGTCCCCGGTAAAATGTTAATAATGGTTTTCCATTATATTAAAGCCCTACCGGGCCCCTCTAAACACTCCAGGCCCAAGAGGAGTCTTCCTGCTCTTTACAGGGGATACGCGAAGGATGTTTTTTTGGGTGGGGGTATTATTTACATAATTTACCACTTTCGACTTAAATATGACGATTTTTACCACCTTAGGGGTCGAATATTGAAAAATCCTGTAACACGTATCTTTTCGATTTCGATAAAGAACATGTTTGCCAAAGATCAAGATTCTAGATTAAGATGTCTCTGAGATAGGCAAATTTTCTAAAAAACCTTTCAACCACCGTTTCACCCCCTTAAGGGTTGAATTTCGAAAAATCGCTTTCAAGGTTCTGGGTCCAGGGGTTTTGGCTGGGCGTATTCTACTGTAGTGGGTTAGTTAGGGTTTTATTTAATAGATGATGACAATTCTGCCCTTTATTTTATCAGGGCAGTATTGGTTTGGACTTCAAAAAAGCCTTATCTATCTAAAGCTTTTTTGAAATGCTTTGATTTTAACTGTACATCGTAATCACACTGCTTCCGATTAAGATGATGACCTAGAAGCAACAGGAAAGTAGGTATTAAAATTGTGTACCTAATTTGTATATTTAAAGGAAGAACATTTTCTTCGGCCAATATCTTTTACTGACTCCTTCTATTCTAGCAGAAAAAACCAGAAATGTTTACAAATCTTTTTTGGGTATCCCACCGCCATGAAGACATACCTGAGATCATCAACTCTATAATTTTCCTAACTGGACAGTAGACTTTCTCAACTCGTGGTTTTGGGGGTGGCGTCTTTCCTACCCGTCACCCCTGGCTCTTTATAAAATATTATAGGATATTGCTGCATAGGGCGCAGAGTATGTATGCATTCGGTAAAAGCCAATTTTTTGTACTTTCCCAGAGGATTTTTTTTTGCTCTACCCCCTTTGGAAGCCAGTGTTTCAGACCTCGCATAATATAACCCGCTGGTATTCGCCCAATTGCAACAAAAGTACTTCGGAATACCTGCCATCAAAACTCACTTCCCGGTGTTATTACCGCATAAAACATAGCTCTAAACTGCAGTCCGCACATGCATTTCCCCCACCGTTGCTAAGTCGTAAAATTAATACCCTTTGCCCCGCGCTGCTGCATTGCCAATGCAACTCACTTCACTTGGCCGTTGTAAGACTGACAGTTGATTTCGCGAGGTCGGCAAAGTGCACCAAAATCGACTATAGTCGCTCCGCAGTTTGCCGGCACATGTATGCAATTCTCTCGGACCGCGTGTGAAGCAAACCTGTTGCTTATAAGTTATATTTGTAGACTGTTTATCACCCAGACACTCGCATTCTTTTGTATTTTCCAAAGAAAATAGACCCAGTTTTTCGCCGCCGGCGTCGTTTAATGTGACTTGACAACAATTGTCAATTACTGACAAACTGCTGTGAACAGTGCAGTGATTTGTGTTCACGGTAATGATGAAAAAAATTCGACCAAAAATATGGACGAGTTAATCCGCAAAAGAACCATGTCCAATGTCACAGTTTTACAGAAGATAGTAAAATCTTTTAAGTACCCATCTCAAATCCTATTATTAAACTCTAAATAGGTATTAGTTTTACAATTTTAGATTCATATCCGTTGTCTTCTGTCAAACTGTGGTAACTACAGTGTGGTTGATTTTGAAGAAATTCTTTTACGGCAGGCCGTTATATTAATACACTGTAAAACAAAAAAAAGGTTGTTAAAGCTTGTCATCATCCCCATCATAAGTTTTTCAACAAAGGTAACTTTTCAGTAAAAATAAATAAAGAATTTCCGTACGGATAAAGAGCAATTGTCTTACCCTTTAGACACATTTTTTACAGTTTATTTAAATAGGTAGAAGTACTACTTTATAAACGTACTATAGTATATAACAAATTGTAATACCAGGGATGTCGCTATGGTTTGGATTGGAGGGAGCGTCTCCGCCCCCAAACACTCCTTTGTTCGAAAAACTGTTTTCTGAGTTGGGAAAATCGCACTTTGCTCTTTTAACTAAATTACATTTACATTTTTACATTTTTGTTTAACCTCGTACTATTCTACTTAATTAAGCATCCCCTGAGCCCAGGACTTGTGTGTGCTAGTACTAGAGGGAACCACCGGCTTTAATTGACTTTCTAACCAATTTATAGGGAGTGTCCGCTTCACTTACGCCTTCGCCAAATTTCATTTATTAATTAACTGAATAAGGCAAATCGGCGCCGGTGAGAATCGAATTCACGCTATTTGTGTAGTAAACTCGACAAGTACGACGCGGTAGTCCACTACACCAATCATCCCATAATTTAGGGTCAACTTTCGTTTGCAGAAAATCAGCTACATTTTCAATTTTTTTTGTTGCCTTTGTAGACCCCCCTGAATCCGAAAATGGTAATCGTTCTTTGCGGAAATGCACCGTTTTTTTTCTATGGCGATTTATTATATATTTTTAGTTTTGGCAAAAAAACGTTATGGAAATCTGTTTTCGTTGGAAATGAAGTATATTCTAGTTATTTGGACCCCCACTAAAACCGAAAATGGTATTTTTTTGTACTGGCAAAAAAACGTTATGTTAAAAATGAAGCATATTATAGTTATTTTGGCCCCCCAGAATCCAAAAATGTTTGGCGATTTTTTATATATTTTTTTTTTGACAAAATCTGTCATCGTTATACTGGAAACTCAATAAAACCTGCAGTGACTCAGTTGCGAATATGTGGTAAAAGGCGAAGATCATGCCAGTTCGGGTGCGACTCGCGTAATTTCGTCGAACTGCAGGTTTTATTGAATATCCAGTATAGAATAAAGTATATTCTAGTTATTTTGGCCCTCCTGGATCCGAAAATGGTAATCGTTCTTTGCGGAATTGCACCATTTTTTTCTATGGCGATTTTTTAATTTTGGCAAAAAACGTTATGAAAATCTGTTATCGTTTGGAATGAAGTATTATCTAGTTAATTTGGACACCCTGAATCCGAAAATTGTAATAGTTCTTTGCGGGAATGCACATTTTTTTGTTTGTCCGCTATTTTAATATTTATTTGGAAAAAATATTATTAATTATATATTTTAAATAAAAAAACATCAAACAGACGCAAAACCAACTTAAACCAACGTTAACATAAACCAACGTCCCCCATAAAAAAAAAACACCAAACCAATAAAAAACCAAACCAACGAAAAAAACCTGTTTTTTTTTTAATAACAGATTACCCTGGTAATATCAATCTCCATAAAAAAAAACTCATGATCACTGAAAAAACAATTACCGCAACAAAGTCCAAAACAAAAAATATATAAAAAATCACCATAGAAAAAAAACGGTGTTTCCGCAAAGAACGATTATTTTCGGATTCAGGGGAGTCAAAATAACTAGAATATATATCGTTTCCAATTATATCAGATTTCCATAAGGTTTTTTTGCGAAAACAATAGAATTATAAAAAATCGACAGAAAAAAAAAGGTGCATTTCAGCTGAAAATTATTGTCATTTTTGAACACAGGGGGTCAATTTAGTTAGATGGTAATTTGTAACGATATCAGATTTGCTGCAAATTAAAGTTGGGCCCTAATTTATCATCAAAGGAAATTAATCCGGTTAGAAAAATAATTCAGTTTGAGTTAAGACAATTTTGCCTTCACCCCCTCCCCAAAAAAAACTTTGTAGTAAAATCAAGCATTGTTAATAACTAGACATCGGATTTTAGGGAGTCGTCAATAAGTTAACGAATTTATATTAATTTTATAAAAATGTTTAATATGTTGCCAAACTACTACATTACCAAAGAAAATTATATAAATATTATATCCCGTAACGTTTTATTCAAGTAAAAGAAAATTAATAATCCAAATTTAATTTTATAGTATTGTGGCATGGTGGCTGGGTATTACCAAGTTAAAAAAAATCTGCCTGGCCAATCGTTTTTTATTCGCAATAAAAGGTCATGTGACGTTTATAACTTGCGATTAAAATTAATTTTGTATTTTTTTACTTACTTTAAATATTAAATTGCCCTTGCTCCTCATCTCCTTTTTGGGTTTTTGTATTCACATGTCTTAAAATATTAGTTTTTCTTTCCTTTTTACAAAATGTGCAGTGTAAAATAAAGCCGTCGAACTCTAGTTATCCACGATTTAACCATAGTAAGTAATGGTTTTAGGAACATTTTATTAAAGGGATTTAAATAATGAAATGAACGGTGATAAATGAATATTAGATTAGGCCCAATATTAGGTATATTAAAAACAAAAATGTTAGAGCAAAAAAAGAAATTAATTCGCATTGCTAAGTAAGTCAAACGAAATGACTCAATTTACTGCAATAAAAACCTTGTTTCCGCATGCGCGTGATTCTAACCAAGAAAATAACGTACATGGTACAAGCTTGATCTTACATCTCACTTATTTCGTCGCACGCATACGGAAACAAGTGTATAGCTTTTATGTCTCTGCAGAGTACATGTTTATAACGAGTTCAAATAGATTTCACCTTCCAGTCACCTCTTCACAAATTGAATAAAACACAAAAAGATATTGTCGGTAGTTTTTTTTTACAAACACTATATGTTTTAGTTGTGTAATTTTGTATTTTATTTATATTTTATTTATAATATAAAAAACAAAAGATTTGAGTAAAAATAATAATTTCGAAGAAATTTTTAAAAACATTTTTTACAAGTTATAAACGTCACGGGAGCTCTTATTGCGAATAGAAAAGGATTGGCCTTTTGTCAGATTTTTTACTTGATTAAAGTAATACCCAGCGAACATGTTACAATACTTTTAAATATAATTTGGATTATTTAAAAGTCCAACTAAATCATAATTTTCGGATCTGTTAGGTTTTTTATTATTTTCTTTTACTTAAATAAAACGTCAGGATTTTCATAATATTTATATACTTTTCTGTAGTAGCTACTACAGTTTGATAGCTTATAAAACATTTTTATAAAATTATTAATAATTTGTTGTACCCGGCTATGGATTTTGACGTCACGACTCGGTAAAATCCGATCCCTATTAATAACAAACTAACTAAATACCTACTAAATAGTTATTTAAAAAAAAGTTGTATTTTATGTTTATTTTTTATATTTATGGCAACATCTTCACAGTCTGATCCCGACAAGGGAAATTGGTCCATTTTTTTTTTATTAAAGTGCGTTATATATATACAATTCTAAACAACTTTTAAAAATAACTGTCCGTTCGTCTGTCTGCCGTTTTCTAGTCCGCATAATACACTGTAAATGCAAATATGGTAATTTTACAGCAAATAAAGTAGGTCATATGTTGCCAGCAAAGAAAGTGGTAAATTTAAATCAGTACTGTAACTTCACAGTTATCTGTAAAAATGTGAATTTTTACCTGTGATTTCACAGTAATTTAAGCATCGAATGTAATGTGTATTTCAAGCAGGATTACGGGCTCTTGTAATTTTCGGGAAAAAGTGCCTGCTTTTTGGACCACATGCATGAATTTTAATGCAAAATTATTGTACCGACAGGAAAAAAACTGAGATTTTACTAAACCCAGTAATATTGAGGTTAATTTAATAAATATTGTAAATTCACATTCTGACATTGTAAATTTGCTTTAATTATTACAGTTAAAAGTACTGTAAGATTGACGGACAAATTTAGAGTGTAACTCGAGAAAGAATCATTCAATCGACTATTTTTAGGAAAAGTTTATATGTGGTATATTGCATTTTCTCAAATAGTTAAAAAACTAATTTTCAAAAAAAAAGAAAATAAAAAAAATTATACGTAAAAAGTACATTTTTTTAAAAAAGATCCTTTTTGAAAGTCGAATAAAAACGAATTTTTTGTTTTGGGAGAGGATGAGGGAACGTTTAAGTATTACGTAACGCAAATTTTGATCATTTTGACAATCAAGGACTGTTTAGACCTACTGGCTAAAATAAACTTTAAAATTCCTAGATTAGTATCACGTCACGAAGAAACATTTATCTAACTTTAGTCGAACCAACGGTCTTACTTAAATCACCTTTAAATATCATGTGTAGCAATTATAATAATTTAAGTACCTCATCTTATAATAATGTTTGTTCTTTAAATTCAATCTATACACAGAAAATCTATAAAATAGAGACTACATAGTGTATACCAACTTTAGGTTAAGATTGTGTATATAATTGTATATACAGTGCGTGCATTAAGTCTGGAATCACCCGAATAACTTTTTAGTTACAAGTAAAATACAAAAATCCTCTGACAGGTCGATTTATATTTTTAATTCTACAAATTTTGGTGTAAAAAGAGTTATCAAAATTGGCACCCACTTGCACCCTCACCCCCCAACTTTTTTTTTCAAATAGCAACCTACCCCTTGTGATACATCATTGGAAAGGTAATTTAATAAGCTTTCCAACAGTTTATGATAAAGCCTAATTTGTTAAAGGGTCTATGAAAAAACGCATGTTTTATTTAAACATTGTTTGTGTGAAATATTACGCATAATATGGTAATTGTTGCCCTATTTCCTACTTGGCACCTTCCTGAGAATCTAAATAAGGTTGTTTAAACTTATTGTAATATTTTATACCCTGTTGAAAAATGCATTTTTTTTTCTTTTATTGACCAATTTTATGTTTACTATTTAATCGATTTTAATCCCGTTTTTTTACTGTCCACTATCAAAGAGCTGAAGGACATCAATTTAAACATTTATAGTGAACTAAAGTTATACTTTACATGTCTTTATAATAAACTAAATTGTGCATTTTATCATTAGCCCTTTACCAAATTAGGCTTTATTATACACCGTTGGAAAGCTTATTAAATTACCTTTCCAACGAAGTGTCACAAGGGGTAGGTTGCTATTTGAAAAAAAAAAGTTGGGGGGTGAGGGTGCAAGGGGGTGCAAATTTTAATAACTTTTATTACACCATAATTTGCAAAATTAAAAATAAAAATCGACCTATCCGAGGGTTTTGTGTTTTACTTGTAACTAAAAAGTTAATCGGGTGATTCCAGACTTAATGCACGCACTGTATATATATATATATATATATATATATATATATATATATATATATATATATGTTTATATATTTTTTGCCCTGTAAATAGATTAATCTTTTGGGCTAATAAAGATTATTATTATGATTATTATTATTACAGTTAAATTTTGTTGCAAAGGATATAAACCGATCTGCATCTTTACACGAAGAATTATAACACAAGGTTATTCTTTTAAATGTTAAACCACCTGTAACGTTTGAACAGGATGAGATATAAACTTTAAATTTGGACTTTATATATTACACAACAAAAATCATATGAATTTCAATATTTTTTATTTTTTATTCGTTAAGACATGAGGCAGTGAGGAACGGTATTTTAAATGTCACCCTAGGTCTTGTGATCATTTAAAAGAGCTTAAAATTCTCTATTTAACCATGCCACTACTTATTTTTTAATTATTTTTTTTTAATTTTTTTTTTGCTTTTTAAAAATATTAATGAAATTTTAAATACTTTTTAAAATTAATTTTGGTTGTTTTGCACCGTCAAAATAATGAATACAAAGTGATATATTTTTGTACATGTACATGTAAACTGTTGTTGTTTGTTTTAATTTTAATTATTAGCCTGAAGATGGTCCTATGTTAAAAGGGCAGAAACATGTCGCTATTATTTATGTAATAATAATAAAAACATTTTTGGAGAGATAATATCGTCTTAAGTTTATTTAAAATAGTCTGTTTTTATATATGGAAATAAAGTTATTATTATTATTATCATTTTAAGACTAATTACACTGGTCGACAAAAAAACAGCTCTCAATTTTGTCTAATATATCATTTTCGATTAACTTTTTGATGCTGAACACGAATTTGACCTCCATTTTTTGCCATCAGGTCAGTGTTCTGAGTTCATGGTAATGATTTTTTGAAAAAAAATAAATAAATATTATTTTCAGTCCTAGACAATCGCCCAAAGGTTAAGTACCTCTTTTATAAAAATAGAGAAAAAAAATATAAAAAATCGTCCACTAAAGGCTCTAGTTGTCTAACTCCAAATTTTTCAAAAATGAGATTTTTATCAAATTTGCTTCATTATCTGATTACCAACATACTACAAAAAAAAAAAGTTGCATTAAACCAATATCAGCCTCAAAAAATGCAAAAATGTAAATATTTTAAGTCGCTAAGTGTCTAACTCCATCATATGATTGTGAGAAAACAATTAAATGAGAACTGTCACTAATATCAAACTATTCTCGACAACAGGGGATCCCGTTTCAAATATTTGTTAATTTACTGTTTGATGATAATTATAATTATTGCCATTAATAATGTATATATATTATGCCTACCTAGTAGTAATATTATATATTAAATATACAAATATAAATTTTTTGTAATAATATTACGCGATATAATACGATAGGTATCCTCTTTTATCTTCCCTTGGAGTTAGACCATTAGTGAATTTAGATTCTGTGGTTAAAATTTAATTTTCAAATAATTTATATAAAATAGATAACAATGAAAAGTTTTAAATACATTAACACATTTCAAACATTTTTACCTGTGAACAAGCTAGTTTTAAAGTTATAAATTGCTATAATTAAGTTTTAAATCGTTTTTTACGTCTCCTGAAAAATATGACGTTTTGGAGTTAGACCGTTAGAGCCTTTAGATGACGAAATGTGTTTTAAATAAATCCAAAATGTCCTATTTAAGTTTTGAATAAGATACCTTTTTTAAAATTTAAAAGGCCATTATCTTAAAAACGGTATTACTTTAAAAACAATTATTGTCAAATTAGGATTCAGCATAAAAAGTCTTATTAAAAAATACAGTGCGGACCAAAAAAGTTGCAATTTGTAAACTAGTGTTAATCATAAAAACAAATTAATTGACTTTTTACGCATACTGTATATGTTTTTGACTGGATTTTTATTTTGTTTTAGTCTTTACTTCATGGAATAAATCTCTATCATTGATTGATTAATGTACAATGTCTGATTCCCAAGAGTACGAAAGCAAAATGGATATTAACGCTTCAAGTACATCTGCCTCACCTAGAACACCCCCCAATTGCGCTCGGTGCAGGAATCACAGAAAAAAGATTGCACTGAAGGGACATAAGCGCTATTGCATGTACCGTTCTTGCAAGTGCGAAAAGTGCGTTTTAACCACCGAACGACAGAGAGTAATGGCAATGCAGACCGCCCTGAGGAGGGCTCAGGCCCAGGACGAGCAGATGTTGCGGACGAGCGGGTCCGATATTGCCATTTTGCACAAAAGCCCTTCTCCGTCAATAAATACTATCGAAAGAAGCCTGGATTGCGATTCTTCTGCTTCTTCGCAGTGTTCTAATCCGCCCGCACCAGGAAGTGCCATCAGAAAGCCAGCGTTAGCCATTCCATCCACCACTACTGGGAACGTTTGCACCGTCGGTAAGTGTCATTAAATTTATTTACAACGAAAATAGTTTTAGCACCAAAGGCCTAAAAAAATAGGTCACCTGTAGTACTAAATTATATGTTTTCTTAAAGAACAGCTATTTGCATGGCAGATAGATCTTTTCCTACGATCCTCTATGAAAATTACATTTAGCACACTCTTTTGTTCTTTAAAAACGCCTTATATCACACTAGTTTGATATTTTCATATCACACTAGTTTGATATTTTCATATCACACTAGTTTGATATTTTCATATCACACTAGTTTGATATTTTCATATCACCCTAGTATGATATTCATGTATGGAGGGTTGCCAAATTTTATTTAGATATTTATCTCGTAGAATCTACGAATTTTATTCACCTTGTTTTATAAGACATTTTCCACCTTTCACCACATCCTTTTTTGATATATTTTTATGTTTTTTAATCCAAATATTTCTGTTTTTCATATCCAAATTAGAAACTATAGTTATAACGTTACTATTTTAGCCATTACTTAATTTTGATTTAGTTACCTTTCATTTTATAAAAAACATCTAAATACACACTATTTTTTTTACGAAATGTAAAACAGTACAATTTTACTGTCTTATATGGCAGCATAACCACAGAAATCTAATTTAACTAGCAAACTGTCAAGTTTGCCATCATTTAGGTCTAGCATATAAACAACCCATTAAACAGCTAGCTAAGTCAAAACCAAGTAAACTAAAGGTAAATAAAGATCATATTTCCTGTTTGACATACATATATAATATTGTATGCTATTTATTATTATTTTGTGCTTGGCTTTTCTTAAAAATTAATAAAAATTTGAAAATTTTAAAATAAGAATCCATATTTTTTCGGGATTGTATGAAAAAACTACTGTACATAACTCGTTGGAAAGTGAATTTCATACACTCGTGGGATTTCCTCACTCGCCTGCCGGCTCGTTCGTAAACCTTCCCACTCGCGTGAAATATGTTACTTTACACACTAGTTATGTAATATACTATTGAAAAGTAACTTATTGAAAAATGTCCTTTCCTCCTTACTTTTGTCTTTTAGTTATGTAGACAATTAATTAAAGTAAATTAATTAAATAAGAATGATTTGCATTATAAGTTGTCTTGAAAGTGACTCTTGATAAATTTTACAGTTTATTCTTTAATATGTATATATATATATAGTTTTACCTCTTTAGTTTGTTAGGGTTGGTCATAACAATTTTTTTTAAAATGAATTTGTAACAGCCTCAAATATTTTTTCCTACGAGCATGCGGAAAGATCACTCTTTCCGCACGCATATGCGTGTAAAAAGAAAGCCTTTTCCGCATTCATAAATATAAAATTGTTTAATTTTTTAATTGCCTAGTGTTATTTTCGTTATATTTATTCATAATATTATAAAAATGTTTAAATTTTTTACCTATTAATTGATTTTCGTATTAAAAAACTATAAAAATTAGATTTATTTAGATTTATTTTAAAAAATATAAAAGTATATTTTATTTTAACCCTGCTCGTAGGAAAAGTATTGTTCCTAACGCATGCGTAAAGAGGCTTTTCCGCAGAAAAGGGCCTCTTTCCGCACTTGTTAGGAAAATAGTTATTTCAGTATGATTTTTAACTATAGTATTTCCAAAAAAGGTATATATTTTTTAAAGCTTCCCGCTTGTAAATATTCTTTAAGTTACCTAGGTAACGCAAAATGTGCATTCGTCGTAAGCCACAACCGTAAAAACGTTGACAATGTCAACTTGACTTGTGCCATCACAGAACACCCATTAACAAGTTATAAAGCGAATTTGTGACAAAATTTTGTTTCTACAGAGATAAATCCTATACACAATTGTTTTAAGTGAAAGCTTTACCTACTTGACTTTTTTCAAATCAAAACAGAGGGCTGACTTTCCCCACGCACAATCCAACAGATCTGTATTCTAGTGCCTACCAGGACAGTAAACTGTTGAGTATAAAAACAGGACTGAAATAGTATATTACATAACTAGTGTGGAAAGTGACATATTTCACGCGAGTGGGAAGGTTTATGAATGAGCCCTTACACTTTCCAATGAGTTATGTACTCTATTTTCTCTACAATCCTGAAAAAATATAAAGTTTCTTAATTTAATATTTTTTAATTTTTTTTACTTACTCAAGGAACTTTTGAGAAAAGCAAAGCATACAAAGCAAAAAATAGGATACAAATTTTTGTATGTAAAACAGGAAATGATTTTCTTTTACTTCTAGTTTTCTTGGTTTTTGAATTTAATACAATATTATATTATTATCTAGTACCTAGCTGTTTAATGGGTTGCCTATAACGCAACCGTCTTGTGTAAATCAAGACAAAATTGACAGTTTGCTAGTTAAATTAGATTGCTTTAGATATGTTCCCATATAAAACAGTAAAATTGCACTGTTTTACAATTTCGTAAAAAAAAGACCGCGTATTATTAGGTTTTTTTATGAAATGTAAGGTAACTAAATCAAAAATAAAGTATTCTTTATAAAATCTAGACATAAATAAAACATCCCAAGTTATATCTTGATCAAACTAGTAAGGTTATAACTATAGTTTCTACTTTTGACATGAAAAACAGAAATATTTGGATTGAAAAATATATGTGCTTTTTATTATAAAAACTTACGAATTAACACAATTCGCATAAAAAATTGTAAAAATTATGTGAAATGAGATGTATTTATTGGTTTGGTTCATACAAAATCATTGATATAAGGTGCAAAATATAAAATTTTTACTTGGTTATGTTGACATTCCAAACAAACCAAATGCTTTAGTGTAAATCGGACTTCGTGAAGTATTTAGTGCCAAATTGAAAGGAAATATAGCATATTTGGAATTACTATGGCGAATGAAAAATAACATAATTAAAGCAATTCTTTGTTTCAAATACAAAATACCTCGTGTTTAGGGCCACTTGCACCAATGATGTTTTAACTTTAAACTTGGATTAAGTTGACGGCCGACCAATCAGAACGCAACATTTCTAACTTAAACTCGGTTTAGTTGAGATAATCCCAGACCAAAATTTGGTGCAAGTGGCCCTTAGAGGGACATAATATCCATCTAAAAACTAAAATCTATTTGTTTGAAATGTTATTTCGACATAAAACTCAAAGTACCCTCAAATACTTTTTATAATTATAATTTAAATTGAAAGTTTTTGCCCGATTTGTATAATTTAGCTTTTTGATTTTTGGGGAATAGGGCTTTGGATCTGACTAAAAGTGTTATCTAATTTTGCTGTGAAATTTCGACTATGGATTTTCGTCGTTTTCGAACCTTTATTGGAAATAAAAAAATATATACAAGTATAAAAAAATACAATTGTTTAACCTTAAAATAAATAATAAAATACAGAGAAGAACTTACTTAATTTACGACATTTATGGTTCAAAAATATTTTCCAATTAACTGGCCATCCACCAAAGGCCTTCAGCCTCGTGACTATGCGAATTTGATGCATTTCAGTCAAAAGAACAAAAAAAGAGAGAAAGGAATAGCAGTGTTGCAGCTCAAAAAAAAAACTGTGAATAATCTTCTACTTTAAACAATAATAATTATGTTTTACATGCATTCCATGGAAGTTTTAATTGATTCACTTAAGCCAAAATAAACTCTGGCATGGACATTAAGGTGCATCGTTTTTTAAATATTTTTTTAATTCACTTCTAAAAGTAATTTTCTGATGCATTAAGTCATAAATAGAAAAAATGTACAGGGAGAGTGTCCACAACTGATTTTTCATGTGGCGCCATGCCCTCGAAAGTCCGCATATAGCGAAAATTCGACTTTTTCGTAATTATTTTATAAATACCAATCTTTATAAAAGCTTATACGCCGAATATCATTCTTACGTTTTTTTTTCGATTGAATTATACAGGGTGATCAGTAACTGCCATGCCAAAATTCTAAATCCAAAAATATGAAAAAAAAAGTTTCCGTAAAGGGTGCTCCGGAAATGAGCCCTAAAGGAGCTAGGGACTTCGAAGATAACATATTGAATGGGGCAAAAATAAGAGCATCAATAAAATTTTAATGCTACAGGGTGATTCTTCATTTAAAACTGAGCAAAAAAGTATTCTTCACCAAAACACCTAAATTTAATATTAAAGGAGTAATAGCCTTTTAAAAAGTAACGTTTTTGGCTGCACAAAATGTTATTTCCTCTTAATTGCATTTTTTTAAACGGTTTGGACTTTTACAGTGTTATACTATGTGACATTTTTTATGTATTTTTACTCAATACTATCCCCCTTCTTTTGTCTAAAAATTTGACCGCTATGGCGCGCAACTTGAGCAAATTTTCAATTCCAAAAATTAATATTTTGATATGATATGGTGACGCTCCGTATAATTTTCGGTTTTTATCAGCTTTATAATAAAATTTTGGCAGTATTCGTATGGTTTTGAAAAAACTAAGGGATCAGAGAGGTCTTTATTTGTCAAATTTGTTTAAATCGCTAAGAAAAACTTGAGAACAGTCTTGTTAAGGGTATCAGACAATTTTATCATATTTCTTTTGACATGTGGAACGTTAACCCCCCCCCCCAGACTCACCACAACTGGAAATAAAAATGTTTATTTATTTATTTATTTATATATTTATTTATTTATTTTAGCATTTTACTTCCTGCTTGTGCTAGGGGCTCTTCATTATTTTGAGAAAAAAATAGTCGAAATAATATCATTACAGGTACTTGAAATTTTCAAAAAATCTTCATTAAGATTAATCGGCGGAAATGGCTTTATCTTGTTATGATCCTACAATTTTTCTCCATCTTATACTGCTGGCCAGTATTCCTTTTAATCTTAGTATTATTTTTGTCGCAATTTTGAAGAAAAATTTATTTCTAATTTTGAATAAAAATATAAATTAAGCATATAAATATAGTATTACATATATAAATTTTTGGCTATATCTGCAATAAAATATATAGGGAAAAAAAAAACGAAAAAACGTGCCATATTTGAATTTGTAGCCATGTAAAAAATTAACTAGTGCAGATATTTAAAATCTGCAATTAATGGCATAAAAATAATTTTTATTTAGCAATATTTCCATATATTTTTTTAATCTTTGCGGAATTTTTTTATTTTGGTCCATTGTGCGCTATATCTCAAGATTTTGAGGATCATGCATTTTTTATATTGACATATTCGTTTTCGGCGCCCAAAAATACATAGAAAAAATATGGCCTAGTTTATAAAAAACTAACTTTATTTTTTTTTGTGGTCCTGTGTAATTTTTAAAATTTTTAGGCCCATCGACAAATTCTGAAGCCAGATTAGGATTTAACGCCCCAAAATCTATAAGAATAGTATAGGATGGAGCGGACGGCGCGCCGCGGCGTGGCACCTGCTAAAATTATTTTTTAAATATTTTTTTAGGCGGCGGCAGCGCACTATTTTAATCGGCGGCAGCGGCGGCGCACACCTCTAGTCAGACCCCAGTTTTTAAAATATTTTTTTCGTGACCACGTGTCATAAGGGATAATTTTGTCCAGTTTTGTCCGGATTTGTCCAATGTTGTCCGGTTTTGTCCAATTTTGTCCGGTTTTGTCCACTGGCCTAGCCAATTTCAAAAAAGGGGACTTTTTCACAACTATGTATGTTTATTTTTTTTTTCAAAATTGATATTTCGAAAAAATATACCCAGAAAAATACAAACAAAAAAGTTATAGAGAGTACCACTTTTGCTTTCCGATTTTGAAATTTTTTAAAATTTTGGAAAGCCTTGTATTCGTGTAAAAATTTACAATTTTTTTTCTGCGTATTTTTGCGTTTTATGACGTTTTATGTCGATATAAATCAATTTCAAGAAAAAAAAATTGTCGCTCGGTCTCGCTCGGGATTGTTTTTGGTGAACATTGGGGTGCGGCAAGGGGGGCAAATTGGCAAAAATACATTTTTTTTAGAAAAATTTGAAAATTGCTATATAGGGGTTTTTAAGGTTGCTGAAATTGAATCTGAAAAAATATTTTAAAATATTTTCAATATTGTCCTCAAAATTGGTATATAGGGGCTTTTGGGGTTGACGAATTTGAATCTGATAATAACTTTTTTCTAGTTTCACCCCCTGAGGGGTGGGGGTAGTTTTGTGAAAACTGGTATATTAGGGTCTTGGAGGTTTCTGAACGTGAATCTGATAATAAAAAAATTCTAAATCCACCCCTGGGGGGTAGTTTTCGTGAAAACTGGTGTATTGGGGTTTTTGAGGTTGCTGAAAGTCAATCTGATAATATAAATATTCTAAATCCATCCCCTGAGGGGTGAGGGGTAGTTTTCGTGAAAATTGGTATATTGGGGTTTTTGAGGTTGTTGAAAGGGAATCTGATTATAACAAAATTCTAACTTTACCACCAAAGGGGCAGAGGGTAGTTTTTGTAAAAATTTGTATGCTAAGGTTTTTATGATTGCTGAAAGTGAATCTGATAATAAAAAAATCCATTTTACGCGCGGAGGTGAAAAATGGGAAAGCTCTTTTACTGGGCAGTGTATTTATTACTGTAAAAAAAGAAAAAAAAATCAAAAAGAAAAAAATTGTTATTTCAAAAAGGAAAAAAACATAGTTTTCGCTCAAAGAATCACCCTGATTTAGGTACAACAACCTCCATGCAAGTTTTTATGCATAGCAACAAATATGTGTCTTATTAATCCAACCGATATTCTTAAGTTTGCCGGCCGGTTCTTGGACCTGATTCTTTGACCTGATGGTTCTTCAGAAAATAAATAATTTAATTTTATACAGTGTGAAATTTTCAAACAATAAATTTATAACGCTAAAAATACCATTTATCCAACACCTTCACAGAAACACTTGTTTTGAGCACTATTTTAAATGTCAAAAGTGAGTTTTTTTCCACTAGTGACTAAAAAATTTTTCACCCACTCTTTTACGAACAGCTTTTGATCTCAGCCAAAATTAGTTACATACCCTATTAATTAAGTATTATAACTATTCTATAAATAGAAGCACGTTAACTAAACCATAAAAATTAAAGAAAACCCCAAATTATTCTTTAGTTTTTGAATAAAATACTGTTTTTATTAAAAATTCTTTCATCCCCGCTTCCATTTTGACGTTTTTAAGAAATGTAAAACTAGCAATTGTTTATTTTTAATAGGCATACTTAGGCCATGGCTACCTATTATTTTAGTATTAAGAAAACTTAATCTTAATATTTTTGACATAACTTTTCGCAAAATTATAGATTTTTATTTAAAAATAAAAGGTGTTGGATAAAACTAATTTCTCAACTCGTGTATTAAGTGATTTTATCCACTTAAGAATATCAGCCCACTCGGCCTCACGGCCTTTGCGTGGATAAAATGCTACTTAATACACTAGTTAAGAAAATAACTATTTTTAGAACAGGTCGTCAAGGGGTGCTATCTTTAAAAGTTTAAATAGAACTTAATTTAATTTGAAATGTGTTTTAATTTTGATTTTCGCAGTGTTTTGTTTGTGAAAATTGGATCAGAGGTTCTCGAGCTATTCGACATTTATTTCTTTAAATTGAAATTTTTAGTGAACTGCACTGCCCTCCTTAGTTAAAACATCTTAACTAACATTTTTGTCATTTTCGGCTTATCTGCATATACCGGTTGTTCTATGCCATATTTGTCTATTCTTCAGGGTTCCCACCAGTCAGAGAGACCAGGGAAGTCAGGGAAAAGTCGGGGAAATTGAAATTAAAACCTGGAAGTGAGGGAATTTGAAAATTTATTCGAAAAATTTAGGGAAAATAGAAATTTTAGTTAGGACATATTAACTAAAGACGTCAGTGCAGCTTCCTTGGAAGACAGAATATGACTCAATAAAAAAAAGTTCATATGGACATGTGTCAAATACGTATCACAAGGCAGCTTCAGTTCATTAAATATCTCAATTTCGAAGAAGTACATGTCAAATAACTCTAGAACCACTGATACAATTTTCAAAAACAAAGTTATGTTGAAATCAATATCAAATAACCTTTCAAATGAGGGATCAATTTATATTTGGTCTTACTATCTGACCGAAACTGCTTTTTTCGCCCAAAAACCGGTTTCCATCTTAGTTTGGTCAAAATAAAAACACTTTAGTTACTACTATTAGTCCAGTCAAATAATAAATGTAAATTGCAATAAATGTATATGGGCTGATATTTTAAAGGGTAATAGTGGATGGTAACAGGACCTCCTGTTAGTTTTTCACCGGGTGATTTTCTTAAGGGATGTCCGCTATGTTGAATTTTAGGGGTGAGTTGCTTAATATGCATTTTACGATAAAAATGCATATGACCAATTTTGTTAAGAAGGAAATTTCCAACAATTTTTGTTTGGATCATTTTTTTTAATATATTAATAACAATCGAGTTAACTAAAAATAGCCATGTTGGGGGTGAAATTGTGTTTTTTTCCATTTTTAAGCCAAATTATTCAATTGAAATTCTCTATAAGTTTTATATATTATAAATCATAGGTACTTTGGTACGGTTACAGAGGCCGCAACTCGACTTTCAGGGCATATAATATATAATATTGACACAAAAATTATTGGAAATTTTCTCCTTAACAAAATTGGTTATATGCATTTCTATCGTAAGATGCATATTTAGCAAAATAACCACACCCCTAAAATTCAAGATAGCGGACACCCCTTACCCAAATCACCCGGTGAAAAACTAACAGGAGAGTGTTCTGTTACTATCCACTACTACCCTTTGAAATACCAGCACGAGTACATTTAATGCAATTTAACATAGGAATTTTTCGTTATTTGACAGGACTATATGTAATTTTAAAAAATTTTGGTAATTACACCGCCACACAAAAAAAAGTCTGGAATTTTTTAGGAGTCCATACAATGGACTTTCCTGTGTATTTTGAGGCGCTGAATCCGGTCAAAATAGCAACTCATTCGATTAGTTTTGGAGTTAACCTCAAAAAACCTTATTTTCGACTATATGAAAGGGACGTGTTTCGAGGGCGTTTCCATTTTGGATTTTTTATCAGATAATATGCCATAAAAATGCCAAGAGACGTATCGAAATCTACCTATACATTTTTCACAATAGAGAAAAGCCAAATACTTATTCCCTTTAAAACACATCGCAATTTAAGATATGTTTATTTTTACTTTAAAGTTAGTTACATTAAGTAGGTATGAGATATTTTGTATGTATGTATCACAGCGGCTAAAGTTTATCCTTATTACTAATTAATCTAAATAAACAATAAATAAATTAAATTGAAAATACGAGGTTTACCAAAAAGCTTGCAATACAGCCCAAAAAAATTGTATTATCAATTAGAACCTTTTAAAAAACGCATTAAAATGCGTTTTTTCAGTTTATAAATGTTTAACATATACACGGGTATTTAAAATTTATTATAAACATGTATCTAAAAATGCAGCGTAACGGACCTACGCCCCTTTAAGAGGGGCTAAACAATTCGGTTTTTATTTATTAACAGAATCCCTTTGCTGTAGAAACGGGGGTTTCCATATGATCTAAGCTTAATAAAGCTTATTATCTTATGTCATTTTGATGAAATTATTTTAAACAGAGACCTGCAAAACGGGGGCCTTATCACTTTTTGCCCAAACATTTTTTTGTGCAACTTTTTTGTATTTTTTTATGAAAATTTGATTCCTTAGGTATAAATACATAAAAAAGGTACTCTTGTTACAATACCGTAAGAAAAACCGGAAAATACATCGGATTATTCGTTCTTGAGTTATCGTGTCTACAAAAAACGTGACATCAGACAGACGGACAGACGGACATTTTCAAAGTTTCTTATTTTTTCATGACACACATTTGTATCCAAGAATTTATCTAGGACGTTTCTTCGGCGATTTTGGAAATTCGAAACTACCGTATATATTATATAATATTATTCTAACGCAGGGGCTGTGAATAATATAATAAGTAGATTTTGTTAATTGGTTACTTTTTTGTTCGGGCTAATAATTTATTTAAAAAAGCCTAATTTCGGATTCTGAAATGGATAATTTTCTAAACAGTTATCATTTAGATACGATGTTTTTGCTTGCTTTTACGTATAGTCTTACACAATTATGCTGTCAAGACTGGATATATTTATTTATCCAATAGATACAGATAATAAGACAATTACCAGCTTTATTTTAAATAGATAAACTCAATAATAACCCCAGCGTGGCTTTTACTTTATTGGGTGGATAATTATTTATTTTACCCACTCAACTGTCACTTGTCAAATTATTTTCTTGTAAATGTCATTAAAATTTTTAATAAAAATATGAATTCCTAAGCTATTTATTGGATAAAACCTTGTATGGCACTCATGGGTAAACCGATATTGCCCTCTCAAAAATTAACCTGTTTGGCTGACGCCAGGTTAATTTTCTCATGGGCAATATCTTACTTTACCCACTAGTACCATAAATAACTATTGTTTATATAATTATAATTAGATATAGTAATAATAACACAGGCCCACAAAAAAAAATATTTTTCTGAGTCTTGGATTCCAATATGGTATTCCTATGTATTTTTTCCCGCTGAAACTGAATCCGCAATCCGTTTAACCCCTACACGTCAGGATTTTGACATAACCCCAAAAAATAACCAAAAAACTACTGAAACCGCTAAAATTATCTATGCCATACCACTGTCACCCTCCTGTCCCCAAATTACTAATTCTATAACCCCAGAACCCCATAATACCATAGCCGCATAACCTCAAAACCCCGTAACCTCATTAAGTATCATAGAAAAACTAGTTTGGGAAAACAGAATAAATTCTTCAGTTTTTTTTTGTGGAATATAGTCATAGGTAAGTAACTATAACCCCAAAATCCCCTAACACCATAACCTCAAAATCGCTTCACTTCGTAATCCCATATCCCATATCCCCTTAATCCCGTTATCCTATTATGTGGAGAAGTCCGGTTAAATATAATTAAGTAGACCTTGATTCATGGCTTCACTCACAAAACTCTTATAATTTCGAGAACCGGACTTCTCCACAGAATAGGGTGATGGGGTTAAGAGGTTATAATATATGGGGTTACGGAGTGAAGGGGTTAGGAGGTGTGATGGAATTTTAGGGTTATACAGTTACTTATTCATAACTATGTTCTACAAGAAAATTTCACGTAATTGTTCTGTTTTCCCAAACCAGATTTACTTAATGAAGTTACGGGGTTTTGAGGTTATGGAGTAATGGTATTTCGAGGTTAGGGGATTATGTGGTTACGAAATTACTAATTTGGAGGAAGGGGATGAAAGTGGTATGGAGTAGATGATTTTAGCGGTTTCAGTAGTTTTTCGAGTGTTTTTTGAGGTTATGTCAAAATCCTGACGTGTAAGGGTTAAACGGGTTACGGATTCGGTTTCAGCGGGAAAAAATACATAGGAATATCATATTGGAATCCAAGACTCACAGTTTTTTTTGCGGGCCTGTATAATGAATGAAAAATTATTAATAAACCACAAATAAAATAAACTATTTGACTTTTTAATAAACATTTTATTTTTTTCGTACCTAGTCGACAGAAACTAGGAATATGGGCATAAGTAGGTGTTAACATTTTTTTTAGGGAGCAGGACTAATATCCTGATTTAAGTTATTCTTCATCTTCTTTTTTTTTCAGATTTTTTTTTATACAACAAACTGCGCTTGGTTACTTTGTCAAAATAATTTATCTCAGGAATCTGAAATTTGTTATCTCAAGTAGATTGCCTTAAAGATAATCTAGTTTATATACTTAAATAATTTTTTGAATTTTCTAAAAAAAAGTCGAAAGTTGGGTATTATAAGAAAGGACTTTTATTATACATCTCAAATATGTATACAGGGTTATTCAGAAATAAGTTCGAGAATTTTAAGAGGTGATTCTACCTTAAAAAATACAGGTTGTCAGGTATTTTGACAAAAAGTCTTTTAAGGAATTTCGATTAAACAAATATGTCACTGTAACCAAGGATAGTTCAAGTATTTATTATGCAAATATTTTGCCTTTTAAATAACTTTTAAGATCATGGTAATAGCGCTAAATCTAAATTTGTTTTAAGAACTTCGCTGTGTCTGGCTGTTTTACATTATTTATAATTTTGAATTAGTATGGAATTTTAAAAGTTTTTTATCATTTTTTATATTCTTAATAATAATAATAATAAATTAAAAATAAATAATAATAATAATAATAATTCTATGAGCAAGGGTCGTTACATTAGACATAAAGAAGCTAATGAAATTATTAGGAAAGCTCTGGTGTCTCTATCACTTTATCCAGTGCTAGAACCACCAGGGCTTTTAGCTAGAACTGACGGCAAGCGCCCAGACGGGATGACTTTGGTTCCCTTTTCCAAAGGTAAATGTCTCGTCTGGGACTTCACTTGCTCTGACACGTTAGCTATGTCTTTTGTAGCGGCAGGCTCCAACAATGCAGGGTCTGCCGCACAAAAAGCAGAAAATACTAAGTATGACAGATACAGTGCTCTTTCAAAAAACTATTTATTTTCTCCTATAGCTATTGAAACCTTTGGTTCTTTCGGACCCGATACCAAAATTCTCATGTCTAACATTTCAAAACGCCTTAATGAGATAACTCCATACGAAGGCTTATACTTTAGGCAAAAAATAAGTATAGCAGTACAGAGAGGTAACGCCATCAGCGTTTTAGGTACATTTGGCGATACAAGTGGAGGCGTTGACATAAAGGAGAATGTGCATTTCTATAAGGAATTTGGGCCCACCCTCAACTTTACTCAACAGCAACGAATCATATGTCATTAGAAAGGTATTTTTATGTAGATTAATTATTTTAATTCAAAAACATACCTTAGGTACCGGGATTCCGAGTTATAGGCCTTTGAAGTTGGTAATCTACCTAATAACTATATACAAAATTTTCTAGTTTTACTAAGTTAGAGAGTGTAAGTTAGTTAGTAGTTTGTTTGGTATAGGTACTTAAAAGAAAGACAGGCTTAGTGCCTATTGCTCATTTGTCGTAATAGGAATTAGTTTGAATGGGGATTTAGTGTGGAAGTAAGCCTAGATCACTGATGCTGAATTTACACTCTCTTCAGATTTCAAAATTTCATGGTAATTATGGTAATTATACTCGCCGACACATCGCCGACACATTCTACAATAATTACGCATTCCATCCATTATTGCGTATTTAAATTCAAAAGGTTTATTTATAAAATTACTTAACCCTTTACAGTTAATCATTAAAAACGCCAAAGTCAAAATCTTGACACTAACATTTATCTTATCTATGCATTTAAACTCCATTCTTTTATTTTTTATTTATACCAATCATAGGTAATTAGATTGAAAAAAATAAGGAAAATCAATAAAAAATCAAAATTATTTATTGTGTGGGGGGGTTTAGTAGCAGTGTATAAAGAAGGAAAGGGTTAAAAATAAGCATTTTGTTATTTCTACACAGCCTATAATTTGTTTAAGCAGCAAACTATTGCATGAAGTTATTACGTAAAGTACTACTTTCAAAGGCCTATAACTCGGAATCCCGGTACCTAAGGTATGTTTTTGAATTAAAATAATTAATCTACATAAAAATACCATTCCAATGACATATAATTCGTTTCTGTTGAGCAAAGTTGAGGGTGGGCCCAAAATGCCCATTGTCCTTTAGGTTAAGTATTTTATTTATTTTTAATTTATTTAGATTTAAGTTTTTACTTACAAATGAGTCGATGACCAAAATATGTATATATATAATTAATGTTTATTGATAAATGTATTAGATTATATTCGTGTTTATCAAAGTAAAAAAAAAAAAAAAATAATAATAATAATAATAATAATAAATAATATTTTAATAAATATCTTTATTTCATAGATTATATCAATCATACAATAAATATAGTACAACCAACATGAAAACGAAACTGATCAAAATAAAAAGAATAAAAAGAATACACATTAGTTTGTGATAATATAATTTAAATATTCTGCCATTGAATATGGCTCTATATTAATTAAAATATCTAAAATCTGCCTTTTAAAGGCTCTTAAATTTAAAATTGACTTTATATTGTCTGGTAGTTTATTAAACACAGATACACAGGAGAATAGACAACCTTTTTCAAATTGTGCCAACCTATGTCGTGGTATATTAAAATTAAGGTTTCTACTGCTAGAGGGCCTTAGATGTTGAAATAAATGCCTATTCTTAAAGGAAAACATCAGAAGCTCATAGATATACAAACCAGTCAATGTCAGTAATCCATTACCTCTAAAATAACCTCGACAAGATCCATTGTAACCTAAATTTAAAATTATATATATATTCTTATAGATGCATAAGTTAAATAATAGTATATTAAAGTACTAGTTTCATAACATACGTTTTTAGCGCAAGCGGCTCGTTTTCTAAACTTGTACTCGTGCGCTAAAAACGTGTTATGAAACTAGTGCTTTATACAATTTTTTCTTTTTTGCTCTAAAGTTTAAAAAAACTTACATTTAAAATGCTGACTGATTAGGGATTTTTGTTTTGGATTGGCATTACAGTTTACACCATGTTTAAAATTCTACGAACAAATGATATTTTGATATATTTTATAGTCATCTCTTCTCTTTTTTGCTGCAATCAACCAAGCCACATTTTTAACATGGTAAAATGAAAATAAACACAAAATTTTGTAGAAAATTCAACTTTAAAGCGACATTGACATTTTCACGGAAAACGTCAAGCGATAGGCCAGGTCTGTTGCCAACCCAAAAGAACAAAAAGTACAGACCTCTTATGGGCCTATAAGAATAGGCAAAATGCGTGTGATTATGAGCTTATAAGAGTCGCAAAATAGAAACAATATAGTTAGCTAAAAATAGTTTTTTTATGTCTAAATACTACATACTTTTTCATAAGATTCCTACTTAGTTTAATAAATGACATTTTATAAATACCCCGCAACACAACGCAACACAATAAATCTAAACAAATTATATATCATTATATTCCTTATGATGTGCTCTTTAAAATAAGTACAATTTACCACATTTTTTTAGAAAAGTTTAATTTATTACTACTACTAAATAAACAAGAATAATTTTACAGTAAAAATGAATAAAAATGGGGATAATTAAGGGGAAAATTAAGGGAAAAATTGGTTTGTTTTCTCCAAACAATTCAGTTAAGGCAATTTATGTATTTTTAAGGTTATTGCTTTCCCATTTATTTTTTTTTTAATTTACAGTAGAGGAAAGTCGCCTAATTTCGGATACCATTTACAATGTATTCAATATTTAATACTCGGTATTACTTTTTGATATTTTTTTTATATAACCAGATACAACTTATTATAGCGAACCATGATTTATTATAAAAGCAATTTTATTACAGTATTTTTTCCAAAAAACACGGTTAAAAAAAATCAGCGCATTTTTGTGCATTTGAAAAAGGGCTCCTAATTTCGGACATATCCGAAAAAAAATTTTCAAGAGTAGATCTGGATCCCATTGCTTATGTTTCTTGTTATTCCTTCACATTTAAGACGTAATTTAATCATTAAGCGATTTTCTACGAAATACTATAGGAACTATAATTTTAGATTCCCAATTTCGAATATCTTAGTATCTTAGGTAATTTTCGTTTTTTCAAAATTGTTTTTCTTAGTTTGTTGTATCATTATAAAAATAATAATTAATGGTTGGTTCTCCTGAATAATAATTACCGTGCGGATATCCGAAATTGGGAATCAAATGCACAAAAATGGTCTATCCGAAATTAGGCAACTTTCTGCTTTTTAGATTAGAAATTTGTAGAATGTTTACGTTTTCAAATTGCTTAATTATGAATAGTGGATCAACTTAACTAACATCATAACTTACCCAAAACAGAATCACGAACTTTTATAACGATTATTTATAAAATAAACAAGCATAATAATGCAACTGAGCACAAAATTGCCATTTGCAATAAACGATTTGTGCTGCCATTTAAAGGGGAGAAGCTCTACCGTTATCATATTACAGGACGGATTTAGTTTGACTTTTGGCTTCACATAAAAGTAGGTTTCTGTTTACCTTTGCAGACAGTATCTTAAATACACTACTATCCGAAATTTGGAAACCATCCGAAATTAGGCGCATTTCCTCTAAGCATTGTATTCGTGCAAAAATTTTATTATTTTTTTTGCGTATTTTTTGCGTTTTATGACGTTTTATGCCGATTAAAATATATTTTGAGCAAAAAACAATTGTTGGTCGACGGGCGGGTGTGTCCGGGAAATCTTGTAAGCACGATAATTTAAGAAGGCTTTAATCAAGAGCTATTTTAGCTATTTTACAAAAAGTTCTCGCTCAGGATTGTAAATCAATGTAAATCTATATATGTAATTCCACATAATCTTACATTCATTTTGTAATTTTTTGTAATCTTAAATTAATTTACAGCAATTTGCTTTATTTTACAATAAAGTAAATTAATTTACACGTTTACACAAATTGATGACTTAAACAGAGTCAAGTAAAGTGGTCAAGTATATAAATTACTTACTAAACTAACGTATTTTTATATTATTTTAGATTATTTAATTAATAACACAGCCACACAAAATAAAATAATATCCAGAGACTAAACCAATTCATTTTTAAATTTTTGTGGTCGCTGAAACCGAATCTGATCTCAGAATTGCTCCATCAGATCCCAATTGTTTTATACCCATAAAAACATCTGAATTTAAGGAATGTTTGCACCCTTTTTTAAGTGTAGAAAACAATTGTGACCTGTTGGAGTAATTCTGAGGTCAGATTCGGTTTCAGCGACCCCGAAAATATAAAAATGCGTCGTCACCTAAAAAATTTATGTGCCAGAGACTAGATCAACTCATTTTTATATTTTCGGGGTCGCTGAAATCAAATCTGAGATCAGAATTTCTCCATCAGATCACAATTTTTTCTACACTTAACAACATCTGAATTTAAGGAATTTTCGCACCCTTTTTTTAAGTGTAAAAAAAATTGCGATCTGATGGGGCAATTCTGAGGTCAGATTCGGTTTCAGCGATCTCAAAAATATAAAAATGCATTGACGTTCTTGACTTATCGTGGTCACAATTTCCCGGACCGATAGATCGACCGATAGACAGAATTTTTTCTTATGGAAATCAAATTTTTTTAATAAAACGTCGATAAACGTAAAGAAATCAATAAAAAAATCAATTTTTTTACTAACTTTCCTCGAAGAAAGTAATAATCAAAAGCTGCAATACATTTTAATGGAAGCCACGTGTAGACACTAGACATAATCATAAAGTGCTTTTTTATTTTTTAATAATGTAATCAAAATTAGTTAAAAAAGATACTTCTTATCATAAACTACAGCCAATGTAATCAAATAAATAGACGTCATATCTCAGCTGAATGATTACTATAATAAGTACATTATAGGTACTCTTTATAGATAGCTTTAGATACACTTTATCCAATAGTGATATTTTAATACCATTATTAACTTATATTTATGTATTTTGTGATGGGGGACTTCCATAAAGTATGTCCCACAAAGTGTCACACCGGCACTAAAACCCCCATTCCCGCTAGGTTGCGTTACGTTTAATTTTTAAATACAACTATATGAAACGTTGCAAGCACCCTGTCAAAACATCGGCACTATTGTACACTAGAGCAATCTAGTTTGCAAATTTCAAACTAGGTGTTTTGTTTGATTTTAAATTCTGTATCTTTAAAACATTATATTCTAGCAAAAAACTGTATATGACATTTTTTATAGGGCTTAAAAAGAGCTTTTATTTAAAATATAATTTTTGGAAATCGGGTTATAAACTTGTGAGATATGCTAAAAAACCTTTTACTGCTTTAAACGCCAATATCTCGAAAATAATGCGTTTTACTAAAACGTTGTTTATAACATTTTTTGACCAATTTAAAATTATCTTTTATATAAGTGCTAAATTAACCAAATACAATAATAATTGCTTTAATTATAAACAAAAAACGCTAAAAATAGGAGTTTTACCCTATTTTTACCCCCTTACCCCGAATCGTTTACCCCCAAAATCTAATCAGCTCTTCGGAATACGATAAGAAACAATATGCAAAAACCGCAAGTCGATATCTCATGTAAAAATGGAGTTAGAGAGTTTACACCCAGACAGAAAGACAGACAGACGGACGCAAACATTTTTTTTACTGATTTCGAGAATGGTCTAAAACGTCGAGAAATGTAAAAAAAACGTGGTCAAAGATTTTGACTTTTCGGCGAAGATTTCAATACATCGGCACTCTTAGTAGCACTAAGTGCCGATGTAAAAAGAAATCGAGGGAAGAAGCACTGTGGGAAGTCCATGTACAAATTTTTGGAAGACTATCAAAAATCTTTCAAAAATCTTTAAAACAAAATCAAAAGTGTGGTAATATTCCACAAGAATTCGAAGATCTGTGTAAAAATATTTTGTAGTGAAGCAAAACAATTTTTGTATCAGGTATAGTATGTTCTTGGATAAAACTTTTCTTAACGGAGTAGATAAAATTAATTTGAATGTATATCTAGATATCAAGGATAAAAATAAAAAAATCAATTATAACTTCAATTTATTTGTGACTTCACCTTGCTCTAGATCCCCCGCTGTACCCCTGTCACAAAGTATTAAACATTCCTTAGACGTGACGTACTATGAAGGTTTAATAATTTTGTACACCAATATTTCTTCTATTATTTCTGGACTTTGCCTTTCGGATTATTGTGTTATCCATTGGTATTAACATTATAGAAAAATATTAAAAATATGAATATTTTTTTAAAAACAATACTGGGTGTCTCAGAATTTAAGCCATTGCTAGAAAGACCAACGTTTACAAAATGTCGCCGGTCTCAAGAACTAACTTGTATTTTATAGAAAAATATTAAAAATATGAATATTTTTTTAAAAACAATACTGGGTCTCAGAATTTAAGCCAATGCTAGAAAGATGAAATTCTACAAATTGTCCCCGATCTCAAGAACTAACCTGTAGTTCATGTAAAGATACAAGTCGCTTGCAAAACAACTTTACAGTACGATATTTCAACATCCAAACGCTTTGACCCAGGGACTTAAAATTTGGAACAAGGTTTTCTTAGTAGAAAAAAAATTCATCTTTACACGAACTATAACTGCTTTAAGCACATTTTTCAGGAGAGAATTTTAAGGTATGCATCCTACGGATAATAAAAATGGTAAAAAATCTCAAAATTTGTGGAATAGGTTACTTCGTGAGACCCCTGTGTATGTATTAGCAATTAGGTTGACATAGATAGAAATTTTCCTTTATTTTTAAGTTATTTTAAATTACTGACAAAGCTAATTACCTATTCCTGTCAGTCAAAGTATTTTTTTGTGCCTTTTCCTCTACACACAGATAAATTATTACTAAAAACAAGTACAATATTCAGATCAAGTGGCTTAAAAATTTAAATATCCGTATCCGTTAATCAGTGCCGACCTTTGTATGAATTAAGTGAACCCCCTGCTTCAGGGCGCCAGCTCAAAGGGACGCCTCCGAGTGGCGTTTTAATTTAGGTATTAAGGTTTCCTTCGTCAATCTAAATGCGGGTCAATACCCAAAAAGTTAAAATTCAAAATGGCGGAATAAAAATGGTCGATTTATTTTTAAAATTTTGCCAAAATTAACGAAATTATGGCACAAAACAAACAAAAATGGTGGATTCAACCCATTCTATTATGGACTTTTTATGTTATAAATTGACATTTTATACCAACAATATGTGCTCCAAATTTGAAATATCTCATTTTTAAAATAAATAAAACAGGGAGTGTACCATGATCTTGTTGCACCCGGTGTATCTCTCTTTAGTAACGACACTTGAGATAAGAATTTTTCGCCGCCAAGTGTACTTAATCATCATTTAAACTTTTAACTGATACTTATTGAGCTTTTTATTAAATAAACAAGCCGTGAAAAAATATAATGTTTCGCATTCCACTATATACTCTTTACAGTGATATAAAGTGGATTTTTCATATTAAATATTATTCCATCAGTAATGATATGAAGTGATTTTTCAGTTATAGCCGAGCGGAGAATATAACTTACTCAGTTAGGTTAGCCATCCAATCTTCTATCCTATAGTTAAAGTATAGCCGAGCGGAGAATATTCTTAACCACCAGTTACCACGTTATTTGGAAGTTCTAGTAAGACGGGCTTTCGAAACAGATTAAAACAGTACCTTCTTAACTTAAAAATAATATATTAAATAAATGTGATTAAAATTCTTCAAGAACATGAAAGATCGTTTCTTACCTCTAAGTTCTACTTCTATGGAAAGCTCCTAAATTAAATTTTTTATTTATTTTTTATTTTTATTTATTTATTTTTTTATTATATAGTAGTTTGAACACTACTAAATTAAATCATTGTAAGTTTGAGATTCCAACTATTCACATTAATTTGCAAAACTCAGTTTATTGACCACATATTAGTTAGTTTAAACCGATGCGTAAAGTCCTTTAAATATTTTTACACAATATTTTTCAAATTTTATTATCGCCAAAATTCTAACAGTGTAAATAGAAAACCGATCCGAATAAAAGCCAAAATTATTTTAAGTGCACATAGAAACATGTTTCTTAAATCAAGAATATGTTAATTTGTATATAACGAAGAGAATATATTCTCCGTTAATGCATACCATATTCTTATACAGGGTGTATTTGAAATAGGGTCGGAAATTTTAACAGGTGATTCTACATGATAAAATATGACAAAAAGTTCCTATAAACATATGTCTAAAAATGGGTCATAAGGGAGCTACGCCCCTTTGAAATTGGCTAAAAATATCGGTTTTTATTTAATAACTCAGGATTCCTTTGAGATAAATTAACGAGGTTTTGCACGTGAATTAATCCTAATAAGGCCCATCTTTGTATGTCATTTTCACCTACTTATTTAAACTAGGGGTGTGCGAAACGGGGGGGCCTTATCAGTTTTTTGTCCCAAATTTTTTTCTGTGTAACTTTTTTGCAATTTTATTTTTGAAATATGATTCCTCAGGTCAAAATACATAAAAAAGGTACTCTTGTTGTAATACTAGGATTAACCGTTTTCGAGAAAAGTTCATTTGAAGGTGAAATTTCACGGTTCGAGGACGAAAAATTAAATACTAAAATGTCGAAAACCAAAATTTTAATGATGCAATGTTATTCTACATCAAAAACTAAGAAAAAAAGTTTCCATACATGTAGGTCGAAAAAACGCTTTTAAAGCTACCACAGCCCTTTAAAAATGGTGCATATTTAGGAGACCATAGCTCCATTAGGATTAATTTTTGGAAGTACCTGTATATGAGGTTTTTTTCTTAGTTTTTAATGTACATCCGCCCTGCATCATTAAAATTTTGGTTTTCAACATTTTAGTATTTAATTTTTCGTCCTCGAACCGTGGAATTTCACCTACAAATGAATTTTTCTCGAAAACGGTTAATCCTACAGTATTTCAACAAGAGTACCTTTTTTATGTATTTTGACCTGGGGAATCATATTTCAAAAATAAAATTGCAAAAAAGTTACACAGAAAAAAGTTTGGGACAAAAAACTGATAAGCCCCCCCCCCCCGTTTCACACCCCGATTTTTTTAGCCCTATTTCAAATACACCGTGTATAGTATTCATATTCGTATATGAAGCAAAATATTGCTTTAAATAGGAAAGGATAGCAATATGGTATGCATGAACGGAGATTTAAGAAACATTTTTCTGTGTGTATTCAAACTAAAAATATTTATGAGTGTCCAAAATCGCAATAATATTTTTAACATTTAAATTCAACAAAATTCATATTGAACATAAAATTGTAAACATAATAAACTTGAAATTATGAACATAGTAAAATTACTTAGTTAACCATTGTATTTTTACATAATTTAACATTTATTTTTTACTGTCTATTATAGTATTTTATTTACGGAGACTAGTTGTAATATACTTGCTAAGTTATTTCTCGTAGCTTATTATTTATAATTTATAAGCATACCAAATAGTTATGTTAATTTAATTAATTTATTTGTAAAGTATTTAATTAATGCGTATATAACTCTATATAGTAGTAGTAAATTAACTATACGTCACCAAACTTGGACAAATTCAGATAAGAAACACCTCGGTCGGCCAAGAACTGCTTACACAAAGCTAGAAAACTTGGTGACTGCTTATCAGTGAACGGGACAGGCTCATTTTGTTGTAGTTTTGCAGTGTTTGAATGTCTGAGATAACTTTTCTCTATCAAAATTGCTCCAGCTGCAGCGGGGTATGTAACTAATACATGTCTGCTTCCCCTTCTAAAACTTTTAAAAATAAAGGAAAGCAAAAAACCAAATTTAATTTTTTTTTGCTTACATTTGCTGAGACAAGAGATAGTCAAATATAATTTTTACAAAAACTTCTTCATAGAAAGTCGTAGATCTATAGAAACCTAAGTATTGACCTCACCGGGTGATATATTGTTGTTTCCCTGGTTTCTAAATGAGAGGAAGTGGACTAAATGTACACGTGGAGCGGTTTGTTGAATTTAAAAAGTCAAGCATATAGGTAAACAAGATAATGGTTAGTTGTTTACTTAATGTAAGTAACCTACACTACCTTGTAGTACATAGTATGTATACTATGTACTACAAGGTACTATAGGTTATAATGTGTCAATTTCGTCTGCCTCTTCTCCCACGGACTATACGAAGAAACAGGCTGCATCATCATCATCATTTTTTAGTTTGTTTGGGGTATTTAAGAGACAGGCTTGGTTTGGATTTTTGAGACTCACTCATCCATTATTATTAATAGGAATTAGTTTGAATGGAGAATAATGGGGGAGTGAGTCTCAGCCATAGAGAAGGAAAGAGAACCATTAGTCCAGCCTGCGCAAGATTATTTTGTGACAGAACGGGGCAGCGAAATGACGTAACGCAATATATCTGACCTTGCGCAGTACGCATATCTATCAGCTGTGAAATGCTGTCGGTCGTAAAACAATTCATCACCCCAGTTTTCATTTGTCTTATCTCCAAAAATCCCCCAGTAAAAATCTTAAAATGTCCAAAAATAGAGATATGGCAAACCAATACTCCCCAGTAACGAATTATTAGTAGTTTGTTTATACTGTCAGTACTGTCAGATCGTCGTTTGTTTCTGTTCATTTTTCGACTTCTACTGTGTTTTAATTGTTTTTTTTCTGCATTTTATTTATTTATTATTATTATTATTTATTTAATTACAGTGTCATGGAGAGCCCCAAATAAGCTTTTGGCTTGTGCTAGGGGCTCTCCATTAATTTTGTTTTAAATATTCCAAATAATAGGTATGAAGTTTACATTATTCATTTTCTTTTGAAATTATATTCATCCAGCCGCTTATTCTTCAATATATATTCTCTGGCAGTGGTTCCTTTTCAAAACTTAATATTCGTTTTCAGCCTCCAAATCATTTGTTTATAACTTTAAATCTAACCTGTATTGTTGCTTTATGAAGAGCAAAGTGTCAATCCCTGGTTTACTCAAAGTAGGTGTACAAAATCCCGAAACTCAAACACACTTCGAAAAATTCTTATAAAATAATTTAAAAAAACTATTTCGACGTTTCTTCGTAGATAATTATTGTTTTTTGTTGAATTTTTTACAATTTTTATTTGACACACAAAACTAAGGTTAAAAAATACTCATCAAAAACAACAATAGTAGTGCGCATGTGCAAGTTTATCTCAGATGCGCTAGGCACATTTATCACAGTATTCCGCAACGGCTTTGGAGGTCTTTCCTTGTCTATGGTTTCAGCTCACTGGTGCTGGAGTTTCATCTGTCATGAATTGGTGAAAAGAGGGGGAGTGAGTGCAGGAGGACGAGGAGGGAGTTCAGAAACAGGCTGCAGCCTGATAGTATCCGTTTAATTCTATGGCATATTGCTATTTATATTAGGCTAGGTTCAGTACCTTTATGCTAAACTGTTGTATCTCGAATCACCATGCACCACCTTTACCGCCAGCTACGCCGGACTTGATACCTTATTGAACTGACCTACTCACTAATATACATTTTTTTTCTCATTGGCTCTTCTCCTCTACTCATAATTTTTCTTTGTTATAGTTAATTTAACTACCTATATATTCATGTTATTATATAAAGAAAGAATAATAAACTTTAGATATATTTAAAGTTACTATAGTTTGGAGAAACCTACATGGAATAAATTTTATTCCAGCATATTTAGTTTTTGTATTATATTAATTTTACGACGAAAATAGAAATACAACCATCAAATTGTTAATTTAGTTAAATGTTTAGAAACTTACTGTCTTGCTATTTTAATAGAGATATGGCTAAAAATATGTTTCTCGAAATAAGTACCTGTTTTATTTAAATATCTTTGTTAAACGGACATCTAAAAGTTTAGTTGACTATGACATATTATAGTGATAGTTATTTATGTAAATAGTAAGTTATAAGATACTATTCACGAGCAAAATATAACCCATGAGGGCCTAGTGACCTATTTTTCCTTATCACAACGTAATTTTTTTTTAATGATAACCAGGGTCGTCAATAAAGGGGATAAAGGGTCAATTTTCCATCACCTTCATTGGGTGGTGGTAAAATTTAAAGATCTAGAGCTAGCTCTTACTAAATTAGGTGCTATAAAATGTTGAAGATCTCGATTCAATATTCTTTTGTAAAATTCGATATTTTAGGTAACCTAAACTATTTAATTTTGGGAGTTTTCTATAAGAAAGTAGAGCACTATAATATTACCAAAGTTTAGCCAAATCTTACCCAAATCACTTTTCTATAGGACGTCCTTTGTGGCTTCAGGCTTTTTTATTTTAGAAGTTTAAATTTTGCGCCCTAGTTATTTTATAAAATTCGCTTTGACACATAAAAAATGCAAACCAGACACTATGGAACTAACAGATATATAAGTATCATATACACGGTGTTTGCAGTCTTATGTCACATATTAAAGGGAGATGATTCTACATAAAAAAAACATGAAAAACCCCTAGAGAAAGGTTTTTGATTAATAACTCATCTTCGTGTTATTTTCATGTAGTTATTTTAACCAGGGGCGTGCGAAGCGGGGGCCTTATCGTTTTTTTTCCCAAAACTCTTTTCTGTGTAACTTTTTTGCAATTTTATTTTTGAAGCGTGATTCCTCAAGTCAAACTACATGAAAAGGTACTCTTGTTGTAATACGGTACTATTAAGGTTTTCAAGAAAAAATCATTTGAAAGTGCAATTTCACGTTTCGAAGAATAAAAATTTAAAAAATACTAAAATGTTGAAAACCAAAATTTAAATTATTCTGGGCGAATGTACGTCAAAAACTAAGAAAAGAAACCTCATTTACAGGTATTTCCAAAAATCAATCCTAAGGAAGCAAAACGGTTAATCTTATAGTATTACAAAAAGAGTAGTTTTTTATGTATTTTAACCTAAAGAATCATGTTCCAATAATAAAAAAAAACAAAAAAGTTACACAGTAAAAAGTTTGGGCAAAAAACGGATAAACCCCTCTGTTTTGCACGCCCCTGGTCAAAATAAGTACATAAAAATAACATGTGAAGATGGGCCTTATTAAGTTTAGTTCACATGTCAAACCTCGTCACTCTATCTCAAAGAGTACCAAAGTTATTAATTAAAAACCTTATTTTTATTACAATTTTTAAGGGTCGTATTTCCCGTAGAGTTCGTTTCCAGACCTATATTCCCATAGTGGTTTTTCATGTTTTTTGATGTAGAATAATCTCCTTTAATATGTGACATAAGACTGCAAACACCGTGTTTGAATTGAAAATTTAAAGGAACTAGAGATATCAGTAGGAAAAATTTGTTTAATAATATTATAACTTAATTAGGCATTATCATAATTAATAATAAATAAGTAATAAATATAGCAAATATTATCTTAATATATTATATACAGCACCGTCTTGACCTTTTTTTAGTTAACTTTTAAACTTGAGGTCATGAATATGGGCCTAATTGAGGATGGTTGACCTTTTTTTTTCTACAACTGACTGAAATTTTGTTCTTGCCTCACCAAACAAAGTACGACCCTGATTATAGCCGCTATAATCAGGGTCGTAACACCCGCTGCGGGTGATTCAGGAGGGTGGTTCACCCCCCTAACTTTTTTACTTTTTTATTTAGGATCGTGAAATTTGCAGGAGCTATATTTAATTTAAGATTTTTTGACATGGTTAGACATTTTTTGGCACTTCTGGTTTCACCGGAAATGAATCAAACTTTTGTTTTTTAAATGGAACAACCTGTATACTTTGACATATTTCGATTTAAAAATCAATTCTGAGAACAAACGTGTGCCAATTGTCAAATTTTGACAGGTCATGTAATTTTTTATTGAAATTTTTATTTTAAACCTATAGTGCCTTAAATTAGCTTAATTTTTGGTCTAGTATCTTCAGAAAAATACTATCTTGATAATTCCCCAAAAATCTAAATGTGGTGGGCTCTTAAAGATTCGAAAATCATAATTTGGGCCATAAGTAATTTTTTTCAAATGGGAAGAGGGTGGCTCATTAGGTTAAAATGAAAGAGAATTTTCTTGCGAACATTTTGATACCACACATGAATAGTTTATTTGGAAGAACTTGGCATTAAAACAAAAAAGATATAAAATGAAGATTTAACCAAAAAAATGACATGACCTGTCAAAATTTGACAAGTGACACATGCTTGTTTTCAGAAATGATGATTTTAAAATCTAAATATGTCAAAATATACAACCATTTGAAAATTGAAAGTTCTATTCATATCCGGTGAAACCGAAAGTGCCAAAAGATGTCTAACCATGTCAAAAAATCCTAAAATATACATAATATAGATCTTGCAAATTTCACGATCCTACATAAAAAAGTAAAAAATTTAAGGCGGGTGAACCACTTTCCTGAAAGACCCGGTATCAGAATAAGGATTAAGTTTGTGGTACTGTGCTGTATGCTGCACTAAATAGTTACTTTATTAGGCCTTTAGTACCCCCTATAGTTAACTTTTTGCCACTATATTTGTATACACAAACCCTTTTGAGAGGCAGTAAGTTCGATTACCTACCAACTTGTACCAGCAACAAAATCATAAAAGAAAGAAATCTTCTAAATGGTTTTTAACAAAATACAAGGAAATTATAAAATCAAAGGTCGTCCCCTTTTTAACTTTTAAAATATTTATATATACGACTAAACTTTTAATCTGGAACACGTAAAGCTTATAAGGCAACTTAAACTTTACCTTTGGGCTTGTTCTTGTTTGTAACCCTAATTTAATAAAAAAAAAGTCAAAAATGGCCAAATTTTGCGTTACGTAATACTTGAACGTTCTCTAACTAACCGTCACACAACTGACAAAAATTATGTTTAAATTAAATATCATCTTGTAATGGTTTTTTGAAGAAGCAAAAGTGAGCTTATCTTTAAGCGGTCCGCAGTTCTGATGTAAATATAAATGGTTTTCTCATTTTTTTGCCTGCCAAAAGAATAAAGCTCGTCACATAACTGACCATAATAAAAATACGTACATGTTTCTTAATATAAAATGCAACACTGCATTCTTAAGAACTTTTTTAACTAAAATTACATTTATAGTTCGTTAACTATTACGCGTTTATTAAAAGCTTAGCACATACTCTAGATGCTTTTTCTAAGGTAACAGTTTTTGATTAGTTATTTTGGGTAGTAATTTTTTTTTCAATATACCTTTGACAAAAATTATTTACTTAGGTGTTTCTTAATTTAATTTTAATATAATATAGATCAATACTCCCCCTATATTAATTAAAATCACGAATAATATACGCCAGCTTCGGGTAGGGACGCGCCACACAAGTGACATTTGCTCTAGTTTTTTATTCTCGCATAAAAAAAAATACAAAACAAAGCATTAATGGTTGCTTTTATTAGAATAAAACGTAATTTTTAATATAAAAGCAAAACAAACCGTATTAATTTGGCAGAAATATTTTTTTTTGGCCAGGGGCATCTTTTATCCTCAAGAAGTATATTCAGGGGTAATATCATAAGTGATACTAGGTTAGGTATCGGTGGTTTTTTACATAAATTTTACGAATATTAATCCCAATGACGAAAATTAAACGACTGCTTTAGCAGGAGTTGCATTTTCCCAAAATTGGGATTAATATGAGTAAAATTTGAAAAAAAAAGCACCGGTACCTAACCTAGTATCACGAATTGATATTTAGGGAGAGAATATAATTTATATTTAATACACATATCTCTTATTTATAACGTATTAATCCACAAATAAATTATATTTTATAAATTAAAAAGCAAACAATAAGCACGATTTTAGATTAGAGAAAAGAGGGGCAGAAAAACCATCTTAGGGGTAAGGTATTTTCACTTATCAGTACAGCATACTACATATATATAAATTGTATTCTCACCCTTATACTTATCGGGCATCATTCTAGTAGCTTTGCAGGCATAGTGCTTCTTTCCTGGACAAAACCGTGTTGATTGTTACCAAAGAGGTCCTCAGTGTCATCAAGTCTAGAATGAATGACCCTTTCTAGAAACAGCCGTCTGAGCCCCCCTTGGTAATTCCAGCCTTACGTATAGTGACATTCTTAAACAAGAGTAAGACCGACAGACACGCCGACAGACAGACCGACATACAGACCGACAGACAGATAGACAGACAGACAGACCGGCAGACAGACAAACGGAAAGCCATGTCGACAGAGAGACCGACATACAGACAGATAGACAGACCGACAGATAGACCAACTGGCAGACAGACCGACCGACAGACAGATCGACATACAGACAGACCGGCCGAGAGACCGACAGATAGATCGACATACAGATCGACAGACAGACAGACAAACAGACTGACAGGCAGACAAACATATAGACGGACAGACGGACGAACAGGAGGATTTTTCAAAGTTTACTAACGCAAGACTTTTCTGGGGGAAAGTAGTAAATATTTGCATTATTTTGATAATTAATATAATTGATTATAAATAATAATTATTAATTAGATAAGAAACTGCAACAATTTATTTATAGTAGCTCCCACGTAAGAATCAGTTCAACTAGTACTCGTTTTAAAAGATTTAATATTTATTTATTAATATATTTTTTAATAAAATCCTTAAAGAAACGCAAATATTTTCAACACGGTAATTATTCTCTTGGGCTAGGAGTCCTAGCGTAACTGCATAAGGAAGCTTTATTATCGGATTTCCTTTTAGCGACTTTGAAAACCTCTATACCAATTGTCACGAAGATATATGATGGGAGGCATAGCGTAGTGGCTAGCGCGTGCACATAACAAGCCTACTAGCGTAAGTTCGATTCTCACTCGCGCCGATTTGCCTTTTTCAGTTAATTAATAATTGAAATTTGGCGAAGGCCATAAGTGAAACGGACACTCCCTATAAACTGGTTCGAAAGCCAGTATAAGCCGGTGCACCAAACCATGGTTCCCTCTACTACTAACCCACACAAGTCCTGGACTTAGGGGATGCTTAATTAAATAGAATAGTACGAGGTTAAACAAACATGTAGTGTAAAATATTAGAAACATTTAAAATTAATTACCCCCCACCCCCAGAAAGTGACGTTAGAAACATTTAATTATCAGATTCAGTTTCAACTACCTCAAAAACCACTATATGCCAGTTTGGGCGACTGTCCCTCCGGGCAGAAGTTAGAATATTTATATTATTAGATTCCATTCCAGATACATTAAAAACCCCAAAATATCGATTTTCACGAAAATATTGTAAAAATTTGAAAGTAATTACCCTCGAGGGTGGAGTTAGGAAAGATTTATTGTCAGATTCAGTTTCAGCTTCCTTCAAAACCCTGTATACCAATTTTTACAAATATTATATTATTTTTTATTCATATGATTGCACGTTTGCAGTTGAGGGTTTAGTTTGTATCCTGCATTATAAATATACACGTGTTAGGCTATCAACTACAATGTTAAACTAGATATTTTTGTCACCTACACACAAAGTTTTATCTTTTATTCTGCTCAAAAAGGAACTTTCAAGGTTGGTTTACCCAATAATTAACAATAAACTATGAATTTAAACAATAAAATGAAATGTGACAAATAAATAAATGACATTTCATTACCAGTCATCGGCGAATTTCCAGTGCTCGCATAGGCGCCGCGTCGATTCTATCGTTGACGCGAGGTTTTAAATATTTACATTTTTATTTTCTTCGAAAAACACCGATATATTTACATATTTATAGTTAATATGTATATTTAATATTGTTGTGTGTAACAAATTAGTTGTCAAATGTTTCGATTTAGTGACCTTTATAAAAATTTCCCTCATAATTCGGCAAAATTATTCCGTAAGCCTATGTTTCTGTGTTTATTTTCAACGTTGATGAGTCATAACTGAATTTATTCCGATTAATGTACCAAAGTCAAAGTCCTTGAATGAAGAGTACGGGTTTATGAATGAAGATCTGCGCTCTTCGTTCAAGGACCTGCTCTCTTCCTTCAAGGACATTGACTTTGGTTCAAAGAATTCTTTTTTTCTGTGTATTTAAGGTATAGGCCGCGCGGGGAACGGACTGTAAGAGGGTAGACCAAGTATATGCGTTGCGGGTAAGGAAGTTTGAAGCGGGAGGGAGCTTTAAGCATGAGTCACTATCACGTTTAAAGAATTAGCCTATAGTTCGGTTAATTATAATGGAGATTTCTTCATTTAGAATCGACAGGGACAAAAGTTCTACCCAAAAAGGATAGAAGTAATATCACCAACATGAAGAAAAAAAAATTCTCCTAGGTTTTATGTTGGCTGCACTGTCAGTAACGCCATTTTCTTTAGCCACTGTCATTGTGTGAGCTGCGTTTGATATTGTTTTGATTTCAGTTTTTTGTGTGTTTTACTAAATATTGTGTTTTTATTGACTATTATAGTACTTTTACGAGTTTTGATATTTAAATATTGTTTACCAAAGGTAAGTTCTTTCTTTATACCTTAGATTTAAAGCCTAGGCGAAATTCGTTTGGACTTTTGCAACCCTTGTAAAAACATCTTGGCATTTTGGTAGCTATAACAGAAATAACGCTCGTCATAAAATTAATTTCTTGAAATGTAGAAACTGGAAACGATATTAAAATATATAATAATAATATATAGTTAATAATAAATATGATAAATATTAAATAAATTCATATTTACCTTTTCATGTTTGAGGTTATGTTTCGTAAATAAATAAACAGATTAAGCAACCAACCTAAGAACAATTAATAGGATTTATATTTCATTCTTTATTTTACTATTAAATCATCAGTTTTATTTCTTAGCAAAAAATATTCATTTCTTTAGCTTTATTTACAATAATCAACGGTAATTGTTGATAAAAATTGAAAAAAATGCAATATTTTTTTAGTTTATTTAAGTTGGTAGTGGCGTGCACAAATGAGATAGAGATAGGGTAGACGTCTTCTGTTTCATAATTCTAGTTGTACAGAGTTCTATTACTCAATACCCAATAATTATTGGGTACCTTTAATTTGATTTATAAATGGTACTACAGCGAGATTTAAAATTTTAAGGGGGGATTTTTCATCCAAAAATATGAAAAAAAATAAAATATATTATTGCACAGCAAAAAGGATATCTTGAATCAAAGCAAAAAGATCTTGAACCAAGGCCGCCATGGCTTTCGATATGTTCAACGCCATGACTGTCTTGGATCAAGTCCGCCGTTATCTTGGCATTTGAGGTCCTAGATTTAAGGACATTTCCTTAAATCAAAGCCACTTAAACCATTTATTTAAGATCATATTATCTTTAACCAAGTATGTAATTATCTTGATTCAAGATCATATTATCTTTATCCAAGATTATATTATCTTACACAAAGTCTTGTTTAAAGATAATATAATCTTGAATGAAGAGAATTACAATCTTGATTAAGGATTATAATTCTTATGATTCAAGATCATATTATCTTAAACCTAGACGTAGTGTAAGATAAAGACCCCACAGTCAGGTTCCAGGGTTTATAGAATGGTAAATATTTTGAAAAAAATTCCCACACATGTATAATATTATTAGCAGGCTTATGAAATATGATACCTTCTTACTCTCTTAATCGTGTGAAATTTGGTTTCATAGGTGGTCGTAGGAAAAAGCACTGTCTTTTGAAGAAAAACTTGTTGCAACGCCATTGCAAAATGAAGCATATATGTATAAATTATTTAAATCTACTTACTTTAAGTAAATTTGAAAATCCCCATCGTTTGAGGGTAACAGATATAAATTCGTCCATTTTAAAGCAGATAAAAACAATGATACACCTTTAAAGACAACTGACGGCAAAAAAAAAAGCAAACCTAACTTCTCTCCCGCGCAAATCTTGAACTACTACGCAGATTGTCTGCCAGCCAACAATAAGAACGGGCGAGTCTACTGTATATCTACGTGGGATGAGGCCGGCAAACTCTTTACTGTAAGACAATAGGGGCTTTGAGTCAAGATAATAACTCTTGATTCTCTGTTACTATTTTAAATGTCATGCATTCAAGGAAAAAATCCTTGGCACATGGATACATGATCTTAAAAGAAGATTATTACCTCGATTTAAGATAATATAAATTCAAGATAATTTATTATCTTCTGCCAAGATAACCTTTTTTTCTGTGTGGAGCGATGGTACTGTTTTATTGTCACCTAACCTGTGTATGGCAGTGTTGTACGATCTTGGATAAAATTTTTCATAATTTTGACTTCAAGGTTCCTTTCCTAGTGAAACGTTACATACAGTAACAAAAAAAATATATAATTTCTATATTATTAAAATAGAATTAGCTATTTTGTACATGTGAGTGCATACTTTGTAAAGGAGGTTGGATAATGTATAATTTTCTATAATTTATTCAAATACCTGTCTGTAATCATACGGTTTTTTGCAAGCAGAATGATTTTGTTTAAAAACTTTTTCTTCTTTAAAGTAGGTAGGTATAAAAAAATATATAAAGAATATACTTAACTAAAAACTAAACATAGTGCGCTGGAGCGGTCGAAAAGAAAAGACCAAATTTACAACAGTAATAGGGCTTTTGCGAATAAAGTCTAAAAACGTTTTCTTAATCAGCGTGCAGAGGTGACTCTTGGTACTAAAGAGGGCCAGCAGCCCAAAACTGTCAGTCTACCAATATCGCTCTGTACGATGATTAGAAAATAGATTGATGGAATAATAAATTAATATTTTTATAATTTTGTTTAAAATTAAAAATTTCTGTCCTTACAAAACTATCTTTTTGAATAACATGTATATGATATTTTTAACTTTTAAAATAGAGATGGGGTAATGTGATCATTTTAAAGGTCATAAAATTCTATATTTGACCATATATTTTCTATTTTTTAGACTGTTTTGAGGGTTTAAAATGAGGTTGAAAATGGAAATTTTCGTCAAAATTTGTAGGCGTACATGTACGCGACCTTTTGTACCACAAGTTTTTATTTATTTATTTATTTATTCATTCACCAATTTAAGGATACACGAAGTACATTTGGTAGGCCAAGTGGTTCACGTTGCGCTTTCAATACTCAGCTCCGCTTTTGTCCACAAAATACGACCTTACACAGAAAAATTTACGAGGTAAGTAAATTTTTCTGTATGATATTTTGTGGACAGAAGCGGAGCTGAGTTCCATAAACATGACCGAAGACAGAAAAAAAAAACCTACGTAGTAGCGCATTATGTTTTTCTCACTACCAAGGAGTAAAAAGCTTATTTCATTAACAATATTTTTGACATTTATATGTGTGACATTTCAAGAAATCATTTTTTTATGGAATCACTCTATAAAATTAGAAATAGTAGTCTTGTGTCTAGATATCCCCCTGCGGTAAATCGTTTTTTCTGTCTTTATTTAAGGTTTTGTTTGTATTGAATTGATCTATCACTAAGTGTGCTCGATATAGTACTTTACATTACTGTCGACTTTTTGATAAAGTAATGTCAATTTACCTAGTTGGTACTGAGAAAACGCAATATTTTATCCACCATGAAAATTATAACAGGGAATGCAAAGCATTTTTTTAGCTTGTTTTCTTCATAAAATAGTGATCACGTTTGGAAAGAAAAAGATCAGTCTGGTATATTGTCTAAATAAATGTTAACTAATTTTATGAAGAAAATGTCAAAAATTTACATTTACTATACAATGCATAGTATGCATATTAGGGAACGTTCAAGTATTACGTAACTCAAATTTTGATAATTTTTGAAGCACCCTCCCCCCTAATGCTATTTTCCTATACCATTAACATGGGTGTAACACACAAAAGTCCAAAATGACGCCCCTCTCCCCAGGAGCGTTTCGTAATACATGAACGTTCCCTTATGTGGTCAACTCTGAATCACAAAAATAAAAACCACTTCAGTTTTTTTTAAATTTTTTTATAAAAACAGACAAAAAAATAACATCTTCTTCCACAGCTTTGTATACGAGACCGATATCGATGTGGCCGACACAGGTGAGCAGAGCACCGCGTAGTACCTACTACCACTTCTATTTTTGTTTAAACCTTAAGGCGCAATTTAACTGAAATTGAAACATAAAAGCTTTATTATAAAATATTAGGTATCCTTTTTTACCTTTGATTTTTAAAAACAATTGTGACCTACAATAAATGTTTATAATAAATCTCGAAATTTTAAGATCAATAAATTTAAAGGACATTTAGCGTCCTTTAAGGGTATTATAAAGAACAAAGGGCATGCGTAGAAAATAAAGGACTGTCCTTTGAAATATAGGACGCGTCCGGACGGTTGGCAACCCTATAGGCCCAATTATGTTGTTTAATAATAAAGGTCTTTATTTATAATAAACGACGCTATATCTTATACTTAATGATAATATATTATATAATGCTATATGTTATACTTAATGATATAAAAAATGGCAACTAAAAGTAACTCAGTTTACAACCAACTCGTAAAAATTACATTTCGATAATTATAATTGATTTTATCAATACATCATGCATAAAATTAAGTGGTTTTACTGTGTTTAAAAATTACAGCCATATATTTTTAATACTTAAATAAAATTAAATCTTTGTGACCAAATTAAAGATTCTTTACAAGTCAAGCTCGTAAAGAAAATAAAAGGAAGTATAAGCTTAAATATATCGGCAACGTCACACTCGGGTAATAAAAATATATATATAAAATCAATTCATTTTCGTTTACAACTACAAAGTGTGGTGTTTCTTTATTATAACTAATTCGACTTCTTATAGATTGATATTCTAACATGTCGATATAATATACAGTCTAGAAAAATATGAACATTAGGGAACATTCAAGTATTACGTAATGCCAATTGTACCAAAATTCATACACTTCATACCCCGGTTCTCGCGTTATTAAAGATTATACAGATTTCATATTTTGGCTACACCCCCTAACAGGGGGCATGGGCGGATTTAGGGGGGGGGGGGCATGGGGGCGATGCCCCCCCCCCCCCCAGCGAGATATATTAGCATAGAAATACCTACAAAATTATATTTTTGGCGAAGGCGCAATTTTTTTCCTTATGGATGGCCCCCCCCTTAAAGTGAAATAAATCCGCCCCTGACAGGGGGTGTGTTGGGGGGTAGCCAAAATATGAAATCTCTACAGCCTTGAATAACGCGAGAACCGAGGTATGAAGTGTATGAATTTTGGTACATTATGCGTTACGTAATACTTGAACGTTCCCTTACGCGTAATACGACTCAGATCAAAACAGATCAAAAGTCTAAGGGTTTTTTTTTTCATATAATTTTATAAATAACCTATTTTTTATTCGATTGATTCTAAAAGAGACACTTTTTGTCCATGTAAAAAGTCCAAACCCGTAAAAATATTTTTTATACACTGAAAAATATATCAGCAAAACTAAAAATATATTAACTTATCCTAGTTGGCTTTGACCTAAAACATTTTAACTTCCTTAATAGATACGAGGTGGCACCTACTGAAGTTGCATTTAGTGTACTCAAATTAAGTAAGTCATTAAAAAAATGTATACACTGAGAAAGCACTATTTAGTAATATAATAAAATATATTAATATATCGCAGGTGGCTTTGATCTCAATAATCTGAATTTTTTAACAGATAAAAGGTGGCACCCATCGGATTCAGATTTGGAACACCTATTTTATCTAAAAACATCAAAATATGTTATTAACACTGACAAAATACGGTTTATAAACCGTATAGTAAAAAGAAAAAAATAAATATTTTTTTTCATAGTTGACTTTGACCTTTACCATCTCAAATTTTTCAACAGATACGATGTGGCACCCGCCAGATTCGGAATCAGCGCCAAATAATTTAAAAAACACCAAAACATACAGGGTGGTTTATAAACAGTGCTTGCATAGGCGCCGCGTCGATTCTATCGTTGACGCGAGGTTTTAAATATTTACATTTTTATTTTTTCCTCGAAAAACACCGATATATTTACATATTTATAGTTAATATGTATTTTCAATATTGTTGTGTGTAACAAATTAGTCGTCAAATGTTTCGATTTAGTGACCTTTATAAAAATTTCCCTCATAATTCGGCAAAATTATTCCCTAAGCCTATGTTTCTGTGTTAAATTCAACGTTGATGAGTCATAACTGAATTTATTCCGATTAATGTTCATAAATAGGGTACAACATTTTAAGAGGTGATTTTCTGGTCTTTTTTTTAAGTAAATTAAAAATCGCACAGTAAATATTTTTAAAACAGATTCAAAACTTGGATGTGCGAGTATACTTCGTAGTTTATTTTATAAAACATAACTATATTCTATACACTATACATATACTATTCAAACCTGTTGTAAAAATATTTACTGTGCGATTTTTAATTTACCACCTTGCTTGAAAAAACAGACCATAGGTCCAAAAATATGAAAAAAGTTCCTATAAAGATTGGTCCGGAAATAAGCCCTAAGGGACCTCACGGCTAGCCTTAAACAAAGTTAAATGGAAAGTCAAACCACCCTGGATTTTTTGATTTTTGGATGTTTTTGGGACTTTTCCAAACAGTTTTTGACAAAAATTGAAATCGCTCACAAAGCCGTTTTTGAATAAAGTCATTCTTCTTATTCTTCAGGTTTTTCCTGACATCACAATACGGAGTTTTTTTATGGCACACCTTGTAGCATAGGTACTATCCATGATACTCAATATAATCACGACCATTCACACGCCTACTTTGTTAATGTCCAAAATAATTTTATTTATTTATATAAAATTATTTTGGACTTTAACAGAGTAGACGTGTGAATGGTCGTGATTATATTGAGTATCATGGGTGGTACCTATGCTATAGGGTGTGTCATAGAAAAAACTCCGTATTGTGATGCCAGGACAAAGTTGAAGAAGAAGAAGAATGACTTTATTTAAAAACGGCTTCGTGAGCGATTTCAATTTTTGTCAAAAACTGTTTGGAAATGTCCCAAAAACAAACAAAAATCAAAATATCCGGGGTGGTTTGACTTTCCGTTTAACTTTGTTTAAGGCTAGCCGTGACCTACGAGCCTCCTAAGGGCACATCTGAAAAGTAGTTTTTATTTAATATCTCTGGAACCCTGTAAACTACAGTAACGAAAAATCTTTAGTGGAAATGTGTCTCTTAGCCCCCCGTAAAAATACGAAAACATTTGTGGCAATGAATTTATGAAACATTTTTGATTTTTTTTGCTTTTGCTGAAACCGGGTGTTTATTTTGAAAAATAAAATTATTTTATTTTTGGCCGCGAAAATTAAAGGTTAGCATTCTAGTCTAAAATTAAAGAAACGCAATGAATATGTGTACCGGTGAAAGTAATTGCAAGTATAAGCTGTAAATATAAATTGCTTTAAATTCCACTATACAGGATGATATTCACTAGGGTGCCTAGTCAAAATTAATTTAGGTCAAAAATCAACCACAATTTTAAAAATAGTATATTAGTTTCATAACATACATTTTTAGCGCACGAGTACAAGTTAGTGCGCTTAAAACGTGTTATGAAACGAGTGGTTTATACAATTTTTTCTATTTTGCTCTAAAATTAAAAAAAAACTTACATTTAAATTGATGACTGGTTTAGGGATTTTTGTTTTGGATTGGCATTACAGTTTACACCATGTTTAAAATTCTAAGAACAAATGATATTTTGATATATTTTATAGTCATCTCTTCTCTTTTTTACTGCAATTAACCAAGCCACAATTTTAACATGGTAAAAATAACCTAAACACAAAATTTTGTGTGATTCACAATCACAAATTGTGATTTACTATGTAATGTATTTTTTCTACTACCTAATTAGGTGCTATTTACATATTATCTACCGTTGTCAAGGCTTGTTTACCTTGGCAACCAATAAAATGAATAAACTAATTTATTATTGACCATTGTTAAGCATTGTTTATTGACGACGGTCAATAATGAAAAAGATTTAAGACTACTTTTTCAACTTATATGTCAAATTGACAGCTATGTCAAAATAATTTTTAAACTATATTTTTAACTAATATTTGGAGGTACTAGCTTTAGGTAGTAGAAAAAACATTATATGCACCGCGTATGAGAACTGTCTTAAGTGTTCTCGACTGATTTTTTGCCTTGTCTCAGCAAAAAAACTTCAGTCTCGAACAATAAAGACTTAGTTCGCATACTAGGTGCATAATATACTATTATCCAATACATACAGATAATAAGACAATTACCAGCTTTATTTTAAATAGATAAACTCCATAATAACCCCCGCGTGGCTTTTACTTTATTGAGAGGATAATTATATATTTTACTCACTCAACTGTCACTTGTCAAATTATTTTCTTGTAAATGTCATTAAAATTTTTAATAAAAATATGAATTTCTAAGCTATTTATTGGATAAAATTTTCTCATGGGCAATATCTTACTTTACCCACTAGTACCATAAATAACTATTTTTCACCACCAGCCTAAAAGCACATCTTTATTACTGTTCTTTTCATTGGTAGAAATATTATTTCTCTACCCATGACGTCAGAGGTTCTAAAAATAATGAAATTGCACTATGGTTAATAATGAAATTTTATTCAGCTGTTTTGGCATCTGACGTTTCACCTAATTATTTATCACATTGCTATTTACAAGTGTCTTTAGGCACCAAATTTATTTATTGCTTGATAAATTAAAAAATATTAACTAAACTAGTACCTATAAAACATGTTTTACAAAAAACACTTCGAAAAGTGAAAATCATTGATCCATCATATTCAACCATAGATTATACAACCCATATATTACCGTAAGGATCATAGATTACTAGAGGTACAGCCCCCATATATTGATTTTTGAGGCAATAGATTCTCCTTCACAGTTTTCGCCTGTCCCCTTATTTCTGGGGCAGTACCAGAATCATCACTTTGCATTTCACTATCCATTTTTATATATTTTATTACACTTAACACGGAAACACTTTCTAGCTTAACAATTTTAGCAGATCACCAGAAAATTTCTGCCAGAAATGTCAAGTTATTGTATTTCTTTTTTTTAATGGCCGCGAACGGCCAGCTTGATATTTTAAATTTATAAGCTTTTTCATTAAATTTTAGTAAAATAAATAAATAAATAGCTAATTAATTGTACTGGTAGTGAAAAAAAATACTATATTTTTCACGTGAGTGAAGATTTAACATTTGAGACCGCGTCTTGCGGGCTTCGCGCTAGCGCGCTTGTCCCGCAATTTGACACAGGTCAAAAATATTAAACTTCTCTCACTTGATAAATAATATACTATTTATCTGAATCGCACCTATTAAGGTCTCATTAGTTATAATGTATAAATCATAAATCTCTGTTTTATGGTAGAAATACAACTTTTTAATATATGTATATCATTTGCATGTAAATGTTTTTACAAATTATATCTTGAACAATGTTTTATATAATATGATACAGGCTGTTTAAAAATATTGGAATATACTAGTTGGTTCAGAATTATGGTACAAAATTTTAAACTGGGATTTTATATTAAAATTATGAAAAAGTTTTTTAAAATGGAAGCTACTATCACGTTCATCAAATTCCCTGACACTGGGTTTATCAATGTATAGTTAAAATTTATCTAACGGATAAAGTCTCAGCTAACAGACAATTCTGGATTTTAATTTGGTAATTACGTATCAGTTAAATTAAGCTGCACTTTGATAAATCCAGCCTTCAGCATCGTTTAAACCTACTTATCAATATGACAGTCCACTTACCTAATTAATTTAAATTTACAAAGCAGCTAAAATACTGGAAAATTTGGCATAACCTAGGTTATCTGCTAGGTTTCACTATCTTAGGACCTATTTTTCAAAAATAATTCTTGTGAATGTGAAATATATGATACATTTATCAAGCGCGGTCATATTGCATATTCGCGGGTGGTCATGGTATACCGGTGGTTTTAAAACAAGGGACGTCCAATGGAGCTCTCTACAACTAGAATTATGAAACAAAAGACGTCTACCCTATCTCTATCTCATTTGTGCTACACTTTCCAGCCAACCAAATAATTACTGTATTTGTTTTTCATACAACAAATACAGTATTTATTCGGTTAGCCGGAAAGTGTTGCACTGATAATTCGACTAAAATTTAGATGGCGCCAGTAATTTCTTTAATAAAAATAATAGTTACACTTTTCGCCCGGCCAAGTAAATATTGTATTTGTTCAACAAAGAACAAATACAGAATTTGTTTGGTTGGGTGGAAGTGGGAGTGTATGTATGTCTTCTATCCTTTTTGGGTAGAACTTTTGTCCCTGTCTAATCTAACGGGAGAAATCGCCATTCAACGAACTAATAACTCTTTATTAGTTCGTTGGTCCAAATATTGCAGCCCTAGCGTCAAAAAGTTGATGACTAAAAAGAGGTCATCACAGTTTTCTTTTATCAATGCACTGATAAACTTTTCAATTTTTTTTTGGCTTATTTTTGCGTTTTATGACGTTTTATGTCGATATAAATCAATTTCGAGCAAAAAAAAAATTGTCTATCGGTCGGTCGATCGGTCGGTCTGTCCGGGAAATCTTGTCAACACGATAACTTAATAACGCTTTAAGCTAGAAACTTGAAATTTGGTATACAGGCATTTTACCAAAATTTCTCGCTCGGGATTGTTTTAGGTGAAGATTGGGGTGCGGCTAGGGGGCAAATGGGGAAAAATACATTTTTTACAAAAAATATAAAATTGTTAAATAGGGGTTTTTGTGGTTGTTGAAATTGAATCTGATAATAAAAAATTTTTAACTCCACCCCCGAAATATTTATCACTTTTATTATTTTCGTAAAAATTGGTATATAGGGGTTTTTGGGATCTAAGAATTTGATTCTGTATCGAACGACCCCCCTTTCTATATAAAAAATGTCCCCCTGTGCCCCTCTGCCCACATTTTAAGAGCTGGAAGTATCAAATATACGCCAAAAGATAGTTTAAGTGGTCTTATTTAAGAGTTCTAGATTTTAATTGAATTTGAATATTTTAACGTTCCAAAGTTAAGAGGGGAGGGTGACTTTTGGACCGCTATGTATAACAGATATACTGACAGTACTAACATTTTTAAGAGGGGGTGGCAATATAAGGAACATGGGCAATAATTGGCTCACCCACTTATTTGCATCTAATTATATTTTCTGCTTAAATGCAATTTATGTTCTGAATGAGTATAAATAAATTCGCATTAAATCTAGAGTATGCAATAATATTTATAAACAGTAATTTTCGATAAGAAAAATGCATTTGTAACATAAAAACATAAATATCTTTAATTTATATTACATAAGTATCGATTTCTGTCTTTATTGGTTTAATATGCTTAATCTACAAATAGTATAGAATTTAAATAATTTAAAGATAAAGTTGTACAAATTTTTGTATGCATTGGAAAGAAATGCCGTATTTTTAGATAAATATATTTTGCTTTCCCATTTTGAAAATTATCAAAATTTCGTCCAAAAATTAAAAAAAAAAGTTTTGCGTATTTTTACGTTTTATGACGATTTATGTGGATATAAGTCAATTTCGAGCAAAAAAAAATTGTCGCTTGGTCGGTCGATCGGTCTGTCCGGGAAATTTCGTGTACACGATAACTTAAAAACGCTTTAAGCTAGAGACTTGAAATTTGGAATACAGGTATTTTACCAAAAGTTCTCGCTCGGGATTGTTTTTCGTGAACATTGGGGTGTGGAAAGGGGGGCGGGAAGAATACTTTTTTTAAGGTTGCTGAAATTGAATTTCATAATAATTTTTTTAACATCACCCCTGCGGAGGTGAGGGGGTAAATACTCTTAAATGTTTTCAATATTTTTGTCAAAATTGGTATATAGGGGTTTTTTGGGTCAAAGAATTTAAATCTGATAATTATTTTTTTTAGTTTCACACCCTGAGGGGCGGGGGTAGTTTTCGTGAAAATTGGTATAATGGGGTTTTTGAGGTTGCTGAAAGTGAATCTGATAATAAAAAAACCTAACTTCACCCCCTGAGGGGCGGGGGGTAGTTTCCGGGAAAATTGGTATATGGTGAATCTAATAAACAACCATTTCACGCGCGGAGGTAAAAAATGGGAAAACTCTTTTGCTGGGCAGTGTATAATAATTATAATTGGGGTTACATTAAAGGGCAAAAAAAGCAAATTTTGTCTATTTTTTTTTAATACAATAAAAGAATATTTTTTTTTCTGACTTTTGGCATATAAAACTACAATATCTCAAGAATTTTTATTATTATTATTATTATTATTATTGGAATCTAGTGCCATCGCCATCAAATTTTATGTGTTATTACTTACTATAGCCTCAAGAGCCATCTCTATAGATCTCAATTCTAAAACTATACAACTTTTGCGGGTATTGACAGCAAAATCGAAAAAAATATTTTTTTCGACCCAGTTTATTGTACACTGTACATACTACACTTAAAATACATAAAGGCCTATTCAGAAGCTTGCATTAAATCATAATACATAAGAATGCGAGCCTGTGGATATGCCCTAACCTGCCCCTTTACCTTAAGCGCTATTCACAGGCTTTAACGCATAATATATAATGTCTTTACTGCATTAAGGCCTATCCAGAAGCTAGCATAAGAACATAAAACATAAGAATGCGATGCAGTGATTGGCTTAAATGGCGGCACATCAAGCCAATCACGGCATCGCATTGTTATGTTTTATGTTCTTATGCGAGCCTGTGAATAAGCACTTAGTTCAAAAATTATTTTTTGTCCTTGAGCAACACTGACAATATACATGTATATTTGGTAGCCACGTTTCTTTACTATTTTATTCCGTTTATAAGGGTATATTCACAGACTCGCAGAACAACATAGTACATAAGAATGCGATGCCGTGATTGGCATGTGCCGCCATGTATCTTGTAAGCCAATCACGGCATCGCATTCTTATGTTTTATGTTCTTATGCAAGCTTCTGGATGGGCCTTAAATTTCAGAAAGGGGTTTTGTTAAAATGATGACACCATTTTTAATTATTTGAACTTGTCATTTAAAAAATAGCCGACCCCAGTAGCGCAATGGTAACGCGATGACTAACTGTAATGTGGGTTGCAGGTGAAACTGTAAACACATTTCAGGGTGGATGCGAGTTCTGTTGAGGACCTTGCTTCGGAGGGCACGTAAAGATGGCGGTCCCGTCAATTAGGCCGTAGCAGCGAAAAACGACGTTAAACAGTAAAACAAACAAACAAACATACATATTAAAGGTTAGTAAACCTAAACAATTACATAATCGTATCTAATTTTTACACTATTTCTAATTACAATTTAATTAAACTTGTACTTAAAACAAATCTTAAAAATATGCATTGCTTCGCATTCCATAGGATACTACTCTGAGTTACAAGTAGTTTTGATATGAAGCCTTGTTTTGGGGCGCCTTAACCCTAGGATGCATACCCCGGGCCTCCGAGGCCCCGTTAAATAATAAGCTGTATCTTAGGGGCCGTCCATAAAAGACGTCCGCAGTTGGGGGGCCGGGGAGTTACCAAAATCTGACAGAAGCGTACAAGGAGGGGAGGGTCAAGCCATTTTCGGACGTCCTTCTGAAATTCCGGAATTTTCGCGGACGTCTTTTATGGACAGTCCCTTACAGAAAAATAAATCTATTAAAAAAATCCTTTTAGGAATGCTTCAATTCAAGTGTTCGAGACTGAAATTTTTTTGCTGAGACTGAGTCGAAGCAAAAAATCAGTCGAGAACACTTAAGACAGTTCACATACGTGGTGCATATAATATTTTTTCTACTACCTAAAGCTAGTAACTCCAAATATTAGTTAAAAATATAGTTTAAAAATTATTTTGACATTGCTGTCAGTTTGACATATAAGTTGAAAAAAGTTAGTAGTTGTCTTAAATTTTATCATTATTGACCGTCGTCAATAAACAATGCTTAACAACGGTCAATAATAAATGAGTTCACTGATTTTATTGGTTTCCAAGGTAAACAAGCCTTGAAAACGGTAGATAATATGTAAGCTAGCACTTAATTAGGTAGTAGAAAAAGTTCTTTTCCATCGATATTAACATACCCCGGGCCTTTCAAGCCCATATTCGTAAATATGTATTTTTCATTATAAAAAAAGTCCAAAAGTTGATTATTGTTTTTTTAATGAAAAATCTTAATTTTTACAATCCAAAACTAACCCACAGATGAAAAATCTTTTTAAAGGATTTAGCAAAGCAGTTTACAATACATCATATGCTAAAGAGATCTGAAAATCCATGTTTGTCACGGTACGTTTTTGACAGCATGGGTAAGTTTATAGAAATTTCTAAACCATCTGACGAACAACCAGGACCGTTCAATATGAAACGATGCTATTTGTGCCCCTTAAATTTGGACAGAGTAAGCAAAATTCTAAAAATAATGTTTAAAATGAACATTGTACCAAAATTTGTAATAATTGCTTTTCTAATAACTAAATGCTTTTCATGTATTTTTTTTACTGATTATTTTAAGATACTTATTAAGATAGCAGCTCGGGATTTAATATGCTCGGCTATAAAAAAAGTCTTCTCTACCTTGGTATATAATTACTCTTAATCTTATGTGATACCTATTAAACTATTAATTTTTATATTTGGGCCTCCCAGGCCCGGGGTATGTAAATGTGTACACTTTTTAGGGTCTGCATCCTAGGGTTAACAGCATGGGCAAGTAAGGGGGTCCAAAAGATCAATTCCGAGGGGCGATCAAATTATCAAATTTCTGTTTTTTTTTCTATTCTTTAGTCATCATATTTCTGCCAGGGAAAGCTTTTTTTAGAGGTAGGACCTTATTTTAGTTATCAAAAATGACTGCTAGGGGTAGTTGAGCTCTTCTCAGAGGTTTAATCTTTTTAGTTCCATAGGGGGTAACCGTTTTTCAAGTTTTCCCGGGGCAGCCAAAAGTCTAGAGTCGACATTGCTCTTTTCCTTCATTTTTTTTACATTTTTTTAAAAGTTTAGCACCTTCTTTATTTTTCGCATGATTTTTTTTATGAAATATTTTTTTTCTGAAATAACCTTAATTGCATTTCTTTTTAATTTTTTTAAGTTTGTAGAGCTTTTGTTTTTAGGGAGATTTTTAAACTAATGTTTTCTAATTTTTATTTTCTTCCGCTATTTTCGATGTTTTTAAATGTTTTTTTTTTAACATTAGCCCTCTATAACTTTTTTATTTTTGGGAGATTCTTTTATATTTCAACAGGCTTTACGTAGGGACACTAGATCTAGGTCTTAAGTTAGCAAGACGACAGTCTAATTTAGGACCTAGATCTAGTGTCCTTACTTTACGTCCTTACCGTGATTGATTTTTCCTAAAAAATCGATTGAATTTTTCTTTCTCGAGTTATCGCGCAGACGGACGGACATTTTAAAAGGTTATTTAGAATTGTACACTGGTACAAATTTTTTGATTTTTGATATTTTGTTTTGTCTAAAGTAAATGTCTACTTGAAGCTGCGAGGAGTACAATAATCCACACATGTCTAGAAATAAAATAAAAAATAGAAATGATGCACTTTAAATTTATCTTATCAACTAATATAATAAAACTTGAACTTGACATTAACTTTTTTTATCTTTTTATCATAAAATATATAAATTTAAGATTTTGTATCTTTTCGCGTGTATAAAAACTAAATATTATTTTATCTTTACTAGAATAGACCTATATTTTATAAAATAAATTAATATATACGAAGTGTCCCACTATACCGTTTATTACGTTATTAGGAAAATATTAAGATTAATACTAAAGGTTACTTGTCGTCCATTTCCTTTTTTTTTGCCTTCAGTTTTCTTATAGGCGATAACTTAATATCAACGAATAATATGGTATATTTATAACTTATAAATTATAACATAATATTATTCGCCATGAGTTCCAACTTAAAAGAAAAATGGAACTAGGATAAGAGGAAATAACGAAATTAAGAAAAATTACTTAGCGTGATACAGTTTATAAATTTAATATGGTCGGTCTAAAGCCAAAGTAAACTAAGCGGCAATTTTTTTTTACTATTTCTAGTCCATGGTGCAGATTTTGATATCCTGTGGTCTGCAATAAAAAGTAACACCTTTGAAAAAGTGGCTTTAGACCGACCATATCTTCTAATTTTTATTACTTATTCAAAGAATTTTTGAGAAAAGCAAAGCACACAAAGCAAAAAATAGCATACAAATTTATGTATGTTAAACAGGAAATATGATTTTCTTTTACTCTTAGTTTTCTTGGTTTTTAAATTTAATACATTATTAAACAATACAATACCTAGCTGTTTAATGGGTTGCCTATAACTCAAGCCTCTTGTGTAAATCAAGGCTAAATAGCTTGCTAATTAAATTAGATTTCTTTAAATATTTTCCCATATAAAACAGTAAAATTGTACTGTACTACGATTTCATAAGAAAAAGACCCTGTGTTTTGATGTTTTTTATAAAATGTAAGCTAACTAAATGGAAAATTAAGTAATTTTTATAAAATCTATACATAAATAAAACATCTCAAGTTGTATCTTGGTCAGTCTAGTAACGTTATAACTATAGTTTCTATTTTTGACATGAAATACAGAAATATTTGAATTGAAAAACATAAAAGATATCATAAAATTCTGTAATGAAAGGTGGAAAATGGCATATAAAACGAGGTGAGCTAAATTCGTAGAAACTACAGCTTAATTAAGGCAAACCTAAATACTTGAAATTAGGCAACCTACATACATAAATATCAAACTAGGGTGATATAAAAATATCAAACTAGTGTGATATAAGGCATTATAATGACATTTTCATAAGGGATAGTAGGAAAATTATATTTAAATGCTACTAGCATATTGTGTTTTATATGCATATGAGCATAATAATTCCGCACGTGACTTTGGAGACACCATGTATAAGAAGCAACATAATAGTTGTGAGATTTGATTGCTTTTTGTATTTATACAATAGAGTAATTCTTTTTCTGGTGATACTTGTATATGTCTAGTATATTAAAATCACTTGAATTGAGTTAAAACGCAACGAAATGGGGACTCAATATGTGAGGCGCTGCATCCAAAATTATTATTATTAGACGTTTATTAAAACTTCTGTAACTTTTTACTTTTTGAGTTGGCCAAATATTTAAAAAAATCCTAAAGGGTAAATAAATACCATACTTTTTAAAATATCGTATTTGAAAAATATTTTTAAAAATAATTTTTATTGCCTTAAATATTGTCAAAATTTATAACTTTTAAGATAAATATTTTGTGACACTTGTGAGTAAAGTTGATTTACGCCCTCCTTTATTTAATCTACGAACTATTTCCAATAAAAATTTTTCAAAAACTAACCCAACTAACCTAAAAATTTAATCAAAATCTGAAAAATCCTGAAAATTTTAATTTTCATTCCTATTTTTCGGTCGGTAGAAATGAATGAAAAATTCTGAAATTTTTACAAAATAATCCCCTATGTATGTACTTAATTACGTATAAAAAAAAATCTTGTGTATTTTTATGTTTAAAAGTTTGAGTGGTGCAAATAGTGACTTTTTCCTAATATTTGATAGTAAATATTTTGTGACACTTGTGAGTAAAATTAATTTCCACCCTTTTTTATTTAATCTATGTACTATAACTAATAAAAAGTCATAAAAATTGTTTTTTAAAAATTAACCCAATTAAACTAAAAATGAAATCAAAATCTGAAAAATCCTGAAAATTTAAATTTAAAACCCCATTTTTCAGTCGGTGGGGATGAATAATTTATGTTGTATTTTGTACATGACAACCCCTTATACAGGGTGATCAGTAACTGCCATGCTAAAATTTAATAGGTGATTCTACATCCAAAAATATGAAAAACAGATTCTATAAAGGTTGGTCCGGAAATAAGCCTTAAGGAAGCTACGGTCCTTCAAAGATGACATATTGAATTGGGAACAAAAAAAAAGCATCAATAGAATTTAAATGCTGCAGGGTGATTCTTCAGTTAAAATTGAGCAAAAAAGTATTCTTCACCAAAACACCTAAATTTAATATTACAGGAGTAATAGCCTTTTAAAAAGTAACGTTTTTGGTGGCACAAAATGTTACTTCCTCTTAATTGCATTTCTTTTGAAAACGTTTGCTCCTACAGTCTTACACTATATGACATTTTTTATGTATAATTTACTCAAGGAATCCATATATTTTACAAAAAATCCAAAGGGACGCCTCTGAATAAATTCAAAAAAATAAGTTAACATAAACTCATTGCCCTTATTAATACGAGTATACATGCAAAAGCTCGTAGCTGTAGCTTATAGGGTACCAGAGTTATTAATTAAAAACCTTTTTTATTACGATTTTAAAGGGCCGTAGCTCCCTTAGGACTTTTTGCGAACCAACCTTTATAGGATTTTTTTTATATTTTTGGATGTAGAATCACCTCTTAAATTTTGGCATGCCAGTTATTGATCACCCTGTATAGCTAATACCGATTTAATATTTTTGGCACATAACCCTTTAGAAATAAAACTCTTCAGTTACAGAAGCTTAACTTGGATTTAAAAGAATTATTACATCCTACTGCAGATTACTTGATTTCGTTCTGCTATGTAATATTTATGCAAATAATATCCATAAAAAATAATGTAAAATAATTATATACTATATTTTAATAACATTTATTAAACAATTATTATTATCATAAATATGCGTTTTTAATTAAAAACCATGTTTTTCCAAATTAATTATCTATACATGAATAAATTTGGAAATATTGAGTAATTTCATAATTTTTCGCCCTATTTTTAATGCACAGAAAAAAAGGTTATCTTGGCAGAAGATAATAAATTATCTTGGATTTATATTATCTTAAATCGAGGTAATAATCTTCTTTTAAGATCATGTATCCTCGGTTTAAGATTATCTGTGAGTTTGGTTTCCTTTAATTATTCTCTTGGTAGAAAAATCCTTGTGTCAATAATTTTTTCCTTAAATGCATGACATTTAAATAGTAACAGAGAATCAAGAGTTATTATCTTGACTCAAAGCCCCTGTTGTCTTACAGTAAAGAGTTTTCCGGCCTCACCCCACGTAGATATACAGTAGACTCGCCCGTTGTTATTGTTGGCTGGCAGACAATCTGCGTAGTAGTTCAAGATATGCGCGGGAGAGAAGTTAGGTTTCTTTTTTTTTGCCGTCAGTTGTCTTTAAAGGTGTATCATTGTTTTTATCTGCTTTAAAATGGACGAATTTGTATCTGTTACCCTCAAACAATGGGGATTTTCAAATTTACTTAAAGTAAGTAGCTTTAAATAATTTATACCTATAAGCGCCATTTTGCAATGGCGTTGCAACAAGTTTTTCTTCAAAAAACAGTGCTTTTTCCTACGACCACCTATGAAACCAAATTTCACACGATTAAGAGAGTAAGAAAGTATCATATTTCATAATCGTGCGAATAATATTATACATGTGTGGGAAATTTTTTCAAAATATTTACCATTCTATTAACCCTGGAATCTGACTGTGGGGTCTTTATCTGATCTTGAATCAAGAGAATCATATTCTTAAATCAAGATTGTAATTCTCTTCATTCAAGACTTTGTGTAAGATAATATGATCTTGGATAAAGATAATATGATCTTGAATCAAGATAATTACATACTTGGTTAAAGATAATATGATCTTAAATAAATGGTTTAAGTGGCTTTGATTTAAGGAAATGTCCTTAAATCTAGCACCTCAAATGCCAAGATCACGGCGGACTTGATCCAAGACAGTCATGGTGTTGAACATATCGAAAGCCATGGCGGCCTTGGTTCAAGATCGTTTTGCTTTGATTCAAGATATATATATTAAAATCACCTTAAAAAAAATTAAATCAAAACGGAACGAAATGGGAACTCTATATGTGAGGCGCTTCATTCCAAAATCACCATTATTAGAAGTTTATTAAAACTTCTGTAACTTTTTTATTTTTTGACTTGACCAAACAATTTCAAAAATGCCATAAATAATACCATTCTTTTTTTTTAAATATAGTATTTAAAAAATATTTTTAAAAATAATTTTTATTGGTCCTTAAACTTGTACTTAAATATTGTCAAAATTAATAACTTTTATGGTGACACTTGTTAGTAAAATTGATTTCCACCCTATTTTATTTAATATATAACCAATAAGAACTCATAAAATTTTTTCTATCTACATGTATAGAAACTTCTTTTCTTAGTTTTTGATATGGAATAACTCTGCATTATTGAAATTTTGGTTTTAAACATTTTAGTACTTAATTTTTCGTCCTTGATCCGTGAAATTTCACCTTCAAATTAATTTTTCTCGAAAACAGTTAATCCCACAGTATTAGACAGGAGTACCTTTTTTATTTATTTTGAGCTGTGGAATCATATTCCGAAAATAAAATAACAAAAATGTTATACAGAAAAAAGTTTGGAACAAAAAACTAATAAGCCCCCAATTTCGCACACCCCTGTTTAAAATAATTACATGGAGATAGCATGCCTTATTAAGGTTAGTTTACATTCAAAACCTCGTTGCTGTACCTCAAAGCGTTCCTGGGTTATTAAATAAAAACCGATTTTTTTAGCCACTTTCAAATATGTTTAAAGGATTTTTTTACATATTTTCCCCTTAAAATTCATCATTTACTGGACATTCTGTATATGCTTATACTTGACCATCGAGGCATAAGTCGCCCTCTTAAAAGACAAAAACTGATAATAGCATTAAGTCCGGCCCATATGATAAATGAATGACTTTAAGGCTAAAAGATAAAAATCATCTATCTCGATAACTGCACATATAATCGATTTGAGCCTATAGGGTCAGATCAAAAATCTTATAATTATTGGTTTCGGATATGACGCGTCATGACGGTAAGATGAAAAAAAAATATTATTTTTCTTCAAGCGTACTAAAATGTAATATTTTATAACTGAACACACTAGTTAGAAGTGATTTTTTTTTTACAGTAAAAAAATGAGATATGTGTACGCCGTAAAAAAAAGTTAGTTAGCACAACCACCACTGGCGGCAGCACTCTTTGACTTTGATGACAGTTATATATTTTTTTGATGACAGCCATACTTCAAACTTGTTTGTTTATTATGTAAACAGGTGATTCTGTGCAAAAACCTTTTATGAAATAGATTAAAAATGCTACATTAGACAAGTTACCATCGAAATCGCGAAAAGTGTACGATTTAGCCTACGAAAAAAATTTAAAATGAGCTAAGGAAAGTTTAAGTTTATTTCAAAAGGGTTTTATTGGCCTATTTTAATAAAAAAAAAACATACTTTTATAAATTAGATGCAAAAATTAATATTTAAAAAAATATATATTGGATGCTTGAAGAAAAAATAGTATGTTTCACTCAGAGGAAAAGTTTTTTTTTACTCGTCTGTAGTTTCCGGACTCCGCTTCGCGTCGTCCGTAAATTCTACAGACTAGTAAAAAAAGCTTCACTTTTCCTCTTAGTAAAATTATATACTATTTTTCTTGTACTACTATTTTTCTACGGTGGTTGTTAGATCCTTCAATGAATTCTAAAGTAACCGCGCATAACTTTCATACTAAGTTTAAATATTGTTTGTTTTATGTGGGAAAAAATGACGCCATCATTCAGGGAATGCTTCTTAATTTCATTCTTGACCATAACTAGGCGAAAAACAGTTGTTTTTGTTTTAAAGTGAGCGGAGAAACGATTCTTTAAAATAAAATGCAGGTATTAGTCTGTAAGTATTTTGAAAGTCAGAGTTTCAGGTTTTATGCAAAAAATTATTATTTTTTTTTAAACAAATTCGACAAGTTTAAAAAAATAATCCAAAACTGATGTAAATGTTTTCAAAAATCTGTTATGAAATGTTAATATGCATATTGAGACACGTAGAAAATATCTTTCCGGATATTTTGCCGGGGTCGTAAAGTTGCTCAAGAAAGACGCAGTTTTGTGGGGAGATCTCATTTATTGTTCAACAATATAGTTAAGGTGCCTCAAGTAAGAATGTGAACACAGTTCATCGGGTTAAAGTTATCTAAAAACTAAGAACACGAATAAGTCCTAAGTTCTGTATGTTAGTGCAAAAATATGACTTACCAAAGAACACCAGACGTTTATTATTAAACTTTATTTGTTTTAATATAAATCAATCCAGAAGATGATCACAATTTTAATAGATAACTGAGATAAACCCACTACTAACCTATATCAGCTGATATGGTAGGTCAGTGATGTCACCAATAATTGTAAATTAAAATCCCTAGATTTGAAATATAGGTTAATAAGAAAGTGTATCAAGTTCAAGGTCAACTGTGTTTACTTACACTTGAGGTTAGAATTTTGACAAGTAATTATTCGATATAATATAAATTCAAATTATTAATTTGTACTTTCTTTAAAAAAGGACAGTGTTTCAATATGAAGGAATACGATCATACCATAAATAATAAATTAAAATACAGTTTCGTCTGCGATATTCAAAGTTTTCTTCGCGTTTCCTGATTTTTTTTTTTGTTTTTAACCTCGTACTATTCTACTTAATTAAGCATCCCCTAAGTCCAGGACTTGTTTGGGCTAGTAGTAGAGGGAACCACCGGCTTATACTGACTTTCGAACCAGTTTTTATAGGGTGAGTCCGCTTCACTTATGCCTTCGCCAAATTTAAATTATTAATTAACTGAAAAAGGCAAATCGGCCTCAGTGAGAATCGAACTCACGCTATTGGCTAGTAGACTTGTCATGTACAGACGCGGTAGACCACTACACCAATCCTCCTAATGAATGACAACTGCATTCCCTAAATTACAAGGTCGTTCCCCAAATGATAAAACGTTTCCCGAAATGTCAGATTGTTTCTGAAGCAGCTTGTTTCCGAAGCTATCGTGCCCAGATCGATCGACCGACCGTTCGACAATTTTTTTTTTGCTCGAAATTGATTTATATCGACATAAAACATCATAAATCTCAAAAATATACAAAAAAAAAATTGAAAATTTTTGCTTTCCGAAATTTTGAAAATTTTCAAAATGGGAAAGCAAAAACATGTGTGAGTTATTGTTAATAACGAGGATGCAAACCAATTCGGCTAAAATGTAATTTTATATTTATAAAATAAGTGTTATTTTGAACCAGCTTATTAAGAATCAAATCCTAAACAATGTAAGAAAATTATCCATATTGAATAAGCAGTGTTAATGTCATCATTACAAGGGTGATTGATTTTTTATTCTTCAAAACTGGTTATTGATAACAAACTCCCAAGCAGTTGAACTTAAAATGTATATCATGTATACCAAGGACCAGTAATTCGATGCCTGCAGGCCAGCATGTAGGATCGTCGCTCTGGTCTTGAAAAGAAAACAAATAAAAACTTGAATTAGGAAGTAAGTCCAGGCGATTGGTTAGAAAAATGCATTACGTATGTAAATAAATGGGATATTAACTGTACACGCTAATCAGGAATGCAAATTAAGTTTTAGTGACTTGCCAACGCAAACCAACAGTTAGTCCTGTTAGGAGGAAGTCCACACATTATAAAATCATTGAGAGTTAAATCTGAGGTGCTCGGTTTCGGAAGATAATGGACTTTTTTCATTAGAAATTACCACACTCGACTTAATAATTCTTCATTTTATGCTGTTTTAGCTTATTCTATATAAATTTTGATCAGAGATCCATTCACAGAAATTGTCTATTGATTTCCATTTCGGAAAAAAGTATTCCTGAAGTTTTTGCATCTTATTTTCTCAAAAAATATGCATATTAGTGTATCGATTAATGACAAATTATTTTTCAAACCCTTATTATTACAGAATTATTGTTCTGACACATTATGACAGATATTTAATACACTGCACTACATTTTTTTTTAGAAAATAACCTACCAAACACATCTGAAACTATATTTTCTAAACTGAGAATTGATAGACTATTTATGTGACAACTCTAACCAAATCTATATGTAGTCACTAGTGAATCATCTACATATAACATTTTTACTAGTGATAAAATAGATCATGTTAAAATAGATCATCATCACTAAAAAAATATGAAATAATTAATTTTAAGGCCTAAATGTGAAGGTTCAGGCTGCCAATACCTGATTGTCAATAAAATATGAAGTTGGACATATTGAGAGGGGAACAAAAAAAGCACCAGAAAATTTTAATGCTGCAGGTCGATTCTTCATATAAAACTAAGCAAAAAAGTATTCTTTACCAAAACAACTAAAAGTAATATTAAAGTAGTAATAGCCTTTTAAAAAGTAACATTTTTAGTCGTACAAAATGTTACTTCCTCTTAATTGCATTTTCTTTGAAAACGGTTGCTCCTACAGTGTTACACTATATATATTTTTTGCAAAAAATGCAAAAAAAATATACATATAAAAGTTTGGGGCAAAAATGTGTTAAGCTTCGCATATTTTGTCCGTCTAGGCACGCCACTGGATAAATTAAAAAAAAATTAACATAAACTTATTGCCCTTATAAATACTAGTATACATGCTAAAGCCCCTCGCTCTAGCTTAAAGGGTACAAGAGTTATTAATTGAAAACCTTATTTTTATTACACTTTTAAAGAGCCATAGCTCCCTTAGGACTCATTTTCGGACCAACCTTTATAGGAACTTTTTTTCATATTTTTTAACGTAATCACCTCTTAAATTTCTTGAACTTATTTATTAATAACCCTGTATTTATTACCAACATTGAGAAAAAAATAATATTACATAAGATTATACAAAAGGAAGAATACAAAGATCAAGGCTGACCTGATTGTAGTGAGGAAACGGCCTGTCCAATGCGCTGTGTTTCCTTTTAAAAAAATCACGTCAGCATTGATCTTTGTTTTCTCCATTTTGTATAATCTCAAACACACGGTAGAAAACTTGCTGCTATATAGATAGATAGATCTTTAATAATCTGTGCCAACAAACATTGGATAAATAAGGCCCAGTTTATCAGTGCACAGTTAAAACTTTATCTAAAAGATAAAGTCTGTTAAGAGCAAATTCTGGATTTTGGTTGGAGTTGCTATGGTTATTACCTGGCAGCTAAATTTAGCTGCACTTTGATAAACCCAGCCTTAGTCATATAAAAAACAATAAATTTTTTAAAATAAATGTAAAATAAATGTTTTAACATAAATATATTCGTGTATGGGGTAATGGTGTTTCCGTAATAAGGTAGTTAGATCTCTTGAAAACATAGTTTATGAAACGTTAGACGAAATATAAAAAGTTCGTTAAAGACAAATTATAATTATAATTAATTTTAACTACGTCTTTATAACCCTTACCCTCCCCAGACTAAACTAATCATAATTTTTCGATTTAATTGTGTTTTTTTTATATTTGCTAGGTCTAAAAAGAAGAAAAAAAGAATAAAAAATAAAGCGATTTTTGTTTAGTTTTTGCCCTACTTTTTGTTTCGTTAGAGTTTCAGAAAAGCTGTATTATACTGAATTAAATTTGCATATTTGTTTGCATACATAGAAAGCCTATAAAAGTATTTTGGATTAATATTGCCTTAAAGAAAAAATAAAGATGTAGTCACAATTGTGACACCCTGGAGGGTAAGGGCTATAGGACAACATTGTTATTTCTACCAAATTATTTCGTTAAATTAAAGCTGCATACTGTCGAACTAACAGCGTAGTATGACAACAGTTGTTTCACAGTTCGCTACAAAAAAATATGATTTAAATCTTATTAAGAACACAAAGCCTACCGAAACTGGAAAGAATCTCCCAAAAATAAAAAACAAAATATATGAAGGATAAACATTTTAAAAAACTTGAAATTATTGGGAGAAAATCCCATATCGACTAAACATTTTCGGAATAAAATATTTTTGTTAATAAGATTTAATATTTCCAAAAAAATAAAAGGCGACGTGCTATCGAGTTTATTATTTTCAGAAAAAAAATTACCTACTGTAAAGGTCAATTTAAATAAGGTCGGGGGGTAGTTTTTGTGAAAATTGGTATACTACTGTACTGTTTACTTAATATCTATTGGCACCTGAGTGGAGTGTGAAAAATTAAAAATCGTCTATAGTTTAAACGCAAAATTTTACCTCTTCTCTTCCCCTTGCCTCAGCTCACAGGTGCCAGTTAGTATTATTCATTACAAGTAAAGCAAAACCGTGATAACATTAATATATTTTAAAGCCTCCAGTTACGAAACATAGCATAGTATGATATATTTCTTAATATCGTAAGAGTCACATAATTTTGGGACACTTTTTCGTAACGGTTCTAATTCATTTAAGTTAGTTTAACTTAAAAATTTACAAGGATAAAATTACTTGCAATTGCGAGAAGTATATCATATGTGTAATGCCATTTATAATTTGACTGCTTGTTAGTTTTATAAAATGAAATTAAACGACAGCAACCTACCTTAAATATGTACATATATTAATCACCTCATATAAATAAATTGGTTTCTTAAAATTAAAATCTTTTTTATGGTTAAATAAATCATATCATTTGCGTTTAAAGTGCTATTAAAATTGCTAAAGTTAGTGTTTTGCATAATCCACTTAAAAAGCAAATGTATACAGTAGGCCAATCAAAAAACTTTTATATACACGGTGTATTTAAAATAGGGTCGGAATTTTAACAGATGATTCTACATCATAAAATATGACAAAAAGTTCCTATAAACATATGTCTAAAAATGCGTCATAAGGGAGCTACGCCCCTTTGAAAGTGGCTAAAAAAATCGGTTTTTATTTAATAACTCAGGAACCCTTTGAGATATATTAACGAGGTTTTGCACGTGAATTAATCCTAATAAGGCCCATTTTTGTATGTCATTTTCACGTACTTATTTAAACCAGGGGTGTGCGAAACGGGGGGTCTTATCAGTTTTTTGTCCCAAACTGTTTTCTGTGTAACTTTTTTGCAATTTTATTTTTGAAATATGATTCCCTAGGTCAAAATACATAAAAAAGGTACTCTTGTTTTAACACTGTAGGATTAACCGTTTTCGAGAAAAATTCATTTGAAGGTGAAATTCCACGGTTCGAGGACGAAAAATTAAATACTAAAATGTTGAAAACCTAAATTTTAATGATGCAGGGCGAATGTACATTAAAAACTAAGAAAAAAACCTCATATACAGGTACTTCCAAAAATCAATCCTAATGGAGCTATGGTCTCCTAAATATGCACCGTTTTTAAAGGGCTATGGTAGCTTTAAAAGCGTTTTTTCGACCTACATGTATGGAAACTTTTTTTCTTAGTTTTGATGTAGAATAACATTGCATCATTAAAATTTTGGTTTTCGACATTTTAGTGTTTAATTTTTCGTCCTCGAACCGTGAAATTTCACCTTCAAATGAACTTTTCTCGAAAACGGTTAATCCTACAGTATTACAACAAGAGTACCTTTTTTATGTATTTTGACCTGAGGAATCATATTTCAAAAATAAAATTGCAAAAAAGTTACACAGAAAACAGTTTGGGACAAAAAACTGATAAGACCCCCCGTTTCGCACACCCCTGGTTTAAATAAGTACGTGAAAATGACATACAAAGATGGGCCTTATTAGGATTAATTTACGTGCAAAACCTCGTTAATATATCTCAAAGGGTTCCTAAGTTATTAAATAAAAACCGATTTTTTTAGCCAATTTCAAAGGGGCGTAGCTCCCTTATGACGCATTTTTAGACATATGTTTATAGGAACTTTTTGTCATAATAGAAAACAAGATAACTTGCTTGGCCTAAAACTTTGGTGGTCTATTTTAGCACACTTATTGATTAAAGTTTAATAATGGTCAAGGTCACACAGTAGAGCATATAAAATTTTATTTTTGCTCTTTTCCAAACGTTTTGAATTCCGTTTTCTTATTTTGTACCTTTTTTATGTATTTTGACCTGAGGAATCATATTTCAAAAATAAAATTGCAAAAAAGTTACACAGCTGTTGGCAGCTGTGCTTGAAAGTCGGACCATGTTGGTGAGAAAAAAGCTTTACTCTCAAGCAATGTTTCTACAATGTTTCTATACGTCCTGCGTGCCACGAAAAGTTTGTAATCTTTCCTTTTTACTTTCTCATAAAAGAAAGTATTGTCAATTGTTTTTTGCTTAAATTATCTTATTTTTTCCAGAAACGTCGAGAAAAATCAAACCCAAGGTTATGTTAATTCAGAGCGTGCATTTTTATCAAATTCTGGCTTCCTAAATGATCAAGAACCCTTTGTTACTTACGCCACTGCTAATAGTGAAAACTAGCCTGAAACTATGATAGAAAACAAGATAACTGCTTGGCCTAAAACTTTGGTGGTCTATTTTAGCACACTTATTGATTAAAGTTTAATAATGGTCAAGGTCACACAGTAGAGCATATAAAATTTTATTTTTGCTCTTTTCCAAACGTTTTGAATTCCGTTTTCTTATTTTGTACCTTTTTTATGTATTTTGACCTGAAGAATCATATTTCAAAATAAAATTGCAAAAAAGTTACACAGAAAACAGTTTGGGACAATAAAACTGATAAGACCCCCCGTTTCGCACACCCCTGGTTTAAATAAGTACGTGAAAATGACATACAAAGATGGGCCTTATTAGGATTAATTCACGTGCAAAACCTCGTTAATATATCTCAAAGGGTTCCTAAGTTATTAAATAAAAACCGATTTTTTTAGCCAATTTCAAAGGGGCGTAGCTCCCTTATGACGCATTTTTAGACATATGTTTATAGGAACTTTTTGTCATATTTTATCATGTAGAATCACCTGTTAAAATTTCCGACCCTATTTCAAATACACCCTGTATATATATTTTTTTTCAGTTTAGAAAACAAGATAACTTGCTTGGCCTAAAACTTTGGTGGTCTATTTTAGCACACTTATTGATTAAAGTTTAATAATGGTCAAGGTCACACAGTAGAGCATATAAAATTTTATTTTTGCTCTTTTCCAAACGTTTTGAATTCCGTTTTCTTATTTTGTTTGCTTAGGATCGGATTTATAGATTTGAACTTCACGTGTAAGTAGTTTATTCAATTTTTATCTGTTTCTGACTTGACAGATGTCAAAATAGTTAATATATTAACGTGCTCGCAGGAGAATGCTGTAATTCATTTAGAGCTGACTTAATCTTAGAATTGGAATATAAGACTTGTTATGTTTTCTATATAGGTGTATAAGAAATCCACCTACACTTGAGAACCGCAGCACACAAGCGAAAACACGAGTGACCCATATTTTTGTTTTGTTTTAATTTTATCCGTTTTTTTGCTGATGTATGTACTACTAGGCCCTAGTAACTAGGGTGGACCTTATATATTTTTTTATTGTCTTAAAATTTTCAATTAGGTGTAACTATAAAATTCTGAAAATATGAGAAGGGTCCTAATTGCGCCCCTAAAATTTGTAAATAACCCATAAATCTTAAAAAATCGTGAAAATTTTCTGTAATTAAGTGAAAAATTTAAAGGGCTTGAAATCTTATTTTTTTCTTTTGAACATACAAAAATATGTGCCAAATTTCAAAATGATATAAATATTCTAACCCGTGCAGAAATCAGGCAAAGTTGCCATTAACACTAAAATTTACGAATTTCCACCATAAATTTGAGTCAAACTGTAAAAAAACATTTAAAAAATATGTAAGGTGGGTGAGCCCATTATTGTCATGTTAAGACATTTTATGTTTAACTGCATTCAAATTTATTTGTATTCACCTGAAACTTTACTATGTACATTCCAAAAACGTTTAACTGGTATGGGTACCGGGTCATAGTGGAATTGCCGGAAACGAGATGTCAGATGAACTCGGATCAGGGATGGTCTGCACGGGACCGGAACCTATATTGGGTGTTACAAGGGAGCAGGTAAAGACCTCTCTCGATGAGTGGGCTTATACCAAGCTAAAGGAGCAATGGAGGGCGGTCGACGGTTGCCGGCAAGCTAGGGACTTCCTGGCTCGCCCAAGCAAATCAAAGACCGACTGGTTGCTGGAAAAAGGAAGAACTGCAATCAGACAACTTGTAGGGGTCCTCACGGGCCACTGAAAGCTACGGAAGCACCTGGCAACAATGCGGATTCTAGAGAGTCCGCTATGCCCAGAGTGCGGAGAGGACCAAACATCCTCTCATTACTTAGCCGAGAAGACTCAACCAAGATGAACTAAGAGATCTTCCCTGGGCCAATATCCTGACCTTTATTGAAAGGACGGGCAGGTTCAAGGAGGACTCAAATTATTAAATGGCTGGGATTGCATGGGGTGACAAAAAGGGCCAGAAATGGCCTAGTTGTCCAGCTTTGACCAACCCAAAAATTTACTACTACTACTACTATGTACATTAACAATAAACATATCTTTATTCTAATGGGGAAATTAAAAAACTGCAGGAGCTTCGAAAAAAATATTATTGCTTTTTAAAAAAACAATATTGCTAGGGTACTGGTAATATCAGTAAAGAACAACATACAAAAATTTAACAAACTAATAAGAAAATATTGTGACAACGTAACAATTTTAGCTGTTTTTAGGTACAATTTTGGCACTTAAATAACAATTTGTCGTTTTTAGTAAGCTCCACGCACTTCAATTACGTATTGATTACAATCTCGTATCCGCTTGGCGATTCTATTCGAATACAAAAAAAGCAGAACCAAGATTTAGACCTTTCTGAATTTTTCGTTACTTTCGTTTTTTGTTGTTTTTTTGTTTTTGTAATTTTTTTGTTGTAAACTACTTCGCATGACAATATTAGGAACACAGCTACTCAGACAACATGTTTGTGCCTACCTTATAACGTTCTTACCCTGCAATAATCGATGCTACCCAGCTTGCGACGGCCAGCACAATTTTACAAGTTTTTATAGTGGAAGAGCAAGGAACACGAACTGCGTTTTGTGAACGCCAATACCAACTGGATACAGATACATCATATTAACAGGCATCTTTTCGATATAACAGATATTATACTGGCAGTGCCATCAATGACACAGAGGACGAACTAACAAGTTTAAGAGGGGGTGGCATTAGTAGGAACATGGCAATAATTGGTTCACCCACCTTATATAAAACCGGACTAAATTTATTTTTATTTAATGCATCCTAATAACTATTCGTAATATTAAAATTATTTAACCAAAACAGAACGAGCTAAGCACCAAATATTTAGGAGCTCTTATTTGGTGCTTAGGGAACGTTCAATTATTACGTGACGCTTCTAGGGGGGCGGGGGTTATTTAGGAGTGTTACGCCCATGTTAATGTTATAGGAAAATAACGTTACGGGGGGGGGGTCCAAAATGATCAAAATTTACGTTACGTAATACTTGAACGTTCCCTTAGCTCGTTTTGTTTTAATTAAATCAGTTTTATATTAGAATGCAATTAATACAAATAAGTCCGAACGAAAATTTTAGTGTTAGGGGCAACTTAGGCAGATTTTCGTAACGGGCTAAAATGTTTTGATTCATATTTTATTTTTTTAAATCCATGAATTTTTATAGGAGATGGGCTATTAAATGTATGTCTGTATAAGGTACTCGTTAAAATTGAACACCCTGTGTACATTAAACTAAGAGATGGATTTGAAAAATATGATGCCATGTTATATCGGGTGTAACAAGAATAAGGAACCCCTTTTTTTTTATTTTAAAAGTTGGAGGTTCCAAATTTGGAACATATCTTATTGCCATAAAACGTGGTTTAACATAAAAAGTACATTTAAGTCACGTCCGGTTTAACCGGAAATGACACCAACTTTCGATTTTTAAATGGGACACCCTACATATTTTTACACATTTCAGTTCTGCGCTCCATTCTGAGCATACTCATTGGATACAATGATACCAAAAAAGTGACATTTTAAATTTTAAAGAAACTTTCATTTATAATTTTAAAGATTGCCTTTGGCGCATAATAAAGTAAAAATTTGTATACTTTTCAGATAGGTATTTGGATTTAATTTAGTCAAATTTTTTTTACCCTTAGGTATTTGGATAAACATGCCCCCTGCGGAAAGCAACAAAAAAATATATATTTTCAAAGATTTCTATGCTAGTGTGTTAAACGTATCAGTTGAATTCGATATTTTGGATTCGTCACCAATCGCCATTAAAACATTCTTTTCTATCCTAGTCGACCGAAAGTAATATTTTTTTAATTCCATAAATTCAAAAGTAGAAAGAAAGAAAATAAACCGTTTAAAATTTTGTATTCCACATGGGTGGCTGTTATATTCAATATATTTATATTTTATGACGAAGTACTGACAATAACATTTTTATGGGTGTACTATTGATGGATTTTCATAAGCGTCAAGTCTGAATACAAAATTTGCAGATTTGGCAATAAATAAATTCTAGGATGTGCGATAAAACTTTTACTGCATATATGCAGAGTTCGGTGTATATGATGATATAAATATTTATTTATATTTAATAAATACTTTGTACACCAAGGCACTGAGAAAATTTAAGTCATATTGGTATCAGTGGCGGATTTGGAGGGGGCATGGGGGCCATGCCCCCCCCACCCCCAGTGAGATATACCTTCAAAATTATTTTTTTGGTGAATGCGCAATTTTTTTCCTTATGGATGCCCCCACCAAGTGTTTTTTTTTCGAACCAAGCGACGTCATAAAGTCCTGTGAGACCAAGCTGTGCGATAAAAACAATTGTGAATCGCAATTTGAGATTAAGTAGTTACTTAGTCTTAGTCTCTTATTTTAGTCTTCCGGTTTTGCTTTGAATCAAATGCTATAATGGCTTAGTTTACATCACAGGGACTAAATAATTAGTTCGCGCACTAAATTGACTTTACTGGACTAAAATAAAACATCTAAACTCATTTTTCGTCATTTGATGTCAATTTTGTATTCGGACTAAATACTTAGTCCCTATGGGAACGTTCAAGTATTACGTAACGCAAATTGTACCAAAATTCATACACTTCATACCCCGGTTCTCACGTTATTATAGATTATAGAGATTTCATATTTTCGCTACCCCCTAGCCAAAATATGAAATCTCTACAGCCTTGAATAACGCGAGAACTGAGGTATGAAGTGTATGAATTTTGGTACATTTTGCGTTACGTAATACTTGAACGTTCCCTATGGTATAAACTGAGCCATTGTTTGAACCAACTTGCAAGTACTAAGTAGACAACTCCAATATTGGCAGTCAAAATTAATAGTTATTTATGGTACTAGTGGGTAAAGTAAGATATTGGTTTACCCATGAGTACCATACAAGGTTTTATCCAATAAATAGTTTAGGAATTCATATTTTTATTAAAAATTTTAATGACATTTACAAGAAAATAATTTGACAAGTGACAGTTGAGTGGGTAAAATAAATAATTATCCACTCAATAAAGTAAAAGCCACGCGGGGGTTATTATTCAGTTTATCTATTTAACATAAAGAATTAACACAAATAACATCTTAAAAACTAAAAAAGAATATAAGATTGTTTTATTTAATTTCAAAAATATTTAATAAACATATAATTAAAAAAAAACACTCATTTGGAAGCAATCCAGTGTAACATAACATCTCTTTTACACAATAATTTAACTCTTTCCCTAGGGGTCCGGGGACGGTCATGTTGCATAGTCGAGTGGAGACATGCCTTTTAAAGGGGGGACATAGTCATTCAAATACCTAAATGAAATATAAATTTTGATTAAATTACATCCAATGGCTCAAAAATTTTGTTTAATTTAAATCTTTTAAATATATCACAGTTTTTATGTTCAAGGGGTAATTCATTAAAAAGTCTTACTCCACTATACAACATACCTACTTAATTATTAATTTAAAACAATTTTTTCTTTTTTGAAGTTCTAAGAAGTGTTAAAAGAAAAGTTAAAAATCAAAATACATACTCCTCTAACCTGGCTACTCTTCTAATGTTCCTAATGCTTTTAGTCGTATTTTTTTTGTTGGCAAGAGTTTTTCTTTAATACTGTAAGATTTCTTATATTTTGCTTTATGACCACATGTCCTTTTAGAAATAAATCCTAATATCTGTAATAAAAATAAAATTTAAAATAAAAACTAAACAAAAACGACAATTTATAGAAAATATAATAAATCCTAGCTTTAACTGATCATAAATTCCCTAAATGTCAAATGTGCAAAATTTTTACGGGGTAATGAAAATTTTATATGTTTAGTATTGGGCTAAGTCAAGCAATAGATTTGTATAATCAACTGGAATACAATGGTTTAGTTGTAGAAACAATGAACGTCAATAATTTATATCAATTTCCAAAATAAAAATTTATTTTAGTTTTCTATCCGAAATATAAGTATTTAGGTATAATATTATTAAATTAATCTTTTCTGGATAAACAAAAATTATTTGGTAGGAACTCTTATATATTTTTACTTATTTTTTAATGAAACACAATTGTATCCAAGAATTTTTTGTCTATTGCGTTTTTGGCAAATTTGAAAATTTTGAAAATACCTTATATATACTATTCTAGTGATTACGCGCTGTGGCAAGTACATCGGACGGACGAAAATTATGTAAAATAACTTTCCATTTTTTTTATGTCCTTAATCAAATTATTTGAAGTGGTTGTAATTATAGGTTATAGGACCAAAATAAATGCTTTTTTTAACGTAAAATCGCCAACGTTTCGAGCACCTAAACGGTCGCTCTTCTTCAGGGCTACAACAAGGTTTATTAATTAGAACATACATTAAATACATAAAAAATTAATAAAATAAAATTTGGAGGTTATGTTACCTTAATTACTTCATTCAGCATATTGTCAACATAAAAATAATATTAGGCATAGTATACGCCTTACGTAAAACATTAAACCATATAAATAACAATACAATGTAAAAAACTATTAACAATGACTTCTGACTTCTGACTTTATGTCGAAATTTCGTTTGATCATACACACCATAGACAATCGTTTCTAACGAAATTTGACATTTGCTAATACTATGGTCTGTTTCTTCAAGCCAGATAGTAAATTAAAAATCCCACAGTGAATATTTTCCAAACAGATTGGATGTACGAATATACTGCGTAGTTTATTTTATAAAACATAACTATATTCTATACACAAATATATACTATTCAAACCTGTTGTAAAAATATTTACTGTGCGATTTTTAATTTACTATCTTGCTTGAAAAAACAGACCATAGACTCCGCTCGTTGTTTATGTGAATAATTTATTTTGGTGCGACTGGTCAAGAATAGAATAGTATATTCTATAACTAGTATGGAATAGACAATACGATCCGGCAGGCGAGTATGACGGTCCCGCGAGCGCGGAATGACTATTCCATACGTGTGTAGACTATACTTTTTCTTCGACTGCAACATGAAACACTGTATGGCTATAAACTGCGGACAAGGTTAAAAACAATGTTTTTTGTGACTCGACATTGCAAATGCAAAAAAAACATATTTTTTTAAATAAAGCAATTAATGTTATTTAATAATTTTATCAAATCAGTACTTAAAAAAGATTTTTATTTAATTTTATCACATATTTACAAATTATAATGCAAAAATTGAAGGTTATATCAGATTTTTGTGACATATCAGGTTTAAATATAGATGGAGCAGTTTTAATTTTTTGAACTAAATTGATAAAAAACTGGTCAAATATTAAGAAAAACTAATAAACTTTATGTAATTTTAACGCAAAACTTTAAATTAGACTAAATTATTCAATATTTCATGGTAAAATATATATATTTTTGCTAATTTTGCTAGAGTTTTCTTTACTTTTATAAACAAGAGATGACACTACATGTGCTCATTCTAACACTTGATACGGAATATTCATACCGTATCTAAAGCTAGAATGGATTCATTCTGTGTTTGAAAAGTGTGCGTATTTGCTTACATTCTAAAGCAGTCGTAGAAAAAGTTTATTATTTTATTCGAATACTGCAAATTACGAGTGATTTTGATATTTGCAAATGGTCAAGAATAGCGCTGCTGGGTTACGTGAGAGAAAATTATCCCCCAGTCGAGGGACTTTGATTGAACACGATTGCCTTAAGGCAAAGTTTAAATTAAAATTTTATTGAAATTTAGTAAATACTGGTTATGTACCTATAATTAATATGCCATTTTTTAAGAATATTACAATATATCGCAATTTAATCAAGGTATGGTAAAACAGATATTAAGTCAATTTCAGTTCCAGAGAGTTGGGAGTGGCGTAGCTCCCTTCAATTTTTTTCATATATTTGTATGTAGATTTCATGTTTTTGTGTGTAGATTCTACATCGTAGAATTCCTCCTTTAATTGGACTGATGTCGATTAGGGATGGCAACGACAGATATAATTGAGCTTCACAATTACAAAACATGTTTGAAAAGATAAACAGGGGTTATCTTTTTAGGAGTTTAACATTGAGAAGACTCAAGGAATATAGGTCAATTTTATTAGAAAATTTTAAAGAATACCTTCACAATAAAGACCTAGACTCCTTGAGTTCCTCTGTAAATTTTATTTTTTACAGTTCTTTGTCTGTATCTCGCCTCCCACAGAAATATTTACTCTCTAATGAAAACATTTATTTTACGCGTATCATAATGCAAATTAGAGTAGCGTCAAACTTTTGTCTGTCAATATCTGCTAATGGATCTTTTTACAGAATAAACCCAAAAGAACTCTGTACCATTTGTAATCTAAACAAAAACGAAACTATAGATCACGTATTTTTCGAATGCCCCATCTATGCGCCTCTAAGACCCCCCTTCATAGATGGTTTACTGAATGTTTATGGTTTAGTATTCACTCTAAACAACCTTAATAGTCAAAAAATAAGAATGCTGTGCAGTCACATAGGGAATGTAATAAAACTACGAGCATTTATTCTCAGTAAATAACTCACTCTTTTACTAATATAATTCTCTTCTTTTTATACAATTTTTTTATATTCAACCAAATCAAATAACTTTAATTACTTTAATTACTCATTAAAATGTACTCTTTTTAGTAATATATATATATATTTTTTTTTTCTATGTTGGCATTAACAAACTTGTAATAAGATAAATCTTTAGATACAATCAAAATCTAATCTAATCTTTTAATTGAAAAAAACTGCTGCTAAAAATAATAAATGTTTTTTTTTCAAAAATTATTTTTTTTAAGACTTTCCTTGGGGTATGTAATTCCATTATTACTTTCACTTTATTGTCGAAACTATGCGTATGCTTTTTTAAATATTATTCAAATAGGTGGAAAAAATTATCTATTTCATTAACCACGTACTTATACGTTGATTTGAGTAAAAGATTTCACCAACCCACACTTACTAAATTCCAATGGTGCACAAAATTAATAGGGTGCTTTTATAAGGTGTCACACTGTCACAAATGCATTTGCCATTTATCTGTAACAATTCAATTATTCTAGATACTAGACATAACAACCCGTGAAGATATGTGTTGCCTCGCATTCCATAGTATACTCTTCATAGTAGATGGATTTATATGCCGACCTCGGTGGAGTAGGGCGGAGCCGTTCGCTTTATAATGCAGAGGTCGCGAGTTCGAATCCCGCTTGGGGCATGGATATGTAGTGGCGTCTTTAAAATTGCTATTACTTACTGCTTTAAAACTACGTATAAATAAGCCATAACCAAAACCTACCGAAGGGTAGGTACAACCTTTTTTAAAAAAATTAAAAAATATTATTTATCCAATACATACAGATAATGAGACAATTACCAGCTTTATTTTAAATAGATAAACTCAATAATAACCCCCGCGTGGCTTTTACTTTATTGAGTGGATAATTATTAATTTTAGCCACTCAACTGTCAAATTATTTTCTTGTAAATGTCATTAAAATGTTTAATAAAAATATGAATTCCTAAGCTATTTATTGGGCAAAACCTTGTATGGCACTCATCGGTAAACCGATATTGTCCTCTCGAAAATTAACCTGCTTGGCTGACGCCTCGCAGGTTAATTTTCTCATGGGCAATATCTTACTTTACCCACTAGTACCATAAATAACTATTATTGTGATATCTCTCGATATACTTTTCAAAATTTAATTGCATTAATCTCATGTGCCTACATTATTTTTTATTCTTTATCGTAAAGAAAAGAATAGAATAAAATAAGTGTATTAGTTCTTATAATTTTTTTTACATTTTCTTGCACAAGTCTAAAAATTATAACTAAGTGGCTATTTTCACGTTCGACGTAACATAACTCATTTCTTTGTTTTTTTTTTTGTTAATTTGGTGTTTTTGATCCAAATGAGGGAGGCGTAGCCCCCCCATTTAAACGAGCAGAATACAATTCTGACGAAAAATATACCTTTAAAGCTTTAAAAACTCTAAAAATCAGCCAGAAAAAATACTGTACGTGGAAATGGCTTCATGTACGTCCGACGTGGAAATAGCCTCTTCCAAATTATAAATATAGAAATAAATAAAATAATAAATAAAATAATAAATAAAACACATAAACTACTTATACAATTTACTTACATAACATACTTGGTGGCTCCCCCTAAAACTTTTTTGTTATATATTTATTTTTATCAAAGTTTGGTGTGTATCAGACATTTCCTTCTATTTTTTTATCATTTGCTCCCCCTATAATGTTTTTATTTTAAATTCATTTCAAAATTGTTAGGGATCAACCCTGTGATAAAAGTAATTTTTCCTAAAAAATAGTCCTATTTTCCTTTCAGCTGTTTTTAATTGTTTTAACTTTTTACTATCCCCTAACGTTTTTATTTTTGGGAGGATTATTTTCAAGAACAGGTATCGTGCTTAGAAAAATAGGTGGACTTTTTCAAAGGTACTTATTTTTTGGGAGGATTATTTTCAAAAACAGGTGGTATCGTGCTTACAAAAATAGGCGGACATTTTTTCATATAACACATTTCTAGTTTTTTGTCCAGGACGTTTTTTGGAAATTTTTTAAAATTTGAAACTACTGCATTATACGCTTCTAGCGCTTGCGCCTTGTGAAGAGTATAATAATATTTTTTCCTGTTTTGTGTAACTGAAACCTACGCAGTATGCATACCTAGTAATCTTGTATAGTAAGTAGGTATTATCAACTAACAGACAGAGTGATTTTGAAATAGGTTACGAAATTTTAAGGGAAGTACACTGAAAAAATTAGGGGTTAAATTACACAATAATTAGTAAATTTAAATAGCAATAATAATGCAATTATCTTAGTGAAAATAAAAAATATTTATCTTTTTATAAAATTTTGTCATTTTATTAATGTTATCTAGCAAAATTGCGTTATTACTACAGTTATTGTGAATTTACCTTAATAAGACTAGCAACGAAGCGGAACAGCCCGATGCGTGCTCCTCCTTGCACCAGTTGTTGCCGTAGCAAGTTGTTGTGAGACGCCGGCAATTTTTTTTTTAATTTAGCTGTGTTTTGTTTAGTGTTGTTATATTTATAATAGGTAAGTAAGTTATCCGTGTTATTTATATGTTATTTTGTAGTTTTTGTAGGTGTAGGTTATATTTTGGCTAATATATAAGTAGATGTGTTACTTTGAAAGTGTTTGGCAAAAAATAACCAGCGATAGTTATAGTAATTTTACAAAATAATTTTTTCAGTGTACACAGATAAAAATATATAATTACCTTATACTATTCACAGCGCATAAGCGCTAGAATAGTGCAATGCGGTAGTTTCTAATTTCCCAAAATGGTCAAAAACATCCTAGACGAAAAATTCTTGCACTGACTACTAACTTCTACTAATTTTTAGAACTGACAGCTCTGTCAAAATAATGTTCAAACTATAATATTATTTTTCTACAAGCGTGCGGAGGTTCTTTTCAGCACGCATAATTATTTCATAAAAACAAGTAGCTTGATCATACAAACGTGTAACATTATTGGCTAAGACATTTGTTTCCATGGCGACCGATCAACATGATAGCGTGTCAATTCTGTTGTCAATTTTAATTGTAAAGTATTTATAAAAGAAAATGATAAACCTTGAAGAAGAACATGAAATGTTACCTGAAGGAGTAATAAAAATGGAAAATGCAAATGAAAACTGCAATAAATTTATCATTAATGTTCAACCAAAATAGAATTAAGAAATTCTTGATCCTTACTCATATTGGAGTTGATTTAAATAAACCATAGAAAAAATGTTATCTCTCCAAAATATAAATTTATTGTCTATTAAACAAACATTACAACGACAATTGTTTCGACTTTTTTAACATAAAGTTATTTTCAAGTTTTTAAATTTATAAACACTTTCCAGCCAACCAAATAAATACTGTATTTGTTTTTCATACAACAAATACAGTATTTATTTGGTTGGCCGGAAAGTGTAGCACTGAGCGGCACGAACGAACATAGCTAATGTGAATCTGTAGAATAAGATAATTCTACTAAAATTAAGATGACGCCAGTAATTTCTTTAATAAAAATAATATAGTTACACTTTTCGCCCGGCCAAGTAAATATTATATTTGTTCAACAAAGAACAAATACAGAATTTGTTTGGTTGGGTGGAAGTGGGAGTGTATGTATGTCTTCTATCCTTTTTGGGTAGAACTTTTGTCCCTGTCTAATCTAACGGGAGAAATCGCCATTAAGTATACACGGAAAGAAATTAGTGGGCTCTGCGCTATACATTATAAGATATTTGGTAACAGTGGCAAATTATAGTGATTTAAGCTATAGATTATAAGGGACACAATAACATATAATGTTAAAAATAAATTGGAAACGATTATATATATTACAGACACGATTATATTTATTACAGGCACTATTATAAATTTACAGAAATTTTATTATATTATAAAAATTATTAGCACGGACAATAATTAAATCTATTTAAGCTATAAATGCCATACTATTTGTTATATTTTATTATTCACTAAACAATTAAAGTATTTCATATAAATTTTTACACTGACTGCCATAATTGTAAGAGAAAGCCTTGTATTTATATAATAAGCGATTATAATTTGCTTGGTATGTGTGTTATAGCGCTCCTAGCTATAATTTTTTTTTTCCGTGTACTTATAAAAAAGCAGTTACACTGACTTAGTTTTGTTGTATCTTAAAAGTAGATTTAGTTTTTACAGTAAAGAGCCAATAAAGCCTAGAGGCCTAAAGCCTACCCGCCTACTATAACTTGTACATCCAAAGCATTGTACTCCAACCAGGAGAATCAAAACTTTTATGGTCAAAATTAAAAAAAAAATATACACTTATAAGCGGATTTTCTTAAACCAGGAAATTATTTTTATGTGTGTACAGATCCATATTTATGATACACTAATTAACCATTTATATAGTAATTAACCTCTAATCTTTACATTATTTATTTATTTAAGAATATTAGCGCAAAATACTGGTATTAATTAATGTTATTAATCTTAATACAATAACAATAAATATTATGGTTTATAGGTTTATAAAAAGTTATTGTAATTGCCGCTGTAGGTGTATGTGGGTATTTATGTTTTAAATAAAATTTTCGGCTGTGATTTAAATAATTGATTTTAAGGCGATTAATTAAATTGCATAAAAGTTTAATAATATTCAGCTGTGCAGTTTTTAAACGAAAAAGGATCAGTTTGGACTTATCAATTTGTTAGTTGACTAATTGTGATTTATAGCTGTCGCAGTCGAACGCAAATTTCGGCGACTAATTAGGCGCCGGGCAAACAAGATCAAGAATTCGGGAGTGTTGAGTTCTTTGACTGACTAATTTCAGGCAAGAAAAATACACCTTTAATGAAAATATACCTTAAAAACTTAAATAAAAACTTTTCGCAAAAAAAATGAACCGACTTCTGTCTCTAAAGTGTAAAAAATAATAAATAAGCCGGGGAGTGGTGAACCACTCCCTAAATTAAATACTAACAATTATTTTTGTTTTTAAATTGTTTGCCGTGAAACTGGCACCGACTTATTTTTTATTTTTTACTTTTTAGAAACAGAAGTCGGTTCGTTTTTTTTTTGCGAAAAGTTTTTGTTTTTATACTTTTTAGAGACACAGAACTTGCAGATTTGTAAATTCATCTAAGCTAAATTATAATTGTCCTTCCACCTCGGCAAGCTGTTGACGTCACAACGCACTATTAGTGCGTTGTGGTCTCATTATCTTAAAGATAAATTTCTAAAAAATAAATATAGTAGTATTTTTATTTTAGCACCCAAGAGTCCAACCAAACTTATTCTAAACGAAATACTAAAAAAATCTTAGTTACATTTTAAGCGTTAAGTAATAATCAAATAACGCCTTATGATATAATCACAAATTTTATAATTTTCTCTTGTTATTTTAATATACAGGTCCACAGAATCAAGTTTAGCGGCATTTAAAATATGCCGTAATATTTGAGTAACCCCTTAATGAAGTTATCCGGCTTATCTGAGTTATCCGATCATTTTCTAAAAATTTGGTTGGTACTAGAACTAAATTAAGCCGTTTTTAAGTGAAATTGCGTTAAAACGATTAGATTTATCTTAATTATCCGGCTTAACCGGCTTATCCGAGCGTCAGATTGAAACGGGACCACCTCATAAATGCCCTCTTTAAGTTGCAAAAAGTTTCATCAAATTCCGTTCATTTGTTCCAAAGTTATGCAGGAACAAACATAAAAAAAAAGTCACACGTCGAATTGATAACCTCCTCCTTTTTGGAAGTAGGTTAAAAAATGAAATCTCTGACGTTTAACCGTCAGAATAGTATTCCGGAATAATATTACATACAATTTCTTTTAAAAAAATGTTGGCTGCCGAATTACCCAACTTAGGGGCGATATCAAAGGAACGGGATATAATGGGATAATTTGTTTTGCTACAACTGAGAAAAAGTTATTAGGCAATATCCTTTATTATATGTTATAGAATTCTAAATTCTATAACCCTACGAACAATAGGTAAAAATTATAGAAATAAAATTTAGTGCCTTATAGACGACAAACTATTTAAATCTATTAAGAAATTGCACTGCTCTACTATACAATTTTCACAATCAATGAGAAAATCCCTACCAAAATGTCATTTAGCTACTATTTCACGCTTTTTTTGCGATCATCAGTGACCATATATGGTGGTTTCGCACCGACTCACAAAGGTAAAAAATTCCAAAAAAAAACGGAAAAAAATCATGAAGCGTCGAAAGTTGAATATTTATAAACCTTATAGTGTCCTCTAAATGATGTATATACATTTTTTTTTAAATGTTTGCGGTCTTGCTTAAAAAATCAAATTTAAGTGGCACATTGCATATACAATATCTTACACTTAATTTTTTAGGGCTATATTTTTTTAATTTTAAAATATGGTACAAATATGGGGTATTAAATCATAGAAAGGTATTATCTTCATGTCAGTCAGCGTCATGACGCGTCCGGAACGTTTAGTAAAAAAAAATTTAATTTTTGGAAACAATTCAGATTTGATTTCTTTTGTATATTTTTTTGGTTTAAAACAATGAAATAAACCTAAAGAATAGAAAACTACTAAAATATTTAAATTTTTCAATTTTTTTAAATAGCGTTTTTTTATTTTAGTTTTTTTTTAACAGCCTAATTTGAGGTTGAAAATAAAACTTTTTCGGTCAATTATGTAATATTTTATTACTGTATTTGAATCTGCATAAAAACACCCCCATTCCATTTAAAAATTTTAAGTTACCCCCTCTCCAGCCTAAGAGTGTGGATGAAAACAAAATTTGCTTCGATAAAAAGGTGTACCCCTTGATATAGAAGCCTAATACCAAATTTCAAAAACCTATCTTATACGGTTTCGAGATATCGACTTTTAACCGTTTAAATGGCCCACCTGGTATGCAGTGTGCCAATTAAATTTAATTTTTTACGTAAGACCGCAAACATTTTCAAAAAAATGTATTCAAATCATTTAGAGGACACTATAAGGTTTATAAATATTCAAAATTCGACGTTTCATGATTTTTTTTCCGTTTTTTTTGGTATTTTTTACCTGTATGCGACTGTCGAAAATTATGTTCTTAGCTATAGCTTATATAAGTAACATTATAATGTTACCAACCCCATTCTTCTAATAATTATTAGAAGAATGGGGTTTTATATTTAGCTTAATGAGCACTACATGCTTTTAATTTTGGGTATAACTAAATATGTAAATATAGATATGTCAGAAATTAAAAAAAAAATGCAGCTTTCTCATGAAAATAGAAATAGAAATTGACACGTGTCCAGAATTTTCTAAAAAAGATAAAACGCAAACTCGGAAATGGATTTCCCTCTACCGGTTTTAGTACGACTTTGATTCCAAACTATCCTGCAACTTGTTAATAGTAATTTTCCAGCAAATTAAATGTGGTCAGAAAATGTAATTAAACAACAAATAGTTTGTTAACATCTAAGGCAACACACCTGTTATAGAAGATTAATTGAAAAAGCTGGTTTCAAAAATATTATATGGATCCAAAATTAAACTTGACCTTGTATCGATATAAAAGAGGTAAAAAGTCCAAAGCAGTTAACATGTCAACTGGTAAATTTTTACACTGTGACAAAGTGCTTTGAAATCATGATTGTTTATATTAATTCACGGGTGTTTTCCGCAAAAAGGCACTTGTCTCGAATTTTTCTAAAAAAATTATAAAATGCGAATTTTTCGCAAAGGTTCCTCCTCAAAGGAGTGTATCGCATTTTGGGCTAAATCGCCTGCAACAATAAGACTTTACATGCTTATAGATACATAAAAAATAAATACTTAGCCAAAATTTTAGCCCTTTTTACATCCCGGAACATACTTTAATTAATTATTTTAATTAAGAATTTTGACATATGTCAATATACGATTTGGCAACATTGCACGAAACTTCAAGTGTCAAATGTCATCTCGTCAAAATAAAAATAACTTTGCACATTAACTACTACAGTGGGGTCAAAGTGGGTCTGTGTTGTGTTCACTGCTCTTGACTATAATATTAAAATATTTGGTTGTGTTTTATTAGTTTTCACGGATTTAATATACTGTAATTCAATGTGTAATTAGGCTGGACTTATGTGACTAGTTTCTTAAGTTTCAGTACGATTATGGAGTTATTTTTGAGGTATTTATACTATAATAACATTGTAAGCAAACCATTAGCTTCAACGATAACCCAAAGCATCTAGTTCGATAGGACAGTGTTACCCAAGACAAGTAATTTAATCTGGCTTTCAACATGTTAAATTAGTTTATTTCCATGATATGATTTAAAACTAGATTATGAAAAAGTTACACATAGGCTTTTAACTTATAATATTAATTAAATATATTTATTTAAAAATAAATATATTTAATTAATATTAAAGTGTTTTTATTATACATTCTATCTAAACGTATCTATGTTGGTTTTGTAAATAAACAAAAGATATTGCTTTTTTTTTCAGTATGATAGTCACATTTAGCGCAAGAGTAATGCGATGTTGTCGGGTTTACGATATCAAATAATTCCTTAGTTTTTATTCTTTTTTTCATTTTGTTCTTTATCAAAAAATAACACAGTTTTTTTATCATTTCTTTTCATCATTTAGCACTTTTTTAACCAAAAAGATATTTTTCTTATTTAGCCCAAAACTCCTATTTAAAACGATACCCTTCCTTCCTGGACTAGTTTCCCCGCTAGATTAAGCCGATTTTAACATGGAAGACTTCAATTTCAAACATTCCTGCAACTTGTTCATAATAAATTGCCAGCAAATTAAATGTAGTCATTCAAAAGAAAATTAAATTACACATCGAAAAAGTTGTTAGCGTATAAGACAGCACACCTGTTGTAGAAAAATAAACGAAAAAGCTGGTTTAAAAATATTATATAAATCAAAAATTAAACTTGACATTGTATGGATATAAAACGGGTAATAGTTATTATATAACAAGGTAGAGAAGACATTTTTTCTAGCCTAGCGTATTAAATCCCGAGCTGTTTAGTAGCAAGGGATTTTAGAGTGCGAGGCTATAATAGTCTTCTCTACCGTAGTTTATATACTAGTATTAGTTCTTTCACTACTAGCAATATTTAACTATTTTTATCGAATACATACAGATAATAAGACAATTACCAGCTTTATTTTAAATAGATAAACTCAATAATAACCCCCGCGTGGCTTTTACTTTATTAAGTGGATAATTATTTATTTTACCCACTCAACTGTCACTTGTCAAATTATTTTCTTGTAAATGTCATTAAAATTTTTAATAAAAATATGAATTCCTAAGCTATTTATTGGATAAAACCTTGTATGGTACTCATGGGTAAACCGATATTGCCCTCTCGAAAATTAACCCGCTTGGCTGACACCTCGCAGGTTAGTACCATAAATAACTATTATTTAAATAATAAAATAAATTGCTAACAGAAATTATATTTCTTGTAATTTTCATAAAAATCAAGTAGCCTTGATCAATGACATTTGCTTAAATAAATACTTTGAACCGACGTTTAAAAAATTAGTTCTTTTTTTTATATTTTTCATAATATTTAGCTAATTATTGATTGTATTAATTGGTAATAAATATAATTAATTATATTTAATAAAAAAAAAGTTATTTAAAGCTATTTTCTTGGGTTTAATTAGTAAAAATTGCACAAAGAACTGAAACATCTAAAGTGACAGAAATTAATTGTTTATAAAATTTAGTCCTACTAGGAGAGAAAAAATTATTATTGCTATAGGTGCAGAAAATTGATTTCACAGTCTGAAAAGATGATAAATAATAGTATGTTCTAAAGCTAGTAGTGAAAAAATGAACTTTATTAACATACCGATTGTTAGACTTTTACACTGTGAAAAAGTATTTGTGTTTGATGATGATGATTGATTTTCTGCAAAAAGGCACGTGTGCCGAATTTTCCTAAAAAAATTATAAAAAGAGAATTTTTCGGAAAGGTTCCTCGGCTTCATCAAACCGGTTTTAGCACGGAAGTCTATAATAGTCTATAAACATTCCTGAAACTTGTTAATATTAATTTGCGCGTGAAATTAAATGCAGTCATTTAAAAGAAAATTAAATCAGCTTTTTCAGATTATTAGCAAATAATTGTATTTAAAAAGGTTCTACACTGATAAAAAGGATTTATTTTGATAGGGCCAATTAAATTATTTGGTTGTGAGTAACAAATTTCATTTGAGTCAAATAAATATTTAGTTCATGTAAACAAATATTTAAATTTCAAATGATTTATTAACCCCTTCTGCTCCATTGCATCTACGTATAGATATTTGTAGGTATAGCAAAATTTACGACAATATTCATAGTAAAATTTATTTGTCACAATTAAATAATTTAATTGGCCATATACGGAACGAAGCGGACCATAGGCAGGACATCGTGTAAAAAAAAATTGAAAAATAATAGAATTTAGTTTTTATATATTTAGTTATGTTATACATTTAGTGCAGGCAAAATATCCATGTATAACTAAGGTTAGCCAGGCAAATTAGCGCTTATATTAGGTATCTAAATTATGCCTACGGATATTTGTTGTCTTTTTTTTTTGTTATCTTACAATATAATCTTTTTCTATTAATTGCGTAATAACAACAATCTAAAAGTGTATTACCTAAAAAAAATTATGTATATCTCCTACTTTTTGTTTTATTATTTTTTTTTTAATCTTCCGACATTTAAATTTTTTTCTTTAAAGTCCCGAATATGTTTTATAACTACATTATAGTGGACTAAGTAAGGAAACAAAATGATGCAAAGATCAGCAGCCAGAAGTCACCAGAACCTCTTTAATTTAAATTTTTGTGTTAAACAACAACTTAAAAAAAAATAACTTTTCACATTAATAATTACGTAAATTACGTTATTATAATTTACGTAATTATAATTTTTAATGGATATAACGCCACAATATTTTGCCATTGGATAAAAAATGAGCATGGCAAATATTATAAATGAATTAATTATAATTAGTATATTAAAGTACTAGTTTCATAACATACGTTTTTAGCGCACGAGTAAAAGTTTAGAAAACGAGCCGCTTGCGGTGAGTTTTTAAAGTACTAGTGCGCTAAAAACGTGTTATGAAACGAGTGCTTTATACAATTTTTTCTATTTTGCTCCAAAATTTTAAAAAATTTACATTTAAATTGATGACTGATTTAGGGATTTTTGTTTCGAATTGGCATTATAGTTTTCGCCATGTTTAAAATTCTAAGAACGAATATTATTTTAATATATTTTATAGTCATTTCTTCTATTATCCACTGCAAGTAACCAAGCCACAATTTTAACACGGTAAAACATAACCTAAACACAAAATTTTGTAGAAAATTGAACTTTAAACCGACGTTCACAATTGCACGGCAAACGTCAAGAGATAGACTTTTGTCTGTTGCCAACCCAAAAGAAAAAAAAGTAGAGACCTCTTATGGGCCTATAAGAACACGCAAAATGCGTTTGATTATGAGCTTATAAGAGTCGCAAAATAGAAAATAGAATATAACATTATATTCAGTAAATAAACAACTTTACTAATCTTTTCACAAATCTTAAAAATATTAAAATGCCACCCACTAGAACTGTTAACTTTCAGTGAATAAATCAATGAATTCATTTATTTTCAGAAAAAGCGATTTCAAAGACTACTGGTTTTTGTGCGGTACAGATCCAGCAAACATTTTAGTTTATTATTGATATAAAAATTAGATAATAAGAATAAATGCACTAGTTGTGAAAAAAATAATATAAAAACCACGGTAGAGAAGACTATTATAGCCTCGCACTCTTAAATCTTAAATTTAATACGCTCGGCTATAAAAAATGTCTTCTCTACCTTGATATATAATTACTATTCTTGTACGCTAAATTGTAATTAGTTATATTAAAAAAAAATTAATTTATTTTTTTTTAAGTTTTCCATATTTTCCAGATTTCCAGATTTTTTCCCAAAAACGAAACCTAGCTTAAAAGGCTTTTTCGTACCCGAAAATGGCTGCATACCAAATTTTATCAAAATTCCTTCTACCGTTTTCAAGAAAAATATAATGTTCCGCTTATGGCCCGTTTCGTTTCATAGTGATATCCAACGAAATGGATACAAAATTAAATTAAAAAAAACCTGTTCAAACCGAAATCAAAAGACCTTTCAAATGAGGTATTAATTGATATGATATATTATCGGCTTATTTCAATTTTAAGCCTTATTTTAATTTTTAGTCGTTTTTGCAGAACATTATAAAATGATATTATGTAACATTGACGTTTAAATTAAAAATTGCATTGATATTTCAATGCAGCATGATCAGAATACCTCAACGTTTTTTGTCTTTTTTGTTAGGAATAAAATTAAACAAGAAATAAACATCGACAAATGAAATTTTTATCGATCACTGTATTATTTTTTACGGCATTTATTTCCTTTGGGAAGCAAAGATAAATTAACCAAAAAATAATTAAGAAGTTACTGAAAAAAACAGCATATAATATTGCAGTAGGTACAAATATAAAATGAAAAACGTGCTTACGACTAGTAATAATATTATTTTCATAAAAACAACACTCATTTTGTGTATTAAACTTTCCTTTGGGGTAAAATAAAGTTTTACTTACATCTTGAAACTTTTTATTTTATCTTCTTGCTTTATATAAAGTTGACAACTTATTCAGGTTTTTACAGCTATGCTGAAGTATTATTTGTACACACGCTAAAAATAACCTTGTTTCTTGTTCGGGAGATAAAAGCAATTTTTCAAGTGAACATTTAAAACAGGCTGTGAAGATATGTGATGCTTCGAAAATAATAGTATACTCTTTACATTTAACTTTTTGATTATTTTGGAATAGGGCTTCGGATCTGACTAAAATTGTTATCTAATTTTGCTGTGACGTTTCGACGATAGATTTTCGTCGTTTTCGAACAGAGAATTAAAGCCGAAAATCCATCGTCGAAACGTCACAGCAAAATTAGATAACAATTTTAGTTAGATCCAAAGCCCTATTTCCCAAAAATCAAAAAGTTAAATTATACAAATTGGGCAAAAACTTTCAATGTAATATACTCTTTACTGTAAGTATGTTGCGCTTTCTCTTGATACTTCCCAAAATATGATTTCTTTGAGCTCTTACGCATGGCGCCTCCTATACTTTTTTGTTTATGATTTTTTTTTAATTATTATTAATATTTCTATGAATCAGCTTAATAGTCTCTAACATTTTTGAGTGTATATCACTTTTGCCTTTATTTTTATGGATGTAGTTATTTTTAGACAGAGCCTTAATGACGATTTTGGAGTTTTCAATACTATCGTATTACGTACTATTCTAGCCTGTAGAAGTCATTTCTAATTTTTTGAATTTTAAAATACATATGGTCTGTTTTTTCAAGCAAGATATTAAATTAAAAATCGCACAGTAAATATTTTTACAACAAAAGTCCAAACGAATAGTATATGTTTCTGTATAGAATATAGTTATGTTTTATAAATTAAACTACACAGCATATTCGCACATCCAATATTCGAATCTGTTTTGAAAATATTCACTGTGCGATTTTTAATTTACTATCTTGCTTGATGAAACAGACCATAGTTCAGAGAATTAATACTTCATTGGAACATCTATTTTTTGTTGTTGCAACCAAATATTTTGTACTTACTTGCCCTTAAGGCAACAACAAAATTTGCCCTGGTTACCAGAAACAAAACTTAGAATCTAAGGTTAAATCGACCAGAAAAATAGTTGTTTCGTATTTAACTATAGATCTGGTTGGGCAAAAAATCAGTTTATAAATAAAACAGCTATAGCAAAACAGGTTGCTTTCAGATCACTGACAAATTATCTACTAATTGTAAATAAATTACATGTATATCTCGGTAAGTGTATGTCTCTGTATTCTAAGTATTAATTTTTATAAACATAAAGAAAAAAATAAACACATTGTTGCAGCATATATGAAAACATTATAAATAATTGTAACCACTCTCACAGCTTACTTTCTATGAATTTTTTTTCGCCTGTCATAGAAATTTATTTATTTAGATTTTTAAATAATAATACCCTGCCATCATATCTTAAAATAACGTATTAGTCTTTATCATAGGAGGCTCCGAAAAAGCAAAAACGTTGTACATCAATAAATCGAAGTAAAAAAAGAAAGGTTAAGAATATGTCGATACATTTGACATCTATACATTTCATAATATGAAGCAAAATAAAGATTAATCAGTAATTAATATTGACACTAAATATTCTATAAAAAAATCTCTGTCGTAAGGTTCTAACCCATCATTTCCTGAAATCGGTTTCAACGCATCGACAAACATAGGAAATAATGGGTTAGAACCTTAGGACAGAATTTTTTTTTTGGTTTGTGTAATTTGTGGATTGCTTCATTTTTAACCAACAGAACATTTAGGGTCAGAGTTGGTGATGCTTTTTCCAGACTTTTCTCAGTGGATAGTGGTGTTCCTCAGGGATCAGTGCTTGGACGTTTGTTGTTTCTTCTCTACATCGCTGATCTGCCAAGACTTCTCCATTGCGTTAGTTCCTTTTTTGCGGATGACTCCAAATTCTATGGAAATCCCCTGTTACAATATCACCTTATCCAGCTTGATATTAATTTAATATTGGAATGGTGTAGTTTATGGTTAATCCCTTTGAACATTAACAAGTGCGTGGTACTTCATATTGGCAAAAACAATCCTTGTCTAGACTATACTATAGACAACATACCCTTAAGAAAAGTGAACCAACATACTGATCTTGGTGTTATCGTGACGTGTGATTTGACTTGGTCTGAACATATTAATTCGATCTGTAATAAATCTAAAAAGACTATTTTTTATTTTTTTGTTCAGAAAAATATTTACTAGGCCTTCGGTTGCTACAGCAGCATGTTTATATAAAACATATATTCGACCGGTCCTGGAGTTCGGGTTTTCAGTATGGTATCCTAACCTAGTGCGAGAAATAAATCGAATTGACAACATTCAGCGTGCCGCTACCAGAATCCCATATGGAAGAACTCGGCCTCCATACGAAGAGCGCCTTAGAATATTTGGATTACCTACTGCAATGGACAGACTGGAAAGGGGTTCCCTAATTATGACATACAGAATTTTACACAACACATTTACATTGGATCTAAGAAATTTATTTACCTTGAACGAAAATCATCTCAGGGGGCACAGTCTTAAGCTATCACATGAGGTGTACCGGTCTACTGCCAGAAAAAACTTTTTATGTAATAGAGTTTTTACTACCTGGAACTCCCTACCTCAACATGTAGTCGAAGCTCCATCCATAAATGCTTTTAAAAATCGCTTAGATAAATTTATGTATCTGTAGCTACCAGTTCCTAAACGTTTTCTTGTATTAGTTTAACTTAGTTTATATACTTTAGTTTATATTGGTTTAGTTTGTATTAGTTTAATTTGGCTTAGATAGTTTAATTTTCAACCTAATTGATGAAATTGAGTTTATATAGGTTTTTTTAACCTCAACTCTTAATATTGTAATAATAATAATAATAATTATTATAGGTCGACATCGAGGTATTGATTGTATGTAGTAAAACTATAGCTTTTTGTAGAGTACCAGTCAAGTAGATACGTTACTGCAGTAACGTATTTGCGGCATCTACTTGACTGGTATACTAGAATCAATACCTCGGCGTCGACGTATAGTAATTATTATTAGACCCAAAACACTTTTAAAAAGTGAATATTTAAAAAAAAATGAGTCTTCTGGGGATGGAAAAATTTTATTAGGAGATTCTTTTTCAGCAACCTGAAAATCTTATGCATGAATTATAGCTTTTAAGTTTCAATTTAATGAAAATATGGTAAAATATTTAAAACTAATGATTATAATTTGTTCTTTTTTGAAGTTTTTTAAGTGGTAAAGAGTATGTTTTTTCCATGTATTTTTCCAAGGGTTGTTTTATCCACCCAGATATATAAGAGTAACATGGCCATTTTTAGCGTGAGTATGATTTTCCTTTTAGTTTTTAGTTTTAGACGATATTTCTAAGAAATATAGGTTGAAAGTTTATGACATTTGAAAAAAATGTCCGAACATAAATTTAAATTTTAAATATTTATAAATAAAATTTAGGATAGTTCAAGTTGGTATTTGAACTACAGTATTCTCAAATTTTGAATATATGGTTTTAGTATTACTGCACATTTAGACAAAAAATACCATGATATAAAGACGTTTGTCAGTTAATAACCGAAAATATATAATACATCTGGAATTTATCTATCATTTTATATAATTTATATAATTAATTTTGTAGTTATTTATATCTACATTCAATATAGACAAATTTATAACGAATTTTAAAAAGTCGTAAATTCGCTAGGAGAAATTACATCAAGAATTATAGCGTTATTAGTACAACAACATATATGTGTTATATATAGTGTTATATATGCGCCAACCAGAAATTATACTATGGTATAGTACTATGATATAAGAAAACATTTGTTGTAATTCTACAACTGGTTGTTGTATCGTATAAAATATTTACAAGATATTACAAAATATAGTTGGCGCCTATATTACAACAGCATTCCTAAAAGTGTATAGTATATTCTATAACTAGTATGGAATAGACAATATTCCGTGCGAGTGGAAAGTTTGTCATACGAGCCAGCAGGCGAGTATGACGGTTCCGCGAGCGCGGAATGACTATTTCATACGTGTTTTAGACTATACTTTTTCTTCGACGGCAAATATGAAACACTGTATGGCTTTAAACTGCGGACAAAGTTAAAAACAATGTTTTTGTGACTCGACATGGATTAATTCTGTGTTTGAAAAGTGTATGTATTTGCTTACATTCTAAAGCAGTTGTAAAAAAATATACTGATCACTTTGTACAATTCCTTCGTAATTGAACTGTAAAGTTGATTAGTTTTGTGTAAATAGTAAATACCCGATTCTGCAAAAATTGAAAGAAAGGATTACAAATTGTGTTTACAATAATTTGCGTTGTGTGAAAACCGATCTTAACTGCAAACCCGTAACTAGTACCGTACACTCTACACTGTAGGGTCCACAGTGTACAGTGATAGTGCACCATAGAAGTCAGAGGGCTTATTTTTTTTGCCTTATTCAAAATCGAGCATTGGGCTTTTATTTTAGTTTCAGCAGAAACAGATAATTTTTGAACCTTCAAAACTTAAAGTTGAATAACTAAATCAACGACAAATATTATTTAAAAGGTTAATAAAGATAGTCTGTTTTCTCCTATTTTCTTTATTAATATGGGAACATGTTTCGAAGTGCTTAGTTCACTTCATCTTCAGCCCGAGACTAAAATAAAAATTAAATATGAGACATTTACATAAGAAATTGAACTTTAAAAATACTTACAAAAATAAAACAAGATTTGTCAACTTAATATACAAAAATGTACAAATTCAGACGGGTCACAGTGTATAAACATAAACATGTATCTACATTGAAACGGAATATAAGACATGAATAAATTAAATAAATAAACTAGACAGACATTTTGTCTTATATTCCGTATCAATGTAGATACATGTTTTTTGTATATTAAGTTGACAAATCTTGTTTTATTTTTGTAAGTATTTTTAAAGTTCAATTTCTTATGTAAATGTCTCATATTTAATTTTTATTTTAGTCTCGGGCTGAAGATGAATTAAACTAAGTACTTCGAAACATGTTCCCATATTAATAAAGAAAATAGGAGAAAAAATTACTATCTTTATTAACCTTTTAAATTTGCAAAACTCCTACCTGGGTATTATGGCTGACAAATATTATGTTGCGCTTGATGGGGAAAACTATTCTGGTGCATGTCCGAGTTCAAAGAATTATTACTGCACCCGGGGCTCGAAATCTTCTTAGTTCGAATTGGACTGATATCGTGCATGAAACGATATATTTTTGCATAAAGAATAAAGGGACCCCTATAAAGCTAAAATTTACCACTATCTCATAATATGAGATTCTCATATATGCCCCAAAATGTCGGTGTTTTTGTTACACTTTTTGTTTCCATTGTGGTTGTCATTGTTTTTGTCGTTGTTGTTGTCGTTATTATTGTCGTCATTGTTGTTATTGTTGTTACTAACATTGTTTTAGTCGTTATTGATTATCCTTGTTATTGATATTGTTTTTTGCCTTTCGAGTCGTTATCAGAATTTTGATCAGTAGTTTATTTGGGTCTTTAAGAGACAGGCGCAATGCCTATGGCTCATTTTTCTAAAATAGAATTAGTTTGAATGCATAATTGGGGGGATGAGTCTTTGCTCACTGATGCTGGAGTTGTATCTGTCATGAATTGGCGTTGAGGGCAGGGAACAAGTAGGAGAGGAATGAGATGGGGAGGGAAGGGATGTGCGGGAGGAGTGAGACTAGCTCACTGATGCTGGGAATGCATCTGTCCTGAATTGGTGGGTACCATTACTGGTTGAGGACATTTTTGATATTTTTGTGGGTATAGTGGATTTTGTGATCATAGTCTAGAAAGTTTGAAATAAGGGGGTTTGGGTGATCTAAATTGTTAGTTGTATAAAAGACGTGCAGTAGCGGATGATTTCCGTTTTTATGAGGGGCAACTAAATGTGTGATCCGGATAATTCTACTTCTTTTGTTTAGAAATTGAATGATGATTTGAATGTCAGATGTATAGAATGTTTTGCACTTCCAGAAAATGTAAGGCTTAATAATTTTGGTGTGCAAAAAGCACTTCCATGGAAAGCTAATATTTATTATTTTGCAATTTTCCAAAAACTTTTTTCACTGCACAATGTGCACTGCACATTGTGCAATGAACAACTCTTAACGTTTGGGAACGTTCAAGTATAACGTAACGCAAATTTTGAACATTGTGGACCCCCTACCCCCCCTCTGTAACGCTATTTACCTATACCATTAACATTTGCGTAACACTCCAAAATGACCCCCACCCCCCCTAGGAGCGTGACGTAATACTTGAACATTCCCTTTCATTAGATTTAAATATTAAAAGCTTTTAAATAACATCATTATGAACCAAGCAAGTAATTAATTTGTTTATAAAAAAAGTTTATTAACACTTTCGCTGCCACCTACACATAGACGCTCATCCCAGGAGCCAGACTACTTTTTTGCAATGTTATTCAAGCCTAAAGTGCGGGGTCTCGGTTTTGAATATGAGTAAGGGATGGACCCGCCAGGGTTATCGGCAGCGAACGTGTTATTGTAAAAGGTCTCAGTAAGAAAACTTAACTGTATTTACGCACTGAGTAAAATGTATAATAATTTAATCAAATTAAGAAATTCTTGATCCTTACTCATATTGGAGTTGATTTAAATAAACCGAAGAAAAAATGTTATCTCTCCAAAATATAAATTTAATGTCTATTAAACTAACATTACAGTGACAATTGTTTCGACTTTTTTAACATAAAGTCATTTTCTAGTTACAAATAATGAACAATGAAAATGGTCGAATTCCTTTTAGACAAACTTTTTAAATTTATAAACAAATTAACTATGTTTTGTTTAATAATTTAATCCATTTCAAGTTTTACATTATCTAGTTTTTACCAAAGCTATTTATGTACTACTCTCGCCACACACAAATGAGACACAAAGTTGGCAACGAACACTACATTTTTTTGATATTTTAACAATTTAAATCAGACTCCTTATATTAGTTTATGTCATGCTTGACAGTAATTTAGGCAAAAAGAAAAATAAGGCTATTCTATCATGGGCGTTTTTTAACATTTTGACAGCGCTCATTACATGATATGTATATTATTTAAGGTCATGTATAAGAACCGTCATTTGTTAGCCTACAGCGTTGCCTATTGCAAGGATTAATGAAAATTGCTATTAACATCACTGCATGAAGCTGATTCATTAGAAGTAGGAAAAGAAATAATAGTTATTTATGGTACTAGTGGGTAAAGTAAGATATTGCCCATGAGAAAATTACCTGCGAGGCGTCAGCCAAGCAGGTTAATTTTCGAGAGGGAAATATCGGTTTACCCATGAGTGCCATACAAGGTTTTATCCAATAAATAGCTTAGGAATTCATATTTTATTTAAAAATTTTAATGACATTTACCAGAAAATAATTTGACAAGTGACAGTTGAGTGGGTAAAATAAATAATTATCCACTCGATAAAGTAAAAGCCACTCGGGGGTTATTATTGAGTTTATCTATTTAAAATAAAGCTGGTAATTGTCTTATTATCTGTATGTATTGGATAAAAGTATATTTACAACAATTAAAAAAGCCGCTATCTTACTTCTTTTTGGTAATCATGTTCATGACATTTATATATTTATTTACACGAAATGCCTAATTACCAAGTCACAGTTGTATGTATAATAACATTATTGAACCTACTGAACCAGTTAAGGGTTTTAAGTTTTGTTTTGTCGTTTTCGATCGGGCTGCTGAGAGATTTTATAACAAAGTCACGTTCTCGTTTTGTTTACAATCATTTTTGCACAACTACATTTGATTTATATGAACTATGGTCCAGTGCAGTAGGATTTTTAAGTAACTGAAATTGAGACCAAACTAATAGAGTCGAACTAGAGACCCTCGATATATTCTGATAGTTCTGCTTGTGCTGACAGAACTGTCAGAATATCGACGGTCTATAGGTGGAAAAGGGCAACAACATGAAACAAATTGAAATAAAATTGAGTATTCACACAGGACAGGCGAAATAGCGTCAATAATTTTAAGGGGTGATTTCACATCAGAAAATATGAAAAAGTTCTTTTAAACATGTCTAAAAATGCATCCTAAAGGTATGGCATCTATACAGCGTTTTTTTATGCGTCTGGACGCTGCGTTCAGACGCAATACTTCTGCAACTAGTGTTGCGATTTTACTGCAGTAAAAACGCAGCGTGCGTGTGCAGTATATATGCTACTTCCATTAGAATGTATTAAAGAACTACTGCGTCTAGACGCATAACAAAAACGCTGTATAGATGTCTTACCTTTAAGGGGCTAAAAAATTCGGTTTTTATTTAATAAACCTTTGAGCTTAGAAACGAAGTTTTCCATATTATCTAATCTTAATAAGGGCTATTATGTCATTTTTATGTACTTATTATAACCAGGGGCGTTTGAAACGGGTAGCCTAATCACTTTTTTGCCCCAAACTTTTTTATGGTCAACTTTTTTGTATTTTTTTTATTTTTTTGTATTTTTTTTGTATTTTTCTTTTTTTAATGTGATTCCTTACTAATGAATCCGTTTTAGAGAAAAATGCATTTGAAGTTAAAATTTCACTAAAATTCAATACATCAAAAAATAAGGAAAAAACATTTTATGCATGTACTTCCAAAAATCGAACCCAAAGAAGTCTAATAACAAATTCCGTTACGTAACATTTACCTAGACCCCCTCCCTCCCCCAGACACCAACTGTCACATTTTCTGTAAATCCTCCCCCTAGGCGCGTTACGTAATATATAGATAGCCCATTAGTAACTATTTATTATTTCTATAGGCATAGATGCGTAATACGTAGATGATTGTAAAAAACTGCTACCAGTATTCCATGATGATATGCACCATTATTTATAGAATAAGTTCATTCACAATTTTTTCCTAATATAAAAATGATAACATATAATTAACTAGTTCCACATGTGTGTCGATTCCAAGACATAAAACGTAGAGTGGGGCATAAATAAATTATTTTTTCCCTAACCATTAATGAGCTGGATGGTAAAACTCATAGACAAGGAAAGACCTCCAAAGCCGTTGCGGAATACCGTGATAAATGTGCCTAGCGCATCTGAGATAAACTTGCACATGCGCACTACTATTGTTGTTTTTGACGAGTATTTTTAACCTTAGTTTTGTGTGTCAAATAAAAATTGTAAAAAATTCAACAAAAAACAATAAATATCTACGAAGAAACGTCGAAATAGTTTTTTAAAATTATTTTATAAGAATTTTTCGAAAATTCAACAAAAAACAATAAATATCTACGAAGAAACGTCAAAATAGTTTTTTAAAATTATTTTATAAGAATTTTTCGAGGCGTGTTTAAGTTTCGGGACTTTGTACACCTACTTTGAGTACACCAGGGATTGACCCTTTGCTCTTCATAAAGCAACAATACAGGTTAGGTTTAAAGTTATAAACAAATGCAGCAAAAAAACAATTAAAACACAGTACAAGTCCAAAAATGAACAGTAAGAAACGACGATCTGTATCAGTATCAACAAACTACTAATAATTCGTCACCGCATGATTGGTTTGCCATACCTCTATTTTTGGACATTTTAAGATTTTTACTGGGAGATTTTTGAAGCTAAGACAAATGAATACTGGGGTGATGAATTGTTTTACGACCGACAGCATTTCACAGCTGATAGAGATGCGTACTGCGCAAGGTCAGATATATTGCGTTACGTCATTTCACTGCCCCGTTCTGTCACAAAATAATATTGCGCAGGCTGGACTAATGGTTCTCATTCATTCTCTATGGTAAAACTTCACATCACTTTATAGTTCTTTAAGTATAAAAGCCGTAAATCAATATATAAATCTTGAGGTTTTTATGCGAGCCATGCAAGTTTTTTTGTAACTTGCAATGCCAAATCTTAAGATCACGATGGTTCTTTTTTAATAATCGACAAGTTGCTTTTTTACCTTCTATATAGAAGGTATAGGACTATTCTAAATAAAAAATCCTGGCGCTATCTTTTGTGCTTCATATGGCTTATTATGTGTACATACATTTTAGGTAATAAAATTTTTGATAATAGAAGGAAACTCTACACCTTGCTTTATATTAAAAAAATATTTAAATAACCTAAAGCACGCCAGAATAGCTGCAAAAATTTCGGAGCCGTGGCAGAAGGGGACTCGCCTTAGGGGCCCGAAGACTGAAATCGGTGAAAACGTGTTGGACTTACTTGGTGGTTACTCTGGTGGTGTAGAATAAGTAGAGTTATTAGCTGATGATGCGGCGTCATCGCGAATAGTAACAAAGAAATAAGCGCTTTATACAGGGTGGCGGTTTATACAGTGTGGCCCATAAGTCGCTTTATCATTGAAAAATCATGTCTTTAAAATGATGTCCATTTTCCGCTTCGCAAGTACACGGAAAAAAAAATTATAGCTAGGAGCGCTATAACACACATACCAAGCAAATTATAATCGCTTATTATATAAATACAAGGCTTTCTCTTACAATTATGGCAGTCAGTGTAAAAATTTATATGAAATACTTTAATTGTTTAGTGAATAATAAAATATAACAAATAGTATGGCATTTATAGCTTAAATAGATTTAATTATTGTCCGTGCTAATAATTTTTATAATATAATAAAATTTCTGTAAATTTATAATAGTGCCTGTAATAAATATAATCGTGTCTGTAATATATATAATCGTTTCCAATTTATTTTTAACATTATTAGTTATTGTGTCCCTTATAATCTATAGCTTAAATCACTATAATTTGCCACTGTTACCAAATATCTTATAATGTATAGCGCAGAGCCCACTAATTTCTTTCCGTGTACGGGCTCTTTTTACGACATTTTCCATGATGGCTCTTAACTTGTCTGGCTTAAGTTGTTGGATGATCCTGGGCTTTTTGTTCCTTTGTTCCTTCAGGTAGCCCCAAAGAAAAAGTCCGGTGCTGTGAAATCGGGAGATCGAGAAGGACAATCCGAATTTTACGAAATTATTCGCTCTTCAAAAATCTACATTAAAAGCTGCATATTTTTGTTTTTATTTTTGGTTGTTTAGAAAATACGCGAATTTCTAAACTACGTAGACACCAACAATTTAAAGTTAGACACATACACACACACACACATAAATATTGTCTTAAATCAAGAATATGGTGATTTTCATATAACGAAGAGAATATATTCTTCTTTTATGCATACAATATTCTTATTCTTTCATATTTGAGAATATATTCTCATTTCAAGCATACCATATTCTTTCATATTTAAAGCACAATTTTTCTTTTAAGTAGAATATATTCTCTTCGTTATATCCAAATCACACATTCTTGATTTAAGACAGTATTTTTTTCTGTGGACGTGCGTAGTACGCAGTGGGTACGTATGAATAACATTTTTTATAAAATAATTTCTTTTCAAATTTTGGGTTGTTTTGAAAATACGTGAATCTGAAATTTATAAACTAGACACGTATGAATAAAATATTGAAAACATAATACATATCCGTTGTAAATTTAGAATATACAGAAGGCGCTAATTCCGGTAGCCCCCCTCCCCGCCCAGACAAAAATTAAAGCTATGTCCTTGTCTGTGCCCGAATCTGAAATTTCTAAACTAGACACGTATGAATGAAATATTGAAAACATAATACATAGCCGTTGTAAATTTAGAATATACAGAAGGCGCTAATTCCGGTAGCCCCCCTCCCCGCCCAGACAAAAATTCTAGCTATGTCCTTGTCTGTGCCCGAATCTGAAATTTCTAAACTAGACACGTATGAATAAAATATTGAAAACATAATACATATCCGTTGTAAATTTAGAATATACAGAAGGCGCTAATTCCGGTAGCCCCCCTCCCCGCCCAGACAAAAATTCTAGCTATGTCCTTGTCTGTGCCCGGGTCCGAGCTGACCCTTTCTTTCCTGTATTCACATCTTCATTTATGGTACTTCCCTGTAGTGATAATTGCTGATTTCTCATAAACTAAATACTTGTATTAAATGATATCGGTAAGCGACCGCTAAAGTGGTTTTATGCTTTATGTAAATATTTATCAATCATACGTGTGAAAATTGCACTTTTAAAGTCTGGTCGCATAGATGATGATGGTATGCACGTTTAAATAAATTAAATTGAAAGTATTTTATTTTGTTTATTTTTTCTATCAAATCATATCAATACAATTTACTTATCGGATGAAAATATAAATAAATATAATTTCTTACAGATGGATAATATGAATTTTATACAGCCATAAAAAAAAACTATTGCCAACACGATAGAAATTATTTAAAACGAATAGATAGTTCTAATCTCTAATCTCTTTAGTTTGTCAATTTTTTTATGCTTTATAAATTCATATTTACCACTTCATGGGAGATTTAGCTCAGCGGTCAATGGCATCGATATAGCCTGACACTGATCTAATGATCGTGAGTTCAAACCTCACTGGCGCCGATTGCCTTTTTCAGTTAATTAATAATTGAAATTTGGCGAAGGCGTACTCCCTAGATATATTGGTTTGAAAGTCAATTAAAGCCGGTGGTTCCCTCTACTACTAGCCCACACAAGTCCTGGACTTAGGGGATGCTTAATTAAGTAGAATAGTACGAGGTTAAAAACAAACTTCATGCTTTCTGTGTTTTTGATCTCTCGGTATCGATATCACACAAAAATATAAATTATAAAAGCCATTGTAAACATAATTTTTTCCTTTTTTTACAAATGTTGATTTAGCTCAAAGGTTTTGCCACACACAAACCGTAGGTTTAGGTGGCAACTCAAAATTATTTCACAAAAATAAAATATATTAAGCTGATACTTTGTTCTTAGAGTTAATTCATAAAAATTAGTTATATTTAAACACAAACTGTAAACCTATAAACTTTGTAAAAAAATAACTAGAGAAATAAATTTATTATTATTATTATTATTATTATTATTATTATTATTATTATTATTATTATTATTATTATTATTATTATTATTATTATTATTATTATTATTATTATTATTATTATTATTATTATTATTATTATTATTATTATTATTATTATTATTATTATTATATTATTTGTGTGGCCAGAAAGAAAGTCTTTTCTTGGAGAGTATGATTCGGAAGACGACGTACAAGGTGTCCTTTTACTTAATAAAATATATTTAATTAAGTTGTCTCACAAAAAGGTTTTGTTTATTTGTCATTATCAGTGATCGGACTTTTGATTTTTTAACAGGTTCGCATTAAGGGAAACAAAATAATTTCATAAAACGCAAAATCATTTAAATTGTATTTAAAGTAACAAAAATACATTATTATTATTTAATTCTTGTTTTGTTTTATTTTAAAGTAAGACAATTCATTTAATTTTGCTTTTTTGTTTATTTGTATTATTTTAAATATTCCTGTACAATCAAACTAATTTAAAAAACTACATCCAAATAAAATAAAAAGTAGAACAAAAATAGTGTGCACATAAATATGTTTTTTTCTTTTTTTAAGATAAGCGAACAAACTCAAATATTCGGTATCGTTCCTAGGTTGTTACGAGGGTTGTTAAATATACCACTTACTACCAATTTTTAACTGACTGTTTTTTTTTCAATATTACTTTCCTTGTCAGTAAACAAATTATTGCTTTTTAACATTTTATATAGAAAAAAAAATGATTTCCGTAAAAAAATCTGTCATCTCTCTGAACGGGAAATTTGCGCCACCCAGGTTCGCATAACTAGCATAATACATAACAAACAATGCCGTAATTGGCTTGATGTGCCGTCATGTGTCTTGTACGCAGGATTTTAACGTTATGTTAGGCTCGCATAGAGCCTGTAGGTGGCGGCTAACTCGTACTTACGCTGCAGATATGAATTAGACCAAAGTTACGCGAATCGCACCCGAATTGCTATAATCTACGCCTTTTGTCACGCTCTCGCAAATTCTTTTGTCGGCAGCAGTTTCTTTTAATGACAACAGTTTTTTTTTTTGTTATTTTGTATAACAAAAAATCATTAATTGTTTACTAACGGTCCTTGTTAGAGTTATATTTAATTTAAAAGAAGATGCTCTCTCAATAAAACAAGCAAAAAATATATTACAACTGAATAATATAGACATTGAATACAATACTGGAACAATAGGGAAAAACTAAACAACATTTTAGAGAGAAATAATGGATTGCAGATGTTTATAAAAAAATTAACAAGAAAATAAGCCACTTGGATTGAAAATACACTAATAAATAAATTGCTTCTTTGCACCGCTTACATCTGTAGACATGGAAAGGTAATTTTCTTTACATAAATGGATTTTTAATACAAAAAGAAATGCATTACTTCCAAAAAAAAATTAGAAAAAGATTGAATTATTTACTTTGAAATTAAAATACTAGAATAATTTCTTACTTTTATTTACTATAGTAATACCAAAAACAATATCTCTATATAATGCAAGTAATGTTAGTAAATACTATAAATCACGTTTTCCTTAATGCGGACCTGTTAAAAAATCCAAAGTCTGATCACTGGTCATTATTCATAACCTTTATCGGAAAAGCCTAAAATTTGTCGTCTTTCCTAGTCTAATTATAGACTCGTCAAAATCATGCCTTTCTTATGCTGAATTAAATGGTTGAAAAAACAGGTTTATATGTCCATATCTGTCCGGATAATATTTTTCGTTTTCAAAAGGTCACGTCGTCGTAGACTCGAGAAAAAGCAAGGCATACTACAAACAGACATTTAACGTTAATCTAACCGTATGGTCACATTATACAATAAGTAAATTATTTGTTATTTAACACGATAGGCTTGAAAACCGTATTTAATAATACAACATGCTATGCAATACGGAGCCAAAAGATACATGTGATATCTAACATCACACAATTAGTAAATAATACTGCAACTGTAGTAAATACCAATTTTGGGATATTAGATAGATGTCACAATATTAACCCTATAGGGTATCTAGGCCTAGATACTCAGACACAATTATCGTATTAACACAACATACATGTGTGAGATGGAGCTAGACGATATATGTGACAGTGTCACATGTATTTATGAGGCATATAGAATCAAAAGGGAACGTTCAAGTATTACGTATCGCAAATTGTACCAAAATTCACAGACTTCATATACCACGGTTCTCGTGTTATTATAGGTTCTAGAGATTTCATATTTTGACTCGCCCTCCCCTCTAGGGGGGATTGTTGGGGGGTAGCCAAAATATAAAATCTCTACAGCCTTATTTAAGGGGTATGAAGTGTATGAATTTTGGTACAATTTGCGTTACGTAATACTTGAACGTTCCTAAAGGAGATATATCCAACTTAGCTAACTTTAGAAAAAACGCAAAAAACTAATATTTTTGAATAAAAATTCTAAATAAAAACACGCTCACGTTAAATTTGCTTTAATCGGAGCGTTTTTTTGCTTCTACCTTCACCTTTCATCACCAATCACTGGTACAAAAATTTCCAGAAATAACTGAATATTTTCCGAAAATTTTAAAAAACCTACTGATTCAAACTTAATTAAAAAGAGTTTTTATCAAAAAAAAAAAATGTGCTGTGGAGCGCCAAGTTTTTTTACAGACAAGTAGTATAAAAGGTTTTATAAAACGTATGCTTTATGAAATTTTTCCTATTTTGCATGATTTTATTTGAAGTTCAGCTTTATTTTCTGTTAATTCTGGTATGCCATGGGATTTTGACTAGTGGAAACGCCATTTGGCCATTTGAAGTGTGAATTGGGGCCCCGCGGGGGTATAGAGCCCTATCTCTAGGGATGTTGTGACTAAAATGTGTACATAACATATTTTGATTTTTACTGGTTTAAAGGTTTTCTTTTTTCTTAAATACCAAAAAATTAAGGGCTGAAACTAATTTTTTAAACCCTTTTTAACCCATTTTAGATTTTAAGTTTTTACGGCCACTAATATATAACTTTTACTTTCGGGTTTAGACCGTGTAGATGGATTTTCACTTTCATGAAGATTATCGTTAAAAAACAACACTTTAAAAAAGAATGACGAATGCTTTATGCCATATTTCATAGCCTCTGGAATGTAGATTTAATGGTATAAATCTCATTTTTAAAAAATTTGGACTTACTGCCTTTTGTTCCTACATGCCTCATGTATTCTTACTATAATGGTACCGCGGTATTAAAAACTTGAAAAACATTGCGCCCGTGGGCCTACTTAAAAAACATTTCTTAGTCAGTAATTTCCACGCTTGTTATTAAAAAGCGTTTTGAAAATAATCTCTTTACGTTATTTTAAATTATTAAAGGTAACTGCGAAAAATTGACGCTGTGCTAGGTTTGGACTTTTGTATTTATTATTTTCATTTTCATGCCGGCACAGATGTTTCAAATTTATACGTTAAAAACGTAAAAATTCGGAAAATCTATGCCCGCATTATTAAGGATCCAAGAAAATAGTACATGTTACATGTAATTTTAAAAGTTTTTTAATACAGTAGTGATTTTTAATCGAAAATCGGTTTACTGAATCTTGAGATAATGGGATACAATTGGGTGAATTATTTTAAAATTTCTAATTTTACAAAAAAATTAAAAGCGCTAGATATATATTTTTTAATTTTTACCCAAAATGTACTAAAAGGCAATCATTTGTCCTACAATGCCCCGATTTTGAGATATTTTAAAAAATCCGTTTTTATTTTGTGAAAGATGCGTCAAAAAATAACTAATGAGTTTCAAATCGAGTTCATGGTCATAAAATTGTTTTTTTAATTGGGACTCTATGGATTAATACCCTGCAAAATAAATTCAAACTCAAAACTCCCTGAATTATTTCTAGGACAAACTACTTGACCTCTGGAGTAACACGGTAAATTATTTACTTCCGATGCTGAACACCCTGGGTTCAATACTTCGTTCTGGCGGATGGATTTTTTATATAAATCCACATTTTTGTATACAACTATACTGGAAATTCAGTAAAACCTGCAGTGACTCATACCTCTGCTGCTTTCTTATAAGGGGTCCGCCTTTGCGAAGCTTCGACGAAATTACGCGAGTCGCATCCGAACTGGTATGATCTTCGCCTTTTACCACACATTCGCAACTGGGTCACTGCAGGTTTTATTGAGTTTCCAGTATATAGTTATACAACTACGTTTGGTTTTAAATATCTAAATGTACTTACTCCTTTTATTTATTTGCAGTTTTATTTCTTACTATACGTAATGGTTGACGCATAAACATAAAAAACAAACATATATGCGTGGTATATATACCACTAGGGACACTAGATCTAGGTCCTAAGTTAGTCTTTCGCCTTGCTAACTTAAGATCTAGATCTAGTGTCCCTATATACCATAACTTCAAATTGCAATTAATAGTATATTGAAAAAATAATTTTAAAATACATAACAAAATAAAAATAAATATATAATATATTTGGTTTGGTTATTTGTGGTCCAAATTTAGATTAGTTTATACGGAATTTCTTTTAGTTAAGAGAAATGTATCATCTGAAATGGAAGGAAATAACTCCATTAGGTAGATATAAAAAGCTGTTACCAAAAATGGTAAGACAAGTATATTTGTATTTTGTCGTCATAATTTATTACTATGAATTTTGGAAATGTTTTTAATTAAATCATTAATTTTAAATGTCTAACAGGCTATGATTTATTTAGAAGTTTTTCTTGTTATAGTGAGTATACCTTTAACTTTATTATTAATGGTCGAAAAAAAGTATTCCTATACGCCTGCTGCAGCTTACCGGAAGTTGAAATAGTATATTACGCACCGAGTACGCGAACCTATTTTTTTTTGTACACGATGTGCACTGAAATGGTTAGCGTCGAGGTGCGTATACTATTTTTTTTACGACCTAACACCTTAACATCCAAAAAACGAAAATATTATCTTAAAATTAGTTTGTCAATTTGAGGTTATGTGTTTGACGTTTACTAATTTTGTGACAGCAGATATGTAAAATCAGCTGATTGTTACTTCCCAACCGTTGTCATAGGCACTAATTACTAACTAGGTCATAGGAAAACGATGCTCGTGTGTTTACTTACTTATCGTGAGTTACCAAATCTTGTCCATATTCTTTTAAACTCCAGAAATTGTACACGTTTCTTTCATAGCGGTGTTAATGACTACTTTTTGCCCGACATGATTTATCACATATTATAAATTGAATTTAGTTATGGATTAATAACATAATTATAGGGTAGAGGCATGCATGTATGTTAAGAACAAGCTTAGTTATTTTTATTCAGGGTCGGACTTACTAAAGTCCCGTTCTAAGTAACAGTTAATTAACATGATGCCAGTTTTCACAGAAGGAAATTCCTGTATTCCTACTTATTGCAGGGCAAAGCCCCTAAAAATCACACTTAAAAATAATAAATTACACGTTAAAAATAAATTTTATTAAATTACGTAGTCCGTAAATGGTAATATGTTGCCATAGACCAAAATGGTAAAAATTACATAGTCCGTAATGGTAATGTTTTGCATAGACCGGAACAGTAAAAATTACATACTCCATAATGGTAATATTTTGAATAGACCAGAATGGTAAAAATTACATAGTCCAGAATGGTAATATTTTGCATAGACCGGAACGCTAAAAATTACATAGCCCAGAATGGTTTGGATTTTTTGACATAGAGACTTAAAATTTGAAAAAAAATATTTACTACTTAGCAAATGTTTTTTCCAAATTACAAGTCTCTGTGTCAAAGCTTTTTTGAAATATCGTAGCGTAAAGTTCATTTGGTTTATTAAACCAAACGATTTGCACCCTTAATGCGATCTATTGGTTGATAAAGATCGTAATTTATAATGAATGTAAATAAAGCATTTAAATATCGTACATAAATAATATTTAACTTTTTTTACACTTTTAACACTTTAACCTAGCAGCATGCGTCGCTATCTCTCTAACAATAACAATATTAAACGGTCCGTCTCATGATGCGACGCCTTCTTGGTTATTGTCCAAAGCGCACGCGCGTCTTAAAATAACATAGCCCGACATTGTAAAATCATGTAAAAATATGTAAATCAATGTAAATATATTGTTTTAAATTATTTTACATTCTTTTACATTCTTTTACATAAATTCATGAATTATGCATATTCCAGAATAGTAAATTTACTATTCCGTACTATGTAAATTCATGTATTTTTACATTATTTTACATGCAGTTTTTACAGTGTAGGGGGTCGTCCATAAATTACGCCACACCTTTAGGGGGAATAGGGCTTTTGTGACGAAATTTGACATGGGGGGACAGTCGCAGCGTGATTTTTGTAAGGTGACGGGTGTGAACGCTTTGGCGGATTTACTCAAGCATCAGCATCTCAATCATTGATATGCACAGAACTTGATTAATTTTATTTTTTATTTTATATAATGTCGTGAGAGTGTTCTTTTAATTTAAAGTTTTAAGTGAGTCGTGATTATTAATATGTGATGTTAAATTTAAATTCAATGTATTTCGTTGTACACGTGGATATTTTTTTATGAATTTCTTAGAGATAATTTTTTTATAAGTTGGCGTCTGCGCAAACATCACTACAGAGTGAGACGGTTTTGCGTAGGCCGAAAATTATACTAGATCGAGCTGGCCAACTACACTGTAAAAACTGCATGTAAAATAATGTAAAAATACATGAATTTACATAGTACGGAATAGTAAATTTACTATTCTGGACTATGCATAATTCATGAATTTATGTAAAAGAATGTAAAATAATGTAAAGTAATGTAAAAGAATTTGTGTCATATTTTATGAACGACCCCCAGGTCTGAGATGCATTATAAATGAGAAACGTATATTTTCTACTTTTTTGCGAAAGCGGATTGGGCCCTTGAAAAAATATTCAGTAATCAAGGATCGCGTTGATTTTAAGTGAAACCGGGAACTTTTTCTTTAAACAGTTTTTACTAAATGCTGATAAGGCCATTTGTGAAATATTGTTTTATGCGGGGACCTGCGTTAAGTTTAATAAATGTAGCCCGTAGATTTTCCTACAAAGACTTTTATTATTATTTCATTATACAATACTTAAGTTTTTGGCAAAATCGCAAGTAAGAGAGTGAGAAAGAATAACCCCCCTCAGTGGGCAGTTTAAAAATTTTGCTAATAAATGTGTGTGTCAAGTGATGCGCTGCAGCGAGCTGATGCCAAATTTGCTATAATGAAATGGGTACAAAGAATGTTTATTTATTCAATTAATTAATCCGTATTAATAAACATAATCTAGAAGTCAGTTTTTTATAATTTCTTTTTGTTAGACAGTAGATGGCTGGATTAGGGTTATTTATATTAAAAAATGTTATTTTACTAAAACTGCCGACGTTTCGTTGGCTTTATTCCAACTTCTTCAAAAGCACACTACAAGAAATGTAACAATTATGTTTTAACTTTTTAACAATTCAAAGAGTCAATATAAGTTTAAAAATTCGTTAATAAAATAATAAAATATGATTTATTTTTTATATAATAAAAACATGTTTAAAATTGTTTTGAAAAAAAAGGCGTTGATTAATTATATTAAACTATTTATTATAATCTAAACATAGAAATAGAAACATTTAAAATACGGTTTAATTTTACAACACCTCGTATAAATTAATTAAACGTTATTTTAAATGTTTCTATTTCTATGTTTAGATTATAATGCATAGTTTAATATAATCAATCAACGCCTTTTTTGTCTGCAAAACAATTTTAAACATGTTTTTGCTATATAAAAAAATAAATCATATTTTATTATTTTATTAACGAATTTTTAAACTTATATTGTTTTCTTTCTGGCTGTTTGAATTGTTAAAAAGTTAAAACATAATTGTTACATTTCTTGTAGTGTGCTTTTGAAGAAGTTGGAATAAAGCCAACTAAACGTCGGCAGTTTTAGTAAAAAAACGTTTTTTAATATAAATAACCCTAATCCAGCCATCTACTATCTAATATTATTGTTGGGTTACCAAGCCAAGCTTAAATTTCTTTTTATTATTTTGCACTTTTTGAAACAAAAAAAAAATATTTTTGTCATACAGCCCAAAATTCTCTATTAATATTAAAACAATATTCTTCCTTAGATTAATTCCGCTATGACTTATTTTAGAATTCAGTATAAAGCATATCTACCTTAATTCTTTTTTATAGTGTACATTGAAATATGCTTCTTCTTTTTATAGCGAGAAGCTACATATTTCTATATAATTATAGTCATGATTCAATGGATATCAAATTTGTGGGAAAAACGAGCAGACAATGTTTTATGTTGCTTGGATCATTCATAGTCTTCAATAACCAATCTATTCTGTATTTTATTTACTATAGGTGATAAAACAGGGAATTTTCATTTACTTTTGTATTAAAAGTAATTAAATTATATACACGGTGTATTTGAAATAGGGTAGGAAATTTTAACAGGTGATTCTACATGATAAAATATGACAAAAAGTTCATATAAACATATGTCTAAAAATGCGTCATAAGGGAGCTACGCCCCTTTGAAATTGGCAAAAAAAATCGGTTTTTATTTAATAAATCAGGAACCCTTTGAGATATGTTAACGAGGTTTTGCACGTGAATTAATCCTAATGGGGCCCATCTTTGTATGTTATTTTCACGTACTTATTTAAACCAGGGGTGTGCGAAACGGGGGGGGCCTTATCAGTTTTTTGTCCCAAACTTTTTTCTGTGTAACTTTTTTGCAATTTTATTTGTGAAATATGATTCCTCAGGTCAAAATACATAAAAAAGGTACTCTTGTTGTAATACTGTAGGATTAACCGTTTTCGAGAAAAGTTCATTTGAAAGTGAAATTTCACGGTTCGAGGACGAAAATTAAATACTAAAATGTTGAAAACCAAAATTTTAATGATGCAGGGCGAATGTACATTAAAAACTAAAAAAAAAAACCTTATATACAGGTACTTCCAAAAATCAATCCTAATGGAGCTATGGTCTCCTAAATATGCACCATTTTTAAAGGGCTATGGTAGCTTTAAAAGCGTTTTTTCGACCTACATGTATGGAAACTTTTTTTCTTAGTTTTTGATGTAGAATAACATTGCATCATTAAAATTTTGGTTTTCGACATTTTAGTATTTAATTTTTCGTCCTCGAACCGTGAAATTTCACCTTCAAATGAACTTTTCTCGAAAACGGTTAATCCTACAGTATTACAACAAGAGTACGTTTTTTATGTATTTTGACCTGAGGAATCATATTTCAAAAATAAAATTGCAAAATAGTTACACAGAAAAAAGTTTGGGACAAAAAACTGATAAGGCCCCCCCGTTTCGCACACCCCTGGTTTAAATAAGTACGTGAAAGTGATATACAAAGATGGGCCTTATTAGGATTAATTCACGTGCAAAACCTCGTTAAAATATCTCAAAGGGTTCCTGAGTTATTAAATAAAAACCGATTTTTTTAGCCAATTTCAAAGGGGCGTAGCTCCCTTATGACGCATTTTTAGACATAAGTTTATAGGAACTTTTTGTCATATTTTATCATGTAGAATCACCTGTTAAAATTTCCTACCCTATTTCAAATACACCCTGTATAAGTAAACTGCTATATTAAATTAAACGCAAGTTTATACTGTATACTTATCTCAGGCAGACAAATTGTTTTAAAGGACTATACAAAATATTACCCTTAAGGACCGTTACAAAACTATTTTTAACGTTTAAAAATAAAGAAGAAATAAAAAATTAATACAAAGTGGTCCAAAAGTCACCCCCCCCCTCTTAACTTTTGAACCAGTTGAGATATCGACTTCAAATTTGGAACTTTTAAAATGGGGTTGAAAATGGGTATTAATGTCAAAAATCCTCTAAAAAAAACAAATAATTTTTTAAAAATACCTAATTTCATCATAAAAAAATGTTAATTATACTTTTAAACTAATTTTAGTTGACATAAATAAGAATTTATAAAAGTAAACTTAAAAAATCGAATATTTTGCATAAAAAATTGAAAAATCAAAACCTTAAAAAACATTTTTAAAAAATTTAAAAATATTAGTTTAAATAGAAAATTTTATAAGCTTTAAAATGATGTATCACACGACCCCCCTTTCTATTTAAAAAAATGTCCCCCCATGCTCCTCTGCCCACATTTTAAGAGCTGAAAATATCAAATATATGCTAAAAGATAGTTTAAGTTGTCTTATTTAAGAGTTCTAAATTTGAAGTCGATATCTCAACTCGTTCAAAAATTAAAAGGGGGGGGGGTGACTTTTGGACCGCACTGTATATAAGAAATACGCAAATTTTACACACTAAACGGGTTTCTTTGTGCAGGGTCATATATGATTGTAGAAGCAATAGAATTGTATTTTGCTGAGAACGTGTGGGATTAATTTATAAGAATAGAGGCTAAGGAATCTACTTTTACTCCTCAAACACGCTGTTTTTTCTATAACTTTAAATAAATAAAAAGTACAGTGCGGACTTGTTAATCCGAAGCTGCGGTAATCGGAGTCGACGTTTCAATGCATATGATTTGACGAACTTAGCGCCACTGTTGGTTGTCTTTAATTTGAAAGCTGGATTTTTTTATGAAAAATCGTTCTTAACCCCTTCACAGTGATTGACCTCTATAGAGGCAAACAAAGTTCGTGCCAATAATGGAACGTTTAAGTATTACGTAACGCTTCTAGGGGGGGTCATTTGGGAGTGTTACGCCCATGTTAATGGTACAGGAAAATAGGGTTACGGGGGGGGGGTCCAAAATGATCAAAATTTGCGTTGCGTAATACTTGAATGTTCCCTAATGTGTATGACAGCTATAGCAGCATCTAAAATTATCAGTTAACCGTTAGTTTATTTTCCATGATTTTGTAACATCACGGGGTTTGTGGGGTCGCTGATTACGAATCTGATTCCAGTTTTCCAAAATTTAAAATGGCGTATCCAATATGGCGGATTAGATTTTTTAAAGATGCTCGAGTTTGCTTGAAACTTGGTATTCGGAGGTTTTTGAGGGTCGGTGATTACGAATCTGTTGCCAGTTTTTCAAAATTCAAAATGGCGGATCCAATATGGCGGATTAGATTTTTTAAAGATGCTCGAGTTTGCTTGAAACTTGGTATTCGGAGGTTTTTGAGGGTCGGTGATTACGAATCTGGTGCCAGTTTTTCAAAATTCAAAATGGCGGATCCAATATGGCGGATTAGATTTTTTAAAGTTTCTCGAAGAATTTAATTCGCCATATTGGATCCGATATTTTGATTTTGAAAAACTGACATCAGATTCGTAATTAGCGACCTCAAAAACCCCCGATTACCAAGTTTCTAGCAAATGCGAGCAACTTTAAAAAATTTAATCCTCCATATTGGATCCGCCATTTTGAATTTTGGAAAACTGGCACTAGATTCGTAATTACCGGCTCCAAAAATAGGCGAGTAACAAGTTTCAAGCAAATCCGAGCAAATTTAAAAAATCTAATTCCCCATTTTGAACGCTAACTTAAATTCTGACCTCGGATTCAGATTCAGCAACTCAAAAACATACAATATGATAATAAAATGTTCTTTCAAAAAAAATTTTCAGCACATTTTTGGCACGAAAACTTCATTTTCACTGCACTGTGAAGGGGTTAAAAGTTATGTGGCTCATTTGATAGAAGCACCATTGTCATAGTTCATAACGTGGCATGTCTAGATGCATTTTGCAAGCTTAGGTGCAGCATCGTAAACGTCAGTTTAACACTAAATTGATTTAATTAAAAGAAGATTCATTGTAGTGTATTTTTTGGTTAATGTAAATGGGATTTTAATGTCCTTAAATTGTAAAATATATTTCATAATAAACTTTTTAAAGTATATTAATTTATTAAAATATTACAGTCCACACATAACACTGGTCGACAAAAAAAAAACATATGCCTCCATTTGTCTGATATATAATTTTCGATGTACTTTTTGATGCTGAACACGAATTTGACCTCCATTTGTTAAGTTTGGATCGAGATTCTGAGAGAAATTCTACTGCTTTTTTGAAAAAAAGTTAAATATCGTTGTTTTCAGCCCTATTTTTTTTCCACAAACATTATACATCTATAAGGCAGTTTTTTACGCAGATTTTAAAAAATATTTTGTTTTTTTAGATATCTTTAACGATTTTCGAGAAAAGTTCAAAAAAATTAAAAAAGGTTAAACGTTTTTTAAATGCCTATTTCTCAGTTATTGCTAAAGATTTTAATTTGTTAAATAGCTTAATTTCTTCATTTTTTAATACTCATTAATTATGTGAAAACGGATTTGAGATTTTTTTTTTCTTTCTGTTTTTTTTTTTCGATCAGTGTTTTTATAATTAATTAATTATAATTAGTAGTTTTCGTTTGGACTTGGACTTACCTAACGAGTAAGCGACTTTAGTCCTTGGTGCACGAGAATGAAGTTTTTTGGCGAGGCGACAAAAATCCTTTAAAAAATCAAACAATGTTTGATAAATGATTTTCAGTGGCGTACCCAGGATTTTTCTTGGAGGGAGGCTGAGTCAGGGACGGCCACAGTATTTTTTTATGGTCAATTTATGGCCTATTATGGCCTATTTAGCTTTTTAACAGGGTGAAGGGTGTAGACCGACTTTTTTGCAATTTTGGTAAGTTTAGCTCCGCAGTCAAATTTTGATTAGAATTTTTAAGGTCAAGTCGAAAACGAAAAAAAAATTATTAAAAAAAATTCTAATAGACAGAGAAATAAGAAAATCCTAAATTTTCGTATTTCCCAGACACATCAGAACTTGCAGATATGTAAATAATTTTATAAAATATATTAGTTAAAATTATAATTACAATATCACATTATTCCTTAAGAACCCTAGCGAAGCAGGCAATTTTTTTTACAGTTCACAGTTTTACAGGATAAGCAATTTCCCAGAATTCAAGAAGCAAACTATTTTATAAAATTGCAAATGAGTAGAGAAAACCTCTCAAATTATAACTTATCTTGTTTAGCGCCGCAGGCAATTTTTTTTAGAAATCTTAATTTTTTTACATTTCTCAGGCATCCCAAATGTAAATAATCTTATAAATCTATTAATTAAAATTGTAATATCACATTATTGGTAATCAAGTTAAGTGCCGTGGGCGAAAATTTTTACAGTTTACAGACTTCAGGACAAACAATTTCTAAGAATTCAAAAAACAAATTATTTTTATAAATTTTCAAAAAAGTAGGTGAAACCTCTTAAAACACAACTTGTTATGCTTAGCGCCGGCGAAAATTTTTAGAAATCTTAATTTTTTGCGTTTCCCAGACACCTTAAAATTCATAAATAATTTTACAAAATCTATTAATTAAAATTGTAATATCACATTTAATGTGTTATAATAATAAAAAGAAAATTTTAAGATTTTCCGGATAAGCAAATTATTTTATAAAACTTCAGATGGGTAGGTAAAAAACCTCTTAAAATACAACTGATCATGTTTAACACCGCAGGCAAAAATCTTTAGAAATATTGATGCTTCACATTTTCCAGTTTGATGGATTTTGACTAAAATCTATTAACAAAAATCGAGATATTAGCGCCCCAGAATAATTTTTTTGAAAAGCTAACAAGCAAAATAGTTAAAAAGTGATTTTAAAAACATTAAATTTTAGGGCTTGGGGGGGGGGGGGCTGCTGCCCGCCGGCCCCCCTGGGTGCGCCACTTATGATTTTCATGATGAAAAAAAGGAAACAACGCAAACTATACTTTTAAACTTATTTAAAATGTTATATATAAAATTTTCCAGAAATTGAAAAATCGACATCTTTAAAAAATGTTTAAAAAAACTAAAAAATATATGGTCGAATAGGGAATTTTATTATCTTTAAAATGATGTGTTACACGGCCCTCCTTCCCATTAAAAAAAATCCCCCTATGCCCTCAGACCATATTTAAAAAGCTAAAACTACGTAGTAATAAGTAATACGTTGCTAAACTGAATAGGAATATAGTATAAAATAGATGAAACGTTGCAAGCACCCTGTCAAAACATCGGCACTATTGTACACTAGAGCCATCTAGTTTGCAAATTTCAAACTAGGTGTTTTGTTTGATTTTAAATTCTTTATCTTTAAAACATTATATTCTAGCAAAAAACTGTATATAACATTTGTTATAGGGCTTAATAATACTTTTATTTAAAATATAATTTTTTGAAATCGGCTTATAAATATGTGAGATATGCTTAAAACGTTGTTTATAACATTTTTTGACCAATTTAAAATTATCTCTTACTTAAGTGCTAAATTAACCAAATACAATAATAATTGCCTTAATTATAAACAAAAAACGCTAAAAATAGGAGTTTTACCCTATTTTTACCCCCTTACCCCCAATCGTTTACCCCCATAATCTAATCAGCTCTTCGGAATACGATAAGAAACAATATGCAAAAAACCGCAAGTCGATATCTCATGTAGAAATGGAGTTAGAGAGTTTACACCTAGACAGACAGACAGACAGACAGACAGACAGACAGACGCAAAAAATTTTTTACTTTTCGGCGAAGATTTCAATACATCGGCACTAAGTGCCGATGTAATTATTTATTATTATACTAATCCTGTTAGAGAGTAAATAAAATTGGCACAGATTCAAAAACGCGATAAGATGATATTATAATTACACGAGCCGAAAATTATTTAAATAGAAATTCTCACTTTAGCAACACTGTAAAATGCTATTTTTACTTTTCCTTATATCAGTTTAATTTAAAAAGCATTATACCTATGTATATTTGTATAAAAATTTCCCATTACCATAATGTAACAAGAAATTACTTGAATTATTTACGTTGCGCATACCTACTGGCCATCTGACGCGTCACTCTTATTTAAAATGTTTGTCAAAAAAAAAAAACAATTATTCGATATTTTCGCTCTAAATCAAATAAAGACATTAGAAGCGACATATTTAAAATTTCACATAAATTTTACAAGATAACACCACTGTTAGGAGGTTATCCCTTAAGATCTCCTTAGAATTTCCTTTAAAATTACTTCGAAAACGACATTTGGTAAAAATTATATTTTCTCGGATTCTCTAGAGAGATTACTAGACATCGGATTTTAGGGAGTCGTGTCGTCATAATGCATAGCCGGGTACAATAAGTTAAAAAATTCATATTAATTTTATTAAAATGTTGCCAAACTATTACATTACCAAAGAAAATTATATAAATATTATGAAAATCCCGTAACGATTTATTTAAATAAAAGAAAATAAAAAAAATAACAATTCTGAAAATTACGATTTAGTTGGGCTCTTTAATAATCCTAATTTAATTTTATAGTATTGTGGCATGGTGGCTGGGTATTACTTTTACCAAGTTAAAAAAAAATCTGCCTGGCCAATCGTTTTTTATTCGCAATAAAAGGTCACATGACGTTTATAACTTGTGATTAAAATGAATTTTCTATTTTTTTACTTACTTTAAAAATTAAATTGTCCTTGCTCCTGATCTCCTTTATGGGTATTTGTATGCACACGTCTTGAAATACTAGTTTAAAAAAGAAAATTTTCTTTCCCAGTTTTTTTTTACAAAACGTGCAGTGTAAAATATTGCCGTTGAACTCTAGTTCTGGATAATCTTCAATCCACGATTTAACCTTAGTAAGTAATGGTTTTACGAATATTTTATTAAGGGATTTAACTAATGAAATGAACCGTGACAAATGAATATTAAATTAGGCCCAATAGGTATATTAAAAACGAAAAAGTTAGAGCAAAAAAAGAAATTAATTCGCGTTGCTAAGATAAGTCAAACAAAATGTTTACTTGCAATAAAAACCTTGTTTCCGCATGCGCGTGATTCTAACCAATAAAATGACGTACATGGTACACGCTTGATCTTACATCTCACTTATTTCGTCGCACGCATACGGAAACAAGTTTAGAGCTTTTAGATCTCTGCAGAGTACATGTTTATAACGAGTTTTCACCTTCCAGTCACCTCTTTACAAACTGAATAAAACACACATACCGACGGTAAACAAACTATAGTTTGTTTTCTCTACAAACACTATATGTTGTAGTTGTGTAATTTTGTATTTTATTTATATATTATTTATAATATCATATGAAAAATAAAAGATTTGAGTAAAAATAATAATTTCGAAGAAATTTTTAAAAAGATTTTTCACAAGTTATAAACGTCACGTGAGGTGTTATTTCGAATAGAAAAGTATTGGCCAGGCAGGTTTTTTTTTAACTTGGTAAAAGTAATACCCAGCCACCATGTTACAATATTATTAAATAAAATTTGGATTATTTAAAAGTCAAACTAAATCATAATTTTCGGATCTGTTATGTTTTTTTTTTATTTTCCTTTACTTAAATAAAAACGTTAGGGGATTTTCATAATATTTATATACTTTTCTTTGTAAAAGTACTATTTTGATAGCTTATAAAACATTTTTATAGAATTATTAATTTGTGGCTATGGATTTTGACGTCACGACTCGCTAAAATCCGATCTCTAGAGATTACCTTCAAATTTTTCTCCAATTTTACACCAGCAGTTTACACCTCGGGGGTCCTTATTACTTTTTTCCATATATTTTCTTTTGTTTTTTATATTTTCCTAAGAATATGTGATTTTATCGTTAAAAATATTAAACGGCGTAGAAAACTGCAATAAGAACTATCGAGTGTTTTAGTGTTTCCTTGAAAACAAATACAATCCAATACAAATATTGAAAAGTTTGATATATATCAAATGCATATTGCTACGAATAGTCTTAGTACGGCAGTAGTCTGCTTCGCTTGGACCGAGCTGTTTTTTTTTTATCTTTTAGGAAGATCAGCGCAAAATTGGCATCTCTGCAACATTGTATGATACAGTAGGAACAAGCAAGAGTTGATCAAGACGACGTGTAGGCTGTGGGTCAAAAAACCAGTTTAAGCATCGTCAATTAGATTGGCAATGGGTGTGAGGTTACACATGAACGTAGATAAATTTTCATAAATCTAAATTATGCCAGATTTCAATTTATTCGCGCAATATTAAGCTACCGTGTTATTATTTATGAAAAACAAGTTTTATGTACACTCAAAATTGTAAAGACTTTAAATGAATCACATACATCTTTGCCGCTATGAGTGCAATAATAGTCTAACTAACACACAAAAACTAGATTTCTGTTTTTTTTTACGGTTTTTAAACCATAATTTGATAATCTTTCAAATGAATAGGAGCGTTCAAGTATTACGTAACGCGCTGGGGGGGGGGGGGTTCTCGAAAAAGTTAAGCCGCGTCACAGAGGGTGTCAGTAAAAATGTTACGTAACACTTAAAAAATTATAAACTTATTATAAAATGTATTGGATCACGTTTTTAACAATGATCTAGGCCTAAAGAGACGTATTCCTTGTAAATTTTATTGCACACGGCGTGGTTAACAGTTCACTAAATCCTCTAAACAAAAACAAATTAGAGATGGAAAACCATAGCCAATAACCGGTTTTCGGTTAACCGGTTGCGGAAATTACATCAGACTGGTTTTGGGTTAAAACACGGAAGAAATAACCGGTTAAAAACCGGTTTAAACCTTAAAGCAAAATTTCCTTTCAATTTTTTTACTTTTTGTAAAAATAAAAATGGTACATAACAAATGAGGGGGGGGTACTCGAAAATGTTACGCCGCTTTACATGGGGGGTGGGGATCAAAAATGACCAAATTTCGCGTTACGTAATACTTGAACGTTCCCAGTGGGCCAAAACACCTTCAACATTTTTCGAACAGATGGCAAATATTTTTAGTTTTTGTAGTAAAGTTCATTTTTAAAGTCATTTTTCAGCATTTATGCAATTTGGGGTTAGTCCACTATTGCACTCATACCGAGAACCTTATTTGCTAAAACTCAGAGAATGACAAGTGCCACATAAACTATCATTATTTAGTCTCATATTTTGTTCGAATCAGCCTTTTATGCAGTGGCGTGGCCTCGAGGGGCTTGGGGGGCAACCCTAAATTTTTTGCCTCCTCAGCTATTTTAAATTTTTCAGAGGCCATTATTTTTTTTTAATTTGATCAAACCCAACGTGGGATCTCCACTATTTTAACTACGATTTTGCCACGGGATGGGTATGTAATCCAATTTTGGTTTCAAATAATCTTAAGTAGGTAAGAAAAGGTTATTTACATTTCAGGGATGAGGGTTAGTAAATAATAATTATAAATTTGTATTGAGATCGAAGATAAGCATTAGGGTGGACCTTATATTTTATTTTTACCTTAAAATTTTCATTTAGATGAAAATTCTGAAAACAAAATATGAGACTAGTCAAACTTCTCTAATAGCACCACCCATTGTGGGATATTTTGATTATTTGGAAATTTGTCTTATATTTACTTATGCTCAAAAGAAAAAAAAAAGATTTCAAGGCCTTTAAATTTTTCGCTTATACAAAATTACAGACAATTTTGAACGATTTTTTTACGATTTATGGTATTTTTACTAATTTTAGGGCCCCATTAGCACCCTTAGAGAAGTTTGATCACTGTCATATTTTCAGAATCTTCTAGTTACACCTAAATAAAAATTCTAAGATAATAAAAAAAAATATAAAGTCTACCCTAATAAACATGTGTACCAAATTTCAGCTCTTTAAGTTTAATCCATGTGTATTAATTTTAATCAAATATAAATACATCATAAGGCGTCACCATGTATGGGGTGTGAAGAAACTTCATTAATGTTTTTATTTTGTTACAGATATGAGTGAAGAAAAAATGGTTCGAAGATCCGTCGATCCAACTGCATATCTAGGTAAGTACAAGGTGGTCCATTTATCATGACAATCCTAAATATTTAGTAACTGCTAGAATCTAGCAGTGCTAGATATATCGCAAAAAGTTTTAAACAGGTCGGCCAACAGAGATGCATGAGACATAAGACATTAAAGTAAACCAAGGCCCCCTCATTAAAAAAAAACACTAAACAACAAAAAACCAAAACAAACTCCGGCACGGAGAGCTGCAATTAGGCGCTTGTAAAAAACGTTATTTTCATACCCGAAAATAAGGTTTTTTGTTTTACTTTATTTCATTTATTCATATTTATGATATTAATTAAGGTATAGTTTTTTTTTAAGGACTTCTCTGCTTTTTTACATGTATGCATGTTCGTTTTTGTGCAGCGCCGTAACCAGAAAAAAATCTAGGGGTGGCACCCTCAAAAAAAAAGCTTGTTCCCTGACGGTTTCAACCAAAATTTGTCGCCCCTACAAAAAAAGATTGACGCCCAAAAAAATACCTTCATGAAAAAAATCTTTGTCTCTAACTGACGGTTTCTACCAAACTTAGCCCCCCTTCAAAAAAAGATTGGCTCCTCCTCAAAAATAAATTATCACATAAACTTCAAGAAAAAAAGCTTTGTCCCTGACGGTTTCTACCGAACTTGGTGCCCCTTCAAAAAAAAAACTGGCGCCCAAAGGTAGGTGACAAAATACCAGGGGGGGCTCAAACCAAGGCCAGGGGGACTTATCCCCTCCTGCCCCCCCCCCCCCCTCCCTAGTTACGGCCCTGTTTTGGTGTCATGTTTAATTGTTTGATACAGGCCTGTCACTTTCAGTTATTCCTAGTACCTATATCTTAGAACCGTTTACAATTTAACGGTGTTTTTGCATAAATCTAAATCTATTATATTTTAAATAGTATAGCGCTAACTACCGGTATTTATAACTCTTCCATCAGGATATTGAAACATTACTGAAGACAGCCAAGGACCATAGCCCTTCCATAAACGCCTCCAAATCATTACTAATTGTATTTTCCAAAGCTACCGCATATGATTATATTAAATCTAACATAAATATATGGGTGGATGGTATACAAGTAGTTTGTGCAAGTGAGGTCAAAAATTTAGGAATTATTCTTGACAAAGATTTACGTTTTAGGAGTTAAATAAATAGCATAATGAGAAAAGCTTACTATAGTCTTAAATTACTTTATAATAACAGGGAAGTACTGTCAAGAAAACTGAAAATTTTGTGACGTAACAGCTTGGTTCTTTCTAAATGTAATTTTTGCGACAGTCTATATAATTTTTACTTAACTGCCTCAGATTCAGATAGAATTCAAAAAATCCAAAATGCGTGCTTTAGACTTATTTATGGAATTCGCATATATGAGCATATGTCTCTCAAATACTCAGAGTTGGGTTGGCTTAACATGTCCGAAAGAAGGATTCTTCACTCCATGATTTTTTTCTATAAAATAATTTCTCTGCAAATACCAGAATATCTCTGTAATAAAATTCGTTACCGAACAGATGTTCATAATATTAACATTAGGTTTTTAACTATACCAAAACATAATCCAGCTCTCTTTGAGAGAAGTTTTTCTTACAGTATAGCCGCCTATTACAATAAACTACCTGAAGAGTTTAAAACAATGTCTTTAAGTCAATTTTCAATCAAATTTAAGCGTTTAATACGGAGTGGTAAGTTCTAGTGCGTGTTTTCCTCATAGAGTGTGTCTATTTTATTTTTCTTTCCTCTTTTTAATATGTTTTATACAATGATTTTGTGTAGATCTATATGATAATTTATTAATTAAGTTATATATTTTGGTCTGTGCGGAAGACCAGGTATTGCTTTTACTGAAAGGCACTAAACAAAAATATTTACTATAAATAAAACCAACAACTGAACGCGGCCGTATTTGTTTGTTTGTTTGTTTGTTTGTTTAACTTCGTACTATTCTACTTAATTAAGCATCCCCTAAGTCCAGGACTTGTGTGGGCTAGTAGTAGAGGGAACCACCGGCTTATACTGACTTTCGAACCAGTTTTTATAGGGAGTGTCCGCTTCTCTTATGCCTTGGCCAAATTTCAATTATTAATTGAGAATCGAACTCACACTAGTTGTAGTAGACTTGTCATGCACAGACGCGGTAGACCACTACACCAATCCTCCAACAATTTATTATTATTATTATTAACTCTCTCTAAACAACTTGTAGTAAACTTGTCATGCACAGACGCGGTAGACCACTACACCAATCCTCCCACAATTTATTATTATTATTGTTATTATTATTATCTCTCTCTACACAACTTGACAGAATAACACAGAATGCTATAGGGATTTATGGTCCAAGTTTACATATTGTCAACTACCGGTCTACCTTAGCCAGATAGTTGGTCCCCTGTCTGCGGTGCTGAAAATGGGTATCAAACCTAAATCTATAGAAAACTTGTATTTAAAATATTTTATAAATAATTTGGTCTGAAGTTTTTAAGGTGTTTGGAAAATAATTTATAAAAGTTTTCGCATGCGGCACTAGCATAATTAGCGATAATAAAGTGACATACTGCGGAAAAGAAAACATTACACGTTAAAGCATCTAGAATATAAAATAAAAGTTAAAATTTGTAATCTATGATACTACTGATCCCATGTAATATTTTATATGGAGTCCGCCTCTGAAATAATTCAAGAATTAATCCGATGTATTATAATCAATGATTATTAATCATACATCGGGGATAGGCGGACTGTTTTTCATTCATGACCGTAGCATCAATTAAACACTGACTAGAAGCCACCGCGGTGCACTGATCCCCTCTCTAGAAAAGAGCAACGCCAGTGTATCTATAAAAAAGTTAAAAAAACATAACAAAAGATGACTTATAGCTCGCAATCGCCCGAGGTATGATTATAATCATACCTCGGGCGATTGCGAGCTATTAGTCGACTTTTGTCATGTTTTTTAGCTTTTTTATAGACACCCTGGCCTTGCTTTGTTCTAGACCCCCTCTAGCCGTCTTGCAGCACACCGCGTTGACTTCTTATCAATGTTTAATTGAACGAAAAACAGCTCGCCTATCCCCGACGTATTAATGATTGAAATAGCCTTAAATACTTGGTATAATTTGACCGTTTTTAATTTTTCAATATAAATTGAAATAATTAAAATTAAATTTGATAATAAAACATAATTTATCGTAGTATGTTCTATTAAGTATTATAAGTTAAATATGTATGATATGCACGGAATATAAATAGTAAATGATTTAATTGTAGTGTTAATAACTTTGATTTAATAGGTACTTATTAATTAATTGAAATTGAAATATTTTATGACAAATTAAATGTACCTACTTCCGGCATTACATTGCTTGCCTATGAAATTCTTGAACAGAATAAAGAAAGAAGCATAAATGCTTAAATTTTCGATTCGTGAAAAGGTTTTAAAACTTTGAGTTTCGAGAGTTCAATCTATGACGTCACTTACCTAAAAATTGAAAGTCCTAAAGTTTTAAAACTCAATTTTCAATTTTATTTAAATAATATTATATCATAAATTATAATTATTATACAATTATTATATTATATTATATTTTACAATTGATGGTGATCCGCCTAAACTTATGTTTGTGATCGGAGTCCATGGATCTATAAATACCTTAAAATAACATGAAATTTGTAAATTTTTGGTATTCATCTTGTGACTTTTAAAAACAAAATGTAGATTTCCGGTAATCATTTTTGGTTGTTTTCTTTAAAGAAAATAACTATCAATACCGAAAATTTAGATTTCGTTTTGAACATTAAATATGACGTATAAAAATATAATAATCTCTTTTTTTCATATTGAAGTGGCGCCTTCGCCATATTTTTTAATTTCTACCTTTATTTAAAAAAATGTAATTTTAGTTTTTTATTACGAGTATACATAATAAGAACAAATCTTGATATAAAGTTTTTTATTTCAGTTTATTTCAAAAATAAAACTAAAATTTTACTGTTTTGACTTTTTGACCTATAACCAGGGCCGGATTAACCTATTGGCCGGGTGGGCCTGCGGGCCAGGGCCCACCAACCGGGGGGGCCCACCCAAGACTGTTTACGTAAAAATTTAAATATTTAAATAATAGCTAGTAGTAAAATTTTTGCGATAGGGATTTCTTGAGTTTTTGCAAAGCATAAGTTTTAAAATATTGAATTTAAAAAGAATACGTCAGAAATTAATAGAATTCGTAAAAAAATCGCCTGTGGCGCTATCCATTTTTTAGTCGCCATAGCCCTGGATGAAAAAGTATTTTTTTTTTTTGGAAATATGGGGGCCCGAAAAAAAATACGGGGGTCCTAGCTGGCTGAGCCTGGCCCTGAATACAGCTTGTTAATTCAATATTAATTAATCATTTTTTGTATAATATTCTGTAAAGTTACACCCACGGCAACTTTTTGTTCGGCTATCTGGCAACCAAAATCTTTGTTTTATATAAAAAACAAAATTAAATGCTGTAATTTTTATTTGGTAACAACTATAATAGGTTTAAAAGTTGATAATAGGGGGCAACCCAGAAATTAGCGGCCCAGGGCCCACTACACTGTTAATCCGGCACTGTCTATAACACAAAAACCAGCCCTGACGGCAAGTTGGATCAATGGAAGTTTTTGTTCAGAAAGATCTACGTCATACTAAAAATTCAGAATTTTTGACCAAAAGCCAGTTTCCACAAGAAACGTGCCTGTATGTTTAAATTTAAAAAATAATTTAGAATTTTTTTTTTTAATTAATAAAAGTATTAAAGCTACATTTCGATACCCCCAAGCAACAAATCCGTAACTCATATATTGTCGTTTTTCAAGACAGCTAAATTTCTAAAATATTTTTTTTTTGTTATTTAAGGATGGGGAACTGATTGAAGTGGAAAAGGAAACCATGTGATACATCATTTGAAAGCATATAAAATTATCTATTTAACTGTATATATATTTATTGTTTATTTATTGTTTGTTTCTGATAATATTCAAATTTAGAATTTCTTACTTTAGTGTTTTTAGGTAAACTTTTGGTTATAATGGCCTGTTGATAAATCTGAGTAGTACCACCATGTGTGTCTTTTTTCAAGTCATTTACCTATGAGTATAACTCAAAATGGGTCTAACTTGAGTAACATCCTTGTTGCATGGGAGTGTCGATTTCTCCTTCCTCCCCACTGTAACGCATCGTAGCCCTAAGGACAACCCCCTCCCCACAAGTGCGTTACTTATTTTAAGTACGGTTTCTTATCTATATCAATACTGAACTGATAAAGTAAAGGGCAGTAAGTGACATTGGTCAATAGCAGCGTTTTCAAAATATTACACCAAGGTTGAGGTGAAAACGCCGCTATGCGACAATGCCACAGGGCAGAATAATCGCTGTTATATTTTAAACGATTTTTTTTACTTTCTATTCCTTTAGTTTTACTTTTTAACTGATACATAATTAGCAAGCCAACTCCAATGAAAATCCAGAATTTGCTCTTATTAAGAGACTTTAATCATAAGATAATAGTATATTAAAGTACTAGTTTCATAACATACGTTTTTAGCGCAGGAGTACAAGTTTAGAAAACGAGCCACTTGCGGCGAGTTTTCTAAAGTACTAGTTAACGTGTTATGAAACGAGTGCGTTATACAATTTTTTCTATTTTGCTCTAAAATTTAAAAAACTCACATTTAAATTGATCACTGATTTAGGGATTTTTGTTTTGGGTTGGCATTACAGTTTAAACTATGTTTAAAATTCTAAGAACAAATGATATTTTGATATATTTTACAGTCATTTCTTCTTTTTTTACTGCAATTAACCAGTCCACAATTTTAACATGGTAAAAAATAACCCAAACACAAAATTTTGTAAAAAATTAAAGTTTAAATCGACATTGACATTTGCACGCAAAACGTCAAGAGATAGGCTTTTGTATGTTGCCAACCCAATAATAAAATGTTGCCTATAAGAACACGCAAAATGCGTGTGATTATGAGCTTATAAGAGTCGCAAAATAGAAAAATTTAAATTACACATTAATAAACCCAGTCTAAGTTTCATAATATATATAGAACAGGTTTACCAAAGAATATGGTGGTAGTACGCTATCTTTAATTATTATAGTTCAAGCAGTAAAAATTAAAAAAAAGTTAACGGTAGGCCCCGACGAGATTCGAACTCGTGATCTCCTGTTTACTAGACAGGCGCTTTAACCAACTAAGCCACGGCGCCAGCTGTTGTACGTTTGATTTACTCTAGTTAAAAGCTCAACGTGCTGTTATGACCAGAGGTCGGATCGAGGTATTTATTTACCGGGTGTTCGCAAAAATTAGAATATTACAAAAACAATTTTTAAAGTAAATGGATATTTTGAACTATATTTTATTAAATGGACTTTTATTTGGAACCTTTTATTGCATAGCGCCTCACTTAAAAGTTCTAAGCTAAAAACGTAAAAAAAAAAAATAAATAAAAAAAATAAATTAAAATATTTTTTTTTTAATATATGATTTCTCAAAAAAAAAAAAAATGTTTTTTAAGTATGATTTTTTTTTGTTATTCTCATGTTTCAAGTAAAAAATTGCAATAACAGCGTCGACATGACAGACCCATTAGTAAAATATAGTTTTAAATGTTTATTTACTTAAAAAAAAATAATTTTTATCCAATACATACAGATAATAAGACAATTACCAGCTTTATTTTAAATAGATAAACTCAATAATAACGGGCGTGCCTTTTACTTTATTGAGTGGATAATTATTTATTTTACCAACTCAACTGTCACTTGTCAAATTGTTTTCTTGTAATTGTCATTAAAATTTTTAATAAAAATATGAATTCCTAAGCTATTTATTGGATAAAATCTTGTATGGGTAAACCGATATTGCCCTCTCGAAAATTAACCTGCTTGGCTGACGCCTCGCCAGGTTAATTTTCTCATGGGCAATATCTTACTTTACCCACTAGTACCATAAATAACTATTATTTACTTTACAAAATAGTTTTTATTGGATTGATTCCTAATCTAAAAGCGCTACTTTTTGTGTAATAAACCGGAACGAAAAGTAAAATAGTCGACGTGAACGTCAATTGACTGGTTGATTGATATTAAAACTGTTGACATTTGTTGTAAAAAATACAAATGTATTAATACAGGGTGTATTTGAAATAGGGTACTCATAGAAATATGCATCTGCAAAAAATCGAATGGTTTGTCTTAGGTTAATCACATTGTATACTTAATTAAAAAAATAGAAATAAAAAATAAAGTATTTATAGTATTATTAATTTGAGCCATTTCGCCTCAATGATTATTTATATCGATCAAAAATCTAAAACAGAAAATAAAATAGATGAAACGTTGCAAGCACCCTGTCAAAACATTAACTAGAGCCATCTAGTTTGCAAATTTCAAACTAGGTGTTTTGTTTGATTTTAAATTCTGTATCTTTAAAACATTATATTCTAGCAAAAAACTGTATATAACATTTTGTATAGGGCTTAAAAAGAGCTTTTATTTAAAATATAACTTTTTGAAATCGGGTTATAAATATGTGAGATATGCTAAAAAAACCTTTTACTGCTTTAAATGCCAATATCTCGAAAACAATGCGTTTTAGAAAAACGTTGTTTATAACATTTTTTTGACCAATTTAAAATTATCTTTTATATAAGTGCTAAATTAACCAAATAAAATAATAATTGCCTTAATTATAAACAAAAAACGCTAAAAATAGGAGTTTTACCTTATTTTTACCCCCTTACCCCCAATCGTTTACCCCCAAAATCTAATCAGCTCTTCGGAATATGATAAGAAACAATATGCAAAAAACCGCAAGTCGATATCTCATGTAGAAATGGAGTTACAGAGTTTACACCCAGACAGACAGACAGACAGACGGACGCAAAAATTTTTTAACTGATTTCGACTCAGAATGGTCTAAAATGTCGAGAAATGCGAAAAAAACGTCAAAGATTTTGACTTTTCGGCGAAGATTTCAATACATCGGCACTCTTAGTAGAACTAAGTGCCGATGTAATTAAAATGTTCTTATCATGCGCACCTATTTCTAGATGCGCTGGTAAGGTATTGCGTTTAAAATAATCTGATCCCGTTTTCAAAGAAAATTATTAGTTTTGAAAGAATCTGTGCAATTTGGATTTATCCATCAAGATATTTATTCAGTTTTTCGTTCTTTTTTAATTATTTTAACGATTTATCAAGAATTTTATTAAAAATTCTTTATTTAGGCAAAATTTTTAAACTTTGGTAAGGTATTGACTAATAATATTTTTTATTTAAAGAAGATATAGCGGATAAGTATTATTTTAAACGCAATACCTTACCAGCGCATCTATAAGTAGGTGCGCATGATAAGAATATTTTAATTATATTTTCTGTTTTAGATATTTTATCGATATAAATAATCATTAAGGCGAAATGGCTCAAATTAATAAAACTATAAATATACCGTGCGATTGTAAAGTGCTGAACACTTTAATGCAAAACTGGCATTAGCGATGAGTAAAATGCAAGAAAGCTGTGTGCGTTTTACTGGCCACCGAGCTGTTGTACGTAGCAATCACATGGGCTTGTCTCGCACATGTCTAACAGGCGTGGCTTCAAACGAATAGCATTTTCTTTTCAAACTGTTTCGGCACTTTATAATCGCACTGTATATACGCCTGAAATAAATTATAAATTCTATTTAAAAAATTGTTTTAATAAGCTACGTAAGTATATTTTTCTATAAAATCAATAGTAAATTTTCCAATTTTTTTTTTGATTTTACTGCTTTAAATTAAATTTAACAACTATAAATTTATTATATAATTAAGTTTATAAAGCCATAATATCATACATACTATCGTAGAATATGAATTGTTTTAATAATATTGATCCCGATTGGTAATAAAACTACGATCGTAAACTGAAACAATAACGTGACTAGTCTCACTAAGGTGGCTTTTGATGAGCTCTGTTGAGAAATTATACAAAGAAGATGGCACTGTTAAAATGAGTAAGTAACGTTGCATCGAATTTTGTAGGTTATGTGGCACCCTGCTTGTTTTTTTTTTGGGAAAACAGAGCTTTAATTTTTATCTGTTTTAAATAATGGAAGCACAGATTTCTAGAGTATTCAAGTTAAAATTTTGTTTTCCAATATACAGGGCGGGACTTACCTACCTTCCGCCGGGCCAAAATACAATTTATATTGATAATTCTAATAATCAGAAGTATATAATTAAAAAAAAATAGTGGGGCATAAGGTCCAACAATTTAACAACGTTAACGTGAACCAACGCACCCCATAAAAAAAATACCAAACCAACAAAAAACCAAACCAAACCAACGTTAACGTAAACCAACACCCCCCATTAAAAAAACACCAAACCAACAAAAAAAAAAACAAACCAAGCCAATGTTAACGTAAACTAACGCACCCCTTTAAAAAAAACACCAAACCAAGATTAAAACTCTTAATTCAATCAGAAAGTGTCTCATTTTAAGTTTTAAGAAATATTTAATGACATGGAGTATATTATTCTTGCACGGTAAAATCGATAATTTTAAATCTAGGGATTTTGGTTAGAAATGGGCGGGGCTTATTCTCTCTAACGTTGCGTTTCGGTTAAAATATCCCTCATTTCAAACTTTCTAGATTACGATCACGAAATACACAACACTCACAAAAAGATCAAAAACGTCCTCAACCAGTAATGGTACCCACTAATACAGGACAGATGCATTCCCAGCATCAGTGAGCTAGTCTCACTCCCCCCTCACATCCCTCCTCTCCCTATCCCATCCCTCCTCATCCCCCTCCCACCCTCTCCCCAGCGCCAAATTATGACAGATGCAACTCGCATCAGTGAGCAGAGACTCACTCCCCCATAAATTATGACAGATGCAACTCGCATCAGTGAGCATAGACTCACTGCCCTATCCATTCAAACTAATTATTTTTTAGATACATGAGCCATAGGCTGCGCCTGTCTCTTAAAGACCCAAACAAACTACTGATGATGGTTAAAATATCAGAGTTGTTCTCATTTTGAGGTTATGTAAGACAGTATTCTTATATTAGTTTGTACCGCAAGTGAGAAAAAAAAAACGCATTTCCTCACTTATCTATAATAATTATTATAATCTATCATTAATTATAATTGTTTATAATTATTATAATCTATAAGAGATTATAATCTATAAGAGAAAAACACCTATTTATGTATGCAGGTATAGGTATTGTTCAACACACGGATGTGTGGCTATTGAAAATATGTGTGGAATGTGAGTGCGTCTCACTTGACGTAAAGAATAGACCGCGCTGTCCGTTCGGTGATACCTCCCCCTTGCGTCGGAGGTTTTCTACCGTGTGGATGACTATAGTTGTCTGGTTTCGTTTTCCCACTGTCATAATAACTAGCTAAAAAATTAATTTGTGCATAAAGTATCGCCCGATGGTCCCAGCAAAAAACCGAAAATGACCCCCGACCTCCCTTACCCCCCAAGTGGAAATAAATTATTAAATTTGCTATTTTTGCGTGGAGTATCCCTCACGACACCAAGAAAATTGCTAAACTTGACCTCTGACCCCCTTAAACCCCTGAGTTAGAATAAAATTTTAAACACACTTCTAGAATAGCTAGCTCGATTGAAGAATTTAAAACAAGATTTTATAAAGACCCACCTGACATACAACACTGGCAACAGGAGAATGATCTAAACAAAATATTTGACGAATTTTACAGTCATTTAAGTTGGTGCTTTGACATAGCATTTCCCAAAAAAAAAATAGTTATTAAAAATAATTCACAAGAACGTCATAAAATTAAATTATCGCCAGAATTAGTATTGGAACTAGAAAACCTCAAAAAACTTAATTGGGCAAAAAAAACTAGTACAAGCAATTTAATTAATGAACAATATAAAAATGAAAAAAAGTGCCTCCTTAAAAAAATTGCACTAGAAAAACAAAAATATACGGCTGAAAAAATCAATAACTCAAATAATAAAATAAAAACACTTTGGGACATAACAAATGAAAAATTAGGAAAACTAAAAATACGCGACCCAATTACCCTTAATTTTAATAATAATATCTTTACTGAGCCCAAAGAACTGTCAAATTTGTTTGCCCATCATTTCGCAACTTCAGTAAAATCCCATATATCTTCCCTTAACTTACCTTTAAATAATTGTACAAAATATAATAATAATGAAAATGCATCCTCAATGTTTTTTACTCCCGTAGATCAATATCAAATTATAAATATAATTAAAAATTTAAATAACAAAAATTCAACTGGCATGGATGAAATTCCCACAAAAGTTTTAAAAAACTGCTGCGAGGAGATTGCCCCATACATATCTGAGATAATAAATAAATCAGTGTCACTGGGAAAGTTTCCAGATAAGTTAAAAGTCTCAAAAGTTATTCCTGTTTTTAAAAAGGGGGATCCCAAAAATATTGACAATTACAGAGCGGTATGTGTACTAAGCAATATGTCAAAAATTATAGAACGAGCTGTATACGATCAAATTGTAAATTTTCTCGAAAAGAATAATCTAATGACCAAGTCTCAACATGGATTTAGGAAAAACTTTTCGACAGAAACAGCCACAACCGAACTCGTTCAATGCATCTACGATAATTTAGACGAAGGCAAATTTGTTGTTGTATTATTCTTCGATTTAAGTAAAGCGTTTGACACTTTAAATCCAGATTTTCTAGATGAAAAACTTGAAGCCATGGGTATAAGGGGACCCATCAAACAATGGTTAATATCGTATGTCAAAAACAGATTTCTGTCAGTAAAAATCGATGAATATTTATCGGAGTTGTTTGGAATTGACATCGGAACTCCTCAAGGGGGGACCTTAGGTCCGTTAATATTCCTGCTTTACGTTAATGATCTACCCGATCACATTAAAGAGGGAATATCATTTATTTTCGCCGATGATAAAACTGTTCTTGTAACCGGATTATGTTTGCAGGATCTACTAAAAAAGATAAGGTCAATCATAAAAAGTTTTAAAAGTTATTGCGACAATAATCATTTGATAAATAATATTAGTAAAACCGTGGCCATAGAATTTACGACCAAATTAAGAAGCCCAATATTAAATAACCTTTTGTTGCCTGAAATAAATATTCCGTTAAGTAAATACACCAAATTTTTAGGAACAATGCTAGACGAAAAATTAAGTTTTGTACAACATGTCGAGTTCGTAATATCAAAATTAAATAAAACTTTTTATACATTTTTAGTTTTAAAATCGTATTTTAACGAAACCCAATTATTAAATATATATTATGCCACAGTTTACTCTGTCATAAGCAACAATATTATTGTATGGGGGCAATCTGTAGATCAAGACAGAATATTTGTAGCACAAAAAAGATTTATCAGATTAATTTTTAAACTTAGTTTTAGAGAGTCTTGTAAAAGTACCTATAAACAAAAAGGTATATTGACCGTTACATGCATTTATCTGTTTAAAATACTAACGTATATACATAAAAACATCTAAAGTATAAAAAATCACCATCAGATACATTCATATAATACCCGGAATGGGAACAAACTGTGTCTCAAAAAACCATCACGAGAACAATACAAAAAATCGCCGATTTACAAAGGAAGTTCTCTCTATAATGTACTTCCCGATTACATTAAAGAACAAAAAACAGTAACACTATTTAAAAAAAAAACTCAAACTATACCTGGTCGAAAATTGTTTTTATTCGTTAACTGAATACCTTATAGAGCAACAAAAGCCAACCTAAATTATTTTTTATTTGTATCTTTCTGTTTATTTATTTATTATTTTTTTGTCGTTCTTGTTGTTTTTTTTTGTGTGTAATTTTAATTTGGATTTTATTTATTTATTTATTTATTTACTTATCTTTTATTAGCCCTTAAGTTTTATCTTAGTTTTTAATTTTAGTCTTAGTCTTAGGTTTAGCCTTAGTACATCTAATTGACCTGTCTATGTGTAATTTACATTTTTTTACGACCAATAAATAAACTTGAACTTGAACTTGAACTTGAAACTTAAAACTTGCTGTTGCTGTTGCTTGCGGTTAATTACAGTTACAAAAAGAGTACCTTTTTTATGTATTTTGACCTGAGTAATAAAATTACAAAAAAAATTACACAGAAAAAAGTTTTGGGCAAAAAACTGATAAATAACATGAAGATAACACACGAATAGGGGTCTTATTAAGGTTAGTTCACTTTCAAACTCTCGTCGCTCTATCTTAAAGAGTACAACAAGGTTTATTAATTAGAACATACAGTAATACATAAAAAATGAATAAAATAAAATTTGGAGGTTATGTTACCTTAATTACTTCATTCAGCATATTGTCAACATAAAAATAATATTAGGCATAGTATACGCCTTACGTAAAACATAAACCATATAAAATAACAATACAATGTAAAAAACTATTAACAATGACTTCTGACAAACGAAATTTCGACATAAATTAAAATAAAACATGCAAACTATTGATTTGAACTATTTTTGCGGGACAATATGCCTACTTATTTTCAACACCAATTAGTCGACTTTTTGTGGAGTAGCGGTTAGTTAGTTAGGGAATATGTATTTCTTTCTCTCTCAACTCATAAACTAAACAGAGAAAGAGATACATACCAGTTAACCGGCACTGCCACAAAAATTGACTATTAATATTATTTTTACATGATTTTTTAACCTAAAATCGCCAACGTTTCGAGCACCTAAACGGTCGCTCTTCTTCAGGGCTACAACAAGGTTTATTAATTAGAACATACAGTAATATATAAAAAATGAATAAAATAAAATTTGGAGGTTATGTTACCTTAATTACTTCATTCAGCATATTGTCAACATAAAAATAATATTAGGCATAGTATACGCCTTACGTAAAACATAAACCATATAAAATAACAATACAATGTAAAAAACTATTAACAATGACTTCTGACAAACGAAATTTCGACATAAATTAAAATAAAACATCAAACTATTGATTTGAACTATTTTTGCGGGAAAATATGCCTACTTATTTTCAACACCAATTAGTCGACTTTTTGTGGAGTAGCGGTTAGTTAGTTAGGGAATATGTATTTCTTTCTCTCTCAACTCATAAACTAAACAGAGAAAGAGATACATACCAGTTAACCGGCACTGCCACAAAAATTGACTATTAATATTATTTTTACATGATTAGTTGTAAATTAATAAATAAATCTCTAATATAATTCAAATTATATTACATTACTTTTTCTAGACTCTTAATTTAAGGAACTAAATCGTAAAACATACACTGACAAAAATATATAAAAATTAAGATTTAACTGACATTCTCAGGTATAAACGGTTGTGCACTCTCAATGGCCAAACCACGAATTATGTCTTTGGCCACCAAGAGTAGCCTTACCGCTAACTCCGGGCCAACCTACCATATTTTGCAATCAGACCATTGTAGCTTGAACTCAAGTTCATTGTATCGGTTCTCAAATTTACGTTTTTGTTAAGTTTTATAAATATCATCTCACTTATATTTCTCCTGTACCCATTCGGCTCCTTATCACAAATAATTATATGGCTAAAATTGAAGTTATGACCATACCTAAAGTGATGCCAATGCAGGTTTTTCCACTTTAATTGCATGTTTTAACTGACAGTCATTCCTATGTTGGGCATAGCGTGTTTTTGCATATTGTTTAGTCTGTCCAACATAGAATTTTTCGCAGTCATTGAATTTAATTTTGTACATTATATTAGATTCTAACTCTTTGGAAACTCTATCTTTTAATTTTGAAAAAATAGCATTGGTTGTTAAAATATTATAAGCAGCCATTCTGACCTTCTCTTTTTGAAAAATATTACTAATCTTATTTGTTAGGTTTGGTATATAAGGAAATTTCACAAATTTAGTTACTTCCTTCGTTTTTTGTTGGCCATTGTTTCTGCATCTAATAAATTCATTTATTATTTTATTAGTAAATACCACTGGGTAATTATTGGATTTTAAAATAAGCTACAATGGTCTGATTGCAAAATATGGTAGGTTGGCCCGGAGTTAGCGGTAAGGCTACTCTTGGTGGCCAAAGACATAATTCGTGGTTTGGCCATTGAGAGTGCACAACCGTTTATACCTGAGAATAGTTTGATTGACCATATCAGTTAAATCTAAATTTATATATTTTTGTCAGTGTATGTTTTACGATTTAGTTCCTTAAATTAAGAGTCTAGAAAAAGTAATGTAATATAATTTGAATTATATTAGAGATTTAGTTATTAATTTACAACTAATCATGTAAAAATAATATTAATAGTCAATTTTTGTGGCAGTGCCGGTTAACTGGTATGTATCTCTTTCTCTGTTTAGTTTATGAGTTGAGAGAGAAAGAAATACATATTCCCTAACTAACTAACCGCTACTCCACAAAAAGTCGACTAATTGGTGTTGAAAATAAGTAGGCATATTTTCCCGCAAAAATAGTTCAAATCAATAGTTTGATGTTTTATTTTAATTTATGTCGAAATTTCGTTTGTCAGAAGTCATTGTTAATAGTTTTTTACATTGTATTGTTATTTTATATGGTTTATGTTTTACGTAAGGCGTATACTATGCCTAATATTATTTTTATGTTGACAATATGCTGAATGAAGTAATTAAGGTAACATAACCTCCAAATTTTATTTTATTCATTTTTTATATATTACTGTATGTTCTAATTAATAAACCTTGTTGTAGCCCTGAAGAAGAGCGACCGTTTAGGTGCTCGAAACGTTGGCGATTTTAGGTTAAAAAAGCATTTATTTTGGTCCTATAACCTATAATTATAACCACTTCAAATAATTTGATTAAGGACATAAAAAATGGAAAGTTATTATTTTCCTTTTCGTAAAAAGATTCTTTTTTTGCAAAAAAAATTGTTTAATTTTTTTTATATATATTTTTTTAAATGTATTTTTTTTAGATTTTTTTTAATAATATTTTTTTTTTTATTTTTTTTAAGTATTTCAGTAAATGGAATATACCATTTACTGTAAATAGTATCTAATGAAATGCGTAGCATTACATATCTTGACGGCTCGTTTTTTCATGAAACACATTTGGTCTTGTAAATTCCGAAACATCGTATCTGAAAAATGGGAACTTGCCAGAGACTAGAAATTATTCCAAAATGTTCAAAATTTGCGTTATGTAATACTTGAACGTTCCCTATTTTAGAGTTTTTGGTAAACTCGAAACTACCTTATTATACTTTTTTAGCTTTTAACGCGCTGTGAAAAATCTAATAACACTAAAGGCATATCCAGAAGCTTGCATAAGAACATAAAACATAAGAATGCGATGCCGTGATTGGCTTAAAAGATACATGGCGACACATCAAGCCAATCACGGCATCGCATTTTTATGATTTATGTTTTTATGCGAGCCTGTAATATGGCACTTGTCAAGCTACGTTTTAAATCTATATTTTAGCTTTTTCAATTTTTACTTACAGACTTGACTTTTAAGCATTTGTAAATCTGGCGAAGGCGCTTCTTGAGTTATTAGTTATACAGAGCGGTCCAAAAGTCACCCACCCCCCTCTTAACTTTTGAACCAGTTGAGATATCGACTTCAAATTTGGAACTTTTAAATGAGACAACTTAAATTATCTTTTAGCATATATTTAATACTTTTAGCTCTTAAAATGTGGGCAGGGGGGATGGGGGCACATTTTTTTAAATGGAAAGGGGGGTCGTATAATACATACATTAAAGCTTATAAAATTATCCATTTAACTACATATTTTTAAATAAAAAAAAAATGGGTTTAAAATGGGGTTGAAAATGGGTACTAATGTCAAAATTCCTCTAAAAAAAAACAAATAATTTTTTAAAAATGCCTAATTTCATCATAAAAAAATGTTAATTATACTTTTAAACTAATTTTAGTTGACATAAATAAAAATTTATAAAAAAAAACTTAAAAAATCGAATAATTTAACACAAAAAATTGAAAAATCAAAACCTTAAAAAACATTTTTAAAAAAATTAAAAATTATGTTTAAATAGAGAATTTTATAAGCTTTAAAGTGATGTATCACACGACCAGGGGGGTTCCATTTAAAAAAATGTCCCCCCTTGCCCCCCTGCCCACATTTTAGGAGCCGAAAATATCAAATATATGCTAAAAGATATTTTAAGTTGTCTTATTTAAGAGTTCTAAATTTGAAGTCGATATCTCAACTCGTTCAAAAGTTAAAAAGGGGGGGGGGTGACTTTTGGACCGCACTGTATTACTATTATTGTGCAGATAATTCTTTTTTTTTTGTAATCTTGTAATTTATTATACAAAACTGGATGGTTATTTAACAAAATAATAAAAAGCAGGGAAAATATGTAACCTTGTGCATTCCAGAGTATACTTTTAATAGCACAGCCACACAAAAAGAAAAAAGTTCCGAAATTTGTTAAAGATCATTGTATTTTGAGGCGCTGACTCCAAATTTGAGATCAAAATGGCACCTTATCCGATTAGTTTTGGAAATATAATGTAAAACTCGAAAAACTTACTTATACTTACTCGAAAATAACGCTTTTTGAGGTTATTTCCAAAACTAATCGAATGAGGTGCTATTTGGCCTTAAATTCAAATTCAGAATTTCAAAATATATAGGAATACAATGGTCTCCGAAAAAATCCTTGACTTTTTTTAATCAAAAATCAAGAATTTTTTCGGTGATCATTATATTCCTATGTATTTTAAGGCGCTGAATCCGAATTTGAGGTCAAAATAGCACCTTATCCTATTAGTTTTAAAGATAACCTCAAAAAACGTTATTCTATAATAAAAACTAAGAACTTGTAGGTCGAAAATTTGCTTTTAAAGCTACTATGACCCTTTAAAAATGGTAAATTTTTAGGAGACCATAGGAGTTTTTTTTTCTTAGTTTTTAATGTACATTTACGCTTTATCGTTAAAGTTTCTGTTTTCAACATTTTAGTAATTCATTTTTCGTCCTCGAACCGTGAAAGAACAATGTTAAAAATAGGCCGTTTTTGGCCCCATCCTACAAACGTATGAATCCAAACCGTGTGGAAGACTGTTTTTTGTTCCTAAAAAGGTGTAAAAAGGTATATAATATTTTTTATAGATTTGGGCACGTTGAATACGATTCAGTTCTTAAAAGTGACAGAAACCTCTCCGGAAGACTGTTTTTTTTTTCGGAAAATGGTTAAAATAGGTTAATTCTGAGCCAACCTCGGAGCCAACGATGCCAGTAAAATTAGTATATTATTTAACGAGCGTATAATAAGCATGATCGATAATGATCGATAATCAAATATTTGAAAAAGTAGACAGTTTTAGATACTTAGGTGCAGAAATAACTTCGAAAAACGATAATACAGACGTCAACGTAAAACTAATGGCAGGAAACAAGTGTTACTACGCCTTACAAAACATCCTAAATTCCAAGTCATTGTCATTGAATTCTAAAATTAAGGTTTATAAAACAGTGGTCAGACCAGTTGTGATGTATGCATCTGAAACATGGTGCTTAACAAAAATGGAAGAGGAATCTTTGGATACGTGGGAGCGTAAAGTTTTAAGGAGAATATACGGACCCGTGCAGGAGAATGAAATCTGGAGGATAAGAAGAAACGACGAGCTAAGGGAACTGTTTAAGGAAAGTTGTTTGTCGACACAAATAAAAAGTAAGAGGATCAGCTGGCTAGGCCATGTACAAAGATTGGGAGAGAATAGATGCACCAAAAAAATTCTTAATAGTAAAGAGGAAGGAAAACGAAGGAAGGGAAGACCAAGAAAGAGATGGCTAGATACCGTAAAAAAAGGATCTGGAAGAACTAGGTATTGTAAACAGAAAACAGTGGGCAAAGGTAGTGCAAAGAGCAAAGGAGTTTATACCTTCATAATCCAAAAGGTTATAGATGTGGTTGGCCACCGCTCTATGTAAAAAAAAAGGCTCGGAAACCCTCACGGGAGGCTATGACCCTAAATGGGTTGGACAGCCAATGATATATATATATATATATATATATATAATAAGCATTAGCATTAATTAATTAGTTTTTTTTGTGCCTCAACTGTGGCAGGTGGGGTTATTTTCAGAAGTGATGAGCTTTTTTTAGTCTTCAGCTTTTTGATAGGGTGGTAGAGCGGCGCGTAAATGATTAGGACTTTTTCTTTTAGAGAAGGTGATCAACCCCTTTTTTTTTAGTTTAACTTTTTGCCAGAGAGGGGCTAACGATAGTGGGGCACCAAATGAAGGTTTCGCCTGGCCGACATTTTTGTCGTCCGCTGGCCCTATTAGTTACTTTATTTTATAGTGGTATAATATTTAACTTTATACTTAATTAAAATTTATATTAAACCAAGCGAGCTTTTGTTTTTAGGAAAGCTTTTTATAAAAATTATAGTTTCAAACAAGAGGTATGCTATTTTGATCAAATTTTAACGGCTTTCTCAAGAAATATTAGAGGCAGATTTAATCTTCTACGTCAAGCTTAACTTTATGGCTAAAATGTAAACTCATGCCAGAAAAGCCTTGGTTTTCGCGGTGTTAAGTTATTGTAACTATTTTAACTATAAAAGGTATGTGTTGATGTAAGTACTACAATCATTGTTTCCCAACAATCTAAAGATTTTGTATAATTTTTAAGAAACAGAGTATAGAGGTTTTGGGTATTTTTTACAATAGAGGCTAAACTTTTTTGTGGAACAGTAACTTTTAAGTGTGTATTTATTTATATTTTGATCCACAGAGAAATATAAATTTTTACCTAGTATATAATTAATTTACTTTTCGCGGTAAATATATCGTCTCAAAGTGCAAAAGGTCGTAAATTTTACTTTGTTTTATTTTGTTGCATTTTAATAATAAATCTGGTAGGGTTTCTGAATACACTGTAAATGAAAATATGGTAATTTCCCAGCAAATAAAGTAGGTCATATGTTACCAGCAAAGAAAGTGGTAAATTTAAATAAGTACTGTAAATTCACTGTTTTCTGTTAAAATGTGAATTTTTATCTGTGATTTCACAGTATTTAAGCAGCGAATTTAATGAGTATTTCAAGCAGTATTAAGGGCTCTTGTAATTTTCGGGACTATCTGTAAAAGTGCCGGCTTTTTGGACCACTTGCATGAATTTTAATGTAAAATTATTGTACCGCACTGTAAACGAAAATATGGTGATTTCACAGCAAATAAAGTAGGTCATATGTTACCAGCAAAGAAAGTGGTAAATTTAAATCAGTACACTAAATTCAATGTTATCTGTAAAAATGTGTATTTTTATTTTGGTAATTTTACTGCTATCTTTTGTGGAATGTAAGCTATAATTATGGTAATTTTCAACCAATATTGTAAAAGTGCCGGGTTTTTGGACCAGATGCATGAATTTTAATGCAAAATTATTGTACCGACAGGAAAAGAGCTGAGATTTTACTAAACCGAGTAATATTGAGGTTAATTTAATAAATATTGTAAATTCACATTCTGACATGGTGAATTTGCTTTAACTTGGTTTAATTATTACGGTTAATACTGAAAGATTGACGGACAAATTTAAGGTGCGACAGGAAAAGAGCTGAGATTTTACTAAACCGAGTAATATTGAGGTTAATTTTAATAAATATTGTAAATTCACGTTCTCACATGGTGAATTTGCTTTAATTATTACAGTTAATATTACTGAAAGATTGACGGACAAATTTAGAGTGTAGAGAGGATATTAAACTTTACACTGTGTAAAGTGAAAAGTTTAATGTAATTTCATTTACGTTTCCTACAATTAAAACTTAACATACGACCTTTTGCACTTTGAGTGACGATATGGGAAATATTTTAATCACAGTAAATTTTATTTTCGAAAATCTTGGTGGGCGCCAAGTTCACGTCCACCTTTCGTCAACTAGTTATTTTTAGCTGCCGACATTTCCCACGCTAAGACAAAATCTTTACTCAAATTAAACTTTGCGAATTCAGAAACTGAATAAGATATCAGCTTCAAATTCAAACAAGACGTAGATAAATGTTATGCACTCCATTCCAAAATATACTATTCACAGAAAATAGTATATTGCGTTTTTTTCTCCATATATTTCCAATGTGTCCCAAAGTATAATTTCTTTGAGCTCGTAAGCCAAATTTTTTTTTTTACGGATGATTTATTTTTTAAATGGACTGCCGCCTGTTTAGATTAGATAAAGAGAGAAGTTCTACAGAAAAAGATAAAAGTATAATTATTAATGTTTTAAAATAAAATTATGCATATTTTAGGAAAAAATAACATTTTAGATTATATTTTAAATTACATTAAGGTAAGATATTTGTTTTTTTGAAGTAAAAAACTATTTTTTTTATTTTTATTATTAGTTTCCTAGGGAACTTATGACCTACTCCTTAATTTGACAGTCATTGATAATACCGCGTTGTGTGTAAAGATTTTGTACTTGTTTTTATGTTTTATAAGCTGTTTTATGTATTCTTTAATAATTTTGCATATAATGCACATTTTTTTGTGGCACTTTGATAAAATCCAAATATAATATTTTTAGGAAATTTTCTTTTTGGGTATTGAAGACGTTGTTTTTGACGGTGAAACAGGTGGTTTTGCGCTGTGACAAGTTTCTTTCACTGTTTCACTCAATTAAAATTGCTTGAAATCCTTCCACCTCTCTCAGCCGAAACATCTCATCAACTTTTACTCTTTTTTTCTTCATGATTTATTGTTAATAAGAGGAGAAGATTCTCCTCTTCCGCTTGATAATTCAGAAACATCAAGAGAACCGACAGCTGTTTATAAAATTGCCAGCTAACAGAATGGCGACTGGCGACTGGCGAGACCGAGGAAAACAGGTAGGGTCGTGACGACCTGGTCGCGGTGACTCGGTCGCAGTCGTCAACGTCTGCTACTTTTGGAGGAAACCGAAGCTTAAAAAAATTTTATTTCTAGGTAGTCAGGCCCGTAGCCATAAAGGGATCGGGGGAGATACCTAGTCGCTCTTTTCAAAAACAATACCGTTCTCTAGCATTAGTACACGTTTACTGCTTAATAAAAGCTATGCATATGGTAATATTAATGCACTTTGATATCCACAATTTATTAGACGTACTATAAATCTTATAATCTCAGACATAAAGTCTTCATTTCGGTATAATTTTAATGAGTAGGTACGTGAAATTGTCATAGCATATTCTAGTAGGAAATATGAGGCTTCGTTAAAAAAAGCGTGGGGCGAATATGCCTGTTTTTATATTTTTATTTAATAATTAGTAACGCGGTAAAATTTTATGTTTCGCAGTTTTAATGGTTGTGTGATACGCTTAGGGTGCGTTATCTCCAAAAAATTACCTCTCGCAAACATATTTCGCAAAATTTTACCTCGTATAGGTTACTACTTCTCGGTGAGTTTACCTCGTATGGGTCTTAACCTCGCAGAATTAATTCCAAACCAATTATGTGATATTCATTATTAAATTTAGTTTTTAGTTTATTGCTTTTGCATTTTAAAAATTTTCAAATTTTTGGAAACCCTTGTATCGTGCAAGAATTTTAATTTTTTGCATATTTTAACGTTTTATTCCGTTTTATGTCGACATAAATCAATTTCCAGCAAAAAAAAATGTCGGTCGGCCGGTCCCGGAAATCATGTAAGTACGATAACTTAAGAACGCTCGGGATTGTTTTTGGTGCACATTGGGGTAAGAGGGGCAAATGGGAAAAAATATTTAAAAAATTTGAAAATTGCTATATAGGTGTTTTTAACTTTGCTGAAATTGAATATGATAATAAAAACTAATAATTGATGAAATGTTTTCATAACTGATGTTAAGAGCGTAATTTGAGGGTATCATAATACAGTGTGCCACAAAAAAAACTGTTGACTGTTTTTGGACTTTTTTTTTTTTGACTGTTTTTGGAATGTTTATTAAATAACGTACAATATGCTTTCACTGTTTATAAAATGTCTAAACGTATATATTTTGTACAGCGCTGGTGTTTTAGCACATTTTCTTTTTATGGCTACCTTCAATTCATCAACGTTTACAGATTTTGTACCATAAACTTTATCCTTTAGAGCAACCCACAATAAAAAATCCAGTGGTTTGAGCGTACTGCCAATGGTGCCAGTTAACTTAATTTATTGCAAGAATTTATCATGCCAATTATTAAATATTTTGGAGATGGGAGATTTTATTTACCAACAAGATGCAATTTTGTGTTAAGTTATTTTGTTTTGCGTATTAAGCCAATCTTTTTAAATTTTTAAAAAGCGCACGCGAAAAACAATTGCTATAAACTCTAAGACCAAACAATCTTCTTCTTCTTCTTCTTCTTCTTCTTCTTCTTCTTCTTCTTCTTCTTCTTCGTTAGGCTTTTTTTTTGGTTTTGGCTGTCTGGGCCATCCAACCAACCAAACTCTTATTCCCTTTCCAATCCCTTCAACATAGGTCTGCACTAAAGCAGGTCTGGGTTGTCCCATTCCTAGGTTGATTCTTTTTTTCACATCATACCTATGAAAGTCCAAACCAAACAATGTTGGTCCAACATATATTAGAATTTAAAAAATTCCTGAACTGTGACCTTGGCCAATGTTACGCAGGGCGCGCTGTGAGTAATCACTTGTTTACAAAACAAAAAAGTGCTACACAAAAGGGACTCTGTATTGTAAGTGTATTTGATTTTATCAGCGAACATTGATTCCTATTAAATTCGAATACAATGAAAAGATTATCGATAACTTTTATCAATTTTCTGAAGAACTATAAACTTATTATAGTTATAACAATAGACAATATTAACTTCAAAATCTACTAAAAACCATCATCCAATTAAACTGTTTCTATTACTTTGGAAGATGAAGAATACAACTTTCATGAGGCGTTAAACTCCTATAAAATTCGATTGTAGTTTGGTGTATGAACGTTCCGGCGGCGTTAAGCAGAAACCTACCAATCCACATTGTGCGATGACATTAAATTGTTGAACTTTTTCCCTAATAATAAAGGTTTTGACTAAAACACTTAAAATGTCTGGTTTCTTCCCGTCTTTGTAAATTGTGTATTGGTTTTTGGGTATATCGGGTAGAGCAAAAAACTTAAATTTAATATGATTGTGGACGTTTCGAATTCAGTTTAATTCCTTATCAACATTCCTTAATATATTCCAGCAAAGTTTTCATAGTCAGAGTAGACAGATATGTACATTTTGATAAAAATCTTCAATAGATACGACACCCATACAAATTACAATTAAAATAACTAATTCTAATATTTTCTGTTCTTTCATCTGTCTTCTTCTTCTTCTTCTCTTAACACTAAATTAAACATGTGTTTCCCTTGTTCATGTATAAGAACATGTACAAAACATCTTTAATTCAATTCCTGTAAAAGATGTTGGGTAAAATGTTCCATAATCTACTGTCATCTCACAATGTGGGTTGGTATGTTTCTGATTAACGCTGTCCAATTAACAAATACTACAATAAACCTTTTCGTTACAAAATCTCCAACACATTAGATAATTGAATACAGAAACCCGTATTTTTAGAAATTTCTTATTATTTTCATTTGTTTTTGTTACTACAACAATTGTATTGATTATTAATAAAAATATTTTACAATTAAGAAGCTGTTCAAGAAAGACGTCACCTATTTTTGACAAATAAAAATATAAAAAGTTAAATACGGGTTTAATATATTTTAAAACTGTTAAACCTATAGGTTAAAACAATAAATCAACAAATAAAGCAAAATCTTGGGTACAATTTATATTTGAACAGGCACTTTAGGCCCAGAGCTCCTGGTGGTTAAATCTTATTTTAAGGAATAGGGAAAAATAAATACAATTTTTTGTAGAGCAAAAGTAAAATTTACTTCAGTCTTTTATGTCGTAGTTTTTTTATAAAAATTCTAATATAAATATTTTCACTAAAATTGTTTAAAAATACGTACACAATTTTTTAAAGGTGACGTCACTTTTGGCCAGACACCCCTCCCCCCTTCATCACTTTTTGTCACCTTTTGATCAAACTTTTATGTATGTATATAATTAGCCAATTACTAAATGGTTGTGAATAATTAATTTCCAACTGCAAAATATTTGTTATTTTATGCAAAAAATGCCAAAAATTGTATATAATTCCCTATGAAAGTTGTACTCTTCATATCTATATCTAGTAAAGATAGTGAATAAGCCAAGACAAAGACTTAATTTTAAAGGGTGTAATAAAAATCATTTTATATTTAATTAGGTTTTATAGCCGGATATGACAAAACAAATACATCAATAGTCAGGGGCGCCAGCAGAATTTTTGATAGGTGCCCCCTCAAGCCTATTCGGGTTTGAAAAGCTAGATATTTTTTCTGGAAGTTTATGTAAACCATATTAAGTGCCATTACCATTTTCTTAAATATAGGTTTTTAGAAATCTTAAGGTAACTGGCGCGTGGTTTCATTGTTAAAAACACTCGAACGTTGCGTGAGTAGGGATGTAGAAAATTAAACAGGTCAGTACGTGAGTACTTGTGTTAAAGCGTACAATGCATTGCAATGGACCGTTATATAGAAATATTTTGTTTTAAGTCCTGTCACGTGCGTTTGTTTACACTTACTGCCTTTTGAAGTTGAATATACTATAGATTTTCCCAGATAATTCAGAATTTCATATGCATTATTTTATGAACTTTAATATTATGATACTATATTATTAGTCCAGACTAATTAAGAAATCTACGAATTTAAAAAGAAAATTATTTCATAAAACTTTAACCACCCAGAGGAAAACTCTTAAGTTTAACACATCATAAATTAATTTTTAGAATTGTCTTCGCATTTCCCACAGGCATATAATTATTTTATAATTAAAATTTATTATAACTAAACGAGTTTAGCACTGCAGGCATTTTTTTCAGAATTTTTAAAGACTCGCGAATGGAAAATCCAAACAACTTAGAATTTGAAAAGCTAAATATTTTATAAAACCTTTTATTAAAAATTTTTGGCCGGAGGGCTTTCATTACCCCAGTTTTTACCAAAAACAAATCCAACCGAGAACTTTTGGTAACAAACATGTTTGCCAAATTTAAATTTTCTAGCTAGTAGTAGTAGTAAGGGTGGGGAGGCTACAAGCCAGGCAACTAGGCCATTATGGCCCTTTTTGCCAGCCCCGAGCTGTCCCAGCCACACATCTACCCTACTCCCTGCCTAAACCTGCCGGACCTCCTTATAAAGGTCGCGATATCTGTCCAGGCAAGGGTACGCAACTCCTCTCTTCGGAGAGTTGCCACTCCGAAGATCTCCTGTCGTATTCTGCCGAACCGATCGCATTGTCCTAGGAAATGGAAGGACGATTCTTCGTCTATCCCGCAACCCGAACAGACGGGGTCGTTACCGACCTTCATCTTGAACAGGTGCCTTCCTAGTCCACAGTGACCCGTGAGGATCCCTGTGAGTTGGCTGATCGTGGCTCGGCTTCTTCCTAGTAGCCACGCGGTTTTTGTCTTGCTTGGACCGGAAAGGAAGTCCTTTGCCTATCTGCAGTTCGTGACCGTTGACTAGCTAAAAGCAATCTTAAGTTATCATGTCTACAAGAATTTACGGACAGAACAAGAACCCAACCAACCAACAGACCGACCAATTGACCAACCGACATTTATTATTTTGCTCAAATACAATGCTTTTCCACATTTTGAAAATATTCCGAGGAATTTTTTTAAGTGAGAAAGCAAAAGAAATTTATGCCAAATTGAGACTTTTTAGGAAATTTGGTTAAAAAATTAAAATTATTCATTTAAATTGAGGTTGCAGTATTTTTCTTATTTATCCAAACCCCACAGAGAAAGACATTAACAGGGGAAACCATGTTAAATACATAAGAATGACCATATCCAAAAGCCTTATATGAGACGAGCAAGTCAAAAACTCCCTCCAAACAGCCAATGGCCGTCTCTCCAAACTCTACTCCATAATAGGTTGCAAAACCACTATAAAAAACTTCTTCAATACAGTCAAACCTGCTTTTCTAAGGACCCCCAGCTTGGAATGAAATCACCCTTAAGAAAATATTTTAACCAGGCCTTTCAAAACAAGGTACCCTGAATTTGCCTCAATGGTTTATGAGGAACACCCAAACCCACAGCGATCTCGACATGGCCCTCCTTAAAATGGAAATCATGCGTTACAGCAAGTCTTTTATCCAAGACAACCTAGATCACTCAAATCCCCTCATTTTAAATTTCCTAGATTACCATTACGAAATTCCAAAAAGATTAAAAATGTGCTCAAGCAGTAATGGTGCCCACCAATTTATGACCGATGCAACTCCAGCATCAGTGATCTAGACATACTTCTCCCCTAATCTCCATTTAAACTAGCTCCTATTAATCATCAGTAGTTTGTTTGAATCTTTAAGAAACAGCTTCTATTAAGGCAAATGAGCTATAGGCATATACCAAACAGAATACACAGCAGACGGAAAACCTAATGTGCAAGCATTTTTGAATCTAAAAGTACTTATATTTTATAGTTTTGAAAAATTTAAAAGTTTATTTAATATCAATATTTCCTACAGGATACTTCTTGAAATTTATTTAGGGTTATTTGTGATAAACACTCGGAAATTAAGCAAATAAAAACTTTATTGCATTACATAATCATGCCAACGTTTCACCTAATATTTATGCTTCTTCAGGGCTAAATTATTAAATATGCATTAAAACAAAGAAATTAAACAAAAACATTACATCAACAAACAAAATACACTGGACATTTTTCAACAGGAGAATACTCACTGTAAAACAATTAATTACTCAGTAATTACTAAATATTAGGTGCAATGTTGGCATGATTATGCAAGAAATCAATAAAGTGTTTATTTGCTTCATTTCCGAGTGTTTATCACAAATAACCCTATAAAAAAAGTTTATTTAATAAAATTTATTGGTATTCAGTTATAAAAATATTAAAACAATCATGTCTTTGACTGATTGAAAACTGTATAAAATTTATATTTTATTATTTATTGTTTTTAAATCTGTATGCGTTTAATGTTTATTAACCTATTAACAAAATTAGTTTTATTTTTAGTAATTTATTAATATAATCTTTACGGGTCGCATATTATTGTTGATATACAACAATATACCACTTTGTGCTTTATCTTAAAAGATATAATTAATTTGTAACGTAGTACTATGGTATGTTTACCCACAGGATCGTATTAGGCCAAATATTCGAAACTAAAATCATTTGTACAGTTGGTACCAACAAAACTGGAAAAGTGGGGTTAAGTAAAATTTCATGTTTTCCATAAAATTTAGTTGTGTGAATGTGAATTATTTAAATGGGGTTGTGCCTGTTTGAAAAATAAGGTTAGTTTAACCATGTCAAAAATCATATTTTATTCTATGCATTTGTGTTTAGTAAATACTATTTTGATTTTGAAGCGTATCTCTATTGTTTACTGTATTTCTGCTCTAAAATATCCCTATTCTAAAATGTCTATTATTAAATCCCCTTATCAATATATTTAGTATCTAATAAACTTGTTTTAAATACCTTTATTTTTAAAAAACACACTAGTATATTGGTCTCCTACAACTAGGTATTCCTCATAGTTCCTTAATTTAAAAATTATAATTATGGGTTTTACACCAGTATTCTTCGAGTATTCTTGTTTTTCTGCTTTATCTCTCCCAATTTTAAAAAAATACACCAACATTTTTTGACTTTGACATTGATGTGGCAATAACAATATTGACACTAAATTTATTAACAAGTAAACAAATATTTGTCAAATGAAAGATAGTTTACAATAGTCAATTTTTTGTGGTAACGCCGGTTAACCAGTATGTTACTTTTTCTCTGTTAAATTGATGAGTTAAAAAGAGAGAGAGAAATACATATTCCCCTAACTTGGTTAGTAACCGCTGCTCCACAAAAAATCGGCAAATGTATTTTTTTTTTATAACCCAACTTTTCCAGTTTTGTTGGTACCAACTGTACATCTTTTTATTGCCTTACGTAAACGTCGTGACGTTTACGTGACGCGTCGTGTCGGCACCTTGCGGTCCTTACTTGAGGATCCTATTAACAACCGTCGTCGCCAAGCGCCTACTTCTTGAGTGTAAAAGTTTTTTACCTTGCCCAATGTCTAAATATTTGCGCTACGCGCCTCCTACTGCGATTTGAAAGTTTTAAAACTTGAGGAAAATGTAAGTGCTTTGCACTTTTAACTTAAATAAAACATTACGAAATGCAGCTTCCATTATAGTCTATGCCTAATTCTTAAATCATTTATAAGTTTACTTTAGTTTAACTGTTTATTTCTAAGTTTGATTGATTAATGTTCATAACTTATGCCTTTTATTCAGTAATAAACTAATATTAAGGGTAATTATTTTTGTTATAAGGGAACGTTCAAGTATTACGTAACGCAAATTTTAATCATTTTAGACCCCCACCCCCCCTATACCATTACAAGGGGCGTAACACTCTAAAATGACCCCCCCTTAGAAGCGTTACGTAATACTTGAACGTTCCCTAATTTAAAATCTTTGAGGGATACATAAATAAAAAAATTAACTAGGAATTTAAACAATAACATTTCATAACATTTACATGCAATTTTGTTTACCTTTTAGTTTTTTAAAGTTTAAACTAGCTAAATATAAAATTACCACGGATTAAAATGATTAAATAATAAAAAATATACGGGGTGGTACATTTTTTATGACAATCCTTACTATTTTAATAACTAGTTATATAGATATACAAGGCATTTGCGGTATTTTGGCCTTAAATAAAGGGGATGATTCTACATCACAAATATGAAAAACCATCAATGAATATAGGTCCGGAAACGAACCCTAAGAGACGACCCTTCAAAATTGTCCCAAAATTTTTTATGTGTATTTTTTTGGATATTTTGTAAAATATATAGTTCTTTGAGTAAAAATACATAAAAAATCTCATATAATGTAACACAGTAGGAGTAACCGTTTTCACAAAAAATGCAATTAAGAGGAAGTAACATTTTGTGCCACCAAACTTTTTAAAAGGCTATTACTTTTTTAACATTAAATTTAGGTGTAATACTTTTGCTGCTCAGTTTTAAATGAAGAATCGCCCTGCAGCATTAAAATTCTATTGGTGCTTTTTTCCCATATAAGGGGGCAAGGGAGAACATTTGTTTAAATAAAATGGGGGGTTGTGTGATACATAATTTTAAACATCGTAAAATTATCTATTTCCATTTATGAGTGTGCTAAAAAAGTGTTGAAAATCTGAAATTTAATTTCATTTCTGATCCACTGCAACCAACGAACTGATAACTCTTCTCTCTAGAATAGGCATTTCATTTGTAAAAACTGAAAAAAACGTAGCCAACATATAAATTTGTCTGTCTTACTTGCACAGCTTTGTTCTAACAGAGACAACAATAACAGTTACTGGTAATTGTTATTGTTCAGGCCTGAATATACCTACTATTTGTTTACAAACAAACCGAGATGTTGGCGTTACTTCATATTAACGGTATGCCTATTCTAGAGAGAAGAGTTGTTAGTTCGTTGACTGCAACCGACACAAAAATATTGTGGTCCTGTGTTATTTTATAAATGACATATTTCTCTTCATTTAATAAATACATTCATTTATACAAATGGCAACATTCTCATAAAACTTTATAGTTAGCAGAAAATCTATGACCTTAATAACACATTTAAACGATATAAATTAATATTACTTGTTTATACAATTAATTTTAATATCCAAGTGTCAATTTAAAATACCATAAACTTCTTGCGACATGGTCTCCAGTGAAGACCGAGGATATTATTACTTTTATTAACAGTGTGTTTTAGGAACGTTTTTAAAAATTTAGGACTACTTACACTTCCATTTCTTTACATTTTAAATTGCTTAATTTTTATGAAAGAAAATTTTGCAACAATATCAAACAAACAAAAATATTCGTGTACACGATAACAGGAATGCTACCGACATTCGGATTCCATTCTTGAGTTTATCGCATAGTAGAAATTGTTTAAATTATTATGGACCCAAATAAGTTACCAAACTCATTTAAAATTTTAAAACTAAACTAGATGAAACGTTGGAAGCACCCTGTCAAAACATCGGCACACTAGAGCCATCTAGTTTGCAAATTTCAAACTAGGTGTTTTGTTTGATTTTAAATTCTGTATCTTTAAAACATTATATTCTAGCAAAAAACTGTATATAACATTTTTTATACGGCTTAAAAAGAGCTTTTATTTAAAATATAATTTTTTGAAAACGGGTTTTACTGCTTTAAACGCCAATATCTCGAAAACAATGCTTTTTAGGAAAACGTTGTTTATAACATTTTTTGACCAATTTAAAATTATCTTTTATATAAGTGCTAAATTAACCAAATACAATAATAATTGCCTTAATTATAAACAAAAAACGCTAAAAATAGGAGTTTTACCCTATTTTTAGCCCCTTACCCCCAATCGATTACCCCCAAAATCTAATCAGCTCTTCGGAATACGATAAGAAACAATAGCAAAAAACCGCAAGTCGATCTCATTTAGAAATGGAGTTAGAGAGTTTACACCCAGACAGACACTCAGACAGACAGACAGACGGATGCAAAATTTTTTTTTACTGATTTCGACTCGAATAGTCTAAAACGTCGAGAAATGTGAAAAAAACGTGGTCAAAGATTTTGACTTTTTGGCGAAGATTTCAATACATCGGCATTATTAGTAGCACTAAGTGCCGATGTAATAAATTTAAAAAAGTATTAAAAGCATATCTAGTAAAGGAAGCATTCTATAGTTTGGATGAATTTTTTAACGCAAACATTGGGAACATCACAATTTAGTGTCACAGCCCCTAAAGTTTTGTTGTTGCTTTTTTTTTATTTTTTTTTTTTTGTAATTCAATGTTAATTAACTGCACTGTTTTGAGTCAAAAGAGTTTATATGACTTTATTTTTTTTAGTGATCGACCACTTATATTTTTTTATCTTTTTCGGTACCACTAACTTTATATGAACTCCTTACCGGTCTCTTTCTGGTGTAAATGCACGATGCAATTTTTTTTTACTTATTTGACGAGTGTAAGACTTGAACTATGTTATAAACACAATAAATATCTTTGAGTCTTTGAACGTCCAGTTTAGTTAAGTTGAAATTAGACATCTTTTGAGAAGTTAATTTTAATTTTTCTTGTTTTTTTTGTTTTTCTAAATAAAATCGTTTAGAATCAACTCACGTTTTAATCATAATATGTTATAATTAATTTACCTACTAATGAAAGCGTAAATCACAGTATATTTTATTATGCTATATAGCAGTGTCTAATTAACTAAAATCAAGAAATAAAGCTTTTATAGTTTTCTTCTATTTTGCGACTACTTATAAGCTCATAATCACACGCATTTTGCGTGTTCTTATAGGCCCATAAGAGGTCTGTACTTTTTGTTCTTTTGGGTTGGCAACAGACCTGGCCTATCGCTTGACGTTTTCCGTTCAAATGTCAATGTCGCTTTAAAGTTGAATTTCCTACAAAATTTTGTGTTTAGGTTATTTTTACCATGTTAAAGTTGTGGCTTGGTTAATTGCAGTAAAAAAGAGAAGAGAACTATAAAATATATCAAAATATCATTTGTTCTTAGAATTTTAAACATGGTGTAAACTGTAATGCCAATCCAAAACAAAAATCCCTAAATCAGTCATCAATTTAAATGTAAGTTTTTTTTTAATTTTGGAGCAAAATAGAAAAAATTGTATAAAGCACTCGTTTCATAACACTAGTACTTTTTGGTGCGCTAAAAACGTATGTTATGAAACTAGTACTTTAATATACTATTATTATAGTTCTCTAGTTACATATCGTATTTAAATTGCTTGATACAATACAATTATGCGTAGGAAATAAACTACGCAGTATATTCGTACATCCAATATTCGAATCTCTTTTGAAAATATTCAGTGTGCGAGTTTTAATCACGTTTTAATTATAATATGTTATAATTAATTTACCTACTAATGAAAGCGTAAATCACAGTATATTTTATTATGCTATATAGCAGTGTCTAATTAACTAAAATCAAGAAATAAAGCTTTTATAGTTTTCTTCTATTTTGCGACTACTTATAAGCTCATAATCACACGCATTTTGCGTGTTCTTATAGGCCCATAAGAGGTCTGTACTTTTTGTTCTTTTGGGTTGGCAACAGACCTGGCCTATCGCTTGACGTTTTCCGTTCAAATGTCAATGTCGCTTTAAAGTTGAATTTTCTACAAAATTTTGTGTTTAGGTTATTTTTACCATGTTAAAGTTGTGGCTTGGTTAATTGCAGTAAAAAAGAGAAGAGAACTATAAAATATATCAAAATATCATTTGTTCTTAGAATTTTAAACATGGTGTAAACTGTAATGCCAATCCAAAACAAAAATCCCTAAATCAGTCATCAATTTAAATGTAAGTTTTTTTTTTAATTTTGGAGCAAAATAGAAAAAATTGTATAAAGCACTCGTTTCATAACACTAGTACTTTTTGGTGCGCTAAAAACGTATGTTATGAAACTAGTACTTTAATATACTATTATTATAGTTCTCTAGTTACATATCGTATTTAAATTGCTTGATACAATACAATTATGCGTAGGAAATAAACTACGCAGTATATTCGTACATCCAATATTCGAATCTCTTTTGAAAATATTCAGTGTGCGAGTTTTAATTTACTATATTGCTTGAAAAAACAGACCATAATAGCAGTGGCGGACTGGTTACTTAGGGCCCAGTACGGCAAGATCGCACAACGGTTATATTTAATATTTTTATGCGGGCCCTTCTATTTTTTATAATGAGCACTGTACTGAAAAATTAAAATGACCCCTTCTATTTTTTTAGGCTAAATATCAAAGCAGGCTCTTTCAATTTGGATTTTTGCTCGCCTTTTGCTAGTATATCAAAGCGTTTTTTTTTTAATTCTCTTTTTATGCGAGCCCTTTGCTATAAAATCAAAGCAAGCCCTTCTAATTTGTTTTTGATTCCTATGCTACGAAGTCATCAACAACTATTTTAATTATTAATTCCAGGGTCTACAATTTGACGGTTAATAAAGCTAATTATAAATAATATAATAAAGTTGCTAGCGAGCGGCCTGTATTATACTACAAGTGGGGCCTCTGTTAGGCATGTCTAAAATAGAATTAGTTTGAATGCATAATTGGGGGAGTGAGTCTTTGCTCACTGATGCTGGAGTTGCATATGTCATGAATTGGCGTTGGGGCGGGGGAAGAAGTGGGAGGGTGATGAGGAGGGATGAAGTAGGGAGGGGAGGGATGTGTGGGAGGAGTGAGGCTAGCTCACTGACGCTGGGAATGCATCTGTCCTGAATTTGTGGGTACCATTACTGGTTGAGGACGATTTTGATCTTTTTGTGGGTGTAGTGGTTCTCGTGATCATAATCTAGAAAGTTTGAAATGAGGGGGTTTGGGTGATCTAAACTGTCTTGTATAAAAGACGTGCTGTAGCGCATGATTTCCGTTTTTAGGAACGAGATCTCTGTGTATTTGATTGTTCCTCATGAACCAGGGGCATCGAGGCATATTCTGAGTGCCTTATTTTGGAAGGCCTAAAGTTTGGCTGAGAGCTTTTTGTTAAGGGTGATTTTGTTCCAGGCTGGGGCTCCGTAGAGGAGTACCGGCTTTAGGGTTTGGTTGTAAAAAAGAAGTTTGTTTTTGATAGATAGGGAGCTCTTTCTACCTATTAGGGGGTAGAGTTTGGAGAGGCGGCAGTTGGCTATTTGGAGGATGTTATTGACGTGCTGATCCCACGTAAGGTTTTTGGATATTGTAATGCCGATGTATTTGGCATGGTTTTCCCAGTTAATAGCTTGATCATTTATCTGAATGGGTTGAGGTGGACCTCTTATAATCCTAGAGATTAGAATGCCTTTTGTTTTGTTGGCGTTTACTTTGATTTTCCATTTGGAGAACCATTTGATTAGGACTAATACGCCATCTGTAACTTTTATAGTCTTTATAGGGGGGACTTCTGAAAACTTAATTTTACTCTAAGTCACCCTGTACATTGCGCATTAAATATGTTTTGGACACCCAGTATATAAAAATCCTGCTACTCTGCTTGCAGTATATGCAGGCAATATAACTTTGCCATTACGATGCGTTCTACTAGATCGACTTTTATGTACTTTTTACGACTAAAGACTTTAGAATCAGTCGCTATAGTCTCAACTGAAAGAATCAGATGTATCAAAATAGATGAAATATCCCCAGGCATAAAAATTATTATACAGACATTTCAGTATACAGTTAAATGTCTTTTAAGTTTTCATATCAAATCAAATTGTGCAAAAATATTTTACATTTACGAATATTTTTTTGATAAATAAACGCGTAGAGGAGAGTTTGGGGTAAGTATGTCCTCTTGTTAGACCCCTCCTTCCTATTATAGGACATTTAGGCCTACAATAGGCCTATATGTCTAAATGGCGATAGTCAAAGTATCAAAATCTGTGACCGGGGTTATTAAGACCTTTATATATAACCGATCTATGACCTTTTAAGGTTGGCCGGCACTTGCTTAAAAGCAAGGGCCGGCCAACGAACCCTGCATTTTGAAATAACCCGACCAATCTTTTAAAAAAATATGACTACTTTCCAATTTTCAAATGTGACTTTTATAAAAAAAAAGTTGCAACTTTGATTTTTATAATTTCATAACTAGGGCTCGCATAACCATAATGCATAAAGTACAACGATATCATGACAGGCTTAATGTGTCTTTTGAGCAGGCTTATATCGTTATGTGTGTGGTTATGCGAGCCTGTGCATGGCGCCTAAGCGCGCTGCTCTATCCCAATCGGACTAACACAGCTGTGCATATGGTGTTGTAGAGGGCGCAGGGATGCCGAATTTAAATCGATTCTTTTGGAGATCGATTCTTTCAATACAATTAATCGATTTTTGAATCCATTCTTTTATTTTCGATCTTTTCCATAATCGATTCTTTTTTCTTTGAATCGATCTTATGGAATCGAACAAAATTTTCAGTCAATTTCCGCCGGGGTTAAAGCTTTTTTCTAGAGGTGAGAAGCTTTTTTATTTTTTTTTTTTGGCATCCAAATTTCTAAATCTTGGTTTGTACTATAAAATCACTAAAAAATCGATTCTTTAATAATCGATTCTTTTATAACCATTTTTTTCTAGGATCAATTTTTTAGTTTCGATTTTCAATCGATCCTTAGAATCGATTCTTTTTTAAAAGATCGGCATCCCTGTTCTCAATCGAAAAAGTCAGCCTTGCATTTGCTTGTTATATTATTCAGGTCGCATACCAATTTTGAAATTTATGAAGGGTAAAAAGAAAACCTAAAAAAAAACTTATTTTTGCTGTCTGTCTGTCTTTCTGTCCGATGTCACTATTTTTGTAGAAACGATAATTCAAGAACGAATAATTGGATCGACTTAAAATTTTTAGAAAAAATCAAGTTCTATAAGGAGAAGATCCCTATTGTTTTTAAAAGTAATTCCCCCAAAAACAAGAAAGTTATGGGTAGGGTCACTTCATCTGCATGTCTTTGTATTTCTGTACTTGGTCTGTTTTTGCTCTGGTTTTCGCTTTTTCTTCTTAAAAGAAAAGCTAAGTCTAAAAATCGGAAACTAACGACAAAGAACGAAAGAACAAACTAAGACTAATATGAAGTGACCCCAGTTATGCGGGGTTAAACTTCTTTAAAAAATGAAAAAAACTAATTATTAAATTTTTTTCGTTTTTCTCGAAAACAAAATAATTGTTTTAATTAAGTTTTTTTTTTGAAACAAACTTTTTTTTGAAAAATTTTTTTTTTATTTTTTTTTTAAGATCTTATTTAAAAAAAATGTTTTTTATTTGTTTTGTCCATCTCTGTCTGTCCGATGTCACGACTTTTGTAGACACGATAACTAAAGAACGAGTAATTCGATCCACTTCAGGAAAAATCAAGTTCTATCATGGGAAAATCACTATTGTTTAAAGTTTAAAAGTAATCAATTCAAAAACAAAAAATTTATAGGGGTTAAACTTTTTTAAAAAATTAAAAACGATAATTTTTAATTTTTTTTTTCAAAATATTGCGTTTTTCTCACAAAGAAAATAAAAAAAAATTGTTGAAAAAAGTTTTTTGTTTGAGAAAATGCAATATAAGGAAGGACTACGATCGATAGCCCTTTGACTCAATAAAGTACTGTATCTATCTATCTCTGCAATATACGATTTACTGTGAATAGGATATAATGGAATGCGAATCATTACATACCTTTACGGCTTATTCATAACTAAGTGGCAATACAATCTTAAGGACACATTAGGTTTGTTTTGATTCTCCAAAATAGCAGTTCTGATATGATTCGGAACCCGCGCAGCAGCAACTGGGCAATTGCTCAGTTGCAACTGCGCCCGTTCCGAACTAGTTCAAAACTGCGATATTCGAGAACCAAAACAAACCTATTGTGCCCGAGAGTCGTTGATACCTTCAGCATGAATACGAGGTCTCGTGGGATCTGTGTCCAGGGTAAAAGCTACTAAAGCCTATTTCTCAGTTTGATACTGTTTCTGATAATCGAAGTTGTTTGGAACTCAATAAAAACACTATTATGTATATACATTGAGATCTTGCAAATTATTAACGCGTCTTCTGGTGTGCTGACGAATTGTGGTTAATAAAAACCTAATTATTAATAAAACCTCGCAATTAATATGCTTATATTATTATACTTAAACGTACCTACCTGGTGTGCACAATTACCCCAACTTCCGCTCACATACATAATAAAAATGACATAAAAATTCCAATATAATTTACTATGGCTTAAAGAATTCAATTCCAATAAAATTAAATATTATATTATGAAAATTATTGTTTTATAGTTAATTTAATCTATTAAATCTATTATACTTTTAAATATATATATAGTGCCATTATTAAAAAGTATTACATTTTTGGGAATACTTCTAGATATTAAGTTAAAAACTAGAACTTAATACTTAAATCTAGTGTTCCAATATGTATATATAAATACATTTAAAATAACATATTACGTAACGCAAAATGTACCAAAATTCATACACTTCATACCTCGGTTCTCGCGTTATTCAAGGCTGTAGAGATTTTATATTTTGGCTACCCCCGCTAACACACCCCCTATTAGGGCCCTATTAGGGGGGGTAGCCATAATATGAAATCTCTATAATTTACAATAACGCGAGAACCGGGGTATGAAGTGTATGAATTTTTGTACAATTTGCGTTACTTGAACGTTCCCTTATTTAAAATTGTCTATAATTAAAGCCCAAACATAAATTAGTAACTTTACACGCAGAAATGGCAAAAAGGGCAGACTAACATCTCTACTCTAAATTTCTCTACTCCCTAACATCCCTACTCCATAACATCCCTACTCCACAACAACTCTACTGCGTAACATCTCTACTCCATAACATCTCTACTCCGTAACAACTCTACTCCACACTATAGACACTCGATTAGCCACTTGTCTTAACTCAAAAGAATATTTGTCATGCTAAGTCACTGTCAAAAATGAATTCAGTTTATTAATTACTTACATATTAGTGCATGTTAAGAGTACGCGGCCATTGTTGATTTTAGAATAATTCATTTATGATTGTTCTAGATTTACATTTAAAGATAAACGTTTTCTAGGAAAAAAATAAAATAATCTAGAAGAAGATTCTTTGTTCTTTGAACTGCTCATTTATTATTAAGTGGCTAATAAAGTGCATATAGTGTGGAGTAGAGTTGTTACGGAGTAGAGATGTAATGGAGTAGAGATGTTACGGAGTAGAGTTGTTGTGGAGTAGGGATGTTATGGAGTAGGGATGTTAGGGAGTAGAGAAATTTAGAGTAGAGATGTTAGTCTGCCGCAAAAAGTAATGTAATAATCTGTTTTAGTATCCACTTTGATCTTTATCTATATTTATATTAGATTTAAGTACGTTCTTCACATGCTAATTTGTTACTAAATTCTTGCTACCCCAATTAATAAAACTCACTTCAAATTCTAATAAAATATTATGAATAAATATGTATTATCATTTTAAAGTTTTATTAATAGTGTTTTAATCTGTTGCACGGTTAAAAATACATAGAAAAAACGGATTCCTTGAACCAAGGACACGTGTCTTTGTATATGTTCAAAGCCATATTCTCTTGTTTCAAGCCTGTCATTTTCTTGAACCAAAGTCAATGTCCTTGAATGAAGAGCACGGATTTTGGAATAAAAATCAGGACTCTTTATTCAATGACATTGACTTTGGTTCAAGAAAATGCCAGCCTTGAAACAAGAGAATATGGCTTTGAACATATCCAAAGACACGTGTCCTTGGTTCAAGGAATCCGTTTTTTCTATGTATATGTGGTGTAAACTTCTATGGATATAACTCGAATCCGACATAGAGAAAAGAACTTCAACAAACTAGGTTTTATTTGGTGAGCCTAAACATGCTTTCACTTAATCATTAGGTCATCTGAAAGAGGTAAACCGTGAAAATCCAAGTAAAAATAAGAACATACCTTTTTTACTTCTTTTGAAAAGTATCCTCTAAGATTTTCCGAATTAAATCAAAGATTCAAGTTGTTTGAGCTATGCGTCAAACATCCAAATAATGTCTAATATGAGTCACATACATGTTTATCTGGTATAGCGTAACCTTTGTTAAAGTTTTTTTTATATAATATATAAAAAAAGCTTATATATTATATTTTTATTTCTTGTTTTTCTTGGGTATTAGGCACATAAAGATATAAGTTTCTTTAGTAGTTAATTACTTTAATTCTAACGTTTCGCTCAACTTGAGCTTCTTCAGAGAACAGGGACTATAACAATTAAAATACACGATAAGAGTTTTATAAATACACTAATGATTAAAACAATTTTGCTGAGATAAGCAAAATTGAACAAAAAGTTACAAATGAGAACAATCTAAGAAAAACTTACCATCACAAGGACAGGAGGACCACTTCATACAGAGTGGTCCTCCTGTCCTTGTGATGGTAAGTTTTTCTTAGATTGTTCTCATTTGTAATTTTTTGTTCAATTTTGCTTATCTCAGCAAAATTGTTTTAATCATTAGTGTATTTATAAAACTTTTATCGTGTATTTTAATTGTTATAGTCCCTGTTCTCTGAAGAAGCTCAAGTTGAGCGAAACGTTAGAATTAAAGTAATTAACTACTAAAGAAACTTATGTCTTTATGTGCCTAATACCCAAGAAAAACAAGAAATAAATAAATAAAAAAAGCACAAGAAATACCAAAATAAACTTATATATTATATTCGATACAGAACCAACCCTTAAAATTTGTTCAGTTCTGTTTCGTTCTGAAGTACCCAAGTACCCCGTATATTACTCTATTTAAATTTTATATTATACTATTTAAATTTTACCACATGGCATTTAACGACTGCAAAGTTGTAGATAAATTTTGTCTTGTATTATGCTAAAATTTCATGTGCCTTCTTAACGGGTTATAAAATATCAAAGGATAAAACGGTAACAAATTATGCAATTAACTACTATATTTTTAAACTATATGCAATCTCGAATGATGAATGAATAACATATGTTTACTCTATAAGACTATACATGTGACAAACATCAAATATTGTTCCAGTAGTTAGTTCAGTATTGAAAAATAAAAGTCAAAAAATGAAGATATATAATATAATACATTATATTATAGATCTATTCTGCCACCATAACTAGAACAGCGGTAACTAAAAATGGTATTGGTTCATTAATCTGTCATCTTATACAGCGGGGTCCAAAAGTCACCCCCCCCCCTTTTAACTTTTGAACGAGTTGAGATATCGACTTCAAATTTAGAATTCCTAAATAAGACAACTTAAACTATCTTCTAGCATATATTTGATATTTTCAGCTCTTAAAATGTGGGCAGGGGGGCATGGAGGGACATTTTTTTTAAATGCAAAAGGGGGTCGTGTGATACATAATTTTAAAGCTTATAAAATTCTCTATTTAAACTAACATTTTTAAATTTTTAAAAAATGTTTTTTTAGGTTTTGATTTTTCAATTTTTTGTGCTAAAACATTCGATGTTTTAAGTTTTTTTTTTATAAATGTTTATTTATGTCAACTAAAATTAGTTTAAAAGTATAATTAACATTTTTTTATGATGAAATTAGGCATTTTTAAAAAATTATTTGTTTTTTTTTTAGAGGAATTTTGACATTAATACCCATTTTCAACCCCATTTTAAAACCAATTTTTTTTTATTTAAAAATATGGAGTTAAATGGAGAATTTTATAAGCTTTAAAATGATGTATTACACAACCCCCCTCTCTATTTAAAAAATGTGCCCCCCTGCCCACATTTTAAGAGCTGAAAGTATTAAATATATGCTAAAAGATAGTTTAAGTTTTCTTATTTAAAAGTTCCAAATTTTAAGTCGATATCTCAACTGGTTCAAAAGTTAAGAGGGGGGGTAACTTTTGGACCGCTCTGTATAGTAGATATTTGTTACATGACAGGTTATTAAATAACTGTAATTTGTAGTTGTCGCTAGTCTATGGTCTGTTTAATCAAGCAAGAGAATAAATTAAAAATAACATAGTGAGTATTTTTACACAGGTTTGAATAGTATATGTTTGTGTATAGAATATAGTTATGTTTTATAAAATAAACTACGCAGTATATTCGCACATCCAATATTCGAATCTGTTTTGAAAATATTCACTGTGCGATTTTTAATTTAATCTCTTGCTTGATGAAACAGACCATAATTATCAGGGCTTTTACTTTGATTTATCAACATGGTTTTTGACAAAACATTAGCAATATTTATAATGGAAAACAGTTAATAGCTGCCTTAATTTTTGACCTCGCCCGAGAATTCGACTGAGTTGCTTGTAATTTTGCTACTCACGAAACCTTATAATATTTGTGTAAGGGGGCAGTCATATAGTTAAATTAAAACCTGCTTAGAAAATGGACACATCTATATAGGTAGTCGAAAAAAATCTACCACTGAAATTTTAGAAGCATTTTGTTTAAAACTTCCAAATTATAGTGCATAGTGTAACTGAACACTTTTAAGGTTAACACTTTCTTCCTTCTTCCTTTTTTTTTGGCCTTTTCTCAGTGAGATAATTAGCCAGATCCCTCTTAGTTACTCAATTCACCAAGAGTGGTTCTTGTCTGGCTTGGCACCATGCCCACTCCTGTTTTGATTATAGAAAATTTCCAGTCTTCTGTAAGGCCTTTTCTTTTTCTTTTCCTTCTTCCCTTTTCGTGTTTGCTGTTGGTTGTGTTAGCTGTTGACAAAGCTGTTTTTTCTAATTTATAATTATATTTGCGCATGCGCGAGTATATAAAAACTTCTTCAGGTGTTAGTTGCCTCCAAATAAAATTTTATCAGCATTATAAATGGATTAAAAAACATAAAATTCCCTTCTTACTTCAATGTAATCACATGTTCGTCATTTTACTGCACATCATCCATACAATCACTATAAAATATATAAAATCGAATCCAAGGCATATCTAATAATAAATAAATAACTATACTAAAACACTTGATACTAAAAATTAAACGCATATGTCTATGAACAGTCTAGAATATATGCTACGCCACACGCTGACACACCCGCATTTACCTCCCTACAACGCTGCTTTGAAACTGATACCTGGCTCCTATGAGAGTCGTATGCGCTGTGCCAAGGACGGGGCCGACTCTCAATAGAGTCATACGCACCGAAAGTGAAAAATAAATTTAAAAAAGTCCTACGTAACGATTATTAATAAATAAATAGTCTCGAAGATCTAGGATCTGAACTTCGACTAATAACTGTAGGTACCTCCCAAGTCAAGTCAAGTCCGGACGGCCAATTTGGCTACAGCATCACCATCATGTACTAAAAATTTGGTAATATCTTTTTCCATCACTAGCTTTAGAACATACCATTATTTATCATGTTTTCAGACTGTGAAATCAATTTTCTTCACCTACTACGCTAGAAAGCAGTAACTTCATTTGTCGCATAGCAAAGTTTCCACGTCAACTCTGATGTATTATTTTGAAAACGCTGCTATGCGACAAATGAAGTTACTGCTTTCTAGCGTAGAAGGGCAGTATAGCAATAATCATATTTTCTCTCCTACACGGAAAAAAAAATTATAGCTAGGAGCGCTATAACACACATACCAAGCAAATTATAATCGCTTATTATATAAATACAAGGCTTTCTCTTACAATTATGGCAGTCAGTGTAAAAATTTATATGAAATACTTTAATTGTTTAGTGAATAATAAAATATAACAAATAGTATGGCATTTATAGCTTAAATAGATTTAATTATTGTCCGTGCTAATAATTTTTATAATATAATAAAATTTCTGTAAATTTATAATAGTGCCTGTAATAAATATAATCGTGTCTGTAATATATATAATCGTTTCCAATTTATTTTTAACATTATTAGTTATTGTGTCCCTTATAATCTATAGCTTAAATCACTATAATTTGCCACTGTTACCAAATATCTTATAATGTATAGCGCAGAGCCCACTAATTTCTTTCCGTGTAGTAGGAGTAAATTTTATAAACAATTGATATCTGCCACTTAATTTTTCTTTAACTGCAAAGAAATGTCATAATGCTTATAATTTTTAATGGACAAAACGCAACAATATTTTGCCATTGGATAAAAAATGATCATGACAAATATTGTAAATGAATTAATTATAATATAACATATTATTCAGTAAATAAATAACTTACCGATGTTTTCACACGTTTTAAAAATATCAAAATGCCACCCACTAGAACGGTCCTGTTTCAGTTAATAAATCAATTTATTCATTTGGTATTTTCAAAGGCCTATAATTTTTGCGCGGGTTCTTAAGATCCGGCAAACATTTTAGTTTATTATTGATATTAAAATGTTAAATAATAATAATAAATGCGCTAGCAGTGAAAAAATATATAAACCACGACAGAGAAGACTATTATAGCCTCTCACTCTTAAATCCCTCGCTGCTACGCAGCACGGGATTTAATACGCTCGGCTATAAAAAATGTTTTCTCTACCTTGCTATATAATTACTATTATTATTAAGAAAAAGTATGCTTTCTAAATCAAATTTATACTTTGACTTTTTGACCACCAAGGAGCTGTTAGCTATGCGGCATTTGCCGCTCTGTCATAATAGCCAGTCCAGGACTGTCCCAAATCACATTGCAACATGACCAAGATATGTGGTAGCTGCAGTCAAAACCAAGGCAGTTTGGACTTTTTGAATATCTTAAACGCTTAAACACATGAAAATTTTAGTTGACCAACTTGGTTTGTTAAAAAAAATGAAGAGCTAAAATTAAAAAAAAAATAAATAAGTAGAGCTCTAGACTCTCTAGACTTAAATATAAATAGAAAGACTGGATTACCTCGTATATTGGGTATGGTTTATTAACAAAATCTAAATGTCGAAAAAGTATAAATATATGTTTTTTCAAAATTATTTTTTAGATAAAGAAACAAAAAAAAAAGAATGCGAAAGGCTTTTGGGTATAATTTAGTTCAATAACAAATTTAAATACTATATGTATACATATGGCATACGTTGTAATTTATTTTTTTCCCAGAGGTAATTAAATAGTTTTATTTATTTTATTTACATTTTCGCTCATATTATTATGCTTATTATAGGACGTAAAATAAAGGTTTAAAGGTTTACTACCTACCTTGCGTTCTGCAAGTTGGTTGAAAAGTAATTAACAGATTTTACGACTTCTTGCTAATAAATAGTATTTTCATATGATTACCTTTATTAGTTTGTTATTCTTACGATTGTTTATTACTTTCTAACTGCTTAGTGCAAATGAAAAAGCAGTTGTGTTAGGATGGGTCTACGGATGGGAGCAAATGTTATACAGTGGACTCGCGCTAGTGTGAACACAAAAAAACAGGACGTGTTCATCTTATCGAGATGTTCACACCATCGAAGGTATATTTATAAATGCAGAATACTAACAGAAATGCCCTCTAAACTTAAAATTTACTCAAAAAAAAAAATTGTAGGTACTTACAAACATATTTATTAAGTTAAATTTTCCAGTTTATTGATTAAAATAAGATGTAATTTTTGTCTGAATCTAGCTGACCAGTGGATGGCTACCGCTCTGTCTTAAATGTTTCCTAAGCTTTCTATGTCATTAACGCCAGCATTGTTTTTCTCTGCCCATTGTGAAACCACTTTTAGTGCTGCCAGAACCTCTGAAACAGGAACTTTTTTAGGTACCTCAACTTCTGTCTCAGATTCATCATCTTCCACGTCTAAGTGAATCAACGATTCGTCATTGAGACTTTACAATGTTGCTGCTGAATATATAATGTATTCATTTTGGCTTTTCATACAATTGGAAGGTTCACATAAGCGTGTGTTCACACTAGCGCGAGTCTACTGTAGTATATTACATAACTAGTGTGGAAATTGACATATTTCACGCGAGTGGAAAGGTTTACTAAAGAGCCGTCAGGCGAGTGAGAAAACCCCACGAGTGTAAGAAATACACTTTCCAACGAGTTATGTACACTATTTTACCTACGATCCCCAAAAATTATGAAGTTTCTTATTTTAAAATTTTCTAATTATTATTTATTTTTAAGAAAAGCAAATCACAAAATAATTATAAATAGCATACGAATTTATATATGTATGTAGGTATGTCAAACAGGAAATATGATTTTCATTTAGCTTTAGTTTTCTTGGTTCTATATTTAATACAATACATAGCTGTTTAATGGGTTGCCTATTCCTAAATAAATGCAAACTTGAGTTTGCTTATTAAATTAGATTTCTGTCTTTATGCTGCCATATAAGACAGTAAAATTGTACTGTTTTACATTTCATAGGAAAAATACTGAATATTTTGATGTTTTTTATGTAATGTAAGGTAACTAAATAAAAAATTAAGTAATTTTTATAAGATCTAGACTATCTAGACTAGACAGTAATGGTCAACGTTATAACTAGTTCTATTTTTGACATGAAAAACAGAAATATTTGGATTAAAACACTTAAAAGATATAAAAGGCTGTGGTGAAAGGTGGAAAATGGTTAATAAAACAAGGTGAATAAAATTCGTAGAATCTACGAGGTAAATATCTAAATAAAATTAGGCAAACCTCCATACATAAATATCACACGAGTGGCGTTTTCTAAAGAACAAAAGAGTGTGCTAAATGTCATTTTCATATAGGGTCGTAGGGTGGAAAAGCCTTTGGACATGGTAATTTAAGCATTTGCTTTAATTTTTCATGTATCACAATATATTAATATGTATTGGTGTTTTTAACCAAATGTATAACCTTTAATCAAATTATTTAAAAATAAAATAAGAAACAACATACTTTTATTTTACAATGTGGGTTAACATGTTATTATAAAACAGTCCAATTATAAATATAAATCAGTTTTAATAATTATATAGCTTTCGAAGCTAAATGGCGATTTCTCCCGTTAGATTAGACAGGGACAAAAGTTCTACCCAAAAAGGATAAAAGACATACATACACTCCCACTTACACCCAACCAAACAAATTCTGTATTTGTTCTTTGTTGGCCGGGCGAAAAGTGTAACTATATTATTTTACTTACTGGCGCCATCTAAATTTTAGTAGAATTATCTTATTCTACAGATTTACATTAGCTATGTTCGTTCGTGCTGCTCAGTGCTACACTTTCCGGCCAACCAAATAAATATTGTATTTGTTGTATGAAAAACAAATACAGTATTTATTTGATTGGCTGGAAAGTGTGGGAAAAATGAGATAGAGATAGGGTAGAAGTCTTTTGTTTCATAATTCTAGTTGTAAAGAGCTCCATTGAAACTATGCTTTATGCATCTTCTACAATCAATTAAAAACATGTATTGTTGTAGATGTTAACTTCTATTTTTTTTTCTATTTGCTTTCATTAAGGAATTTTATACATGCTTTAAGGCTTCAGTATTATGCAAGTTATTCTATTCTACCACCCCAACAATATATTATTTATTATAAATATATTTTAAATTATATCTTCTTATCCAGAAGCTTGCATAATAACATAAAACATAAGAATGCTGTAGCGTGATTCGCTTACAAGGTACATCAAGCCAATCACGGCATCGCATTGTTATGTATTACGTTCTTATGCGAGCCTATGAATAGGCACTTATTGCAATATCCTTTATTATTTTTTTATTCTTTATACTTATATTTTTACCTCAGAAACTCGTAATTAAATATTTGAAATAGTAGAAGAGCGGAAATCCTATACTTTTACGCTCTATGTTTAGTGTAGGCAACCGGCAGGGCACTGGTAAAACAACTGTCATGTATATGCTGCATTATTGTGGTCCCCCATTTTTTTAATATAAAATTATAATTTATTTTGAATTAAATCTCAATTTCGTGTGGTAAATATTTGTGTGTTAAATAGTTGTTGTTACCAAGAAATTATGGAGATTGACAGTGATGAGGATTTTACTTCTACACCACCAGATTTGCAGAAAATCTTAAGTGCTGCGAACTTGTAAGGTTATAAACTTACCGCCTGAAATGTATTTATTTAGTTTAGATAGTAGAAAAAATGTTGTTTGTATTACGAGCGCAAAATGTAATTTCTTCTTTCGCGTGATTGCTGATCGAGGCGTCTAGCCGAAATCAGTTATTTTGAACTCTTAATACAAAAATTACCATTATAAAGCAGATTAAAAATCATATAATTTTGAATAATTAATATTATTAGTTGTTCATGTTTGTTAGTTATGCCACTATTTGAGTGAACGCCTCATATGTCAAAACACAAAACACTATATTGTATTAAATTGTTTGCTGGATTACTTTGCAACAGAGATTAAAACAATTTTCTCCTCTTAAAATTCAAAGCAAATGAAGTTATTTCTAGATCCGGAAAATATAAAGCATACAGATATATAAAACCTCCACTCTAAAATGCTTTTTTACCGCTGTGACGATTTTAACCATATTTTATATGTTGTTTCTCGAAACATGAAAAATAAATGTGTTAAAAATTTATAAAATTGTTAAAATTTAAAGCAAGTTTATTTTTTGAAAAGTGATAAACTATTTTCCCAGCACCTATAGAGATCTCTATATAAATTTTTTGTATGTTTCACAATATTTTATAGTCCACGCGCAGTAGAATGTCTGTGATTACCTCACCGTTGAGACTTACACAAGAAAATTCTCGGTAGAGGGGCGATTTTTTTGTTTGGAACCAACCCTTAACTTTAGGCCGAATATTTTTTTCGGACTTGATTTTAAATATTTTTGTTAAACGGTTCTGAAAAAATTTAAAATATACATATCACACCACAAAAACTATGACTTTTTCTTATTTATTAATTTTTTCTTCGGTAAGGCGGCGCCAGGAGTACCCTAGGTCTTGTAATACTTCATTTCAAAGAGCTAAAAATTCTCTATTTAACCATGTAACTATTATTTTTTTAATAGTTTTTTTGAAGATTTTTTTTCTTTAAAATTGATGAAATTTTCAATATATTTAAAAAATTAATTTTGGAAACTTTGAGCAAAACGGTCAAAATAGTTAATACATGGCGTATTATCATGTTAAGACTAATTACACGGGTCAACACAAAATTTGACATTGACTCTAAAGTATAAAATTTCGATAGTTTAGGTCGTAATTACACGAAAAAAAATTATATGGCATAAAAAAGTTTGCTTTTGTATTTAGAAGACCGATTGAACGATATTTTTCAAAATCTGTGGTATTATTTTTTATTGGAAGATAGAACCATCGAAATAAATTTGTTTGTCATTTTTATTAAGTTTTACTATCAAAATAACTTATAAAAAAGTAGAAAATACTTTAAAAGTGTACCCTCTTACTCTTTCTTTTATGTTCATAAGTACTTTCTCTCAATAAACCCCAGATATAGTCTCCCATCATGTTTTCATTGGCCAATACTTGATAACGTTAATATGTCCATTACATTTGATTCACTGCTTAATTAAAAATTGCTCACCTTCCAAACATCTTTTACAATAACTACGAGCAACATTTGGAGCCCATGGCTTGTCTTAATTCCGAACAGGACAGTCAAAATATGCTTCGTAGGCTTCACAGAGAACGTGAGATGTTTTTAGTTCATATTTCATGTCTCGAACTTTAAAAAATTGACCACATACGTAGCAAAATGCATCAGCATCATATTTACTTTCGCGATGCCATTTTAACGTTTTCTCGATATGTACAAAACATCTGATCGTTGTTTATCACTTGAGTGCCATCTGGAGGCACTGCGTGAACGTAAAAACCCCACTCAGACATGCGGTATTTTTTAATGTATTTAAACTAATTGAAATTTATAAAAAAATTCGAAAATGAGTATTATTACCACAACTATCACAAAAGCAAACTTTAAACCAAAAGAAGGTATTTTCTTTTCGTTTTTGTGCATAATGAACCGAAAAATCATAATATAAACTTTAGGACAAAGAACAAAAAAATTTTTGTTGAGTCGTGTTATTTATCATTTTCATGTAAGATTTTTAATATTTGTGCACAAAAAATTTGAATAATTTTAAAGAAAAAAAAAATTCAAAAAAAAAAATACTAAAAAATAAATATACAATTAAAAAGGGAATTTTAAGTTATTTAAAATGACGTATCACAAGACCAAGGATGCAATTTAAAAAATTTGTCCCCCATTGCCCCCCTGGCGCCGCATTACCGAATAAAAAATTAAAAAATATGACAAGTGAAAGCTTTTATTTTGTATAATACATATTCCAAATTTGAAGTGTATTTCTCATTCCGTTCAAAAGTTGCGGGGGGTGTACCATTTAAAACAATAACCCTGTACCGTATACGGTATACGCGTATTATAGTTTGACGCACGGATCTGTGGCTACGGGAAATATGTTTGGAATGTGTGTGCAAGTTTGTTTGTTTGTTTAACCTCGTACTATTCTACTTAATTAAGCATACCCTAAGTCCAGGACTTGTGTGGGCTAGTAGTAGAGGGAACCACCGGCTTATACTGACTTTAGAACCAGTTTCTAGGGAGTGTCCGTTTCACTTATCGCCTTCGCCAAATTTCAATTATTAATTAACTGAAAAAAGCAAATCGGCGCCAGTGAGAATCGAACTCACGATAGTAGACTTGCTATGCATACGCGCTAGCCACTACGCTATGCCTCCCAGAGTGGGAGGCCCGTTGTAGGCACGCTCTTGAAGAAAAGAAGAGAGCGCGAATGTTTCCTCCCCCTTTCGTTGGAGACTTTCTTTCATGCGGAGATCTACAGCCTGTTCCAGAACTCGCGTACCGAAATTTAAGAGGTGATTCTACATCCAAAAATATGAAAAAAAGTTTCTATAAAGGTTGGTCCGGAAAGGAGCCCTAAGGGAGCTACGGCCCTTCGAAGATGACGTATTGAATGGGGAACAAAAAAAAGCACCAATAAAATTTTAATGTTGCAGGGTGATTCTTCATTTAAAACTGAGCAAAAAAGTATTATACACCAAAACACCTAAATTTAATATTAAAGGAGTAATAGCCTTTTAAAAAGTAACGTTTTTGGTGGCACAAAATGTTACTTCCTCTTAATTGCATTTTTTTTTTGATAACGGTTGCTCCTACAGTGTTACACTATATGATATTTTATATGTATTTTTACTCTAGAAATCTATATTTTTTACAACAAATCCAAAAAACATACACATAGAAAAGTTTGGGGCAAAAATGTTTTAAGCCTCATATATTTTGTCCGTCTGGGCACGCCTCTGGATAAATTAAAAAAATAAATTAACATAAACTTATTGCCCTTATTAATACTAGCATACATTCAAAAGCTCGCCGCTCTAGCTTAAACGGTACCCGAGTTATTAATAAAAAACCTTATTTTTATTACAATTTTAAAGGGCCCTAGATCCCTTAGGGCTCATTTCCGGACCAACCTTTATAGGAACTTTTTTTATATTTTTGGATCTAGAATCACCTCTTAAATTTTGGCATGCCAGTTATGGATCACCCTGTATATATTCTTCTATACAACACTATATCATTTACACGCTATAAAGAGTTACTCTTTAAGAGCATTATAAATGATAATATAATATAAATTTAAATGGTTAACCACGACTTATTTTATCACAAACCATACATCCCTTGCCAATAAAAAGACAATCATGAATTGTTATGATGCAAAGATGTACACATGACGAAAAACATTAAGACAACGGGTGTAATGCTTGTATTATATTTTATTTTCTAGTTTTACGAGCGAAACTGAAGGGGATAAATCTTTCTTTGTCGAAACCATGAAAGACATTAACGCTCATAATTTATATTTTTCGGCTATAATTCACGATTCATATGCGACACTTTTTATGACATATTTTTTACAAATATCTACACTATAAAAAGGTTTTCACAATTTTTATTTATATTTTGTTGCAAAATAAATCAGTTTGATGTTTGATGTACCTACTAAGTATTCTATTAATATATTTAATGAAATAAAAAATTAAATTTGGGCTAGTTAAGATCGTAGAGAAGAAAAGAGGACTAGAAGTCCAGCCTGCGCAAGATTATTTTGTGACAGAACGGGGCAGCGAAATGACATAAAGCAATTTATCTGGCCTTGCGCAGTACGCATCTCTGTCAGCTGTTAAACACTGTCTGTCGTAAAACAATTCTTCACCCCACTATTAGTTTGTCGTATCTCCAAAAATCCCTCAGTAAAAATCTTAAGATGATAATTTTATCCGGCTAGGAACGGATCCTTGGCCCACTGTGCGTCGACTTAAATTAAAACTATTTAATATACTATATTATACTCGTCAGAGACTTACTGTACAGTGTTTTATACCCAACTATGGTCTGTTTCATCAAGCAAGAGAGCAAATTAAAAATCGCAGAGTAAATATTTTTACAACAGGTTTGAATAGTATATGTTTGTGTATAGAATATAGTTATGTTTTATAAAATAAACTACGCAGTATAATCGCACATCCAATATTCGAATCTGTTTTGAAAATATTCACTGTGCGATTTTTAATTTACTCTCTTGTTTGATGAAACAGACCATAAATACCCATTCCATTTTGTATCCATCGTTCAGTGTTTTATACCGTATTTTCCTGCACTTGCTTAAAATCCATAATCAAAAATTATAAATATTTGAATTAACATAAATACTTAAATTTCGTAGAAATAAATTATTTAAAAAAAAAAATACTTTTGATTTTGACAATGACATAATAAGAAATTATGATAAACATCAAATCAAGTTGTTAGTCCATGTCATGGACGCGATGGTGAAATAAATTTTTTCTATTGTGCGACTCTTATAAGCTCATAATCACACGCATTTTGCGTGTTCTTATAGGCTCAGACCCCCTCTGTACTTTTTGTTCTTTTGGGTTGGCAACAGACCTGGCCTATCGCTTGACGTTTTCAGTGCAAATGTCAATGTCGCTTTAAAGTTGAATTTTCTACAAAATTTTGTATTTAGGTTATTTTTACCATGTTAAAATTGTGACTTGGTTAATTGCAGTAAAAAAGAGAGGAGATGACTATAAAATATATCAAAATATCATTTGTTCTTAGAATTTTAAACATGGTGTAAACTGTAATGCCAATCCAAAACAAAAATCCCTAAATCAGTCATCAATTTAAATGTAAGTTTTTTTAAATTTTAGAGCAAAATAGAAAAAATTGTATAAAGCACTCGTTTCATAACACGTTTTTAGCGCACTAGTACTTTAGAAAATTCGTCGCAATCGGCTTGTTTTCTAAACTCGTGCGCTAAAAACGTATGTTATGAAACTTTAAATACTATTATAAATTTGTGTTAATTACTAATTATCCCTAAACCACCTTAATATGGTTAAAAAATATGCAACTTATTTATAGTGTATACAGTGTGACGTCATTTTATAGCCAAGTAGGGTGAGAATGGCCATAAAATCGCAGTAAGCTTGTCTCAGTCTGGCCAGACCAGACTATCCCAAACAGGGTTAGGTTAAATCTAAGTATGCCATTAAATCCCTGAATTTTAAAGGGGTCCGTACATTTTCTCCTAGAATACTTCAGAAATTTAATCCATTCCTAATAGCGCTTAAGTAATTTAAACATAAAAATTTTATCTACGGAATTAAATACTTCTTTGCATTTTAGTTTTGGGGTTACTTCTAATAGTTTATAGATGAAACTAAAAAAGCAATTAAATTAGTAGTAATTACCAGTAGTCGGCGAATTTCCAGTACTCGCATAAGCGCCGCGTCGACTCTAGCGTTGAGCCGAGGTTTTAAATATTTACATTTTTATTTTTTTTATCTTGATTTTTTTTAATGATTCCATTTAAATGAGTAAGGTGGGAAAAAAAGTTATCGATAAATAAAAATTAAGAACTTTCGTAAGATAAAAGTCGAATGTCGGTTTTTTCTTTGAAAAACACTTTTTAAAAAACACACATGTATAGTTAATATGTATAATTATTATTGTTGTGGGTAACAAATTTGTCGTCAAATGTTTCGATTTATAAAAATTTCCCTCATAATTCGGCAAAATTATTCAGTAAGCCTATGTTTCTGTGTTTATTTTCATCGTTGATGAGTCATAACTAAGTTTACGCCGACTACTGGTAATTACATTTTGGTAAACCATCTTGTACAAGCAGTATTGTCGTTTTCAGATCGGGAACGAAGTATAGAAAAAATCTGTAAATGACAATGTGTCGTAAGTGGATTTTTTTTAATACATGCCCTTTTTATTTTTTTACATCATACTATACGTAAAAACTTAGCTGAAACAGAATCTTAAACAACTCTTTTGTTATCGAGATATTTAAATATAAAAATTCAGCTAGATTACTCTGAAGGCTTGAAGGGATGAAAGGATATAGTATATTACATAACTAGTGTGGAAAGTGACATATTTCACGCGAGTGGGAAGGTTTAGGAACGAGCCGCCAGGCGAGTGAAGAAACCCCACGAGTGTACGAAAGCTGGGTACATTATTTTTCCTACGATCCCGAAAAAATATGAAGTTTCTTATTTTAAAATTTTCTAATTTTTATTAATTTTTAAGAAAAACAAACCACAAAATAACTAAAAATAGCATACAAATTTATATATGTAGGTATGTCAAACAGGACATATGATTTTCATTTAGCTTTAGTTTTCTTGGTTTTATATTTTATACAATACATAGCTGTTTAATCGGTTGCCTATTCCTAAATAAATGCAAACTTGAGTTTGCTTATTAAATTAGATTTCTGTGGTTGTGCTGCCATATAAGACAGTAAAATTGTACTGTTTTACATTTTATAAGAAAAATACTGTGTATTTTGATATTTTTTATGTAATGTAAGGTAACTAAATAAAAAATTAAGTATTTTTTATAAGATCTACACTCTCTAGACAAGACAATAAGGGTCAAAATAGTAACGTTATATAGTTTCTATTTTTGACATGAAAAACAGAAATATTTGGATTAAAACACTTAAAAGATATAAAAGGCTATGGTGAAAGGTGGAAAATGATTTATAAAACAAGGTGAATGAAATTCGTACCAGGTAAATAAAATTAGCAAACCTCCATACATAAATATCACACGAGTGTGATATAAAAATATCAAACTAGTGCGATATGAGGCGTTTTCTAAAGAACAAAAGAGTGTGCTAAATGTCATTTTCATAGAGGATCGTAGGAAAAATATATTTCAACCACCATGGCGCACCAGTAAGCTTATAACAATATTTTTGAATCTATATATCTGTACTTCTTCTTAAAGAAAAGCATAACATTCCAATTTTGAGAGCTTAAAGGGTTTTTTGTACCTAATTACCATAAACCTCAAAAAAATTACTTCAGGTTTTTTTGCTTATAATTATTTATTATTATTATTACATTATCATGTTTATTTAAATCAGGATCCTGCAGATTCTGCAGTGCAGAATCAGAAAAAACAATAATTTATTCTGGTTTTAACATAATAAACTAAATACAAGAAAAGTTCAATATGTTATTTACAATACCACTTATTAAAAATAAATTTAATTAGCTTTTAAGCTTTAAAAATAAGGTACTCATTAGTACAAAAGTACTAATTTAAATTAATTCATTATATGTAATTCTATTACTAATACTAATAATAATTTAGTATTAATTACATGGATATTGAACGTATTATATTCATAAAATTTTATTGTATATGCAGTACATGAAAAAAATATTAAAAGTTAATTAATAACATGTACTTAAATTAATTTCAGTAGTTAGTACAATTTTTATATAAGTAATTTTAATGTAATTTATGTATTTTTCGACATTTTTTTAATTTATAACATAATGTCGATTCAGGCACTAACTTCACTAAACTGAATTAAGAAATTTAGAAAATTAAGAAACATAACCTTAAATTCTATAATAAATTTTCCGTGGTATGCAACAATTAAAATAAAAGATAAAATATAGCATAAAATACCAGTTTTTATAGGATGCGTCCGCTTCACTTATCGCCTTCGCCAAATTTCAATTATTAATTAACTGAAAAAGGCAAATCGGCGCCAGTGATAATCGTGGGGTTTCCTCACTCGCCTAGCGGCTCGTTCGTAAACCTTCCCACTCGCATGAAATATGTCACTTTCCACACTAGTTATGTAATATACTATTCTTATTGGTTGCCCACTATATAATTAATATGCTTAAAATGCGTTCATTTGTACTAGATGCTACAACTGTGTTTTTTTTTCTTTTTTAATTTTGGTTTTTTTCAATATGTTAAAAAAAAAGTTAAACGTAGGCTTTAGAGATTTTTTTTAGGGTTTTTATACTGATTATACATATTTTTTTTGTAGTTTAGGTACTTTATTTGTTTGCATATAATTTTTTCATTTTTGTTAGAGTTTATACGTTTAGATATAATTTTTTCTTTTATATTATTATAAGAATTGTAATTGCAAAACAATAAATTTTCTATCTATCTATCTATCTATCTATCTATCTATCTATCTATCTATCTATCTATCTATCTATCTATCTATCTATCTATCTATCTATCTATCTATCTATCTATCTACTATTCTTATTGGTATTCATTGTAAGAATACTTTATTCCTAATACGATTTCATTTAGATGTAAGCAGTATACTACAATGTTACTGAATACAAATAATAAATTAATATTTTACTATAAATAAAACGTATATTGCACCCTGACACTCAGATAATTATAATAAAAACGTGAACATGCAACTTAATTTATTAATTTTAATATAGGTATTATATAAAAGTTCTAAGTCTGTCCTTCGTAGGGTCGAGGCCAGAGTCAGCTCGAGCCAGGTAACAAAAACAAATTCATCTAAAAATTCATGAAGTTATTCTAATTGTTTATAAGCTCAAATATTCGACAAATATTTAAACAATGGAGCTCTCTACAACTAGAATTATGAAACAAAAGACATCTACCCTATCTCTATCTCATTTGTGCTACACTTTCCAGCCAACCAAATAAATACTGTATTTGTTTTTCATACAACAAATACAGTATTTATTTGGTTGGCCGGAAAGTGTAGCACTGAGCGGCACGAACGAACATAGCTAATGTGAATCTGTAGAATAAGATAATTCTACTAAAATTTAGATGGCGCAGGAATTTCTTTAATAATAATAATATAGTTACACTTTTCGCCCGGCCAAGTAAATATTGTATTTGTTCAACAAAGAACAAATACAGAATTTGTTTGGTTGGGTGGAAGTGGGAGTGTAGGTATGTCTTCTATCCTTTTTGGGTAGAACTTTTGTACCTGTCTAATCTAACGGGAGAAATCGCCATTGCCTAGGCTTTCCTAATTAACGGATTTTAATTTTTCAAAAAGCATTTGAAAGTATCTAAGGGAACGTTCAAGTATTACGTAACGCAAATTGTACCAAAATTCATACACTTCATACCCTGGTTCTCGCATTATTATAGATTTTAGAGATTTCATATTGTGGCTACCCCCCCTAAGAGGGGGTGTGTTAGGGGGGATAGCCAAAATATGAAATCTCTACAGCCTTGAATAACGCAAGAACCGAGGTTTGAAGTGTATGAATTTAGGTACATTTTGCGTTACGTAATACTTGAACGTTCCCTAAGGGCTTTATTTTCAATTTTGCATAATTTTGAAAATTTGCATTTTTTTTCAAAATCTTGATTGCAAAATTATTGTGCAAAAAGTATTAGACCGATTTTGATGAAATTTGGTGTGATCATTCATCACATCATAAAGTTTTCTTGGGCCAATTTTGAAGGTCCTATTATTAAATTCCCAAAAAAATCGATTTTTTATCCTTTTTTTGTGATTTTTATTATTTTTTTAATAATAATAATAATTTTTTCGATTTGAAATCAACTTTATCATGTATAAATATTACAAAACTGTATTTCCTCTTCAATATTTGTCTGAAATGAATAGTTCCAGAGACATATGAACGAAAAGCAGAAACAAATGAATTTTTTCTCGATTTTGCAACATTTTGTTAAATAAAAAGTGAAGCCCTTGGTTTATGTTATGCGCATAGTGAAATTGTCGTTTCTAGTGATATTCTGGTCCCACTGATCCAAAAATGTAGGATACTATCCGATTTACCCAAACATGGGTGTTTTAAAACAGATTCCGCTTGGTCTACTAGCATTTTTACAAGTTTTATCTAACTCTGCGCCCCTCTGAAGTGTTCCGTAAAGCTCCGAGTCTGCGATTAATTACACAGGCACACAAAAAAAATAAAAGGTCTGTTTCCTCAGACGAGACAAACATTTTTATACGTTTTTGGGGTCGCTGAATTCATATCTGGGATTGGTTTGACTCGGCCAAGTGGCATTTTGTTCCTAACCTCAAAAAAGTGATAAAAGTTTAAACATTTCACGTCCTTGAGGTTAGCGACTACATACGGCCTGACCAAGTCAAATCAACCCCAGATTCAGATTTGGAGACCCCAAAACGTATAGAAATATTTATGTCGTCAGGAGAACCAGACCTTTTATTTTGGTGTGTCTGTGCACAGGAACCTACGCGAAAAACAAAGTGTTCACCAGACGAGAGTAACATTTCTAAACATTTTTGGGATCGCTGAATCCGCATCTGGGGTTGGTTTGACTCGGTCAAGTCGCATTTCGTTCCTAACCTCAAGAAAGTGATGAAATGTGTTTCATTACTTTTTTGAGGTTAGCAACGAAATGCGACCTGACAGATACGGATTCAGCTACCCCAAAAACGTATAGAATTGTTTGCCTTGTCTGAGAAAACAGACCTTTTTTATTTTGTGTGCCTGTGTTGGTTATGTATCAACGCTGTAAATAGGCTCCCGGATCCGCGGATAAGGTATTCAATACATGGTTACAAGTATGTAATGAAACTATTAGTTATAACTTATTAAATATGCTTTAAACCACTGAAATTTTACCTTATGAAACTATTAGAATATAGATGGTTAAACCACTGATATGTTAACTTTCAGGTTAACCAGTATTTATCCATCAGGTAAATTTTAACCACAAGTTGATAAATTGACCCCTATTCCCACTTATAAAGATAACATGACATGACACTTGATCACAAGGGATAAAAATGATTAATTTCGTCCCGCTATTAAACTACTAAAGTACACGTTTTAATACCGGTCGCACAAAAGTAAATTTTTGAATGGGCTCGTGCACAAAATATGTATTCCTATGTATTTTAAGGCGCTGAATCCGTATTTAAGGTAAATATATCACATTATCCAAATAGCTTTGGAAATCACCATATCCAAATAGCTCAAAAAACGTAATTTTAGTATTCCGTAATTTTAGACAACAGTAGTCCAACCACACAACTAAAGCCCATTAAAAAAAACATGTAAAACGTATTTGGGCGACATCTAGTTATCTAGACATCTAGTATACCAACTAGACGTAAGCTATAGTCTAAAGAAACATATTTGCGCGTGACATCGTGTCCGTGGGCATCTCACATTTCTTTTTTAAATAAGCTGTTCATGGACTTTAGTTGTGTGGCTGGACTATTGTTGTAATCGAAAATAAAGTTTTTTGGTGGCCACATAAAAAATAGTTAAAGACCATTTTTTCCTATGTATTTTGGATGCGCTGAACCCGAATTTTAGGTCAAAATAGCACCTAGTTTTGGAGATAACCTTTAAAAAAACCTTATTTTTATACTAAATAAGTTTTTTATGGTATCTCCAAAACTAATCCGATAAGGTGCTATTTTGACCTTAAATTCGGGTTCAGCTCCTCAAAATACATATAGTTTCCGAAAAAATTCCGGACCTTTTTTTTGTGTGGCTATGTAATTTGCCATACCTTAAGTATGGATAGTAAGATTCCTCCTGCATCAGAGTTAACGTGAAAACGTTGCTATGCGATAAATGGAGTTACTGCTTTCTAGTGTAGTAAAGCAGTATAGTTCTAAAATAGGTTTAAAATACTTTTATAAAAACATTCAAAAATATGCACGAAAAATAAATAATTTAGCTTTTATTGCCAGATAGGTTGAATATTTTTACTACGTAAATAAAACAAGACAAATTTGTTATAAAATATGAAAAAGAAATAAAATTTAAATATACTATGCAGCAAGTTATACATGTATGTATATTACAAAATCACGACTTTCATATAAATTTTCACCAAATTTCATACAAACAAGAATTTGTTTTTTTTAATAGGTAAACAAAAATTAAATACTGTGAAATAACTTTCTGGAATATTTCCTTTTTATTTTAAGTAGTTAGCTTTTTACGTCAAAGCGACACAACGTGTCGCGACACCTACAGCTCTATTCTTGACCATTTACAATATTATATTGCGCACTGAGAACGCGAATCTAGTAAAATAGGTTTGCGTCAAGGTGCGTATACTATTTTTCCCACGACCTAACACCTAAACATTAAAAATAACGCAAAAATTGTCTCATCATCATCTCTAGTTTGTTTGGGATATTTAACAGATAGGCTAAGTACCCATGGCTCATTTATCTTAACAGAAACTAGTTTGAATGGATAAGTGAGTCTCAGCTCACTGATGCTGAAGTTGCATCTGTCATGAATTGGTTAAAAAGAGTGGGGAGGGGAGGGTTGTCTTAAAATTAATTTAATTATTTTGACCTTCACTTGTTTTCTGACAGCATATGTAAAATCAGCTCACTGTCACTTCCCGACTTTCCGACCGTTGCCATGGCAACGGCTGGAAAATAAGTACTAACTACTAACTAGTTCGTAGAAAAAAAAAATACATAACCCTATTTCTATAGCAACATAGCATATGTATATGATAGCTAATATGAGAATATTTATAACATAGCAACTGCGTATGCAAAATATTTTTGCAAAGGGTTTTGTTAATTTATCTGGCCAAAACTTGTTGGATTTTACTAAAACAGTAAATACTTTGCTTCATTACGATACTATAAAATCTTGCGTGAGTTTTCGCGCAGTGAACCGATGTATTTGTGTATTTAGACTAGTCGAGATACTGAGGCAAATCCGAGGCACGCAATTAGGTTCAATAAATAAATACTTCATTTTATCACAAGAGAGACCAAAACAAAGTTTTTGAATGAGATTCTACAGCATGTATACAGAGCGGTCCAAAAGTCATCCCCCCCCTCTTAACTTTTGAACCAGTTGAGATATCGACTTCAAATTTGAAACTTTTAAATAAGACAATTTATACTATCTTTTAGCATATATTTAATACTTTCAGCTCTTAAAGTGTGGGCATAAAAATTACTAATTTCATCATAAAAAAATTTTAATTATACTTTTAAACTAATTTTAGTTGACATAAATCAAAATTTATATAAAAAAACTTAAAAAATCGAATGTTTTAGCACAAAAAATTGAAAAAACCTTAAAAAAACATTATTAAAAAATTTAAAAATGTTAGTTTAAATAGAGAATTTTATAAGCTTTAAAATGATGTATTACACGACCCCAATTTTCATTTAAAAAAAAGTCCCCACATGCCCCCCTGCTCACATTTTAAGAGCTGAAAATATAAAATATATGCTAAAAGATAGTTTAAGTTGTCTTATTTAAGAATTCTAAATTTGAAGTCGATATCTCAACTCGGTCAAAAGTTAAAAGAGGGGGTGACTTTTGGACCGCACTGTATGTATATACATGCAATAATAATATTCCTGTCATCATTAAGAGGATTGAGTCGAGAAAATATCGCCCAGCTATCTGGATAAGCAAATGAAGGCCAAGGCATGTTCCACTGTAAAGCACACTCAACTAAACTACCTATAAATTAAAACAGGCTACCACGTGGAGAATTGAGGTATTTATGCATTAAAGCTAAGAGATTATTCGACTACTATGCTCATTACCTAAGTACGCTTTTACATTACATAGTAATGTTACCAAAACTATCAATTAAATACACTAAGAAGGATCATGTAGTTCATAGAGAACAATTAAACGGGGCAAAGTGTCAATAAGTGGATATCCTGCAGGATTGATGATGGTGTAAACAGGATATCATGGCGATTTGCTTAATTAGTGTCAAAGGACAAGAGCAATACAGGATATACAAAGGCAATTGACGAGTGAATGTGATGTGATACAGAACACTGATAGCCTGATTATAGAAAGAGACGTCACGATATCTTTGGTCGTTGGCACGTTTCCTATGTGATTCCACTATAGTATACGCTAGAGTTTTATGAATGACACTGTACAGAGCAGGACTTTCGTAAGATAAAATTGTATAAACAATATATTTTTTTTTTGTATTTATGTATAGTTTTATTAAAAACGAATAAGTATCTGCCGATCGCTTTCGGAATTTTATTCCATCTTCATGGCTGGCATTGTCAATGCCTTACAGGATGCAGCAAGGGAAATATAGTTGATTTTAATATACATTGAGAGCAATAAGGACAATTACAAACACTTTAAAACTTAAAAAATAAAATTGCCAGACATCATGACAGTTAAAATGACTTTGCTCTTCATCTCTGAAGTTTTTAAGTTTTAAAGTGTTTGTAATTGTCCTTATTGCTCTCAAGGTATATTAAAATCAACTATATTTCCCTTGCTGCATCCTGTAAAGCATTGACAATGCCAGCCTTGAAGATGGAATAAAATTCCGAAAGCGCTCGGCAGATACTTATTCGTTTTTAATAAAACTATACCTAAATACAAAAAAAAAATATTGTTTATATTATATACGGTATACAAGTCAAAAAATTTCCTTTAGATAAAATTGTATTATTGTATTGTAATAATCTTTCCGCACGCAGGATCGTAAAGAGAAACTTGGGGCCCGGGGGTAGTAACCTACGGGCGCCCCAACAAAATTTTGTGTTTTCCTCCCAAAAATTTTGATGACTAAAAAAAAGATCAAAATGAAACATAGCCGGGCCCTATCAGAACTCCGGGCCAGGGGAGAAACACCCCGACCCCCTCGCGACAGCCCTGTCCGCACGCATAGAATAGATAGATAGATAGATAGATTTATTTCATCTTTAAGCCAATTTAAATTGGATAGACAGGTCATAACATTGGATAGACAGGTCATATGCGTGCGGATAAAGACATATTTTCGAACGCTCGTATAAAAAAGGAAGATCCTATCACAATCGTTATCAATCTTGATCATGGTGTCAATTCGTAAACAATATGATATTTTTACAGTCTGATTTTTATTATAAAAACTTTTTTCATTGTAATTTTTATTTTGATATATAAAATTTATATTCAATGCATCATAATAAAATTGCAGTATTACTTTTAGTAATTGTATTTTATTTCCTTTATTACACTAATAAAAATACATAAAAATATTTGACATTGTCGTTCGTGAAAACAAATTTGATTAAATTATTGTCTGAATAAATAATAAAACGTAAAGATTTATTATTTCCTTAAACGAAATTTTGGCATACGTTAAAGCAAACAAGCCGCAATAGTCTAAGATTTGAGACCATTTTTATTTAATTATTTTATCGCAGCTGTATTTTATATATGTTTTAAAGTACATTTAAATTAAGCTATTTGCAAATCGCCAGGTCCTGCATCTGGTTCCTTTGGGTACTAGAAGCTCTAAAAAGGTGGTAAAATGGGGGTAACCGAAAAATATATCTTTAACTTACCGAGTCAAATACATTACATTTATTACGTTTAGATAAGTCTATTTTCACAGTTTTACACAATTATTCAAGAGCCCAAGGCGTAAAAGGGCCCTATAACTTTTTATAAATTCATCAATTTTTAATTAATAAACAGAATTTAAAACTTTTTTTAGTGGTAGAAAACAATATGTGGCGCCACCTATAGCCGCAGCATTAAATTGACGTCCCAGCGAAGTAAAATTTAGATGGCGTCGAGATTTCACCAAAAACTGACGTCTTGTCGACGTCTGATATGCGTCGTATGTATGACTTCACAAATATGACGTCGTTAGTACGTCGGGGACGTCATCTGGTTATCTGGGTTACCTTATAGTGTAATTAGAACAGCTCAATTGCAAACATAGACGCGTTACTAAATATTTAAATGCATACCCCAGACCTGTGTTTATCGATTTCCTGGCAAAACAAAACCAGTTCATGAGGTTCAACGATGTAACTTCATTGAATGTTTTCTACCTTCTTCATGTAGGATTGGTGCGAGTTTCAGCTATTTCTCTTGCACAGCATTATTTTTATCTGAATAGGCGGAGTTATAAAATGGAATTTTAATGTAGGGAAGTCGTTACGCAACCACAAGTCGCTTGGAAAATGGTATTGCTGAAAACGCACAGTGTCATTAACCCTTTAAGGACGAAGTTATTTTTTCATGGCCGAATTTGTTTAAATTTTAGGATATGGTTAACTTTAATATAAATTAAATTTTTATATTACCGGTTGGGCAAGGGGGGGCCCGTGAGAGAGAGAGAGAAATTTTAAATTGTACACCGATAGAACACTACAGTAATCAATAGCGTAATTAGGTTATAGAATACAACAATAAATAGTTGTATATGCGCCAACCACTATATTACAAACGAGTGCAGTTGTTCGATTTACAACAACAAATTATACGCATTTTATTTTAAATTCACATATTACATGTATGTACACATAAAAACTACATATCACATGAAATTACATGTACATGCTTATCGTTAGGTATACTTATAGAGGAAATGCGCCTAATTTCGGATGGTTTCCAAATTTCGGATAGTAGTGTATTTAAGATACTGTCTGCAAAGGTAAACAGAAACCTACTTTTATGTGAAGCCAAAAGTCAAACTAAATCCGTCCTGTAATATGATAACGGTAGAGCTTCTCCCCTTTAAATGGCAGCACAAATCGTTTATATTGCAAATGGCAGTTTTGTGCTCAGTTGCATTATTATGCTTGTTTATTTTATAAATAATCGTTATAAAAGTTCGTGATTCTGTCTTGGGTAAGTTATGATGTTAGTTAAGTTGATCCACTATTCATAATTAAGCAATTTGAAAACGTAAACATTCTACAAATTTCTAATCTAAAAAGCAGAAAGTTGCCTAATTTCGGATAGACCATTTTTGTGCATTTGATTCCCAATTTCGGATATCCGCAAGGTAATTATTATTCAGGATAACCAACCATTAATTATTTTTTTTATAATGATACAACAAACTAAGAACAACAATTTTGAAAAAACGAAAATTACCTAAGATACTAAGATATTCGAAATTGGGAATCTAAAATTATAGTTCCTATAGTATTTCGTAGAAAATCGCTTAATGATTAAATTACGTCTTAAATGTGAAGGAATAACAAGAAACATAAGCAATGGGATCCAGATCTACTCTTGAAAAAATTTTTTCGGATATGTCCGAAATTAGGAGCCCTTTTTCAAATGCACAAAAATGCGCTGATTTTTTTTAACCGTGTTTTTTGGAAAAAATAAACTGTAATAAAATTGCTTTTATAATAAATCATGGTTCGCTATAATAAGTTGTATCTGGTTATATAAAAAAAATATCAAAAAGTAATACCGAGTATTAAATATTGAATACATTGTAAATGGTATCCGAAATTAGGCGACTTTCCTCTACACATGGAAATGTTATCCCAAAATGCCTACTTTCAAAATTTTGGTAAAACATTTATTAGAATCAGCAGAGTTTCGCCATCTATTAATCATCTTACAAAAAATAACGGCACTATAGTGACAAGAATGTTGTTAAATTAAATAATATTAATTTTTTTAGTATATAAAATTATTTTATAGTATACGATACAAAATTTATATCTACATTTTTAATATTGTATTTAATATAACGTTATAATGTTTTAGAATAATCATAAAAATTGTATTTTATACCTAAAAGTTTACACAACAACGTTTTGTATTAATATTTTTAGATTTAACAAACACCTTGGTGCCCTCAAGGGGATAAGGAGGGACAGCCAGCACCCTTAACAATTTTCCGAGTTTTTAATTTAGCTCCGAGTTAGCCTTACCAAAAAACAAACAATTTGTATCTAAAAAAAGTATTCGTTATAAACAATATTTCCTTAGTAGTTAAAAATATTTATTTATGGTAGAATAGATATACAGAATCATGGAGAGTTCCAAATAAGCTTTATGATTTTATACATCTTAATATTCCTTAAACAAAACATCAGACTTAATATTAACTATTTATTTATTTGATTTTACCAAAAATGTTAGAAATTTCCTCCTTAACAAAATTTGTTATATGCGTTTTTAGTATTTAGTATTTATTTATACTCGTTTAGGGACCTTTTTAAGGTATTTTACACCACAGAGTGTTAAGTTATACATATAATTTATATAGAACACAGCTCCAGCTTCTCAATCTTGATTATCAAAGAGATAATAAATAATAATAAGATGCATATTTAGCAAGATAACCGTACTTAGTGAGTACTACTTACGCCTAAAATGCAAGATAGCGGACACCCCTTAAGACAATTACCCAGTAATAAACTAACAGGAGTGGTCTGTTGCCATCCACTACTACCCTTTGAAGTATGAGCCCATGTGCATTTATTGCAATGTGAACATAGAAATTCGTCGTTATTTGACTGAACATTAGATCATATATATAGATATGGCATTAATATTGATTTGTTTTATGTAGAACATATACAAAGCCAATTGTAAACAAACCACTATAGCGGTGAGGTTGCGAGGAGGTGAAGTATAACATATTTGTTAACAAACCACTATAGCGGTGGGTGGTGACCAGAAGCGGGAAGGTGAAATCTACCTGGATATAGCAATGAAAACATTTCGGTTTGACGTGGACTCAAGGCGCATCTAGGAGGGGATATATGATCTAATGACTGGACTAATAATTCAAAGGAACATGGGCCAATAACACAGCGGCAATTCTTCAATTTACATTCAGAGTAGCGTATGTGACATCTAAAACTTTAAATAATAGCCCGAAATTTCCGAATTGAGTTTTAGAGCTGTTTTGTTACGTTGTCGCCTAATAAAATCTTCAGGATTTAACAAATAATGCCACTAGAGAAAATATCAGGTAAATTTTGATGACGCCGTTAAAACATGTCCTGAGAGGGACATCTTGTGCTTTATAGTCGAAAACAAAGACTAATATTAAAACGTGCAAGTCTTAAACATGAAAGTTATCTGAGTTTATGTGCAAAATTATATGTGTTTTATCCAACATTATGTCTATTCTCTAGCCACTTTGACAAGTTGGCTGCAGACGCCACGCTTTTGTTTTAGATATTTTTGCTCTCGCTTCTTTTGTCTTATTATTTCTGTAGAAAATATATACCTTGAACAGGAATAAGGATAAAAAAAGAGGATAAACTGCCAGAAAAGGCCTTACTTGTCAGTTGCCAGTGTACAATTACCACTGTGAAATAGTTATCGACGGTAACTTACGGTATTAAATACAACTATTTGTATAGGAATTTGTGACAGGGGGATGAAGGGGGTCTGGAGCAACGTGATGCCCTGCAATAACCACATAAAAATAAAATAAGATAGTAGGCTTTTTTATGTTTTAATCATGTGCAAAACCTTATTGCTATAGCTCAAATGGTTCTAGAGTTATGAAATAAAAACCAAAAATTTTATCTCCCGTTCAAAGGGGGTAGCTCCTTTACGCTACATTTTTAGACATATAGGATTTTTTTATGTTTTCCGATGTAGAATCACTCCTTACAATTTTTGAGGCTAAAGTACAAATTTGTTTTTGTTGTTGTATATAAACATTTAACGTGACGTGTAACAAGGGTTTGGGGGAACTAGGAATGGCAAAAAAGCCTGACATACTTTATAGACGTGCCTTAGCCTGCAATATATATGTTATTGGATTGCTATATTTTCAATGGAGCTCTCTTCAACTATAATTATGAAACAAAAGACGTTAACCCTATCTCTATCTCATTTGTGCTACACTTTCCAGCCAACCAAATAAATACTGTATTTGTTTTTCATACAACAAATACAGTATTTATTTGGTTAGCCGAACATAGCTAATGTGAATCTGTAGGATAAGATAATTCTACTAAAATTATGATGGCGCCAGTAATTTCTTTAATAAAAATAATAGTTACACTTTTCGCCCGGCCAAGTAAATATTGTATTTGTTCAACAAAGAACAAATACAGAATTTGTTTGGTTGGGTGGAAGTGGGAGTGTATATGTCTTCTATCCTTTTTGGGTAGAACTTTTGTCCCTCTCTAATCTAACGGGAGAAATCGCCATTAAGGCCATTTGAGGACGAGAGTACACAAATAGTTTGCGATGAAATTGTTAATTTTAACGTTGTTTTTATCACTTCGTTCTTTACGGTATCTTGATTTTACTGGATAAGATCTTCTTACAAAACCTATAAAACAATACTTTTATAGAAACTATACTCAAGGGGCACCTATACACGGAAAGAAATTAGTGGGCTCTGCGCTATACATTATAAGATATTTGGTAACAGTGGCAAATTATAGTGATTTAAGCTATAGATTATAAGGGACACAATAACTAATAATGTTAAAAATAAATTGGAAACGATTATATATATTACAGACACGATTATATTTATTACAGGCACTATTATAAATTTACAGAAATTTTATTATATTATAAAAATTATTAGCACGGACAATAATTAAATCTATTTAAGCTATAAATGCCATACTATTTGTTATATTTTATTATTCACTAAACAATTAAAGTATTTCATATAAATTTTTACACTGACTGCCATAATTGTAAGAGAAAGCCTTGTATTTATATAATAAGCGATTATAATTTGCTTGGTATGTGTGTTATAGCGCTCCTAGCTATAATTTATTTTTTCCGTGTACCTACAGTATACTATAACAACTATATTTAATGTATTATTTATATTGGATACACTCGTAAAAAGAAATAAATAAGCTGTATTTGTATTCCATAGTTTATACCCTTCGCAGGGTTAAGGCATATCCAGAGGCTCGCATAAGCTTACAAAAAATATTTACAAGATATACAAAATAACATGAAAAATGATTCAACTCAATTTTGGCAATATGTTCAAGGGAAAAAAGGTACCTCGCGGATACCAGGTAGCATGTACCATGAAGATAATCAGTTTGACTCCCCTGAAGGTATTGTAAGTATGTTTAGTAGGTATTTTGCGAGTGTTTATACAAAGTCTAATTTTGAAAATAATAGGAATAATTATGAAAATAACAATAACTGCAATAATGTTAGTTTAAATAATATTACTGAACAAGACGTTTTTACTGCTGCTAAAAAATTAAAAAATAAGATGACATCTGGTTGTGATAAAATTCCTAGTTTTTTGGCAAAGGACTGCGCTGTTGCTTTATCAAAACCTTTGTGTAGTATTTTTAATTTAATAGTTACTTCTAGAACATTTCCTAATACTTGGAAAGTTTCACGCGTATGTCCGGTGCTAAAAAATGGTGACCCAAAAAATATCAAAAACTACAGACCAATATCCATATTATGTAATTTTGCAAAGATGTTTGAAAGTATTATTTATAAAAAGATTTACTCTCAGATAAAAAATGTTTTATCTCCATTTCAACATGGTTTTGTTGAAAAACGCTCTACTGTCTCAAATCTGGCATTATTATCGCAGTATCTGGCTGACGAGTTAGACGATCGCGGTCAGGTAGATGTTATCTATACTGATGTACAGAAAGCATTTGATCAAATTGATCATGGCGTACTATTAAATAAATTATTAACATTTGGTTTTAATAGTGAACTCATGCAGTTATTTGAAAGTTACCTCTTGGACAGAATTTTATTTGTAGAAATAAACAACTATCAATCTGATACATTTGTAGCTACTTCAGGTGTACCACAAGGGTCTAATATGGGTCCCTTGTTATTTTTGATTTTCATTAATGACTTGCCAAATTTTATTGGATGCTTTAAACTTTTATTTGCTGATGATCTAAAAATATATACCTCGATCAAATCCATCCTTGATTGTATTTTCTTGCAACATAACCTTGAAGCTGTGTATTTGTGGTGTGAAAAAAATAATTTAAAGCTGAATATATCTAAATGTAAAATTCTAAGTTTCACTAGAAAGGTTAAAAAAATTATATTTCATTACAACATTAATGGTGTCGTTTTGGAGCGAGTTAATGCAATCAAAGACCTGGGAGTAACTTTTGACTCAATGTTATCTTTTGAGGATCATATTTCAAACACTGTAAAGTCTTCATTAAAAATGCTTGGGTTTATTAACAGAAGTTGTAAAAACTTTACAAATAGTGATTGTCTTAAAGTTTTGTTTTATTCATTTGTCAGATCTAAACTTGAATATGGGTCCCTCATTTGGTGCCCATATTACAATATTCATATAGATAGAATTGAATCTGTACAGCGTAGGTTCATTAAATTTCTTACTTTTAAAACAGATGGAGTATATCCTTTAAGAGGTGCTGATTTATCAGGTTTAATGTTAAGATTTAATATTAAGTTTTTAAATATAAGCAGAAAGATATTTTCAGTAACATTTTTATATAATTTATTACATAATATAATTGATTGTAGTGACTTATTGTCTAGGATTAATTTTTTGGTACCTAGTACAAGACGTCAATCTAAAACTTTTTTTATGCCTAGAGCAAACACCAATTTATTGTACAATTCACCAATTTACTTAATGTGTAATAATTTTAATGAAATTTCATTAAATTGTGATATTAACTTTTCTAGTTTAAGATCTATTATTAACTTTATAGAATAATTTAATGTATTATTTGAATGTCCTGTTAGTTTGTACTGTTGGGCAATAAACGTTATTATTATTTTATAACTAGCATAATACATAACAATACCGTGATAAGATTAATGTGCTGTCATGTATCTTGTGCGCAGGCTTTTAATGTTCGTATAAGAGCCTGTAGATGTGCCCTTATTCTGTTAAATTGTATTTCCACACGGGTGAGTGGCTAAGACGAGGTATCACTCGCGCTCTCTTCTTTACGTCAAACGCGTCATAAGGCGTGCGTGCGTGCAAGTGAAAATACCCACATTCCTTGCATATTTTCGATAGCCACACATCCGTGTGTCGAACAATACACCTCCCGGTCTCTTTTGAACAGGATGAGATATAAACTTCAAGTTTTAGGTATGTTTATCACAAAAAAAAATTATTTGGTATTTTGGTATTCCGGGTTTCCCACCAGGTTCTTGACAAGCTATATCTCCGTTATTTCAAAAGATAGAAATTTTTGCAATTTTTGCATTTAAATCCGTTCCTTGCTTATCCACCCCCATGAAACCACCCCCAACTTCTGTTTAATCTCATCCATGGATCCAGTTCAAAAGTTTCGGGAAGTGAACCATTTAAAAAAAATCAATCTGTATAAACAGTGATAGACTGGTCAGCTTGAGGTTAGTGAGATATGCACCACGATAAAAAAGCTTTCCTACCCCTGATGACTAAAAAAAGGTCTTCACCTGCTATATAAAGGTCTTCACCTGCTATATAAAGGTATACCTCTGGAGGAAATGTGGTTCACTAAAATAAAAAGCTTTACCTGGCCGGGGGCTCCAACGTATGATGAGCCCCCGAAAATGGGAAGCCCCGTGAGATTTTTTCACTATAACCCGTTCAGCACTGGGTGTATACGTCGCTACTATAGCCATTCATGGACCCGGCTAGCCCCTTATAAAATAGGTACACCGACTTTCTTAAACACCTGTCCCATTCAAGAACACGGTATTATTGAATGGGACACAAATACAAAGTTGCTATTAAAGATAACAAATCATGAAAATAGGTATTATTATTACTATTAATAATAATAATAAACTTATAATGTCATTTAATAACAAAAAAATAGCTGTTAAAGTCTTACATTCTTTTTTTGTACATAGAATTTACTTTAAATAATTTAACCAAACTTTGGTTCATGTTTTCTTGAATCAATATCAAATATTAGTCGGTTTTGAGTTCTAACTAGTTTAAATTGTTATATGGGTAGTATCTTAGACACTTTCTGTCCTTTAAGAGTGAATTCTTATTTCAAAGAGATACATAGAAATTAAATATTCAGTGAAATAGTTGTCCCATTCAAGGAAACGAAATTTGACACATTCAAGATCACTAACAATATAAAAACACAGGCTAAAAATATTTACCTTTATCTATAATATTCGATTATTTGGTATATTTTTCGTGTTATCTAGACTATTACATAAACCAAATTCAAACAATTTCCTTTTGCCTTTCGTCAATAAAATATCTTCCAAAATTATTAAAAAATTTACTTTTGACTTGGCAAAACTGACTTATTGTCAAAAACCCAGCTGCCTAAGCTTTGCCATTTTTTATTATTTTTTAACTGCACATGTAGGGCATTCTAAGCATGGTAACAAAAACCAAAAATTACGAAGCATAGTTCATAAATAGGAACTGTCCCATTCAATAATATGTCCCATTCATGGATATTTCCCCCTAGATATTTATTTATTTATTTAAAATACTAAAAATAATTAAAAATGAGACTATTACTAATTTCTTTTAAAAAATAACTCATTGATTTTAAAACAAATTATTGAAGTATGAAATTATTTTAAATTAGTTAATTGGGACGAGTTATCGTATCCACAGACATACGGACCGACAGACGAGAAATATTTTATAAATTTGTTTTGACATTTCTCCATAAGTTTTAAAAAATAAGACAATTTCGTCGGCTTATAAGTAAAGAGCACTAAGTCAATAAAATAATATAAAAAACAACTATTTAAAATTAAAACCCTTCTATTAATTAAACGTAAAGCAGAAAACAAGATGCTTACATAAATTTTTAAAAGAAGGGTTTGGATTTTTTGATTTTTTGAAGAATGTTTCCAAAATTAATAATAATAATTAATTAGTATTAATTATAAGAAGCTGCTTACTATGCCAGAACTAAGACAGTTTTCAGAGGCCATCGGCTGTGCCGGCAAAGAAGCATCTCCTAAAGTCAATAATTATAATGAATCATTATTAATGATAAAACACTTCACGGTGCAACACTCCTCAGAAATGCACCGAGACTTTGTACTTTGTGTGAAGGCTTCAAATTTAGTTTTGAAATATTATCTGATAATAAAAAAACCATTGCAAATAAAAATTAAATTATTACCTACACATCGAAAGTACACGTAAAAAGCATTGTCATTTTACAGGTAAAGTTTTGTTTCTCTGTTCTGTCTCTATTCCATCAACTTTAACATAGCAAAATTTGAATGCGTTTGTCAGTACAATAAATAACGCGATATTGTATCACATGAATGATTCAAGCAATTGTATTTTTATAAATTAACTCTTTTTAGAAAGTCGCTTAGTGCAGAGACATTTGAAATAATCTACAAGTAAAAGGCACTAAGTCACTTTTTTGCAAAAATGGGATTTTAATGGCACTGTAATTAATTTTTGATGATCTATGTATAGGTAAGCCGAACTAACTTCTAGGTGGACTGCCAAGGGAGTTACCCACTATACAAAACGCACCAATTTGATTTTGATTAAAATTTTATCTGGCATTAGGCACTAAGTCACTTAGTGCACTTAGTGCGTTTTACTTGTAGATTATTTCAAATGTCTATGCACTAAGCGACTTTCTAAAAAGAGTTAATTTATAAAAATACGATTGCTTGAATCATTCATGTGATACAATATCGCGTTATTTATTGTACTGACAAACGCATTCAAATTTTGCTATGTTAAAGTTGATGGAATAGAGACAGAACAGAGAAACAAAAATTTTACCTGTAAAATGACAATGCTTTTTACGTGTACTTTCGATGTGTAGGTAATAATTTAATTTTTATTTGCATTGGTTTTTTTATTATCAGATAATATTTCAAAACTAAATTTGAAGCCTTCACACAAAGTACAAAGTCTCGGTGCATTTCTGAGGAGTGTTGCACCGTGAAGTGTTTTATCATTAATAATGATTCATTATAATTTATTTATTTATTTATTTATTTATTTATTTATTTGGTTACAACCACCCAACAGCCTAAGCCAATTACTGGGTGGGAATACGTACATTTTAAAATAACATAAAATAATTATTGACTTTAGGAGATGCTTCTTTGCCGGCACAGCCGATGGCCTCTGAAAACTGTCTTAGTTCTGGCATAGTAAGCAGCTTCTTATAATTAATACTAATTAATTATTATTATTAATTTTGGAAACATTCTTTAAAAAATCAAAAAATCCAAACCCTTCTTTTAAAAATGTATGTAAGCATCTTGTTTTCTGCTTTATAGTTATATATTACGTTTAATTAATAGAAGGGTTTTAATTTTAAATAGTTGTTTTTTATATTATTTTATTGACTTAGTGCTCTTTACTTATAAGCCGACGAAATTGTCTTATTTTTTATAACTTGTGGAGAAATGTCAAAACAAATTTATAAAATATTTCTCATCTGTCGGTCCGTAAAAAGCCGACGATTTAAGCAAAAAAAAAGTAATAAATTTCTCTTTGTGAGAAAGTAAAAATAACCCTGTATAACATATACAATAAATTACACACGTGTAGATAAATTGTGGGTAATATTAACAACTTTATTATAATATTAAATTTAAATGTTATACCCACTTAAAATAATTTATCATATTAAATAAATTATTTTAAATACTATGATTATTTATATACATATATATGTAGGTATACATAAAATAGATGAAATAATTGGATTCTGTCCTATTTATTTTTTACTTTCTCCCAAAACACATGGAAGGTTTGGGGGTATTGGTATTGGTATTTTGGTCTTTAAAATGGTGTTTTGGATTATAAGGGTTAAAAGTACGTTTTCTTTTTTAAATATTATTTTATTTTGCAAAAAAGCCAAAATTTTTAGCAGAAAATACTCTCGCTCATTTGAGATAGATACTTTATTTAAAATTTTAGTTATAATTTTATTTTTATGAGCAAAGTAAATTTTTGTAGGCTTAATCTCGCCGAAATACAGAAAAATTGTCAGTGTAAATCCACTATTCTAAAAAATTGAAGATATGTAGTGCAACGCATTTCATTAGATACATAAAAATATTAAAAAAAAGAAAAGAAAAAATTAATTAATTTTAATTACTTAAAAGTAATTAAGTAATATTAAATGGTACATTGCATTTTCCCAAATACTTAAAAAATAAAAAAAAATAAGAAAAACTTTAGGGAAGGTTCATGTATTAAGTAACACAATTTTTTTTTATTTTCATTTTACGGAAAACAAAAAAAATTGCAAAAATTTTTTTTTATCTTCTTTTTGCGAAAAACGAAAAAAAAAATGAAATTGATATGTTTTTCATTTTTTTTTCTTTAAGTTTAATACCCTCATAACTTTTTTGTTTTTGGGGGGATTACTTTTAAAACCAATAGGAATCTTCCCCTCATTGATTTTTCCTGAAAATTTCGAGTTCACAAAAATCGTGACATCAGACGGACGGAGAGAAGGACAGACCAACATTTTTAAAGTTTCTTATTTTTTTTATGAAACACTTTTTGTGAGGATTTTTAATTTTTCATAGTAACATATTATGTAGTTTGGTAAATAGCCAAAATAACTTGTTTTATTAATAATCAAATTAATATACGTATGATAAAATTAATTTATAAAAAATAATTTTAAAATTTATCACATGTAAGTTTAATTTTTAATTTTTTTTCTCCAAGGAAAGTCTTGCGTTAGTAGGTCTGTCCGACCAAGATAACTTGAGAACACTTGAGAACACTTTAAATTTAAAACTAACGTTCCTTATCCAAAAATCTTGACTAGTTGTGGTAATGGCAGGGGGTAAAAACACATTCTTTGCACGACCAAGACTAAAACTTAATCGTACGCTTTTTTTCGGGTCTAAACTTGCAGTTTTTATAATATAATATTAAAATATTATACATAGTATGGTTTACTGGTACAAAAATTAGGTGTGGCGATGTTTTGTAATAAATTGGCGATTCAAACGAATTTATTTGATCTTAACAAAGGAAATCTTTAAAAATAAAATTGTTTAAATTACTTAAAATTTATCGTATTAGTCCATTTTTTGGAACTGACGTTTGTGTGAACCATATTAAAAAAAAATTTAAATCGCGATAGCTGTGAAACTGACTGTTCGCAATTTGATTCAATTACGAAAACAAAACACCCGATTTTAGACTAATAGTTTTTAATTTTAATATCATCTACCCACCTAAATAATGTTTGGTCGTGCAAAAAATAGTGTATATACCTCAGGACTAAACGTGGCTGTTTTAGTCCCTTGCATTTATCTTTCCATTGCTGGCTACGCACGCTCAGGAACCACTCATGCCTCGGGACTAAAACAGCCAGTTTGGTCGGCTAAGAGGTAAATTTACCTAAACCTATTTTTTTTTTCAAAATCTTTATTTTTACAGAATCGGATATAAAATTTCTTACGCTATGTTTCTGTTTAAAATTAACTTGTATTAAATCAATAGCTATCGATAAAAAGAATAAAAACTAAACATTTTAGAGGTAAAATTACCTAAACCAATCGTAAAATTGTAAGTAAAGCACTAAAGTGGTTTAGCTAGACTTTTAGATGACATTTCCCATCATTGACATCGGGCAGTAATATAATAGGGATACTTTTCAATGGCGATTTCTCCCGTTAGATTAGACAGGGACAAAAGTTCTACCCAAAAAGGATAAAAGACATACATACACTCCCACTTCCACCCAACCAAACAAATTCTGTATTTGGTCTTTGTTGAACAAATACAATATTTACTTGGCCGGGCGAAAAGTGTAACTATATTATTTTTATTAAAGAAATTATTGGCGCTATCTAAATTTTAGTAGAATTATCTTATTCTACAGATTCACATTAGCTATGTTCGTTCGTGCCGCTCAGTGCTACACTTTCCGGCCAACCAAATAAATACTGTATTTGTTGTATGAAAAACAAATACAGTATTTATTTGTTTGGCTGGAAAGTGTAGCACAAATGAGATAGAGATAGGGTAGACGTCTTTTGTTTCATAATTCTAGTTGTAGAGAGCTCCATTAAAACATGATAGTTCCATACAGAAAATGATCTAATGAATATAATATTATTTAGATATAGTACAAAAGCACCTGGAAATATAAAAAAAAACAAGTACACAATAAAATAAGATATACAGAAATCTTTATAAATATCATAATTTTAAACTATATTCCATAACCCCTTATGTATGGCCTTAGGTTTAGGTAAATTTACCTCTAAAATGTGTGTCTTTTTTAGAATGTCAAGTACCTATGCCGATTTTTGTTGAATTTAAAATAAAATAATTAGGAATGAACTAATTTAAATACATTAACGAATTAAGGTACCAAATATTTATAGTAAGTATGAATCACCAACATAAATTTTAAAATCGTTTTTTACTTTTCCTGAAAAACTTGAAAATATCGAGATAGGTAAATTTACCTCGTAGCCGACGATATAAATAACTATTTTCTTTGAGTACACTGTAAAAAAAACGCTCGGTTTTCTTTACATCCAATCATGTAAAGAAAAAATTATCATTTTATCAATTGTAATTATTTTTATTTGTACGTATGTGTAAAGTTAAAAAATATGTATTTTTTATTAGTTTATTCGTAAAACCAACTTTATATTTATTCTCTAAAACCAAATGAACATTTTATGCACAATAAAATTCATTTCAGATATGAAAAACTGCTGAAATAATAAAGTATAAAAGGAACCCCATAAAAATAGTCTTTTAAATTATATTGGTGCTTTAAATAAAGCAGTATTTTCTTAGTATACTTTACTATTACCTAGATAGTTTTGGGCAATCAGTAAAACTGAGCAGTAAAAGTTATATACCTTCGTTGTTTGCCATTTTACAAAAGAAGCATTTTCAATATGGACGTGCTTGGAATTTTAATACGTTTTCCAATGACCTGCATTGCAATTTAAATATCATTACATTTGTTATAAACTTTGCATTAAATAAAGTTTTAAAACTTTATGATGCTTTGGCGTAAAAATATTTCAAAACACTGTAAAAACTGGTTAAAGTTTTGGACATATACGACTACATATGCAAAATACATTCAACATGTTAAGGCATATCCAGAAGCTTGCATAAGAACATAAAACATAAGAATTCTATGCCGTGATTGGCTTACAAGATACATGGCGGCCCATCAAGCCAATCCCGGCATCGCATTGTTATGTTCTATGTTCTTATGGGTGCTTGTGAATAGGCACTTACATAGAAGGTACCTTACCATAACAAGGGTGAAGCCAGGATTTTTCTATAAAAAAGTAAAATTGCATTTTACAATTTTATCTTAAAATTAAAGTATAATTTAGGGAACGTTTAAGTATTAGTTAACGCAAAATTTGGACATTTTTGACCCTTAGCCCCACCCTCCCATTTGTTACGTAACATTTTTTTTACAAAAAGTAAAGAAATTGAAAGGAAATTTTGCTTTAAGGTTTAAACAGGTTTTTAACCAGTTATTGCTTCCGTATTTTAACCAAAAACCGGTCTGAGGTAATTTCCGCAACCAGTTAACTGAAAACCGGTTATTGCCTATGCTTTTCCATCTCTTTTTTTTGTTTATAGGATTTAGTGAACGCCGTGTGTAATAAAATTTGCAACGAATTCGTATCTTAGGCCTAGATCATTGTTAAAAACTTGATCCAATAAACATTTTTCATAATTTTTTAAGTGTTATGTAACATTTTTATTGACACCCACCACCCCTCTGTAACGCGGTGTAACGTTTTCAAGACCTCCCCACCCGTCCCCTATAGCGTTACGTAATACTTGAACGATCCCTTACCCCATTTTTGACAGTGTGCGTAACCTAAAATTGTTTGTAATTTAGCTAAGAGCCGCAGCATGTTCTAGAAATTTCAAGGTGCCGTATTTTCCAAATAGCCCAGAATTGGAAAAGCAAATTATTTTAAAAAACATTTAACTTGAATTTTTTAACTTTACTAATAACTAAATTTACTCTAAGATTACATTAAAAATAATTTTATGGTTTGTTCAATCAGCTGATCAGATCAAAAAATTATCAGTTACAATTAACTTAACGTTTCACCCTATTTTGGGGCTTTTTCGAAAGCAAAAATTACAAAATGGGTTAAGTTCTAACATATTTGGCTAATTCACCGCGCTGCATATACTCAATCACGACTATTTTCATAGATTTGATTTTGGGTTAAAGAATTTGGCTGGCATAGAAACTCGCTTGTGATTGTGTTAACAATATTTGCAGCGCCGTAAGCATTTTTTTTTTAATTCTAAAGCTCAAAACAACTTATAAATATGAAAAAAGCTGAATGATGAATTTTAGTTTTATTTCTCTGGATATTTTTTTTTCTGGACATCTGGGTACATAGTTATACCCATAACGAATAATATTGATATTCATTTATTTTTTTAAGACAGGTGTATGATGCATTTCTCTCAGTGTATTTAGTTGTTTTTTATTATCAAAAATACACCTGACTGATTGCTGCGATGTCAGGTGCTATCAATCCAGAAAATAGCTATTTCCTGTCAGTTTTTTTATTATAATTATCATTATTAGATTAGAAATAAGCAAAATTTTAGTAGGGGAGAAAGAGGTGATAAGAAACACTCGGGGTTTTAAGAAACAGAGGATTTTAGAATTGGGACTTAACATAAAAGCAGGAACTTAATTTTTTTTGTACTATGTATTGATATATATTGTTCGACACACGTGTGCCTATTGAAAATATGTGTGGAATGTGAGTGCGTCTCAGTTGTACGCACACCCGCTTATGATGTAATGAAGAGAGCGCGCTGTTCATTTGTAGATTTTACAGTGATGGTTAAAAAGTTTAACTAATTATTTAATTAAAGGTAACCAAAAATTATTTTACTGCCAGAGGTATATATTTAAATATTTTAAAACTGTTACAAAAATAAAGATAAACATTCTTTTATTATTAACCTTAAGTTAACCTTAACAAAATATCGCAACCTTAGCATTATATTGGAACGTAATAGTCGGAGAGCTGGCGTCGAAAATGTGCAAGAGTTTTTTGGCGGGATACCTGGCGCTGGAACCTTTGGGAGCGTCCCAGCGCCAGGTGTCTCGGTACCGAAAGTATTAGCCTTCAGATTAGGTTACATTTTAGTGATGGAAAATTACTGTAGAGTCAGTACTTTTGGCACGGAGACACCTGGAGCTGGACGCTGGCAAAGCTCCCAGCGCCAGGTATCCCGCCAGAAAACTCTTGAACATTTTCGACGCCAGCTCTTGGACTATAATAGAAAGAAATAAAAACAGAATTTTTCTTGAGGCCTTATGAGGTGGCTATAAATGGGGGATCTACCCTACATACGTGTACTCGTATAACTAGATTCACGTTAAACCGGGTTAGTAAATCAGGGGGTCAGGATGCTACGTAAAGAACGTTAGCCTCGAAGGGAACCCTTAATAACAACTAAGTAATCACTGTTTTAGTTATATCGGGCCTTCATGAGTAACTTAACGACAATGCACTAAAATTTCGCAGTCGTAACTACCAGCCGAACATAAAACTCTATTTTATTTCGCACGTTTCCCAATTCGACGTAAGCGTCTGGAAGAAGACTCGTTTCATAGTGGGATATTTACCCTAAAAACTTTCACATACAAGAACTGCATTAAAAATACGAATTTTTTCATGTTTTTTGCACAAAATTATTTTTTGGAAGTTAGTTTAACACGTTCATTGTCTAATGACCCATATATGGGTCATGTCTTACACTGAGATAAATTTTTACATCCACGTGCATGGGTAATTTACTTGCAGCTGCTGCTGCTGTGAATTTACACTCGAAGCGTTAATATAAAAGCGGTGTGTATTATATTTTTACATCCAGTGTGTAAAGTTTACACCAAAGCGAAAATATACTTTTTACCTAAAACCCTTCAATTTATTAAAAAAAAAATAGAATAACCATTTTGTTATTTTTCTATTTATGAATAGAGTTTTATGGAAAAACTACGCAACATAAAAATAAAACGTATATTCGTAATCAGCGCTACAAAAAGTACCAATATAAAATAGAAACAGAAAACATACACAAGTCTTAACAATTCAAAATTTGCAGGCCAGTGTTACCGCCTAAATAAGTAAAATATTATAAAATGTATGTTTTAAGGATATAGTATTAATCACACTTTTTAAATATTTACGTTTAATCAACACTTACCAATTATTTCTTTGAAAAATCTAGCACACACAAAATTATACGTACGCTCTTACAAACGTAAGCAATTATAATGGTCTACAGCCACCAGACTCGATGAAGCAGGAATTCTGTCTTCTCGTGACTAGCTTAACGCCCGCGATTGGCTGGCTTGTACATCAAAAGTGTGATTTTTACACTTCGGGTGTATTGTTGCTAAAGGTATGTTTATAAAAAAACACTTGAGTGTATTGTTGCAGAAGGTATGGATATAAAAATACACACTCTAGGTCAAAATCACCTCACGTGTGAAGTATCACATCAATTTTGATGTACATTTATATAAAGGTGTAAAATTTACACATTTATAGAGTGTATTTTTTTAAACCTTTTTAATGTAATTTCTTTCAGTGTAGGTTTTGAGTGTCTTGTGACGCATATGTGGTTTATGTTTACATTAAACTTGAACCATATTCCTCACAGGACTTACAGAAAACCTATGACATGACCCATATGGATAGTGAACGTGTTAAAAAGCCATACGGGCGTTACTAGTAATATATTACTAGTAACGCCCGTATGGCTTTTTAAACTAACTTCCAAAAAATGATTAAGAAAAGTAACGGTTGGTATACCAACCGTTACTTTTCTAGTTTACATCTTCCTGACGCAAAAATACTTGTGGAACACCAATCGTAGGCAACTTTATTTTATGTGCAATAATTTTTTTTTTTAATATCTATAACTTGACAGATAATAATAAAACCTCAAAACATAAAAAAATATCTGGCTGGCACAAATGATTTCCAGCGAGCGTATGTAACTTTATACTCAATATACGATAATAGTAATTATATGCCAAGGTAGAGAAGATATTTTTTATAGCTGAGCGTATTAAATCCCAAGGGATTTAAGAGGCTATAATACTCTTCTCTACCGTAGTTTATATATTAGTTTTTTCACTACTAGCACTATTTAACCATTTTTATTCAAATAATAAAATAAATTATGAACAGAAATTATATTTCTTGAAATTTTCATGAAAATCAATTAGCCTTTATCAATGACATTTGCTCAAATAAATACTTGAACTGACGTTTAAAAATTTAGTTTTTTGTTTTAATTGTTTTCATAATATTTAGCTAATTATTGATTGTATTAATTGGCAATAATTATAATTAATTATATTTAATAAATAAAAAGTTATTTAAAGCTATTTTCTTGGGTTTAATTAGTAAAAATTTCACAAAGAACTGAAACATCTAAAGTGACCGAAATCAATTGTTTATAAAATTTGCTCCTACTAGGAGAGAAAAAATTATTGCTATAGGTGAAGAAAAACATGATAAATAATGGTAATAAGCTAGTAGTGAAAAAAAATTTATATACATTGTATATGTGGACCACAACAAGCGGTCTCTACATCTCCAAAATAGTAGGTATTACTATCTCGATTATGAAAACAAAATCGTTTAATATTTTCCTCTCTGATAAACTATTTATTGCACATAGACTTTTGTGTGGAAGGGTTTTGCAGACATCCTTTGTCCAGAATTTCTATGAAATACCTCATAGTGCGTCTGAAAGCAGGAAAGCGGAGCCGCCAGAGCCGCCAGAAACTTAAATCTGAAACAGTTCCTGATGCCGACTGGTCGTAAAGATATATAGCAATTTAATGGTTTCTGTTTCCACCTGAACACACATTTTGGATGTGCATTTAGGATTAGAGACAGCCTCAAGGTTTACCCGATGCATCAATTCTTACACAGTCAGCACATTAAAATATCTACCTACACTGTAAATGCAAATATGGTAATTTTACAGCAATTAAAGTATGTCATATGTTGCCAGCAAAGAAAGTGGTAAATTTAAATCAGTACTGTAAATTCACAGTTATCTGTAAAAATGTGAATTTTTATTTTGGTAATTTTACTGCTATCTTTTGTAGAATGTAAGCTATTTTTATGGTAATTTTCAAGCAATATTACTGCAGATTTACTGTAGTCTTGTATTTTTACAGTGATTTTAAGCTATTTGTCCATAAAATCCCTGTAATACTTAACCATTTTTAAAGAACCCTGTAAATTTACAGCAATGTTTTGGGTTAAAATTGCTGTTATATTTGCTTTGTTTTTATTTCACCACTAAAAATATGTGTTTTAAAACCTGAAAACAATTTAAACTTAAGAAAGCAATTACTATGCAAACAATTAAATGTTTTTCTATTAGTATTATACCTATGAAGGTATAAGTGCGCATTGTATTTGTTTACTATATTGAACGAATGCCCACAAAAAGTACAATGATACATAACTATCAAATTATTATCAAATTATATTAGTGTCCTTTGATTATACAATTAATAAACAAATATCGGGACTAGGACTTTAAATAAAAACACTAAGTTTTATGCACTAGCGACGTTTCGTCTTTAATCAAGACTTTATCAAGCTTAGCATACTTAAAACACTAAATTTAACATAAATATTATTTAAATAAACAATTACGAACAATAAACGAAACTATAGAACCGTACACGTAGACATATTTCAAATTAACAGTTAATTTGAAATATGTCTACGTGTACGGTTCTATAGTTTCGTTTATTGTTCGTAATTGTTTATTTAAATAATATTTATGTTAAATGTAGTGTTTTAAGTATGCTAAGCTTGATAAAGTCTTGATTAAAGACGAAATGTCGCTAGTGCATAAAACTTAGTGTTTTTATTTAAAGTCCTAGTCCCGATATTTGTTTATTAATTATCAAATTATTCTTATATTAACTTGTCGTACTACCCCTTAGCAAAATAATATTTAAATATTATCTTAAAAAAAATACTCACATCCACTTAAAACGCACACCACGACTTATTAATAAGACAGGCTTCAATAAACAGCGAACATGGCCCCGATGAAGCATTGCCGGCCTTGATTTTACAGGTACCTGTGATTTCACAGTGATTAAAGCAGCGAGTTTAATGAGTATTTCAAGCATTATTAAGGGCTTTTGTAATTTTCGGGACTGTCTGTAAAAGTGCCGGGTTTTTGGACCACATGCATGAATTTTAATGCAAAATTATTGTACCGACAGGAAAAGAGCTGAGGTTTTACTAAACCCAATAATATTGAGGTTAATTTAATAAATATTGTTAATTCACATTCTGACATTGTAAATTTGCTTTAATTATTACAGTTAAAACTACTGTAAGATTGACGGACAAATTTAGAGTGTACTATCAAAATTTGATTTAATGCATCAAACTGAAAATTCTAATGAAAAATATGGAACATAAGAAAACTAGTAGATATAGAAATTCTGAATTTTTGGTTTCGTTTCAAAATTAATGAAGAAATCCTGCACAAGCATAGGCTTATTTGGGCTCCTCATGCTACAGTAAAATTTTAAACTATGAGATAAATAAATAAATGTATCCACGGCCGTGATTAATAGGCCTATTAATCACGGGTCTGTAAAAATAAACCTTTTAAAGCCCAAAATGGCCGTGGATAAAGTATAGTATTCTACTCGCGTATAATAGCTATTAATCATTCGGCTGATTAGGCCACCTATCGGCTCGTGTCCCAAAATTCACCCTCATTGATTAATAACAATGTTTTATAGGTAAATGACAAAGATAAGATTATCAGTTATAGTTCCAAATGGAACGCATATGACAGAATTAGGAAAAAGATCTTGTGGGAAGTGCTATCTGGGGAAAAAGATCAAATGCTGAGTCACATACCAAAACATGAGCTTACTTTAAAATATTTGTATATTTTGGAAAGCGAGTTAAAAGAAAAAAAGTCTGAAGAATAACAAAGGACCTTTTAGAAATTTTAGGGGAAATAAGTTTCTAAAAGTTAGAAATTATTATTTTACCGCCAAGTGGTATTTTTAAATATTTTATTATTTATAAATATTTAATGCTGAACTAAGGTACATTTACAAAACAAAGAGCCTGGTCTATACGGAAAGAAATTAGTGGGCTCTGCGCTATACATTATAAGATATTTGGTAACAGTGGCAAATTATAGTGATTTAAGCTATAGATTATAAGGGACACAATAACTAATAATGTTAAAAATAAATTGGAAACGATTATAAATATTACAGACACAATTATATTTATTACAGGCACTATTATAAATTTACAGAAATTTTATTATATTATAAAAATTAATAGCACGGACAATAATTAAATCTATTTAAGCTATAAATGCCATACTATTTGTTATATTTTATTATTCACTAAACAATTAAAGTATTTCATATAAATTTTTACACTGACTGCCATGATTGTAAGAGAAAGCCTTGTATTTATATAATAAGCGATTATAATTTGCTTGGTATGTGTGTTATAGCGCTCCTAGCTATAATTTTTTTTTCCGTGTAACCCTTCTGATTTAGCAGGAAAAATGATAACCAATTAGTTTTTGTTATGCTTAATTCAGATAATAAAGCATTCTTTTTTCAGTGTAACTGTTCGTAACAATTATAGAGTCTGATTATTATTATCATATTTAGCTCAAACAATAAAGTTATTCCTTGTTCAGGAATATTAAATTTAGTATTTATTACTGAATATTACTAAAACCTAAATTAACCATTGAAGCTAAAACTATCGTAAAAGTTGTATAATATGGTACAATTCTATTTGTACTTACTTGTACTTACTAAGTAATTTATACTAATTTGGACTTTACGTAAAACTGTCCTATTTACGGGTTTTGCCACATTACACAACCGTACATAATTAATTAAATTAAAACTAAGTAATTATTAGGATGAAATGTTTGAAAATTCCCAAAATAATAAATTAATATATGGTTTAATTATTTTAAGCATTTTTCACGGCCACTAAGATATAAAAAACTTTTACTTTCAGGTTTGTACCGTGTTAACCCATATAGCACCGGTCGTCCAATCGAGGTCCATTTTAGATCCCTTTTAAGTAAATTGGTCCACGGACTAATAATGGATGTACTGTATACGTCCATATATTTACATCCTTTGTACGACTATTAGTGGACGTCCATTCAGTATCCATTTTACGCCCATAATTTAAGCTCTCTACGTGGGCGAAACAGAGAGGGTAAACTTAGCTTATACGATTATGGGAGAGATGGGAAGATAAGGGGGGATATAAAATTTATTTTAAAATTTGATTATCACTCAATGAGTATGTAACCTAATTTTAGTTTTAAATTATCTCGTGGGTAATACATGGATTTTTTAAATTTTAGGGGTGAGGGTTGGGGGTAAGTTTTATATAAAATTGTATTGTCAGACGAGCATGTGTACCAAATTTTATCTTACTAAGTATATTCTTAACGGAAGTCCACGGGAAGTCCGCAGAGAAAAAATGGGCATCCTATGGACATACAGCCGTCCATGAAAAAGTCCATTGGACGTCCATAGTATCACTTTGTGGGAATGGACTCACTTTCGGAAGTTTCATCTCTTACTATCAAAGACATCTTCAGGAATAAATCTGAAACTTTTTCAGATTAATCCCTGAAAATTTATTTGACAGTAGAGGAAAGTCGCATAATTTCGGATACTATTTACAATATATTCAATATTTAATAGTCCGTATTAATTTTTGATATTTTTTTATATATCAACATACAACTTATTATAAGGAACTAGGATTTATTATGAAAATTTATTACAGTTTATTTTTTGAAAAAATAAAAAAAAAAGTCCAAAAAACACGCTTAAAAAAACATAGCGCATCCTATAAAAATTACATAAAATTATAACCTTTTTTTTGAGGTTTATGCAAAATATCGGCAAGTCTGACATGTCTGAGGAACATCATATGTAATACACCGACAGAGATCTATATTTTTTGACACAATAAATCCATGTTTGACATTTCTAATTTTTGGTATAAAACAGCAGATCTAAATTCGTTAAATTTTATTAATATTAAATAAAAATAAGCTAATAAGACATAAAAATTGTCTTCATTTTGCATTTTAGTTGATATTTTATTATAACCTTACATTATCAAGCTTGTCATATCAAAGAACTAGAAAACTGGTATATATTCGATTTTCTGATATTTAAACGTAGAGATAATTAATAGATTATTAATAATAGATAATCCTGTATTGTACACCTGACAGCAAAGACGCTAAAAATCAAAATGTAATTTCTCAATTTTTCAAAAATTTTGAACTTCGCGCCATTATTAAACTAGTAATTTTCGTTTTGCAAAGTTGCCGTCCCGTTCAAGGATATGTGAAAAATGTCAGACTGAACTCGACACGAGGTTTTTAAATGTATAATGTCCTAATTAAATGTAGAAACGTCATATGTATGTTTAGAATATTTAAGAACGTCCATTTTAAGAGCACCAGTTCAAAAATGTAAGTAAAAAATTAAAATTGTTTATTAAGAATGTAATTGAAAAATAGAGGAAATGCGCCTAATTTCGGATGGTTTCCAAATTTCGGATAGTAGTGTATTTAAGATACTGTCTGCAAAGGTAAACAGAAACCTACTTTTATGTGAGGCCAAAAGTCAAACTAAATCCGTCCTGTAATATGATAACGGTAGAGCTTCTCCCCTTTAAATGGCAGCACAAATCGTTTATATTGCAAATGGCAGTTTTGTGCTCAGTTGCATTATTATGCTTGTTTATTTTATAAATAATCGTTATAAAAGTTCGTGATTCTGTCTTGGGTAGGTTATTATGTTAGTTAAGTTGATCCACTATTCATAATTAAGCAATTTGAAAACGTAAACATTTTACAAATTTCTAATCTAAAAAGCAGAAAGTTGCCTAATTTTGGATAGACCATTTTTGTGCATTTGATTCCCAATTTCGGATATCCGCAAGGTAATTATTATTCAGGATAACCAACCATTAATTATTATTTTTATAATGATACAACAAACTAAGATAAACAATTTTGAAAAAACGAAAATTACCTAAGATACTAAGATATTCGAAATTGGGAATCTAAAATTATAGTTCCTATAGTATTTCGTAGAAAATCGCTTAATGATTAAATTACGTCTTAAATGTGAAGGAATAACAAGAAACATAAGCAATGGGATCCAGATCTACTCTTGAAAAAAATTTTTCGGATATGTCCGAAATTAGGAGCCCTTTTTCAAATGCGCAAAAATGCGCTGATTTTTTTTAACCGTGTTTTTTGGAAAAAATAAACTGTAATAAAATTGCTTTTATAATAAATCATGGTTCGCTTTAATAAGTTGTATCTGGTTATATAAAAAAAATATCAAAAAGTAATACCGAGTATTAAATATTGAATACATTGTAAATGGTATCCGAAATTAGGCGACTTTCCTCTATTACTTTGCTTCCAATGTCCTTTGATAATGCTTTTCAATAAAAGCGAAAGTACTTAGGAAAAATAAATTGTTTTATTACACACAAAAAGAAATAATACTCCATACTTAACCCTTTAATTTATTAAATGTGTGTACTTAGCCAAAGAAATTAACTAGTTATTACTGTTTTAAAAAAGATATACCTAATAAAGGTATAACGTTATAAACTAGTATTTTTGTAATAGTAAATTGTACATTTTTTGATTTATCTATATTATATATATATCATTGGCTGTCCAACCCATTTAGGGTCATAGCCTCCCGTGAGGGTTTCCGAGCCTTTTTTTTACATAGAGCGGTGGCCAACCACATCTATAACCTTTTGGATTATGAAGGTATAAACTCCTTTGCTCTTTGCACTACCTTTGCCCACTCTTTCCAGTTTACAATACCTAGTTCTTGCAGATCCTTTTTTACCGTATCTAGCCATCTCTTTCTTGGTCTTCCCTTCCTTCGTTTTCCTTCCTCTGTACTATTAAGAATTTTTTTGGTGCATCTATTCTCTCCCAATCTTTGTACATGGCCTAGCCAGCTGATCCTCTTACTTTTTATTTGTGTCGACAAACAACTTTCCTTAAACAGTTCCCTTAGCTCGTCGTTTCTTCTTATCCTCCAGATTTCATTCTCCTGCACGGGTCCGTATATTCTCCTTAAAACTTTACGCTCCCACGTATCCAAAGATTCCTCTTCCTTTTTTGTTAAGCACCATGTTTCAGATGCATACATCACAACTGGTCTGACCACCTTAATTTTAGAATTCAATGACAATGACTTGGATTTTAGGATGTTTTGTAAGGCGTAGTAACACTTGTTTCCTGCCATTAGTTTTACGTTGACGTCTGTATTATCGTTTTTCGTAGTTATTTCTGCACCTAAGTATCTAAAACTGTCTACTTTTTCAAATATTTGATTATCAATCATTACTCCTTCATTTCCACAATCGTTCCTTGTTGTCACCATATATTTCGTTTTTGGCACATTTACCCTTAGACCCATTCTTAATGCTGCTTCTTTAAAATATCTATATACTTCCACTTACCTGTCCTTTTTTCTACTTATTATATCCACATCATCGGCAAATGCTAAAATTTGGTATTGTCTGATAAATATATTTCCTCCCGATTGAATATGACTATTACGTACCACTTTTTCTAGCACCATATTAAACAGCGTAGTAGATATTGGATCTCCCTGTCTTAATCCTTCCTTGATCTTAAAAACCTCTGATACTTTATCCTGTATTCTTACCTTAGCTTGTGTTCTCTTTAAGCACATTTTAACCAGTTTAATTAGTTTTACTGGCACTTTTAGGTCTTTTAGTCCTTTATAGAGTTCTACTCTAAGTACTATTTACTCTAAGTACTACATTAACAATATAATTAACTGCCAATTACAGCTATTAATAATAAGTTTTATTCTAATACGTTGTATTTTGTGTAACAAATCATATGAAATTATGAGTTGTAAAATTGTTATTTTATACGTTAAATCGTTAATTATTTGCAAGATAAAAATCTGCTTTCTAACATAAAATTAATTGCGAATATTTCATGATTAATTTTCAGTTAACGACTGAAAAATTACATTGTTTTTTGAATTTTTAAATGATAAGTTTATTATAACAGATTTTAGTAAAATATTTGGGGGTATACACGGTGTATTTGAAATAGCGTCGGAAATTTTAACAGATGATTCTACATCATAAAATATGACAAAAAGTTCCTATAAACATATGTCTAAAAATGCGTCATAAGGGAGCTACGCCCCTTTGAAAGTGGCTAAAAAAATCGGTTTTTATTTAATAATTCAGGAACCCTTTGAGATATATCAACGAGGTTTTGCACGTCAACTAATCCTACCAAGGCCCGTTTTTATGTGTTATTTTCATGTACTTATTTCAACCAGGGGTGTGCGAAACGGGGGGGCTTATCAGTTTTTTGTCCCAAACTTTTTTCTGAGTAACTTTTTTGCAATTTTATTTTTGAAATATGATTCCTCAGGTCAAAATACATAAAAAAGGTACTCTTGTTGTAATACTGTAGGATTAACCGGTTTCGAGAAAAATTCATTTGAAGGTGAAATTCCACGGTTCGAGGACGAAAAATTAAATACTAAAATGTTGAAAACCAAAATTTTAATGATGCAGGGCGAATGTACATTAAAAACTAAGAAAAAAACCTCATATACAGGTACTTCCAAAAATCAATCCTAATGGAGCTATAGTCTCCTAAATATGCACCATTTTTAAAGGGCTATGGTAGCTTTAAAAGGGTTTTTTTGACCTACATGTATGGAAACATTTTTTCTTAGTTTTTGATGAAGAATAACATTGCATCATTAAAATTTTGGTTTTCGACATTTTAGTATTTAATTTTTCGTCCTCGAACCGTGAAATTTCACCTTCAAATGAACTTTTCTCGAAAACGGTTAATCCTACAGTATTACAACAAGAGTAGCTTTTTTATGTATTTTGACTACAGTATTACAACAAGAGTAGCTTTTTTATGTATTTTGACCTGAGGAATCATATTTCAAAAATAAAATTGCAAAAAAGTTACTCAGAAAAAAGTTTGGGACAAAAAACTGATAAGCCCCCCCCCCCGTTTCGCACATCCCTGGTTGAAATAAGTATATGAAAATAACACATAAAAACGGGCCTTGGTAGGATTAGTTGACGTGCAAAACCTCGTTGATATATCTCAAAGGGTTCCTGAGTTATTAAATAAAAACCGATTTTTTTAGCCACTTTCAAAGGGGCGTAGCTCCCTTATGACGCATTTTTAGACATATGTTTATAGAAACTTTTTGTCATATTTTATAATGTAGAATCATCTGTTAAAATTTCCGACGCTATTTCAAATACACCGTGTATATTCAGGGGTTTAAAATAAAATAAGATTAATTTATACTTTTTTGTTTTACTTTAAACTTGAATCGCGTATTATGACAAATCTGCAAAAGATTAAAAAAAATGGTATTTTTTTTAGAAAATTTATTTATTTTATTTTTAATAATATTTTTATTACATAATTGGAAATAGCTGAGATATAGACAAATAATTAAACAGGTCCAGATTTTTATAAAAAAAAATCTAAATTAAAAAAAACTAATGATAGATTTTTTTTTAATTTTCCTAATAAATCGTTGGTTATTACATATCTAAATAATAAGAATATAAAGAAAAACTAAAGTTTGCCACAAGTTCGGAAAACACCCCTCAGAAATGCACCGAGACTTTAAACTTAGTGTGAAGGCTTCAAATTTAGTTTTGAAATATTTTTGAAAATAAAAAAACCAATGCAAATGAAAATTAAATTATTACCTACACATCGAAAGTACATGTACAAAATTTGAATGCGTTTGTCAGTAAAATAAATATGATATAAATGATTCAAGCAATCATATTCCTATAAATTAACTCTTTTTAGAAAGTTGCTTAGTGCAGAAACATTTGAAATAATCTACAAGTAAAACGCACTAAGTGCGCTAAGTGACTTAGTGCCTATTGCCAGATAAAATTTTAATCAAAATCAAATTGGTGCGTTTTGAATAGTGGGTAACTCCCTGGGCAGTCCACCTAGAAGTTAGTTCGGTTTACCTATACATAGATCATCAAAAATTAATTACAGTGCCATTAAAATCCCATTTTTGCAAAAAAGTCACTCAGTGCCTGTTACTTGTAAGCCGACGATATATTAAAATGTAATTATTTTAATATTTTGTTTGTTTCAAAAAATTATTGTTAAAATATTAATACTAATTTAATCCTACTAGCAAGTTTACTAATTTTCTTCTTTTTCTTGATCTTAAGATTATTTTATAATACATGATTTTGGGTTAGATGGAAGAACAGCTGTCTTGGGTATGCAGGAAGCATTCTCATAATTACTGGTACAATTATAAATACTTAAACTACGAGTTTGCGGTTTGTGTATTTCAGGACAAGCTGAATCTTGCATTTCATACAGTTGTTAAATCTTATTTAATGTAATTATGATTTTTGTTTCTGAATAAAGACCTTTTAATATTATTACTATTATTATTATATTTCGGGCCAAACTTATTCATGATATTTTAAACAGAACAACAAAAATAATCCAGACCTAACAAGAAATGAAGAAGTACATGATCATCTCGCCAGATCTCGCCACTTGCTACAGAATACCAAACGATCCACACTAAAAACTCAGAATTCGCCAATTCATAGAGGAATAAAAGTCCAAACTCGTTAAATAGTGATCTCAGAAATCTACAAAGTAAAACTAAAACAATACTTTAATAATTTATTTTAAATACTTATTGTTATTATATTAGAGTTACTTTATTTATATACAAATTAAGTTAAATAGTTTATATTAGGCCTAGTTATCAGTTTCTTTTGTACTGTTTGTAGGTCAGAAATAAATTCTTTAAAAAAACAAAAAAAAGTGGTAACCCGTGTCCCGATTGATGTTGTTTGGGTGCTTAATGATTTCTATTGATTTCTATTGGTATTCTTTTCGATTCTGTTAATAACGAAACAAGTGCGTTACAAAAAAAAGTGGTAACCATTGTGCCGATTGATGTTGTTTGGGTCCTTAAAGATTTCTATTGATTTCTATTGGTATTCTTTTCTTTACAACTAAATAAGTGCGTTACAAAAAAAAAATAGTGGTAACCAGTGTCCCGATTGATGTTGTTGGGTGCTTAAAAATTTCTATTGATTTCTATTGGTATTCTTTTCGATTCTGTTAACAACGAAACAAGTGCGTTACCTAGAAAAGGTTGCTTAGAAAGTAAGTTATTTTTGCTATGGTTACTGAAAAGATTATTAAACAATTAGGCTTTTTCCAAAACGCACATTACCGTACGAAGAACAAGCTTCACGGCTAGTCTAAAATAAACCAGACAAAAACCTAAACCGTAGATATAAAATGGTTGGTTAATGCAACATTTATATTTTTACGTACACTGAGATAAATTTTTACATCCACGTGCATGGGTAATTTACTTGCAGCTGCTGCTGATGTGAATTTACACTCGAAGCGTTAATATAAATGCGGTGTGTATTATATTTTTACATCCAGTGTCTAAAGTTTACACCAACGCGTAAATAAACTTTTTACCTAAAACCCTTCAATTTATTAAAAAAAAAATAGAATAACCATTTTGTTATTTTTCTATTTATGAATAGTGTTTTATGGAAAAATAAAACGTATATTCTTAATCAGCGCTACAAGTACCAATATAGAATAGAAACAGAAAACAAACACAAGTCTTAGCAACTCAAAATTTTTAGGCCAGTGTTACCGCCTAAATAAGTAAAATATTATAAAATGTATGTTCTAAGGATATTGTATTAATCACACTTTTTAAATATTTACTTTTAATCAACACTTACCAGTTATTTTTTTGAAAAATCTAGCACACACAAAATTATACGTACGCTCTTACAAACGTAAACAATTATAATGGTCGACAGCCACCAGACTCGAGTCACGTGACTAGCTTAACGCCCGCGATTGGCTGGCTTGTACATCAGAAGTGTGATTTTTACACTTCGGGTGTATTGTTGCTAAAGGTATGTTTATAAAAATACACTTTCTTGAGCTCCGAGTGTATTGTTGCAGAAGGTATGGATGTAAAAATACACACTCTAGGTCAAAATCACCTCACGTGTGTAGTTTCACATCAATGTTGATGTACATTTATATAAAGGTGTAAAATTTACACATTTATAGAGTGTATTTTTTTACACCTTTTCAATGTAATTTTTTTCAGTGTAATTCTGTATCTAAAGAATATTTGCATTCTAACACTAATGCTTTTACACCATACGTGTGACCCTTTATCCCGATTAAAGCATAAACTTAGCAAGAGGAAGCCATTAGCATTCATAGTGGTATTTGTCAAGATTGTATTAGATTAATTCACAAATTTGCGTTACCGCAGCATACGCATTTGACGGGTTATTGCAACGGCTCATGAAATTAAATGAGTCGCTAATCTAGGCGTGAAAGTGCGAACCGATGCATCTAAATCACAATTGCAACTTGTTGGTGTTACAATTTTAGAAACTACACTGAGATAAATTTTTACGTCCACGTGCATGGGTAATATAAATGCGGTGTGTATTATATTTTTACATCCAGTGTGTAAAGTTTACGCACTGTGGCTAGAGCTTTTTACCTAAAACCCTTCAATTTAATAAAAAAAAAATATAATAACCATTTTGTTATTTTTCTATTTATAAATAGTGTTTTATGGAAAAACTACGCAACAGAAAAATAAAACGTATATTCGTAATCAGCGCTACAAAAAGTACCAATATAAAATAGAAACAGAAAACATACAAAAAGTCTTAATAACACAACTCAAAATTTGCAGGCCAGTGTTACCGCCTAAATAAGTAAAATATTATAAAATGTATGTTTTAAGGGTATTGTATTAATCACACTTTTTAAATATTTACTTTTAATCAACACTTACCAATTATTTCTTTGCAAACTCTAGCACACACAAAATTATACGTACGCTCTTACAAACGTAAACAATTATAATGGTCGACAGCCACCAGACACTATTCTGGCTTCTCGAGTCACATGACTAGCTTAACGCCCGCGATTGGCTGGCTTGTACATCAGAAGTGTGATTTTTATACTTCGCGTGTATGGTTGCTAAAGGTATGTTTATAAAAATACACTTTCTTGAGCTCCGAGTGTATTGTTGCAGAAGGTATGGATGTAAAAATACACACTAGGTCAAAATCACCTCACGTGTGTAGTGTCACATCATTGTTGATGTACATTTATATAAAGGTGTAAAATTTACACATTTATAAAGTGTATTTTTTTACACCTTTTCAATGTAATTTTTTTCAGTGTAATTCTGTATAGCATGTATCTAAAGAATATTTGCATTCTAACACTAATGCCTTTACACCATACGTGTGACCCTTTATCCCGATTAAAGCATAAACTTAGCAAGAGGAAGCCATTAGCATTCATAGTGGTATTTGTCAAGATTGTATTAGATTAATTTACAAATTTGCGTTACCGCAGCATACGCATTTGACGGGTTATTGCAACGGCTCATGAAATTAAATGAGTCGCTAATCTAGGCGTGAAAGTGCGAACCGATGCATCTAAATCACAATTGCAACTTGTTGGTGTTACAATTTTAGAAACTACACTGAGATAAATTTTTACGTCCACGTGCATGGGTAATTTACTTGCAGCTGCTGCTGATGTGAATTTACACTCGAAGCGTTAATATAAATGCGGTATGTATTATATTTTTACATCCAGTGTGTAAAGTTTACGCACTGTGGCTAGAGCTTTTTACCTAAAACCCTTCAATTTAATAAAAAAAAAATAGAATAACCATTTTGTTATTTTTCTATTTATAAATAGTGTTTTATGGAAAAACTACGCAACAGAAAAATAAAACGTATATTCGTAATCAGCGCTACAAAAAGTACCAATATAAAATAGAAACAGAAAACATACAAAAAGTCTTAATAACACAACTCAAAATTTGCAGGCCAGTGTTACCGCCTAAATAAGTAAAATATTATAAAATGTATGTTTTAAGGGTATTGTATTAATCACACTTTTTAAATATTTACTTTTAATCAACATTTACCAATTATTTCTTTGCAAAATCTAGCACACACAAAATTATACGTACGCTCTTACAAACGTAAACAATTATAATGGTCGACAGCCACCAGACACTATTCTGGCTTCTCGAGTCACATGACTAGCTTAACGCCCGCGATTGGCTGGCTTGTACATCAGAAGTGTGATTTTTACACTTCGCGTGTATGGTTGCTAAAGGTATGTTTATAAAAATACACTTTCTTGAGCTCCGAGTGTATTGTTGCAGAAGGTATGGATGTAAAAATACACACTAGGTCAAAATCACCTCACGTGTGTAGTGTCACATCATTGTTGATGTACATTTATATAAAGGTGTAAAATTTACACATTTATAAAGTGTATTTTTTTACAGCTTTTCAATGTAATTTCTTTCAGTGTATTTGGCAGTTGAACTAACGCCGTATTACTACATTATGAAGCCCTGTAAGATGTAGCCTTTACAGCCTATACAATGTACAGGCTGAAAAGGCAATATGTCATATTGTCGTCGATCTCGCGGACTAACCCATCTGATTTTAGCACTTTTTTCAGGAAATTATTTTTAAAGTTTTATGTGTTTTTAATCCAACTTTTTTAAAGGACCCTTGCAGATTTTTAATATTTTTTGTGCTTTTTATACTTTGGGGTATTACAATGATAAAAATATTCACACAACATAACGTTGGCAACATTCTTACCTACTTTATGTTCTGTAAAATTTTCACAAGACAAATTATGTGCAAATTCACAAAACGTTAGGTGCAAGTATTTTATGTATTTAATATAATATATCATGTGACATCACATAATATATTACATGTTTGTTTAACTTCGTACTATTCTACTTAACCCGGCGTCTGACACGTGGGGTGTCACAAACCCCAGAGTCCAAATATTACTCCGTAACTATTTTATTTTCGCGCCAAGCGAAGACAGCGCCTCAGTACCTTTCAATCGCTTTTTACTTTGCACAGTGTAGCATGAACGGCAGTATGAATATTGAAGCATTAGAGGCCACGTCCTTTTGAAGTCGCCTGGGGTTTCTGACACCCCACGTGTTATAATAAGTAACATTTATTTTCCTACAACCTAGCTACTAGTTAGTGCCTATTTTCCACCCATTGCCTATGACAATGGTTGAAAAGTGAAAATTAGTTGATTTTACATCTGCTGTCAGAAAATGAGTAAACGTGAAACACATAACCTTAAATTGACAAATTAATATTTTAAGACAATTTTTGCGTCTTTTGGATGTTTAGGTCGTAGAAAAAATAGTATACGGACCTCGACGCAAACTATTTCAGTGAACTTCGAGAGATTTTTTACTCGGCTGCGCCTCATAAAAAAATAAGCACTCTCTTGCACTGAAAACTAGGTTCGCGTACTCGGTGCGTAATATACTATTATCTTCCTGTTTCTCCTGTATTTTTCAGTCATATTACGATTACTTAAAGTAATTTATTTTGAACCCTACCTATAATATTTAAAAGTTTATAATTTATGTTATTCATGTAGATCTTTGTTTGGCAATTTTAAACGTTATTTTTTTTAGTTAATAGGAAACAAAAAGGTTTCCTATTTTTTGTTTTTTAAATTTGATTTATTTTTGTTAACCGATTAAAAATAAATATATATGTATTTAAGATTTTTAAAATTATTTTTAGGTTAATATATTGTATAACTCAAATATTTTACTACATTTTATATAAAATTTATTAAATAAAGCAAAAACGGTCCCATTTATTGTTGGGGTTTATTATACCCCACCTGTCGTTACTTGTAAAACTAAACCACCTGTCAGACGCCGGGTTAATTAAGCATACCCCTAGGTGAGCACTGGCGGTGGCGTTTTATGATAGTAAAATCAAGAACATTTGAGATGTTCTCGATTGTCTTAAAATCCAAGAATTGGATGAAATACTATAGGGTTGTTAAAGGTGTTTTGGGGCTCCATAAAGAAGTGCTGGCTTAAAAAGTGTTTGATTGTAGATAAAATAGTATATTGTTTTACTAAGAGGAAAAGTGAAGCTTTTTATACTATTCTGTAGAATTTACGGACGACGCGAAGCGGAGTTTGGAAACTACAGACAAGTAAAAAAAGCACTTTTCCTCTGATTGAAACATACTATTTTTTCATCAAGCATCCTATATATTTTTTTTAAATATTAATTTTTGAATTTAATTTATTCAGTAATAAAGTATGTTTTTTTTATTAAAATAGGCCAATAAAACCCTTTCGAAAGAAACTTAAACCTTCCCTAACTAATTTAAATTTTCTTTCGTAGGCTAAATCGTACACTTTTCGCGATTTCGATGGTAACTTGTCTAATGTAGCATTTGCAATTTCGGAGAGATTTGTAGGTGTATAAACCATATATTCTTTTTCAATCATTGTTAATCAATTTCACACAAGGTTTTTGCACAGAATCTCGAGTCAACCACCTGTTTACATAATAAACAAGCAAGTTTAAAGTATGGCTGTCATCAAAGTCAAAGGGTGCTGCCACCAGTGGTGGTTTTGCTTTTTTTTAGGACCTACAACAATAAACTTATTTTTTTACTGTAACAAATAGATCACTTCTAACTAGTGTGTTCAGTTATAAAATATGAACATTTTAGTACGCTTAAAGAAAATAGTATGTTGTAATCCTAGGCAAGAAAGTGACTTTTTTCCAGGCCGAAAGAAGAAATGGCCAGGCGAGACGAAGTCGAGACTGGCCACTTCATGAGGCATGGAAAAACACTTTCTTGCCATGGTTTACATATTATTTTTTATCCTACACATTTTTTACTTCCCTCAAGGAAAGTCATGTGTCAGAAAAAATAAAAATTTTTAAAAAATTTAATAATTTACATTTTGAAAATAAATGAAAAAAAACTATAAAAAATATTTTAGATTTAAAAACAAAGCATTTAAATTTTATATTTAGGGCACTAACTAAATTTAAGTAAAACGAAAAGCCTTTCTGACAAAATGTTGATAGCGCCACCTGTTGGGATATTTATTAAATTATTTTCCAGCCTAGCCTGGCAAAGATATTTTCTCGCCTAGACCGGCAAAACTACGCTTTCTCGTCTCTAAAGAGACGTCAAAATCGAATTTTTAAATTATTTTCCAGCCTAGCCTGGCAAAGATATTTTCTCGCCTAGACCGGCAAAACTACGCTTTCTCGTCTCTAAAGAGACGTCAAAATCGAATTTTTAAATTATTTTCCAGCCTAGCCTGGCAAAGATATTTTCTCGCCTAGACCGGCAAAACTACGCTTTCTCGTCTCTAAAGAGACGTCAAAATCGAATTTTTAAATTATTTTCCAGCCTAGCCTGGCAAAGATATTTTCTCGCCTAGACCGGCAAAACTACGCTTTCTCGTCTCTAAAGAGACGTCAAAATCGAATTTTTAAATTATTTTCCAGCCTAGCCTGGCAAAGATATTTTCTCGCCTAGACCGGCAAAACTACGCTTTCTCGTCTCTAAAGAGACGTCAAAATCGAATTTTTAAATTATTTTCCAGCCTAGCCTGGCAAAGATATTTTCTCGCCTAGACCGGCAAAACTACGCTTTCTCGTCTCTAAAGAGACGTCAAAATCGAATTTTTAAATTATTTTCCAGCCTAGCCTGGCAAAGATATTTTCTCGCCTAGACCGGCAAAACTACGCTTTCTCGTCTCTAAAGAGACGTCAAAATCGAATTTTTAAATTATTTTCCAGCCTAGCCTGGCAAAGATATTTTCTCGCCTAGACCGGCAAAACTACGCTTTCTCGTCTCTAAAGAGACGTCAAAATCGAATTTTTAAATTATTTTCCAGCCTAGCCTGGCAAAGATATTTTCTCGCCTAGACCGGCAAAACTACGCTTTCTCGTCTCTTAAGAGACGTCAAAATCGAATTTTTAAATTATTTTCCAGCCTAGCCTGGCAAAGATATTTTCTCGCCTAGACCGGCAAAACTACGCTTTCTCGTCTCTAAAGAGACGTCAAAATCGAATTTTTAAATTATTTTCCAGCCTAGCCTGGCAAAGATATTTTCTCGCCTAGACCGGCAAAACTACGCTTTCTCGTCTCTAAAGAGACGTCAAAATCGAATTTTTAAATTATTTTCCAGCCTAGCCTGGCAAAGATATTTTCTCGCCTAGACCGGCAAAACTACGCTTTCTCGTCTCTAAAGAGACGTCAAAATCGAATTTTCAACTTGTGTAGGATAAAAAGGACTTTTCTTGCCTACCATGGTAGGATATATTTTGGTGAGAGGCATTTGACGGTTTGGAAGGTATGTTCAGTTTGCTGGTAACTTATAATTACCCTATAGGACCTATAATGCCTAGCCTACCTATCTAGCCTTTAATTAGTAAAATTTACTATTTTAGTGAACTCATCTAAATAAACCAGGCAGCTAAGAAATTGCTGATAAAATGGATATATAAAATAGATTGCAATAAAGGCCATTAGAAGCCATTAGTAGTTTTAATAATTACTTGTAATTACAATAATTGTTTAAAGTGGCTTTTAATCAAGGAAAAAACTCACTATTTATAAAAATTTAATTAAGTAGGTTATCTTGTCTAGGTGTTTGACTAAAATTATTAAGAAACAAGCCGTTAAGATATGTAATGCTACGCATTCCATTATATACTATTCGTAGCAAATGGTATATTGCATTTTTCCAAATACTTTTAAAAAAATTCAAAAAGATAAAAAAATAACATTTTTAACATCTTTTTTCAAAAAGTTTATCTTCCCCTCATAGAACTTGATTTTTACTGAAAATTTCTAGTCGATCGGATATTTCGTTCTTGAGTTATCGTGTACATAAAAATCGTGACATCAGAGAGACAGACAGACGGACGGACGGCAGAGGGACATGTCAAAGTTACTTATTTTTTCACGAAACACATTTGTATCCAAGATTTTGGGGAATTCGAAACTACACTGTAAATGCAAATATGGTAATTTTACAGCAAATAAAGTAGGTCATATATTGCCAGCAAAGAAAGTGGTAAATTTAAATCAGTATGTAAATTCACAGTTATCTGTAAAAATGTGAATTTTTATTTTGGTAATTTTAGTGCTATCTTTTGTAGAATGTAATTTAATATTATGGTAATTATCAAGCAATTTTACTGCATATTTACTGTGGTCTTGTATTTTTACAGTGATTTTAAGCTATGTTGACCAATTTTTACCGGATTTTCAGGATGATCTCTAAAAATATGTATTTTAAAACCTGAAAACGATTTAAACTTAAGAAAGCAATTACTATGCAAACAATTAAATGTTTTTCTATTAGTATTATACCTATGAAGGTATAAGTGCGCATTGTATTTCTTTACTATATTGAACGAATGCCACAAAAAGTACAATGATACATAACTACCAAATTATTCTTATATTAACCCCTCAGCAAAATAATATTTAAATATTATCTAATTAACAAGACAGGCGTCAATAAACAGCGAACATGACCGGCCTTGATTTTACAGCTACCTGTGATTTCACAGTGATTAAAGCAGTGAGTTTTATGAGTATTTCAAGCATTATTATGGGCTCTTGTAATTTTCGGGACTGTCTGTAAAAGTGCCGAGTTTTTGGACCACATGCATGAATTTTAATGCAAAATTATTGTACCGACAGGAAAAGAGCTGAGATTTTACTAAACCCAATAATATTGAGGTGAATTTAATAAATATTCTAAATTCACATTCTGACATTGTAAATTTGCTTTAATTATTACAGTTAAAACTACTGTAAGATTGACGAACAAATTTAGAGTGTACCGTATAATACTATTCTAGCGCTTCGCGCTGTGAATAGTAACATACTAATTCATTTCTATACCAAGGTATACCTAAAAAAATATTTCCCTCATTTCCTAAGAATAAAAATTCCGTAAGAAATTATTCTTTGTTTGCGCGCGTTGTTCGCCAGTTGAAGTAGATATCGTAAATGATTTATGATATATCATTAAAATGATTAGCCTTGTAGATACCTACAAAGTTTTTAAAAACCTAAAATTATTTATATTATATTATTTATAGCTTTACCTTACATAGTGAATAATAATAAATATTGCTGTTTTATGAAATTCTCTTATAATAATGGCTTCAATGAACATCCCGCTGTTTTTGTCCATAATGGCGAGCCCCACTACGGAAATGCTGTGAATGCTGTTCGTCAGAGTATCCTCGGCTATAGCTTTAGCTTTTAACGGTAGAAACAAGAGGGCTAGTGACGCATTAATCACTTCCTCTATCTACTGACATGTGCTTCATAACGCTGGCTATGACCAATAGAAATGTAGATAGTAGCAAAAGGTGGAGCTACGACGACCTCGCCATTACTATTGGATATTCGTAATGTAGAAACTGGATCTCTTGGTAAAAACATTGGCGATGTGGAGGTAGAATTTTGCCATACTCAGTGGATATGTATTGTGGAAATTTACACACAAGGTGCGTCAAAAATAAATAAATAAATAAATTTGTACTTCAAACCTATATCACGGTGCACTTCTGAGGGGTGTTTTCCGAACTTGCAGCGAACTTTAGTTTTTCTTTATATTCTTGTTATTTATGTAGTAACTAACAATTCAAGAGCAAAATTAAAAAAATCTATCGGATAGTTTTTTTTAATTTAGATTTTTTTTTTATAAAAATCTGCACCTATTTAATTATTTGGCTATATCTCAGCTATTTCTAATTATAATAAAAATATTATTAAAAATAAAATAAAGACTGCTTAATAATCTACAAAAAAAGTAAAAACATTTTTTTTTATATCTTTTGCCGTTTTGTCACAATACGTAATTAAAGTTTGAAGTAAAAAAAAAAGTATAAATTCATTTTTATATTTATTAAAAATTATCTAGGGGAGGCTTATTTTACTGTAAAATGTCAAATTGCATTTAAACAAATTATTTCTTTTAATCAAGGTGGCTTGTGGAAAAATTTTAAAACTGACGTTTATTATTTTTTATGATAGATAGTTTTCAATGTTAAGAATTAATGTATTTTTGTAAGAAAGTAGTTTTTTAAATAAAAATGAATTTAGATAATCACAAAACAAAAAAAAATTGTACACTGTTTTACAATAATCAAAAACATTAAACCAGTTCCAAGTACATTATTTTGGTTACTAATAAAAAAAATAGGTTATGATGATGGCTAAATGTCCAAAAGCATGTTTGTTGGGGCTCTCCATGACACTGTTGCATAAAAACCTGCCACTAAATAAATAAATTTATTAATAAATAAATAAAAATTTATTACCTATGCATAAAAAAAGTAATTAAGTAAATTTTTAACTTTTTTACTTTAAAAACTAAAATATAATAATTATTTACGGACATCAAAATAACTTTTTATAAAATAATGTAATTGGCTTAATGGTTTTGATTTTTGTAAAGCAAACAACGCACAATAATTTTCGATTAGTTTCATGATTATCTAAATTCATTTTTATTTAAAAAACTTCTTTCTTACAAAAATACATTAAATCTTAACATTGAAAACAATCATAAAAAAATAAACAACTTTACGTCAGTTTTCAAATTTTGCTAGAAGACAACTTAATTAAAAGAAATAATGTGTTTTAAGGTAATTTGACGTTTCACAGTAAAATAAGCCACCCTAGATAATTTTTATAAATAGATAGATGAATTTATACTTTTTTGTTTTACTTCAGACTTTAATCACGTATTGTGACAAAACAGCAAAAGATATCAAAAAATGGTATTTATTTTTTTTGTAGAAAATTAAGCAGTTTTAATTCTATTTTCAATCATATTTTATATGTTATAATTAGAAATAGCTGAGATATAGACAAATAATTAAATAGGTGCAGATTTTTATAAAAAAATCTAAATAAAAAAAAACTAAGCGATAGATTTTTTTTTTAATTTTGGTCCTAAATCGTTGGTTACTACATAAATAACAAGAATATAAAGAAATACTAAAGATCGCCGCAAGTTCGGAAAACACCCCTCAGAAGTGCACCGTGATATATATATATATATATATATATACAGGATAAAAATGAATGTAAATAATGTAAAAATACCTCAGTTTTCTAATTCTACTATACCTCACTATGTATAATTCATGATTTTGTGTAAATATATGTAAATAAATTTAATTTAAAATGTAAAATAAAGTAAAGATTGGTAAAATTATGTAAAGCATGGCAAATTAATTTAGAATGACACAAAATTGCAACATTAATGAACAATTATTTAAAATTACATAGATTTAGGGGAAAGTGGAGGAATATTGTGCAGCGGGTAACTCCGTGCGTTTAAATAGGCATCTTAAATATTAAAAGTTATTTTAAAAACAAGCAGGTCGCGCCACAACTTAATACAACCGTGAACATTGAAAAAAAAAAGGCTCCACGTAAGTGTACCCTTACCACTACAAAAGCTTATTGAAATCAAATGAGAAATTATCACAATATATACCAGTATGGTGTGAGAAACTCTCACTTTCCTCACATTTATAATTAAATACTACTAACGTAAAATGTTTTTCCCTTTTTTATATAAAATATTTACCGAAAAAGAATTAAATGAATACAAAAATGTATGGAAAAACTATAAAAATGGTTAACATAATATTGTCTGGCTGTCCATATAGTAATGTGACAGATTATTACAAAGTGTACGTTGTGAAATTATAGCTAATTATAGCTTATTTCCAAATTACATTACATTTTATTTAACCTCGTACTATTCTACTTAATTAAGCATCCCCTAAGTCCAGGACTTGTGTGGGTTAGTAGTAGAGGGAACCACCACTAATTGACTTTCGAACCAATTTATAAGGAGTGTCCGCTTCACTTACGCCTTCGCCAAATTTCAGTTATTAATTAACTGAAAAAGGCAAATCGGCGCCGGTGAGAATCGAGTACGACGCGGTAGTCCACTACACCAATCCACCCTGTATAATGAAAATATGAATGAAAAACTGATAGATTTTCTTTGTTTCAGCACACCAAAGTATAGACCTATTAGAAGATTGCCAAAAATTACTAGAAAGGTTCAAATATCCCTGGGAGATGATGCCTCTGATGTACGCCATTTTGAAGGATGCCCATGCAGACCTTGAGGAAGCATCACGACGGATCGATGAAGGTTAGTACAAAATTTATTTGACAGCCATTTTATATTTTTATTTGATAACTAATATACTAGTTATTGATATTAATTTCATTTAATTAGATATAAACTAGTTTTTATTTTATAAATCTTAGTAACCAAGACTTATTCTATTAGGTACTAGTACATTGTAACTCATTCATATGGAGCCATCTATAAATAAAGTCACGCAAAGTGGTGAGGAATATGAAAAGAGTATATATCAGTTAAACTGTTAAAAACACAGTTCTACAAAAAAGATTAATTTTTTTTATTTGCCGGGGACATTTTGATGCTCTGATTTCTAAACATTTTTCCGTTTTTCTCGATCAGCTCGTTTTTATGGGACAACGCGTACAGTGGGGTTTTTCCTACACTGATGAAAAAATACACAGTCGAGCGTGTAGACCTGAATTGACACGGAATCGTGTTAAATTGTGTAAAAATGTGTAATTTTAAGACCGCTTTTCGTAGAACTTATACAATTTTACATATTTTAACACGTTTTCGTATTAATTCAGGTCTAGACGGTCTACTGTGTAAAAGTTTCATCATCAGTGTATAAGTGTAATAACAAAATACAAAGCTTTCCGAAATTTTGAAAATTTTCTAAATGGGAAAGCAATTAAGGTCTAATTAATTTTTTTGCCGTGGATTGATTTTCTATTAATGGGGCTCTAAACCAAAAAAGCGGATTTAAAATATCTTCATTCGTTTGTTTTTTAAAGGCCTCTAAATTCAAAAAATGAGATTTTTTCGCATTTTTTCGATATAAAATGTTTTGAATAAAATTTTTATATAAATACTTAAGATATGGCTCTAATTTTTATACACAATACTAACACATATGTGCGGTTTATAAAAATAAAAAAAGGTTTAGATTTTATCAAGTGACAGACATTTTACCGGGGTTATTGAAAAAACAAAAATATTGTGTTTTATTTATTTTTAGAGACAGCAACAAAATAAATTAAACTTATTATGAAACACCAAAACGAAAAATAAAAAAACTTTTCTCCTTGCTTAAAAAAAACATTAAATAATTAAAAATATTGTTGTTCTAATTTCAATAACTCTCCGTAAAATCTCCGTTACTGGATTCAATCTAAAACTTTTGTTATTTTTACAAACCTTACGTATGTGTTAGTGTTGCTTATCAAAGCCACATCTTTAGCATTTTTATAACATTTTCATAAAAATATAGCGAAACAATGTGAAAGAATCTCATTTTATGAATTTAGAACAAACGAACAAAGATTTTTTAAATTTGCTTCTTTTTGGCTTAGAACCCCATTAATAGAGAACCAATCTATGCAAAAAAAATAAAGCAGGCAAAAAACTCTTTGCGCTATAACTCAAAAAAAGGAGCTGATCGAGAAAAACGGAAAAAGGTTCCGAAATCAGCGCATCAAATAGGTATAGAATCAACTAAAATGGTGTTGCCAAATTTTGTAGAGCAGTATTCTAGAGAGTGGGTATTCATCATCTATGTAAGTCCAGCATCACTGAGTTAGCCTCACTATATTCAATTTAAACTAAATAGTAAGTCAAATGAGCTATAGACTTTAAGCCTCTCTTAAATTAACCAAACAAACTAGCAATGATGATGATGTAAAGATTTATGGCGCAGGTCAGTGATATTCGTGAAGTAATTTATAAATGGGCCCTATAAAGAATTTGAGAACATCATATTCTTAACAGACCATTTCAACATAAACTAGAAATTGTAAAAGCTTACTTGTGACTAAAAGACTAACCTCAATACTTAGGTCTGACCATTGAGGGTCTACCTCAATGGGTCTGACGCGAGATAAAAATTATTTTTCTTAGCTTAGCTTAGTCACATATCGGCTTTCAATGTTTGTAATGATTTGGTGCGTTTGCGTTTTATTTAGTCTTACATGTATAGATTAAGATAAGGACAAAAAGTAAGGGAAGGATAAAAGACGAAAGTATGGTGTACAAATCGATGGTCTAGCGTACAAAGGTGATAAGTATATAGGGAAACCTTATGTACTTAGCACCTATGTACGCTATACCATTGAAATATTAATGGCAATTGGTGATTATCCTTTGGTTTATTTGAAAAATGTATTTTTTCATCTTTTGGATCCTCTTGCTCTTTGAAAATATATAAATTTAAATTGATTTAATTAATTTTTATAATGTTGTAAAAAAATAATTGTAAATTTTTAGTTAAGTCTTTATTGCATATCCCAGCCGGAAACAAAGAAAATTATTAGTATTTAGAATAAAATCCACCGTTTGCTTATTTAAAAGATTTTGTTTAAACACTTCGTAAATTAGTTTAAAAAAAAGTGCTTAACCTTATTAATCACTGGGCTAACTTTTTACCATTGTTAAAATACAAATTACATTGTAGTATTTTATTATTGTATAATTATAATTAAATTAAGTATTGTATACACGGTGTATTTGAAACAGCGTCTGAAATTTTAACAGATGATTCTACATCATAAAATATGACAAAAAGTTCCTATAAACATATGTCTAAAAAGGCGTCATAAGGGAGCTACGCCCCTTTGAAAGTGGCTAAAAAAATCGGTTTTTATTTAATAACTCAGGAGCCCTTTGAGATATATCAACGAGGTTTTGCACGTACTAATCCTACCAAGGCCCGTTTTTATGTGTTATTTTCATGTACTTATTTCAACCAGGGGTGTGCCAAACTGGGGGGGCTTATCAGTTTTTTGTCCCAAACTTTTTTCTGTGTAACTTTTTTGCAATTTTATTTTTGAAATATGATTCCTCAAGTCAAAATACATATAAAAGGTACTCCTGTTGTAATACTGTAGAATTAACCGTTTTCGAGAAAAAATCATTTGAAGGTGAAATTCCACGGTTCGAGGACGAAAAATTAAATACTAAAATGTTGAAAACCAAAATTTTAATGATGCAGGGCGAATGTACATTAAAAACTAAGAAAAAAACCTCATATACAGGTACTTCCAAAAATCAATCCTAATGGAGCTATGGTCTCCTAAATATGCACCATTTTTAAAGGGCTATGGTAGCTTTAAAAGCGTTTTTTCGACCTACATGTATGGAAACTTATTTCTTAGTTTTTGATGTAGAATAACACTGAATTATTAAAATTTTGGTTTTCGACATTTTAGTATTTAATTTTTCGTCCTCGAACCGTGAAGGTGAATCAAATGAACTTTTCTCGAAAACGGTTAATCCTACAGTATTACAACAAGATTACCTTTTTTATGTATTTTGACCTGAGGAATCATATTTCAAAAATAAAATTGCAAAAAAGTTACACAGAAAAAAGTTTGGGACAAAAAACTGAAAAGCCCCCCCCCCCCGTTTCGCACACAACTGGTTTAAATAAGTACGTGAAAATGACATACAAAGATGGGCCTTATTAGGATTAATTCACGTGCAAAACCTCGTTAACATATCTCAAAGGGTTCCTGAGTTATTAAATAAAAACCGATTTTTTTAGCCAATTTCAAAGGGGCGCGTCTCCATTATGACGCATTTTTAGACATGTTTATAGGAACTTTTTGTCATATTTTATCATGTAGAATCACCTGTTAAAATTTCCTATGCTGTTTCAAATACACCCTGTATTATACAATACTTAATTTAAAAATTTAGTTGTTTTGAATTTAGCTATTTGACAAACATTTGAGTTAGTATTTTTAGGTTGTAAACTCAAAATTTTAAATTTATTTAATTATGTAAGACCCAATCCACGCAGATTCAGGCTAAGTTGAAAACATTCTAGTGACGGATTTGGCTAAAATATGGGAAACTTGTTCCTTAAATAGGAGATTGCTTGGAGGATTGTGGGTCGTAATTAATTAAGATTTTATAAATATTAAAAGCAGTCTGTAAGATGGCGCTATCTTTTATGTATATCTATCCCCATTGAGAACGATATGCAATAGAGAATAATTAAAAATATTATACCTTGATGTAGAATAATGTTAGCTTCATGAAATATTATTTTTAAAAACTACCTGTTTTAAATATTGATAATGTTATAGAATTTAAAAATAGGTCACTACAGTGATCTTTAACCATAATGGCTGTGTTGTAATAAAATAGTTACTGTATAAGCAAAAGTAGTCCTGGAAGCCTGGATGTTTAATAAGGACTACTTATAATATAATGATATGAATCCCGTATTTTTTTATTTTGTAGGACGTGTAAAAAAAAATTATTTAATGTCCACTGTAAAAAAGATTAATCCGTCCCTGATCTCGTTGCAACCTTAGTTGGAATTTAAAATGTAATTTTCCTGTGAGAATCAAGAGAATAAAATTTTATTACAACTAAGAAGTTGAATGAAGAAAACCTTGTCGTAATTCATTTAACCGAGAAATATTTCCGGTAAAGACGAAATTCATTTGTCAGCTTATGCCAGATAAGGGCCTTTTTATAGTAGCAACAAATATAGGATAAAAAAACGGCACCCTCAAAATAAAATTTGTGGTCTGCGGGTAATAAATTATTATTTTTGTTACGGTTCGTATGTCTTTGGATATGGGTCATGACTAAAACTTTTTCTGGTGACTTTTTTTGAATTTTTCTTATTGGAATATACTTTTTTATGTAAAAATAGACAAAAAAAGTTTGTATGGTGTAACATAGCATAAAGATAAATGCATTAAAAAGTAAATTTTACGCATCAAGAACCAAAAATAAAAAATAAAAAAATTATAAAGCCAAAAACAATGATTTTGGTAATGGGTGGTTGTTTAACATTAAAACCCGAGAAAAGAAATTATATGCACCTTGGTCAACAAATCATATTTTCAAAGTTTGAGCGCTTTGAGCTACCTCTAAACATTAATCGATTTGGCTCATTTTTGAGTGGCCACCGTTTTTTATCAAGGAGCAACTTTTGAGCCAGAGAGTCTTTTCGATTTCGAAATTCGGGATTTTTTGATCCCGGTCATGAGGATTCTGAGGTGATAAAACAATAAGAATAAAATTTAAATAGTCAAGCTTAATATGTTTAGGTCATGGGTGTTAGTTAATGGGTCTTAAGTGGTAGTTAATGTTATGGAAGTTATGTAATGGGTGATACTAATTGGCCAGGGGTAACTTGTTATGTGGTATGTTATAGTTGCTATATCGCCCTATTTAGAACTTTGTTAATTACATATAAACAAGAATAAGTTCTTATTCATCTAAATTAGTAAATTACTACCATACTAATTCCATAAAAAAGAATAATTTCTAGTCACTGGCAAGTTCCCATTTTTCATATTGATAATACGTATGGCATGAACCTATGATATGTGATGAGTGAGTGAATTAGTTGGGTGTCATGCGTTGGTGACGTTTTAAGTTAAAGTTATGATTGTGTATGGTCACTGTTCATTCTCCATAACCCATTGGGAATGGGTTGTTATTAAAATATAAGTCATAGTCATAAATATAATAAGAAACAAGCCGTGAAATTATGTAATGCTAGGCATTCCATTGTATACTAATCACAGTAAATGGTATATTGCGATTTTTCAGATACATAAAAAAAATTAAATAAACAAAAAAATAAAAAAATTGAAAAAAAATAGAAAAAAATAACTTTTTATATAAAAAAAAAATCTTTTTTCAAAAAAAAAAAAAAATTGTAAAAAATACTTTTTTCGAAAAATTGTGACATCATTAAAAAAATAAACTTTAGTACGGTATTAGTACACTGATAGAAAAATCTAAAAATATTAATACAAAACGTTCTTGTATCAACTTTTTACCATAACCTCAAAAAACATATCATATCATTGCGAAAAGTATTTTTTTTGAGGTTCTGTTGAAAATGGGAGCTAACTTTTAAATTTCGACCTTAGATTCTAATTCAGCGGCTCAAAATACATAGGTATTGACTAGTCAAGTCCGTCGGAGATTCAACTTTTTAAATTTTGTATGGCTGTGTTATCTCTGCAACTAAAAGTCCGATCAAAAAAAGTTTTTTACAAAAGATTTTTATTTTTTTGAGGGGAATTAAATAACAGTAAAAAAAATATATGTTTGTACTTAAAAAAACAAAGTTGGCCTTGAAATGACGTTGAAAACGTAAATATTCGTAAAAAATAAATACGCTATTTTGTTCTCACCATTAAAATAAACAAATTTTGTACGATATTTTTTTTTCTAAAATGCATAGTATTCGAGATATTTGAAAGTTTCAGGTTAAAAAAAAACACCCGGTATATATACATGTAATTATATGTGATATGTAGTTTTTTGTGCACATACATGTAATATGTGATTTTAAAATAAAATGCGTAATATTTGTTGTTGTAAATCGAACAACTGCACTCGTTTGTAAATACCAAAAGCGTTTACTTATTTGTTGTTGTATTCTATGAAATATATAGTGGTTGGCGCATATACAACTATTTATTGTTGTATTATACAGAGCGGTCCAAAAGTCACCCCCCCCCCTTTTAACTTTTGAACCAGTTGAGATATCGACTTCAAATTTGGAACTTTTAAATAAGACAACTTAAACTATCTTTTAGCATATATTTAATACTTTCAGCTCTTAAAATATGGGCAGGGGGGCATGGGGGAACATTTTTTTAAGTGGAAAGTGGGGTCGTGTAATACATCACTTTAAAGCTTATAAAATTCTCCATTTAACACCATATTTTTTAAATTAAAAAAAAAATTGGGTTTAAAATGGGGTTGTAAATGTGTATTAATGTCAAAATTCCTCTAAAAAAAAACAAATAATTTTTTAAAAATGTAAAAAAATGTGTCCCCATGCCCCCTGCCCACATTTTAAGAGCTGAAAATATCAAATATATGCTAAATGATATTTTAAGTTGTCTTATTTAAGAGTTCTAAATTTGAAGTCGATATCTCAACTCGTTCAAAAGTTAAGAGGGGGGGGGTGACTTTTGGACAGCACTGTATAACCTAATTACGGTTTTGATTACGATAATGTTCTATCAGTGTAATATCATCTAAACTATAACGTACAAACAAGGCCCTTTTCTGGTGAAAGTGTACCTACACTTGTACATAGTGTGACAAATTTACAAATTTACATTATTCCAATGTTTTTATGTTGTGTGAAGTATGCTTTAGAAAACTATAAATTAAAATTTAAATAGAAAACAAATAATATAATTTTACTCAGTCTTGTACACATGTTTTACGACGTTACAGAAGATTTTTGTATAATTGTTGGTTATTGCTATACAGAGTGTTTTAGAAACAATGAAGAATTCAAAAGAATAATACCTGGAATTTTATTGAATTATTAAAATTGTCATTATTCAAAAAGATATATGGACTTTTGGCCCGCCCTAATATACATACTATTATATTATTATTATAAAATAGTATATCGATCCGCCTTATAAGATTGTCAATATTGAAATTTGGTTTTAATAATAATAATAAATTATTGTAAACCTTTTTTTATACGTCCGACGTAACAAAACCTAACTCTTTGGTTTAGGCCGGTATTTTGCATGATTGATATTTTTTGTGCTAATGAGCGGGCGTATACTTAGCTTCGTTTGCGTAAGGCGTATAAATAGCCATGCAAAATGGATATTTATACATCCGACGTAACAGAACCTTTGGTTTTGGTCATTTTTTTGTCTGTTTGTTGTTTTTCATGTTAATGGAGAAAGGTAGCCTTCTATTTAAACGGGATGAATACAATTATGACGAAAAATATACCTTAAAGCCTTAAAAACTCTTAAAAGCAGCCAATAAGGATTAAGGACGTACACTTAGCTTCGTATACGTCGGACGTATAAATAGCCTTTATGCATAATATAATATACTAGGTGCAAATACTAAAGGATGTTACAAACATCCTAAATTAGGTGATTTTCAAAAGGCTTTTACTTGGCAATGGCGGTAGAGCAGATAAAAAAAAACAATTAGAAGCTTCGAATCTCTAGTTTTAGGATTTTGACCATGAATCATTGACCATTTTTACGTAATCGTAATGTGCCCAATACCCAAGAATAAAAATAAATAATGAAAAATCTAAAGTGACAGAAATCAATTGTGTACAAAATTTACTCCTACTAGGAGAGAAAAATTTTTGCTATAGGTGAAGAAAATTGATTTCACAGTCTGAAAACATGATAAATAATGGTACAGTTCATTTCAACAAAACTGGAAAAGTGGGGTTATCAAAAAAAAAATTACATTGTGAACTATCTTTCATTTGACAAATATTTGTTTACTTGTTAATAAATTTAGTGTCAATATTGTTATTGCCACATCAATGTCAAAGTCAAAAAATGTTGGTGTATTTTTTTAAAATTGTGAGAGATCAAGCAGAAAAACAAGAATACTCAAAGAATACTAACAATAAGAAGAATATTAACAATAGAGATACGCTTTAAAATCCAAATAGTATTTACTAAACACAAATGCATAGAATAACATATGATTTTTGACATGGTTTGGACTTTTATTTTTCAAACAGGCATAACCCCATTTAAATAATCCACATTCACACAACTAAATTTTATGGAAAACATGAAATTTTACTTAACCCCACTTTTCCAGTTTTGTTGAAATCAACTGTTTGTTCTAAAGCTGGTAGTAAAAAAAATATATTATAGTTTTATTGTATCCCGTAAATGATTTTTAATTAAATTTTATATAAAGTTTAGTTATATACCTAAATATGTATATTAAAGTATAATTTAATTTACATTATGCATGGTTTAATTTCATTTAAATTTATTCATATCTACTTAAATGCGAGGTTTATTATTTAATAATAATTTAGTCTATGGATATTAACAAGGATGTAAGTGATAAATAAAAGCTGCTGCTGCCGACAAAATAATTGTTCCTCCTAAAATATCTTATTGCGAAAATAAAAGTCTTGACTCCCTTTTAATGTATACAGTACTTTTCTTTTAAAAACAACATGTTTTTAGGAAAACCAATTTTTTTAAACCAATTGTTTTGTTATCGCCTACCGACAGACTACTTTAAAGTAAATAGCAGAAAGCAAAAAAAAATTGGCTTATTTCTGCTTTTAGTTCAGTGGAACAGTCGTGTGAAAGGGACTCACCATGCGGTGATATGCAAGCTCTTTGTTTTTTTTTTTTGAATCAAAAGAGGTTCGTTTAAATCCAAATTTGCACCTCTGCGCTATTTTTTTGTACAGTTATGTGCAAAAACGAATTTGTTTTGTTTTTGTTTTTTTGGTCTGTAACCTGCCTCGGCTAGTCGCTCAACAAAAAATTAACATGATATTTGTTCCGTTTTGAATTCTCTACAATTTATGTAATTAACCTACAAAAATCATGTTATTTTTTTGTTGAGCGACGAGCCGAAGCGGAGTTACAGACCAAAAACAAAACAAATTCGTTTTTGCACATAACTGTGCAAAAAAATCGCACAAGGGTGAAAATTCGATTTAAGCTTTCCAAACTAACCCTTTTTTATTACAAAAAAAAAACAGAGTGTGTATATCAATGCAAGGCAAAACTACCGTTTAACTGAGCTATTTGGAGAATATAAAACTTAAACAAAAAGTTTAAGGGGCCATAAAATTAATTATAATTATTGCATCATTAAGCAATTCGAATTTTAATTAATTATTGGTGCCATCTTTCGCAAATTTATAATAGTGGCTAAAGTCAATATTTGGACGACATGTCGCGACAGTGCCTTACTGCAGCGTAAAGTAAATAAATAGCACGCTGGATATAATCGTCCAAAGTATAACCGCGATATAACATAGGATATTGTGTTGTCGCACTGTAAGCTTTTGGTTCCTACTCAAAAGAAGAGACTCTCCGGAAATGAAGGAGCGTGGAGATCAGCCTAGACGGTACCTCAATAATTCGATTGACGCCCTCACTCTCCGTTATAGACGATCGCATACGTCACACTTGTACTAATTGTCACCATTTTATGTAGAATCCACAGAATAAATTCCAAAAAGATAATACATATACATATATTATATGTATTAATAATATTGTATTATCTATATGACAGAATCGATAAGGGTGCTCCCATAGGGCGGTAGGGAGGGAAAATCCACTGTCCAGTTGGTAAAATGAGTGGAAATTTTCTGAAATTGAGTAAATTGGTAGAAAATTGGGAAAATTGGAGTAGTAAGGTTTTTTTTCAGATTTGAGGAAAGTTGGGAATTTTCGGGAGTGGACTTGGGATATGGGAGGGTACAGTTGGGAATTTTTTCAGAGAGGATGACCTTTTTTTTTAGTCATCAAAATTTTTATGGAGTAAAACATTTTTTTTTTTTTGAGTAAGGACTTATAAGTTGGGAAATATTTGCTCAACCCCTGGATAAGGTTTCTGTCTGTGTGTCTGTCTGTCTGTCTGTCCTTCCAGAAGTTTTTTTCATACTTCAAACAGCTAAAAATCTAAAACTTGGCAGTCTGAAACCCCAATTTTTTTTCAATGTGGGCCTGTGGGATAAAAATTTACTTAAATCATTTACAAAATTGGCGAAAGCGCCACCATTGAAATATTCACTTGCGTAAGTATGAGCTTCCTGTTGAAAGACAGAGTTAACGTGTAAAACAAAAAACCAGCACTGAGGATACACAAATTTTTTGGCAAAAGAACAGCGTTCTTACCCGGTATATTTTCATGAAGACGAACCGTTGTAGTAATGGGGTTGTTTGTTCACAGATTAAATAAAAACATTCACAGAAAAAAATTATGTTCTAAATCAAGAATGTGTGGTTTGGATAAAACGAAGAGAATATATACCGGGTGCCACAAAATAGTGGTACACCGCTATAACTTTTTGGTTTATTAACTTAATAAAATGAAATTTGGAAGTTGTAAATAATTGAATAAACTGCATTTTTTGACATTCTAAAAAATATTCTGTCACTTCTGGTATTAACAATTAGAACAAAAACAATAACTGACTAAAAAAGTTGTTTTATTGGTGATTTTTTTATTATTTTTTTTTAATTTAATTTTTTGCCAATAATTTTTGCATGAAATACGATGATATAGGTATCAATCTTTTAAGAAAAAAATATTTAATTTAATGGTACTACGGTACCAGTACTTTTCCATTAAAAAAAATTGAGTTTTATTGAAAAAATGTTTTGCCTAGTTTTAGAGCTCCAAATTGGTTAATAATTAAATAAAACGTTGTTTCATATTTTTCTTAAGAAAATTACTAAGTCAAGAATAATTTTGCACTACCACTATTTTGTGGAACCCGGTATATTCTTCTTTAAAGTAAAATTTTCCTGCAAATATGAAATGATAAGAATATGGTATACTTGAAAGGAGAATAAATTTTGAAATATGAAAGGATAAGAATATGGTATATATAAAAGAACAATAAATTCTCTTCGTTATATACAAATCAACCATATTCTTGATTTAAGACGATATTTTTCTGTGTGTTTAGCTCCCTTTTAGCTCATTTGGGACCAATGTTTGTGGGGTGTTTATTTTTTTATATTTTCTATGATTTATCCCTTAAAATGTTTCAAAATATTTCTCTATTACCCTTTATTTAAACCCCTGCAGGGCCCTGTGCTATGACAGAAACAATTATGCAATTACTTATAATCGCCTAGCATATGGCATTTAACTTTTTGGCAAAAAGTATTCTTTATAATTATTACTAACAATTTACTAGTACTCTTTCTCTTACGTAAATATATTTTTGCGGGAAATACCATAAAATTAATTTTCCTCTAATTATACCTTTGATATTATGACATAACTTTTATTGAGTAGTAGTTTTTCAAATAATGTAAGTTGATTTTTTGTGAAATCTAGTTTACTAATTATTTTTAAGCTACAAAGAAAGGCAGACCCGTGCCGTTAGGTGAGGCGACCAGGCAGTTGCTTTAAGGCGAAAAGCTTGTAGTTAAAGACCTTTTTTAGCCAACTTTCAAACTTGGGGGGCATAAACAGTTGGTTAAAATTGATGCTGGTTCACCTTTTTATTTTTGATCAACTTGATAATCGAGGGCCCCCGAGGTCAGCAAACTTAGTAAGGGCGTAAAATGTTGAACTTGTTTCATCTAAAAAAATATCACAGCACTGTTTAGTCCGTCTAAGAATTAAGAATTATCAGCCGTTCTTTGGCGTTATCATGGAACTTCTGATATTAAAATTTAGATTTATTACTACAGTCTGCATGCATTTTTTCACGTATACCAAAAATCTGTTTATTAAAAGAAAAACCATCCAGTACATTTTGTTTTGCGTCTACTAGTGTAATTTTCTTTAAACTGGACCCTCACACTAGAGGTTCTTTTCAACTAATTATTTTTATTATTAAAATAATTGACCTAAATATTCCGATTTAAATTTTGGTCAAAAATTATTCCCAAATATTTCGTTTATTTTTTTTTTGTTGACAGATTTTTGACAAAAATTTTATATAAAATAAAAAACAATCACTAATTTTATAGAAAAAATATATATATATATATATATATATATATATATATATATATATATATATATATAACTATAAATAACTTTATAACTATTTTTTTTATTTTAGACAAAATCATTCGTCGGCAGCAGTGTTTATTTATTTGCTTTATCTTTAGACTTTAAGAATTTTAAGTTTTACGGTTTATATAATAAATTGTATACCTATTACATAAGCAATATTATTGATATAAGTCAATTATTCTGTTTAATTTTTCAAATCCTCGTGTTTTTTTGACTACCAGCCCCAAAATTAGTGGAGAACCGTTAGCAAAAGAGAAGCTTATTTGAAGCTCTTTTCGGCTCTGTATGAAATTTTAAAATAAATAAATAAATAAACACATAATAACCATTATAATATTTAAGTGTAATCTAAAACAAAAATTTTCAATTAAAATGGTACTAATTGGATATAATTAAGTAAATAATTTTATTAGCACCCAGAGGTCATTAACGGGTATTAGTGAAAAAAAACATACAATATATAATAAATAACATAAATTAAAGGCATATCCACAGGCTATTATGCGAGCCTAACATACATGACGGCACATCAAACCAATCACGGCATCGCATGTTATATATTATGATAGTTATGCGAGCCTCTGGGTAGGCCATGAGTCATAAAACTAAAGGTATAAAATACATTTTGCAAATCCCAGAGTACAAAGAATAAATCAAAACCAATTTCAGCAGCGGACTGGCTCGCCATGGCGGCGGCGAACTGGACCGAGCCCCATTCATAGATACTACGGGCCCCTAGACGGGTGATAGCTAAGAATTATTATTTATAATTATTTTTATTAACCATAAAAGTGTAGGCCCTTGTATTAGTTTATTAGATCTAATAAACTATATCTATAGATGTAGGCCCTTGTGCACTATTTAATTTTATAGTGAAAGAGAAAAATTAAAAAAAATATATTTATTTAGGAAGCCCTTATTAATCTTTTCGCGGGCCTCCTTTGATAGTTTTGCGGGTCTTTGAAGACCTTGCTGGTCCGGGCTCTAACTACTCAGTCCGCCACTACTAACACTAGGCAACACGGTTTCTTGCCCCGATTGAAGTCATATGTTTTTTAACTAATTTTGGGTCGCTAAAACCGAATTTGGCCTCAGAATATTTCTATTACCTAAGTTTTCTGAGAAAAATAAGATAAAAATGTTAAAAAATCATTATTTTATCCCTCTTTTGTTCTAAAATCATGGGAGACAAAAATATTCCAAGGACAAATTTGAATTCGGCGACTCGATATTAGTTAAAAAATACCCAACTTAAAACATAGAAACTTTAAATTCATAGGTAGAATAAATAGGGATATTATGAAAAAAAAAAATAGTTAAAAAAAAATGTATAATGTGACAAAATTAAGTAGGGGTGGAGGGTAAGAAGAAGGTTGCATAAGGGGACAAGCTTATCGCCACGTACTCATGCTAAAAATTGTCAAAAATCATTACTAGGGGGTCAAAAATGAACTAAAAAAATATTACGTATTATGGTTCTTATGTAATAACATTTTTATGATTTAGAACCATTAAAAAAACAAAACAAATACACAATATTTTGTTTTATAAATTATTTTTAAATTGGTATAATTGCATGGACTAAGATTTAAAAAATAAGACGTTCTGAATTTTTTTTAGGGTCAAATTTGGATTCTGCGCCTTTAAATTGATAAGAAAAATATATTTTTTGGGCTCGGGAAAAAAGTTTACACTGTGTACTTTAATTTTATATCTTTTTCATTCATTTACTTTTTAGGAACAAACTAAGCAAAATAAAAAAATATTTGTATGAATATTTTTGTAGAGAATTTTATAATCTACAAATTAAGTTCTATAAAGTTTTTAAAAAAATTTGATAGTTTTGCCACAAATGAGCAATTAAGTAAACTCTCATTTTAACCTTTTTATTTTTTTTTCGCGTATTTACTCTGACAGTAGGTTCTTGACATATAGATTTTTGAATTCCTCGTATTTTTTTTAATATACACTAAAATTTTCAAAATTCTACTCTTTTTTTTAAAGATTTTGAAAAAAAAACGTCATTATTACCTGAACTTATATCTCAAAAATTTTAGGTGCTGGAATTTTTCTAAGGTCAGATTCGGATTCTACGCACTCGAATTAGTAAGAAAAATTTACTTTTCGATCGGGGCAAAAAAAAAGTTGCGATTTGTTGCCTAGTGTAATTAATACGAAAATCTAATTGCTCTCTTTTAACAAGGTATTTCCTCTCAATAATTCTTTGCTCGAAAGCTTTAATGTAAAATCAGTGTCCTAATTTTGGTCCACACGTCCACACAATTTAAATTATTTTGTTTTATTCTAAAACGATATTACACTGACAATTCGTTGTCGTAGTAAATACTAAACATTTTTGCCTATTTGGAACCCCAGCCAACATTGTTATTAATTACAAGTTGTTACGGTAAAACATAACAGAACAACGTTATTTTTTACTGTAACATCTGGTAATTAATAACGAATGTTGCGTGGGGTTCCAAATAGGCAAAAACGTTTAGTATTTACTACGACAACGAATTCTCAGTGTACAACACTAACAGTGAGCAATTTAAACTTTTTTTTTACTCCAATCAAAATGAAAAAAATTATTCTGATCCTTTTTAACATTTCCAGCCAGCCTTTAAATTATGTATTTGTTTATCTATTTTTTATTTTATATCATTGTAATTATTACAAGCTTTGTATTTCGTTTTTAATTCATAATGTTTTAGATTATTTTATTTGTATATATTTTTATTTAAGTTATATAAATAAATAATGTGTGTAATCGTTTCAAAAAATACAAATAAAATTAGTTACTTTTAAAGTGGAAATTTCCATATGCATAATGTGACTTGAATTAAAGTTTTTGTATGTTGAAAATTAACGCAATATATGTATATTTTATTTTTATAGTTTATAAAGCCATAAAATTAAAGACTAATATATATTTAAGTTGAGTATTTGATTCCTTCTAGTATACTTTCTAATAGGGCATTAGGGAACCTTCAAGTATTACGTAACACAAATTTTGGAACCCCACCCCCTCCTGTAACGCTATTTGCCTATACCATTAACATGGGCGTAACACTCCAAAATGACCCCCCCCTAGGAGCGTTACGTAATACTTGAACGTTCCCTTAGGTGCTCTAGATTTAACTAATTATAGGTAATATAAGTTGATATTTTTAAATGAATAAATTTGAGCATTTAGAATGGACAATTGATCTAATATCAAAAAAATCTGAAAGTAAATGGGGCCTCGAGGCATTTTTTAATTTTGCGCTTTCACTGCTTTAATTTACATACCGGGTGTCACAAGAAGTATATCTCCGTAACTATAAGAGATAGATTAGAATTTGCAATGGTTATATGACCCATAGAATCCCTCATTTAGGCATAACCATTAAAAAAATATAACTTCCGGTCTAACTGGAAGTTATACTAACTATTCATTTATTGATGGGAGGAGGGCGTAATAGTTATTTATGGTACTAGTGGGTAAAGTAAGATATTGCCCATGAGAAAATTAACCTGCGAGGCGTCAGCCAAGCAGGTTAATTTTCGAGAGAGCAATATCGGTTTACCCATGAGTGCCATTAAGGTTTTATCCAATAAATAACTTAGGAATTCATATTTTTATTAAAAATTTTAATAACATTTACAAGAAAATAATTTCACAAGTGACAGTTGAGTGGGCAAAATAAATAATTATCCACTCAATAAAGTAAAAGCCACGCGGAGGTTATTATTGAGTTTAGATAGTCTAGAATCAATTCAAAACTCTATAATTAAAATTATACTAAAAAAACCGCATTTACACCCAACTAATGACCTATATAATCAGATGCAAGTACTCTCTGTTAGAAATTTATATGCGTACAAATGTTTACAATGGAATTTCAGTCTTCTAAGCGGACATAGGAATTATAACACTAGAGCTAATCAAAACCTAATAGATAATCTCCCTTTGTTAAACAAATCTCACTCACAAAGATTTATGCCCTTTATGTCCGTAAAACTCTGGAATATCATACCTACACAGATCAAGCAAATAAGTAATAAAATAATTTCTAAATCTTGTCTCTCAACATTATAAAATTTTTTAATTCTTTAAAAAAGAATAGTTATAGTTTTTTCACCTGAACTCTTTATTCATACTTACTCCTTTTCCCTCTCTCTCTCTCTCTCTCTCTCTCTCTCTCTCTCTCTCTCTCTCTCTCTCTCTCTCTCTCTCTCTCTCTTTCTCTCACTCTCTTTCGATTCTACGTGTACTTTATTTAACGGTTACATGTTGGTAAAAAAAAGAAATATTTTTTTTATTTTAATATATATATTTTTTTATTATTAAATACAAAATTATAATTATTAGCTAAGTATATTATGTTATTAGTGAGAGAATGGATCTTCAATACAAGCAACAAGCTTAGGTAAAATCCATTTATCTTATCTCGTGATCTATCAAAAGAAAAAAAAAATGTTATAAGTTTTTGTTGTTAAATAAATAAATAAATAAATAAAAAAAAATAAATAAAAAAAATAAAGCTGGTAAATGTCTTATTATCTGTATGTATTGGATAAAAAATCTATCCTAACTTAAAGTTAATAAATCGCCCTCAAACAAAAAAGTTTTACCCCTGACAGTAAATTTTGACCACTAAAAAAAAAGGTCTCCCAACTCAAAAAAAAGCTCCCCCATAAAACCTGCTACTGTGGCGCCATCTTTAATGCAAATATAGAAATAATGAAAAGAAAATTTAAATACGAATCTGAAAATCTAAACGAATATATATAATTTAAAAATCAAAAGTTGGTATAACTTTTAGACCGGAAGTGATTTTTTTTTAATGACCATGCCTTAATTGGGGTTTTATGGCTCATATAAGAATTGCAAATTTCAAAACGTTATCTGTTATAATTCGTAAGGAATACTTCTTGTGACACCTTGTATTTATGATAATTCTTATTTATGCATATTAATATTGCTCAATCCGGAGTTGGAGGTACATATTTAGTTGAGAAAAAGTCCTTTATCCTCCAAAATTATAATTAATTTATCATAGTTTAAGAGCATTTTTGGGTCTTATGCTGTTCCATTCTGAGTGGGGTCTGATATTTAAATTAAACATTTATTAAAACCTAAGAATTGTCAATGACATTCTACAGAAATATGACAATTTGTCATATTTCTGTAGAATTTATAAGTGAGTTCTAGATATAAATTATTAATTTAAGTATAACGCCGCGTTCACACTTGAGCAGCAGTGTGGCGTTTGCAATCCCCACTCCAGACTATAAACTGTTGCCGCAACACTACCAACAGCTTTTTTAAAGGTTATGTTGGATTTAAATTTGACGTTTTATTAAATAAATAAACAATTATTATATAGTTACTTTTTTTTCAATGCAATGGCGATTTTCTCCAAAATTTATTTGCAAACTGTAACTTATTTAAGGTGGTGAAATAATAAAAGTTGAGTAAAACAAATACCACTGTTTATAAATAAACTATAAAAGAATAACAATTGTTATAAATCTACTATATAATTAGGTATATCGAATTATATTAATATTAGCTTACTTAAACAATTTTAAAAACTAACCTAAAAAACGGCTTAACAGCACTACAGCAGTTTAATCCAATTCAACTTCAGCCGCTTGAAACAAGCAGCAGAGGGGAAATAGTAGTAGTAGGATTTGGATACTGGTTTCTGATTGGTTAAATAACTGTTGCCGCCACACTGCAGCTCAAGTGTGAACGCGGCGAAGGTCCCCACTAAGGATGGAATAAGGGTTTTAGCAATATATCCAAAAAAATTGAGACTAGTTTGGTGATTTAAATTAAAATTTTGGAGGATAAAATTTTTTATCCAATACATACAGATAATAAGATAATAACCAGCTTTATTTTAAATAGATAAACTCAATAATAACCCCCGCGTGGCTTATACTTTATTAAGTGGATAATTATTTATTTTACCCACTCAACTGTCACTTGTCAAATTATTTTCTTGTAAATGTCATTAAATTTTTTAATAAAAATATGAATTCCTAAGCTATTTATTGGATAAAACTTTGTATGGCACTCATGTGTAAACCGATATTGCTTGGCTGACGCCTCGCAGGTTAATTTTCTCATGAGCAATATCTTACTTTATCCACTAGTACCATAAATAACTATTTTTCATCTATTTATGCATATGGTCTCTTTTGTGGAAATCAACAAGTACCAATCCGAATTACCAAATTTATAAATTTTAAAATATCCACTTATGTTAAAACGGACATCTAATTAATACTATGATAATTTAGGGAAACGTGTGGTCAACGATTACTCAAGAATGCACAATCTATCCATGTACGACGGAGGAGAGCTTCGAAATTCAACGCGTCAGTATGGATGATTAAAAAATTAACTACCACCCAAAATTGTTTAGTTTAATTGCTTCTAACACCATAGCTTTTTTTATAAAATTTCATTTTTACAAATTTTGGGTGATATATTTTTTATTTATTAATTTAGTAATGCATGAATTATTTCTTTTTTACGCGTTTAGATAGCAAGAATCAGGACAGAAAAGCCTTCAACAATTCAACGTTCAAGTCCGTTAATCTACAGTTTAAATGCAATGTTCTCATATAAAGAATAACATCCTAACATGTTCAAAAAGAAATACCAAATATTTATTGTTCATAGTATTATTTATATAAAGCAAAAACTTAAAAACAAGTATTTAAAATAAGTATTTATGTATTAATATAAATTCGGTAATCAACCTAAATCATCACACAATAAGAAATGAAGACCAAAAACAAGAAACAAGAAACAAGGAAAACATCGTCGAATGAAAATTTTAAGAAGAAAAAGAAAACACAGAAGATTTGAAGAAAATAAAAAATGAAGAATCAATATTTTTTGGAGAATTTATCAATTTCTATAGTAATAATCGATGTTTCTTAAAATGATATAACATATAAATTATATCAGTAAAGTAAAGTATATTTTTAATGTAAAATTATAGTCACGATGCATATAATATTTAATTTTATCCCAAGAGAACAAAGTTATTTGAGAGATTTAAGATAAATGGTAAGTATCCCAAATTCATATTTACAAAGAAAGGCATATTCCAGTTTCAGGCTATGTGCGCGGTCTAATACCTGAGTTGTTTGGTAGATGGCGCATACAGCTTACAACTTAAATATGGCTGCTGTTGTAAAAATGGATTCCTATAATATAGTCAAAACGATCTAGTTAAATGCATACTTTAAAAGACTGCAGGAGAATAAAGTATTTTATTATGTTTTAAATCGTTTTCATGTTAAATAGTAAAATCAGAGTAGTTTTTGGAAAAAGTATCACAAGGTTTGTTAATTATAATTAATGGGATGTTCCCTGAAGAAACTAAAATAAATGTCTGATGTTTATTCTCCTGTTTTCTTTACATTATCTAATTCTTAGATAGCATATTGTTTTTAATTTAAAAAATGTTTAATGTTCTACTATACTATACTATACATAATAATGGAATTTCGCCTAAATTCCGAAACATCGTATCTGAAAAATGGGAACTTGACAGAGACTAGAAATTATTCTTTTTTATGGAATTAGAGTAGTAATTTAATAATTGACTAATTTATATGAATAAGAACTTATTCTTGTTTATATGTAATTAATAAAGTTCTAAATAAATACCTTATTAATTTTTTAAAAAAGGATACTTCGTTATACCTGTCAAGTGGTTAATTTTCAGATACGATGCTTCGGAATTTACAAGGCGATATGCAACAAAGTATAGTGTATAGTGTTTAGTGTATAGTGTATACTATACAATAGAAAATTATTTTAATTCCATTTTTTTACGGTTCCTGAAACTAAATTTTACTTGAAGTACTTATACCTCACCCCTCCCCTTATGATGCTAAACGTTTTAGCCTTAACCACTATAAACAACAAAGAAAAAATATAATTTATAGTATTTGTGTTACTTGTTAGACAAGTGTAAAAATACTTGATTTAAAATTATTTTACTATTGTCTATTTTTTCAAGCAAGATAGTAAATTAAAAATCGCACAGTAAATATTTTTACAACAAGTTTGAATAGTATATGTTTGTGTATAGAATATAGTTTTGTTTTATAAAATAAACTACGCAGTGTATTCGCACATTCATAATTAGAATCTGTTTTGAAAATATTCACTGTGCGATTTTAAATTTACTATATTGCTTGAAGAAACAGACTATAATTAAAAAAAATCAATAATTTGTTTTAACTTCAATTAGTATGTACGGTAAAACGGGGTGTAGATAAACAAATTGGTTAATAGGAACGTTTTTCGCGTAAAATGTCTGCGCATGTTTAAAAGTACGTGCATTTAAAATTTTGTAGTTTCACGAATAATGCGCTATCTAGATATCCTTAGATTAAAATTCTTCTAATCTAAAAGTTTATAAACTACAACGGTCCTATTGCCATTGTTCCTATATACCCCGTGTTACGGTACTTGTTTCCGGTAAATTATTTTGAGCAGAATTTTTTACTATTTTTATTGTTTTAAATTCGCAGTATAAATATCTACAGGCCATTTTTCAATTCTGTCTGTCGGCCTGTCTGGCTATACAGGAAATTTTTAACCATGATAACTCAAGAACGCTTTGAGCTAAAGACTTAAAATTTCTGGTAAAAATCGGGGTGGGGCGAGTAAAATGGGATAAAAACTTTTTTTTCAAAAATTAATTTTTAATTTATTTTACAAAAAAAAAACTAAAAAAAAAATAGATTTTTTTTATTTTTTTTAGTTTTTGATTTTAATAAACCTTGTATTATTTTGTTGGCAAAGTTTTTTTTTGCCTTATTTAAATTTTATATATATTTTTTTAATTTTAATAATTACAATAAAGTCCAAACTTTGTAGTCCGAATTTTATCTTAGAATTGCCCTATTATACTCTTCTAGCGGCGAAGAGTATAATAATTTGAAACTTATTCTAATCACTTAAATATGTATTAAAAAAATATTAGTACACGTTACTTGACAGCTAAAATAGGCACTGACCTACCACAATTTAAAATAAAACATAATTTATTTAAATTGCCAACTTTGAATACACGTGGACAGATTAACATTGCCCAACAAGAATTTTGCGCTAAGAAAAAATGCTTTTCTTATAGTTTTCTTTCCTCTGGCCCCTGAACACTAGATAAATTAATAAATAGTTAATTTTTTTGTCGAATACTATTACACAGCCACACAAAAAGAAAAAATGTCCACATTTTTTTAGGAGACCAATGTATTCCTATGTATTTTGAGGCGCTGAATACGAATTTTTGGTCAAAATAGCACCTCATCCGATTAGCTTTAAAAATTACCTCAAAAAAACTTTTTTTCAAGTATATAAAACGAACGATTTCAAGGTTGTCATCAAAACCACAAGGATAAAATTCCGGACCTTCTTCTTGTGTGGCTGTGTTATTATTCTTCTATAGAACCGTTTTGGAAATGCCGGATGAATTTTAAACTATAACCTTACCCAATATCTATATAAATATATAATAATAATAATATTTAGTTTTTTATGCTGTGGTTGCAGTTGACGTGGAATGACCCCTTAATAAGAATTTACTATGGTATTGAACAATGTGAACAGTTTGGGATTATTATGAAACCGTGTAGATTTAATGCCAATTAATTTCATAAAACCATCAAAAATTAAATCAATACTTTTTACTCATTTAAAATCGGTTTAAATAGGCATACAGAGAATTAATAGCAATTATTGTACGCTCGTTGAATAATATACTATTGTTGCTGGCTTAATTGTAACATTTTGACACATTTGACACTTGGAAAAATTATGTTTCAAACAAGATGACTTTTTACTTAGTTTTATATATCTCTGACTTAGTTAAGTCATCAACTGACTTTAGTGACAAGTTAGATTTAAATGGTACAATTTTTCGATGTAGTACTTTTTAAAGATCGCAACTATATACACGTGAAAATGTTAACTTTGTTGAACACTATAAACTTTCAAGATCAAGGTGGTATTTAAATAATGGACACTATTCCGTACATTACGTATTACTTAGTAACACGCTTTTGTTGCCAAGTTACTTTAATATAGATTTATATGTACATATTATACACTTTATATTATACAGGGTGTTTTAAAAATACCTACAGAGATTCTGTAGAAGGTATTATGTAGAAATTTTAAAACTAAAAGGTCCTAGCTTTATAATCTATAGTTTAGATTTTTTGCATTTTCTTTATCGGGTAATAGTAGATTACAGGTCGACTCGGAAAATAGTACTTTTCCTAGACCCTATTAATGGGCGAGGTACGAAGACATTTAAGGTCAAGGAATAGTACAATTTTCCGGGAGACCTGTATACTATTTTATTTGCAAAATGTATTAGATTATATTCGTGTTTATCAAAGTACTCTGGTGTTTATTATGACAACAGCAGTTCAGCCATTTTGATATTTTAATCGGTGGCACCATCTAGCGGAAATTAATGGTTTATAATGCAGACCAGTAATAATTAGTTTACTGGTCTCTATTTCTCATTACAGGTCAGGTACACTGTTTTCACGCAGTGGAACCAGAAATCACGTACTTCCCAAACTTTATTAATACATGTAATGGATATGGGAGATTTAGCTCAGCGGTCAATGGCATGTATATAGCCTGACACTGATCTAATGATCGTGAGTTCAAACCTCACTGGCGCCGATTGCCTTTTTCAGTTAATTAATAATTGAAATTTGGCGAAGGCGTACTCCCTAGATATATTGGTTCGAAAGTCAATTAAAGCCGGTGGTTCCCTCTACTACTAGCCCACACAAGTCCTGGACTTAGGGGATGCTTAATTAAGTAGAATAGTACGAGGTTAAAAACAAACATAAACATAATGTATTAGATCATATATACATAGATGCTCCTTGAGTCCACGTCAAACCGAAATGTTTTCATTGCTATATCCAGGTAGATTTCACCTTCCCGCTTCTGGTCACCCACCGCTATAGTGGTTTGTTAACAAATATGTTATACTTCACCTCCTCGCAACCTCACCGCTATAGTGGTTTGTTTACAATTGGCTTTGTATATGTTCTACATAAAACAAATCAACATTAATGCCATATCTATGTATATATTGCAGTTGCGAATAAAAACTATTTGTTATTGCTGAGCGGTTAAAAGGTCAAATTAAGTAATTATTTAACAGTTTATTTTGATATAAATATATTATACTAGAGTTTAGAAGATTTTTGTTCTCGTATGAAACACAGAAGAGTTTAACTCAAAGTTTTTGGGTGTAATGCGCTAAATCCAAACCTTCAAAAAAAAAAGTAATAGCGAGTTATCTCGTAAACAGCCCCATATTTTTTGTACATCGGATTTGAATCATCAATCCACGCAAGAAAATAATTTTGTAAACTAGTGTAATTTTAATAAAATGTTGGACTTTACAATGTATACCGTTTGAAGAAATTAAAGAATGCGTTTTGTGTATTTCGGTATAAAATTTATTAATAGCCGAGCCGACTTTCAGCTACCTATATGGCCATTTTCAAGGCTCCTGAAAAGTAAGAACATTGTAGGACGGGGTACAAAAAGTTAGGTTAAGTAGACTTACTTTAGTTTAAGGATTGGCAACACCGCTCATGTCAGTTTACAATATACAGATCCCTTCTATATCCTTGACAGCACAAAAATTTTTCGTGTCAAAATTTAATTTTATATTTCTATTTTAAATGTCTTTGTTAACGTACTACAGTCCTATTTATTATTATTAATGTTTATTTTAAGTGTGATCGTGACGATTTTGTACGCCTGACAAAAGTAAGTCTACTTAACCTAACTTTTTTGTAACCCATCCTACAATGTTCTTACTTTTCAGGAGCCTTGAAAATGGCTACATAGGTAGCTGAAAGTCGGCTCGGCTATTAATAAATTTTATACCAAAATACACAAAACGCATTTTTTAATAGTGTAATTTTAGTAACTTTATTATAATAAAGTCAGAGCGAAATTTAAAAATAACAGTGTTATTTTAGAACTTGCAAGCTGGCAATCCATGTCCCGACGCACCGGATATTTCGTGCGGGTTAGGTTAACGGGAGATTTAGCGAGCGGGTTAGGGCATCTAATTCAAATACGCGGGCTAGCGTGGGTCGATTTTCACTCGGGCCGTTTGCCTTTTTCGGTTAACTAATTGAAATTTGACGAAGGCGATAGGTGAAATAGAGACACTCCCTATAAACCGGTTCAGTTAAAGCCGGCGGTTCCCTCTACTACTAGCCCGCGCAAGTTCTGGACTTGGGGGATGTTTAATTAAGTAGAATAGTATAATTTTAAACAAACATGTAATGTATGGTCAATTGAAGTCGCGATTGTATATCCAAATTAAAGTAGTTTAAGGTCTATCTGACGTAGGCTTGGGTTCATTCGATTATTTTACGGTAGGTTGACAGCAATATTAATTGAAAAGTGTTTGTCCATGCGATTTTTTGCTTAAATATTGATCCCGGATGTTTTACGAACATTTTAAGACCAAATTTGAAATAATCGCCTGACATCTTTTTAAATACAGTTTATTTTTGTATTTTTCTATCAGTAAATCTGAATATTTTTCGCACGCCGTTTTTGCTGGTGCTTTTTTCTGTATCTATTTTTTTTTCTCTAATATAGTAAGGCACTAAGTCAGCTTTTTACAAAAATGTACTGGATCTATAAAATAAATCGTGGGCTTTTTATCGTGGGCTTTAAAAAATGTACAGGATCTATAAAATATATCGTGGGCTTACAAACAAAGGGCACTAAGTCAGCTTTTTACAAAAATGTACAGGATCTATAAAATATATCGTGGGCTTTCAAACAAAAGGCACTAATTCAGCGTTTTACAAAAATGTACAGGATCTATAAAATATATCGTGGGCTTTTTATCGTGGGCTTTAAAAAATATACGGAATCTATAAAATATATCGTGGGCTTTAAAAAATGTACAGGATCTATAAAATATATCTTGGGCTTTTTATCGTGGGCTTTAAAAAATGTACAGGATCTATAAAATATATCGTGGGCTTACAAACAAAAGGCACTAAGTCAGCTTTTTACAAAAATGTACAGGATCTATAAAATATATCGTGGGCTTTTTATCGTGGGCTTTTTATCGTGGGCTTTTTATCGTGGGCTTTAAAAAATGTACAGGATCTATAAAATATATCGTGGGCTTACAAACAAAAGCCACTAAGTCAGCTTTTTACAGTGGCACTTAAATCAATTTTTGATGATATTTGTACAGCTATATCGCAATATGTATACAGGGTGATCACTTAAAATCAAGCCACGCTAAATATCTCGCAAACTAAACACAATTTGAAAAATCTAAAAAATAGGTCAATTTGATTTTACGAGGGTTTGGTTGAAAAAAAAATATTCACCAACCCTTAGGTAGGTGATTTAATTTTAAACTTTTTATTTTTATCTAAAATCGTGAATAAAAAGTAGTCATAAAAACAGCTTTTCTATTACAACATATATTTCTGTAACGCATATTTTATAATAAACAATAAGAAGAACGTCCAATTTTATTTGTGAATCGAGAATATTTAAATCACGTTCTCTCAAATTAAAGATATTAAAAATCTTTTTCAAAATTTATGAAAAAGTTAACTTTTTTTTTTCCTTCCGGATATGCAACGTTTGTCATTATTCCCCTGTACCCTTCATTTAATTTCACCATACAAATGGTTTATAAAATTATATTTGCTTATAATTTGATTAATATTTTGACAAACATGCCAAGAAAAATTGTAGGTCATACATTTTTTTTACTATCTATACTCTGTCCCTTAAAATTTTAGTTTCGATTCGACCCACTGACCGGGCCCCTCCATAACCTAGCCTAAGATTTAAAAAAAAAACTTAAAAAAAAACAAATATCTATATTTTATTTAAAATTTAAAATATGTATAATTATTCATTATTATAATTTAATTTTATTATAATTTTTATTTTAAAACATAATATTTATACTTTTGTCTCTCTCTGTAAAAAATTTCTCTTTATCTAATCTAAATGACCGTAAGGTTTGCGACAATGTATTTGCAAATATGATAAGTCAGCATAGAAACAAACCATACACGTGGTGAGTTAAATTTATATGAAGGCCAAGGTTATCCATTACAAAATTATATATTTAAGTTTCAAATTGATTTTGATAACTTTATGTAATTTTTTTTTCATAAAAATTGTATAATTTATGTTTAATTTTTAATAAATACTTCCGGGAAGAGGGTTAAATAAATACAATTTTTTTTATGCTTACCACCATGATAAAAAATATTTTTTAGATTTATTTGGATATGGCCAATTATATTATTTGGTCCAAAATGATCAATATTTGCGTTACGTAATACTTGAACGTTCCCTATACTGGGATTTTGAAGTCGCTGAAACTAAAATCTGATAATCAAAAAGTTCTCCGGGCTTTTTCTTCTTTTCTTTTCTCAGGGCTCCGGGGAAATAATTTTTAAATATAATTAATATATTCGTAAATTGGTATACTTGTTGTAGTTTACAAGGACTCCAAAACGGAACATGATAATAAAAAATCTCTTTATGGGACCCCGGGGCAATACTTTTTCTACATGAGATATCGACTTGCGGTTTTTTTCATATTGTTTGTTATCGTATTCCGAAGAGCTGATTAGATTTTGGGGGTAAACGATTGGGGGTAAGAGGGTAAAAATAAGGTAAAACTCCTATTTTTAGCGTTTTTTGTTTATAATTAAGGCAATTCTTATTGTATTTGGTTAATTTAGCACTTATATAAGAGATAATTTTAAATTGGTCAAAAAAATGTTATAAACAACGTTTTCCTAAAACGCATTGTTTTCGAGATATTGGCGTTTAAAGCAGTTAAAGGTTTTTTTTAGCATATCTCATATATTTATAACCCGATTTCAAAAAATTATATTTTAAATAAAAGCTCTTTTTAAGCCCTATAAAAAATGTTATATACAGTTTCTTTGTTAGAATATAATATTTTAAAGATAAATAATTTAAAATCAAACAAAACACCTAGTTTGAAATTTGCAAACTAGATGGCTCTAGTGTACAAATTTTAAGCTTCCATACATTTGTTTTTAAAATCAATCAAAAATTGTAATTAATGGGTCTTATGTACAATTTTTCAAGAAATAAACTATAAACTTGCATCCAAGTAAAAACATATTTTTATTATTAATTTTAATTATATATTAAGTGTACAAGAAAAGCTAAAGTTTAATATAAATATTATACAAGTTAGTTTGTGCAGTGAGGAGTAGTAGTAACATTGTAATTATGTTATGCTACCCTGTTCTAATAGCATGTTATTAGTTTTCCCAATAGTGCCGATGTTTTGACAGGGTGCTTGCAACGTTTCATCTAGTTTTTAAATATATTCAATATTTTCGTGAAAATTGGTATACTTGTTGGGGGTTTTAAGGTCTCTAAAACTAAATTTGATCATAAAAAAATAATACTCTACCCTTGGGGTTGTTAATGCATTGATTTAAGATTTTGACCAACTCAACAAATTAAAATTTTCAATCCTGTAAAAATTTGAATTAATATAAATAATGCACGTAATAAATTTGGCCTTCAACTTGACACAGAATAACACTGCGCTTTATCAATACCTACTTAACATTGTACTATGAATATAAACAATGTTTAAGCCGAACATGCATATGTACACATGTGTCATTCATTGAAATAGTTTTATATTTAAATTCAAATTAAAGGTAGACACGCGTATTCACGCGTTATACAGTTAATATACAGTGCGATTTAACATTTCATAGAAAAACTTTTCGCAAAAAAAAAAATGAACCGACGTCTATACCTCTAAAAAGTAAAAAATAAAAAATACTTAAGTCGGTGCCAATTTCACCATTCCCTAAAGTTATTACTAACAATTATTTTTTTATTATTTTATTATTGTTTGCTGTGAAATTGGCACCGACTAAGTATTTTTTATTTTTTACTTTTTAGAGACACCCAACTTGTAGATTTGTAACTTCATCTAAGCTAAATTATAGTTGTCCTTCCATCTCGGCAAGCTGCTGATGTCACAACGTACTGTTAGTGCGTTCTGACGTCATTATCTTAAAGACAAATGTCTAAAAAATAAAATTAATATTTTTATGTCAGCGCCCAAGAGTCCAACCATCCTTATTTTAAACGGAATACTAAAGAAAATCTTGTTAAACTTTAAGCGTTAAGTAATAATCAAACAACGCCTTTTGGTAAAATCACAACATGTATCATTTTCTCTTGGTATTTTAATATTACAGGTCCAGAGAATCAAGTTTAGCGGCATTTAAAAGATTTTTAGTGTACCGTAATATTTAAGTGACCCCTTATACAAGTTATCCGGTTTATCCGAGTTATCCGATATTTCTTTAAAAATATGGCTGGTAGTAGAACCAAATTAAGCCGGTTTTAAGTGAATTTGAGTTAAAATGATTAAAACGGGACCACCTTATGAATGCCCTTTTGAAGTTGCAAAAAGTTTCATCAAATTCCGTTCATTCGTTCCAAATTTATTCGGGAACAAACATAAAAAAACAAAGTCACACTTCGAATTGATAACCTCCTCCTTTTTGGAAGTCGGTTAAAAATTTAGAAATAAATCAGATTCTTAAGGATGATTGTTTTATAGTTTTAACAAGGGAAAATTGAAAATTTAAAATACCTTCGACTTCAGGCGTCATCTTTACCTTTTTAAAGATGCCTCCTAATACCCTAACACCAGCGTCACGTCATGCTAATTGTATGGGGGGTCAGAACTGCTCAAAAAGTGCGTTAAGTAAAAAAAAAACTTAAGGACTAAAATTCGACACAACTTGGTAGCTACATTATTGTATACAATAACTCGTTCTACCGGCAGCTATCTAGTCACTTCATAAAACGTATTTAGTTATTAGTAATAACTTATTACTGGACTTTAATAAATGCAATCCCAACCGAAAACTTTTAGTAACAAAACAGTACTAAAAATTGTAAGCTTTTAGTTTAAATCATTATTCAGTTATCGTGCTTATAAGATCTTCGTGACAAAAATTTTTTTTGCAAGGATGCAAGGCTTTCCCAATTTTTTTCCGAAGACGCAAAAAGTCTCAAAATTAAATTTTTGTTTTGAAAGTAAAAACCTTAAGAATATTAAAAATCAAATTTCAGGCTGGACTTTTGAGGCCCTGTTAATTAAAGCCCCAGAAACTAGGTAAACGTTACGTAACGGTATTTAATAAATTTAATGTTTATTTCCTAAGCTTGGTAGATGTATTTTTATTTCGACATAAATTACTATTTAGTGGCCCAAAATTCCTTTTTTTCACACAAAAATTGACGAAACTATGCATATTTAAATAATATTGTGATCAGTAAAAAAACTGTTGACGTTGATCTTGCCGATGAATCATCGGCGATGATACATTTTCTCTCTTGCTAAATGTGACAGTTTGTTACACAATTTTTTTTGAAAAATTGCGTTACGTAATATATGGACAGCCTCTTATGTAGTGGGGTATAAACTAGTCTATACAAGATATAAAAGCCTAATATTTTATTTTTGGTTTCTTGAATTTTAACCAACTACTGACGGGGGTCGATTCTGTTTTCGCGCGGTAATTAATAAAACTTGTTCATGATTACTTAATTATAGGTAATTATTACACTTTTTAAAAATTTATTAACAATTTAAATAAAAAAGAAAATTTAAAGAAACATGATTTTATTTTAATCACTTAATTATAAAATTGTTATAAGGAACTATTTATTTTAAATGGCCAAAATGCAAAAAAAAGTATGTTTGGTTTTTTTCAATTAAAGCACTATTTTTGTATTTTATTATAATTCTTGTACATTAAACTTACGTATTTCGCTATTGTCCCCCCCCCCCCCCTATAGTCGAGGAACGTTTCAAATAAATGTCCAATATAATGTTTAATCATTCATGCATATGCCTATACCTATATACTGCCCTACTAAGCTAGAAAGCAGTAGCTCCATTTGTCGCATAGCGACTCTGATGTAGTATTTTGGAAACGCTGCAGCGCGCTTCTATTGACAAATGCAGTTACTGCTTTCCAGCTTAGTAGGGCAGAATAGGTAAACTTAACAAAATACAAAAACAATTAAATTTTAATATATTTTAATTTAAAACTTTAAACTTAATAGATAATTCAACAAATAAAGCAAAATCTTAGTTGGTTAGAGGGTCTGTAACCAACTAAGCTTTGAACATGTCATTTAGGCCCAGAACCTCTGACAATTAAATCATTAAAGCCGTTAAAAACTATCGTATTTTAAGGAATAGGAAAAAAATAATTACAATTTTTTGTTGAGCTAAAATTTAGTGTAGTCTTGTATATCGTAGTTGTTTTTATAAAATTCTTCACTATTTTTTTTTAAAAATAACTTTTTTTTTAAGGTAACGTCACTTTTAGTCTAACCCCCCTCCCCCCTTGGTCACTTTTCGTCACCTTTTGACCAACCCCCCCTTCCCCCTATGAAGGTGACTTTATTCTTGAACAGCCCCTTATTGTTTAATAAACTTATAAAGTAAAAAAAATAAAGGAATAGTAAAAAATAAAGAAAATTTACTATGAAATTTGGTATGGTTACCTTTGGAACAAAACCAATCAAACGCGTTGGGCTATAAAACTAATTGAACGAAATGACAGTTCAAGTTCATATTAAGCTAACTTTTAAACGCCTCTACCTAGAAACATGAAATTTGGTATGGGTTGCCTTTGTTGCATTACCAATTGACCCCTCTATTAAAATGACAGTTCAAGGTCATATTTTGCAAACTTTTAAACGCCAAGACCTAGAAACATGAAATTTGGTATGGTGGCATAGGGCTACAAGACCAGTAGAACCACCTGCCAAAATGACAGTTCAAGGTCATATGAAGCTAATTTTTAAACTATCTAGAAACATGAGATTTGGTATGAGTTGCCTTTGCTGCAATACCAACTGAGCCACATGTCAAAATTACAGTTCAAGGTTTGGTATGGGTGGCTTTTTCTATAAAACCATTTAATTAGAACCCTTAGGAACAAGACCAATTAACCCACCTGTAAAAATATAAACTTAAGTATGGTTGGCATTTGGAAAAAGACTAATAGACACAACTGTCAAAATTAAAGTTCAAGGTCATATTAATTTAACTTTTAAACCGATCTACCCAGAAACATATTATCTGGTATGGGTTTCATGGTGGTTAAAAGTTAGAAAAATATAACTTTAAACTGTTGTTTTAATATCGATTAATTTTAATGCAAAGGCCACACCAAATTTTATGTTCCTAGGTCGACGCTATTAAAATAGCTACAATTAGCACAATACGACCTTGAAGTATATATTTTTTTTATAGTATACAGTATACGTTTGTATAGCACTGGTACACGACTTGAAATTTCTTATCTACATGTTTGTTTATTTTCTTGTATTTCGAATACCCATTATGTGATATATATTTTTTATTTCAATCCTTAATTCTTATATTTTAACGAAGAAAACGTAACTTACTTGTGCCTTTTGAAGAAGTTGGAATAAAGTCAACGAAACGTCGGCAGTTTTAGTAAAAAAACGTTTTTTAATATAAATAACCCTAATCCAACCATCTACTATCTAATATTATTGTTGGGTTACCAAACCAAGCTTAATTTTTTTTACAGTTGGATCAAATAATGGGGGATTAGCTCAGCGGTCTAAGGCATGACACTGAGCTAATGATCGTGAGTTCAAACCTCACTGGCGCCGATTGCCTTTTTCAGTTAATTAATAATTGAAATTTGGCGAAGGCGTACTCCCTAGATATATTGGTTCGAAAGTCAATTAAAGCCTCTACTACTAGCCCACACAAGTCCTGGACTTAGGAGATGCTTAATTAAGTAGAATAGTACGAGGTTAAAAATAAACATAAACATAAATAGCATTTGTAACAAATGCCATAAAACTAAATTTCATGTTTCTAGGACTTACTTACAAAAAATCTTATTTCCTTTGCTTGTAGAAAGCTCCTAAAGCATGCCAATGAATTAACATCAAAAGAAGTACTGGGAAATGTGAATAAAGTTCTGGTTATGCCATTTGTTGCGTCATTCAATGTGATGAACAAAATCGTCGATAAATGTTTCGGTACAACAAAAACTGAAGTACAACTCGAATCAGATCTCAAACATCTGGAAGCAGTTTTAAATGATTCCGGGGTATCAAAAACTCCTAAAATTAATTGCATATTGCATCACCATAAAGACAGTGTTTCCTATTTAGAGAGTGGCTTAGGAATTTGGTCAGAACAGGCTGGGGAGTCTATTCACAGAGAATTCCTTACTGTCTGGAATAAACACAAAATGAATAATTTTAACGACCCACGCTATGGTCAGAAACTTTTAAAGGCAGTTATTGAATTTTCATCTAATAGGATTTAATTTAGTTTTTAAGGTAACGTTTTTTAAAAGTTTTTAGTTTTTAGATGTTTAAGAAAAATACAATACTAATTTGCAATTTAATTCAGCTATTAACGCGCAATAAATGGTATTTAATAGGATTTATAATTGTTTAAACTTTTTTTAAGGTTCACTGAAGGGCTCACTAGCGTATTTTTTTTTTAAAATAAGTTTATTAGGCGAGATAATACGTTTAAAAGAGTTTAAAAAAATGAAAATAAAAAAAAATATTAAAATAGGCCCTAAATCATGAAAAGGATCTGTTGCGATTTTTAAACCTAGTGATTTTTAATAACCAATAAACCTATTTTATTAACCGGGGGCCTTTTTCCATAAGAAATGTACGTGGTCCTTTCTCAACTACCCCACTTTGTGAGGTATCCCAGCCTAACTAGGGACATCCCTGTGATCATTAACTCCATAATTTTCCTATAGTAGATTTTACCAACTCGACCGTGGTTGAAGGGGGGTACAGCCCCCTACTCCCCCTTCCAAGCCCTCCTGACGTTTGCTGAAGTAGCAAGTTTAAATTTGGTTTAAATTACAAGGATTTTACGATTCTATAAGATGCTTATTACAGATTAAATTTGTTATTACATAAATTCTATTACCATTAAAGCTTAATATCCTAGCAGATGTCCACCGGACATTATAATGTAACTGAAATTTGATATAACTGCAGAATTTAATATCTTTTTATCAGTATATTATTCTATTATATTACCTACAAGACAATATACTGTGACGTAAGTAACGAAGTTCCCAAAATAGAGTATAAATAAATAAACTGCAATTATTTATAGTAAAAATAATACAGCTAAGTAAATTTTTATCTACTAGAGGAGCAGTAGGCCATTTTACTAAAGTGACACTGCAATTACTTAAAACATGTTTTATTCTCCCATAGTTAATAATTAGTAGTTTTCGTAACGAGTAAGCGACTTTAGTCCTTAGTACACGAGAATAAAGTTTTTTTGACGACGCGAAACGTAGTCAAAAAATCATTCGAGTGCACTAAGGACTTGTCGCAAACGAGTTGCGAACAACATTTTTCGTTCGATCTACAGTCTAGACTCTTTAAAAATGTATTTATAAAGAATTACCTGTGTTTAATTTTGACATTTTAAAATTTTATAAATGTCAAACGACTTTTGTCATAATGAAAGCTATGTGTACTCGTTTGGATAAATGAGTGTGCATAGCTGTCATTTCATTCAAATATGCACTATGTACTCGTGCGATAGAAATATATCCAAACGAGGATATATAGTGAACATGCATTTTTCTTTATTTCGTGTACACTATGTCGTACGAAATAGTATATTATTTAATGAGTGTATAATATTTGCTATTAATTTTGGGACACGAGCCGATAGGCGAGTGGCCTAATCACCCGAATGATTATTATACACGAGTATAATACTATACTTTATCCCGGCTGTTTTGAAGTTTAAACGGTTTATTTTTACAGACCCGTGATTAATAGGCCTATTAATCACTGCAGTGGATAAAAAATATTCTTCAAAGAAGGAAATATTTTTATAAAAAAAAGTTTGCAAGAAATTTTTATTTGTAAGATGAAACAAATTTTAAACAATCAGGGTTTTAATAAAACTAATTTTACACTTAGGTATTATTACATATTTAAAATCTAATACCTATTAGTGAAAAAGATGCTAAAAAGAGCCTAGCCCCACAGGAGACAACATACCTGTACATTAGTCCCAAATTTTTTAAAATAATTTTTGTTCTTAAAATTTGTTTTAAATGAAAATATTGCAAAAAGTGCCCTAAATATCGCAGGACCACAAAAATTTTCTGTTGATTGCAGTAGATCAGAAATAGTTTTTTAGGTGTATTTTTGGTCGCTGAACAAGAATACGTCCGTTCTGGACAATCGCGTCAGGATTTTTTTTTTTAAATACGAAATCCCATTTTTTTTTCTAAAATTTCATTTCACTAATATTTTACAAAATATTTATCTGAAGGTATTATATAGCACTATATTTTTGGAATCAGCGCGTCAAAATCTATCGACATGACTTAAAAAAAAAATCCAAACAATGACCAAAATTTGAAGATTTTTACCATATCTCAAATTAAAAAAAATATATTCCGATAGAACTTGATGCGCTGATTCCAAAAATATAGACATATAATACCTTCAGATTAATATTTTGGGAAATATGAGCGAAATACAAATTTTAGAACAAAAAAATTGTTTTTTCGTATTTAAAAAAATCCTGACGCGAGTGGCCAAAACGGACGACGAATTCGTGTTCAGAGACCAAAAATACACCTAGAAAACTATTTCTGGATTTTTGGTCCTGGATAATCAACAGACACACTATTTTTACAATCCTAGCAAAGTTTATATTGTTATTCTGGCTGTGTTATACCACATTTAACACCACTGTAAATATCTGTCAGATATATATTTTTTTCGGCCTTTTTAAGCACAAATTTAATTAAAAAGGTCGAAAAATTAGATTTGTCTTACAGAAAATGCAATAAAACAAACAAAGTAAACGTAAAATAAATCATGCACCACTTTACTGTTAATGGTTTCATGATTTATTTTATGTTATACTCCACTACGGAGTAGTTAAACCTAAATATATTGCTAAAAATATATTTATTATTACCATTTGCGCAAATTGAATGTTTTATTACATTCTGTGAGGCCATTATAACGCGTTATTTGCAAAACTTCGAGCTAAAAATGAGGTAGTATAGTTGTCTAATAAACAATGTCTAGCTAATGAGATTTTTAAACATACTTGGTAAAGTTTGACGCACGGATCTGTGGCTACGGGAAATATGTTTGGAATGTGTGTGCAAGTGGGAGGCCCGATGTAGGCACCCACTCCTTATAACGCTCTTGATGGAAAGAAGCGAACTCGAATAATTCCTCCCCCTTACGTCGGAGACTTTTTTCATTATATATTTTATTCAATTCTGTCAATCAAAGAAAAGGTTGAAAACAATATAAAAAAACAAGGTTAGAGGAAATGCGCCTAATTTCGGATGGTTTCCAAATTTCGGATAGTAGTGTATTTAAGATACTGTCTGCAAAGGTAAACAGAAACCTACTTTTACCCCTTTAAATGGCAGCACAAATCGTTTATATTGCAAATGGCAGTTTTGTGCTCAGTTGCATTATTATGCTTGTTTATTTTATTAATAATCGTTATAAAAGTTCGTGATTCTGTCTTGGGTAAGTTATGATGTTAGTTAAGTTGATCCACTATTCATAATTAAGCAATTTGAAAACGTAAACATTCTACAAATTTCTAATCTAAAAAGCAGAAAGTTGCCTAATTTCGGATAGACCATTTTTGTGCATTTGATTCCCAATTTCGGATATCCGCAAGGTAATTATTATTCAGGATAACCAACCATTAATTATTTTTTTTATAATGATACAACAAACTAAGATAAACAATTTTGAAAAAACGAAAATTACCTAAGATACTAAGATATTCGAAATTGGGAATCTAAAATTATAGTTCCTATAGTATTTCGTAGAAAATCGCTTAATGATTAAATTACGTCTTAAATGTGAAGGAATAACAAGAAACATAAGCAATGGGATCCAGAACTACTCTTGAAAAAATTTTTTCGGATATGTCCGAAATTAGGAGCCCTTTTTCAAATGCACAAAAATGCGCTGATTTTTTTTAACCGTGTTTTTTGGGAAAAATAAACTGTAATAAAATTGATTTTATAATAAATCATGGTTCGCTATAATAAGTTGTATCTGGTTATATAAAAAAAATATCAAAAAGTGATACCGAGTATTAAATATTGAATACATTGTAAATGGTATCCGAAATTAGGCGACTTTCCTCTACTGTTACAGTAACAGTCTCTGTGTTATACTATTCACAGCGCCTGCGATAGAATAGTATTCTACGGTAATAATTAAAACTTAATTAAAAATTAAAGCCTTAAAAAAATGTTTAAAAAATAAAAAAATGTATAGTTAAATAGAGAATTTTAAAAGCTTTAAAATTATATATCAAATTTTTTCCCCATATTAATAGCTGAAAATATCAATTATATGCGAAAAGATACATAGTTTGGGTTATCTTATTTAAGAGTTTTAAATTTTAGGTAGATATCTCAACTCGTTCAAAAGTTAAGAGGGAGGGTCACTTTTGGAACGCACTGTATGAATAATATTCAAATTTAAAAAAAAATCCATGCACATTGTACATGTCATGATATTTTTAAAATAAAAGATTCAGTTGTGACATTCTGGAGGGCTTTTTTTTTCTTTTTAAGGGCTAAGCTTAAATACACGGTGCTTTTTTGGGGGGTATTTCTTGTTTGTTTGGAAACCCTGAAATTCTTTTACCTTGGATAGTACCGTCCATTTATATGATTTTCAGCCAAAATTAAAAAAATCTACCTAGCGCTTCGTTTTTTATTAAAAAAAAATAAATGCTAAAAGAGCTGCGAAGAGTAAAACAAGCCGTAAACATATGTGATGCTACGCATTCCATTATATACTATTCACAGTAAATAGTTATATTATATATTTTTTTATATATTATATATTTTTTTATATATATTTTTTTAGTACTAGTCGTACTGAAACATCAAATGAGTGTACAGTTAAAACCTTACCTAAAAGACAAAGTCTCAGTTAAGAGCAAATTCTGGATTTTGGTTGGAGTTGCTATGGTTATAACGTGTTGCACTAAAATAAATTAATATCTTAAGGAAAAGTAAAAAAAAAAGCTAAATGAGGGTTGTGTTATTATTCTAAAACTCTGTTTAGGACCCAAACTATAGATCATCATAAAATTGTATATTTATTTTACATTGAATATGTATAGAAAATAAATTTCATGACATTTAATGGCCTCGTTTAAAATTTATTCGGTCGTTCTGTTTAATCTGAATTTTAATACTTGCGATGCGACAGTTTAGTAAACTACCACAAAATGTCTTTTACAGCGACAAAAAAATCAGAAAATTAAGTTATTTCTAGAATAACTTACTCAAACACTAAACATCTAAAGCGTTATTAATTAAAATAGCCTCAAAGACAGCAAGTTATTTGCTACACGGTGAAACATTATATGCTCTGTGATTTAGTAACAGTTTCTAAAGTTTTGGTAATACATGTTGGTTCACGAACTGTGCTTCAGTCAGGTTGTGAAACATTTAAATTTTTTTAAAAATATGTCAGTATTATTCCACAAAAAAAAATAAAACTGTCAACTTCCTGAGATGTATAAGGGTCCAGTGGAAAAACGACGAGGTTCCATTTTTTTTCGAAATCGTTATTTTAGCGGCGTCTGTTAGCTTGTAACATGAATCTTCATGTATGTTGATACTTGAAAAATGTACATTAAAAACTAAGAAAAAAAACTCATATACAGGTACTTCAAAAAATGAATCCTAAGGGAGCTATGGTCTCCTAAAAATGCACTATTTTTAAAGGGGCATAGTAAATTTATTTAAAAGCAATTTTTCGACCTACATGTGTAGAAACTTTTTTTCTTATTTTTTTTTTATATATTAAATACTAAAATGTTGAAAACCAAAATTTCAATGATGCAGGGCTACATCATTGAAATTTTGGTTTTCAACATTTTAGTATTTAATTCAATTCAATTTTTCTCGAAAACAGTTAATCCTACAGTATTACAACAAGATTACCTTTTTATGTATTCTGACCTGGGGAATCATATTCCAAAAATACAATTACAAAATAGTTACACACAAAAAAGTTTGGGATAAAAAACTGAAAAAGCCACCCCGTTTCGCACACACCTGGTTAAAGTAAGTACATGAAAGTAACATAGAAAGATGGGCCTTATTAGGCTTAGTTCACATGCAAAACCTCGTTGCTATATCTCAAAGGGTTCCTGAGTAATTAAATAAAAACCGATTTTTTTAGCCACTTTCAAAGGGGTGTAGCTCCCTTACGACGTATTTTTAGACATGTTTAAAGAAACTTTTTGTCATATTTTATGATGTAGAATTAAAATTTCAGACCCTATTTCAAATACAGGTTCTTTAAGCACTATCATAAAAATATTCTTTATTCTTTAAAGAATACTGAATAATATCCGTTTTTTTTTCAGTCGATCCAAACGGCCGAAATCATGGCGACCATGATATTTTTTTTAAAAGGTTTTTATGGCCAACAAATGGAACTTTAAAAATCTATTTTTTTTCTATTTTGTGAATATAAATAAACATACCTACAAAATTTCACAATGATATTTTTTTCCCTCTATGTAAAAAAATACAAAAAAATATTTTTAAAATTTTAAGGTAGAAAAAGACCCCTTAAAACTTATAATTTTTCAATTTTTAACCTACATTCAAAAAGGAGGAGGTTATCAATTCGACGTGTGACTTTGTTTTTTTTTATGTTTGTTCCCGCTTAACTTTGGAACCAATGAACGGAATTTGATAAAACTTTGCAACTTAAAGGTTGCCCTGTTTCAATTTGACGCTCGGATAATGCCGGCTAAGCCGGATAATTAAGATAAATCTAATCATTTTAAGGCAATTTCATTTAAAAATAGCTTAATTTGGTTCTACTACCAACCGAATTTTTAGAGAAATATCGGATAACTCGGATAAGCCTATTACCTTGATTAAGGGGTCACTCAAATATAACGGCACACTTAAAATCTTTTAAATTCCGCTAGACTTGATTCTCTGGACCTGTAATATTAAAATACCAAGAGAAAATGACAAATTTTGTGATTTTACCATAAGGCGTTATTAAAGTCCAAACGCTTAAAGTTTAACAAGAATTTTTTTAGTATTTCGTTTAAAATAAGGTTGGTTGGACTCTTGGGCGCTGAAATAAAAATATTACTTTTATGTTTTAGAAATTTATCTTTAAGATAATGACGTCACAAGGCACTAACAGTGCGTTGTGCCGTCAGCAGCTTGCCGAGATGGAAGGACAACTATAATTAAGCTTAGATGACGTTACAAATCTAGTTCTGTGTCTCTTAAAAGTAAAAAATAAAAACTTTTCGCAAAAAAAATGAACCGACTTATGTCTCTAAAAAATAAAAAATAAAAAAAAGTATGTGCCAATTTCACAGCAAGATAAACAATTTTGAAAAAACGAAAATTACCTAAGATACTAAGATATTCGAAATTGGGAATCTAAAATTATAGTTCCTATAGTATTTCCTAGAAAATCGCTTAATGATTAAATTACGTCTTAAATGTGAAGGAATAACAAGAAACATAAGCAATGGGATCCAGAACTACTCTTGAAAAAATTTTTTCGGATATGTCCGAAATTAGGAGCCCTTTTTCAAATGCACAAAAATGCGCTGATTTTTTTTAACCGTGTTTTTTGGAAAAAATAAACTGTAATAAAATTGATTTTATAATAAATCATGGTTCGCTATAATAAGTTGTATCTGGTTATATAAAAAAAATATCAAAAAGTAATACCGAGTATTAAATATTGAATACATTGTAAATGGTATCCGAAATTAGGCGACTTTCCTCTACTGTTACAGTAACAGTCTCTGTGTTATACTATTCACAGCGCCTGCGATAGAATAGTATTCTACGGTAATAATTAAAACTTAATTAAAAATTAAAGCCTTAAAAAAATGTTTAAAAAATAAAAAAATGTATAGTTAAATAGAGAATTTTAAAAGCTTTAAAATTATATATCAAATTTTTTCCCCATATTAATAGCTGAAAATATCAATTATATGCGAAAAGATACATAGTTTGGGTTATCTTATTTAAGAGTTTTAAATTTTAGGTAGATATCTCAACTCGTTCAAAAGTTAAGAGGGAGGGTCACTTTTGGAACGCACTGTATGAATAATATTCAAATTTAAAAAAAAATCCATGCACATTGTACATGTCATGATATTTTTAAAATAAAAGATTCAGTTGTGACATTCTGGAGGGCTTTTTTTTTCTTTTTAAGGGCTAAGCTTAAATACACGGTGCTTTTTTGGGGGGTATTTCTTGTTTGTTTGGAAACCCTGAAATTCTTTTACCTTGAATAGTACCGTCCATTTATATGATTTTCAGCCAAAATTAAAAAAATCTACCTAGCGCTTCGTTTTTTATTAAAAAAAAATAAATGCTAAAAGAGCTGCGAAGAGTAAAACAAGCCGTAAACATATGTGATGCTACGCATTCCATTATATACTATTCACAGTAAATAGTTATATTATATATTTTTTTATATATTATATATTTTTTTATATATATTTTTTTAGTACTAGTTGTACTGAAACATCAAATGAGTGTACAGTTAAAACCTTACCTAAAAGACAAAGTCTCAGTTAAGAGCAAATTCTGGATTTTGGTTGGAGTTGCTATGGTTATAACGTGTTGCACTAAAATAAATTAATATCTTAAGGAAAAGTAAAAAAAAAGCTAAATGAGGGTTGTGTTATTATTCTAAAACTCTGTTTAGGACCCAAACTATAGATCATCATAAAATTGTATATTTATTTTACATTGAATATGTATAGAAAATAAATTTCATGACATTTAATGGCCTCGTTTAAAATTTATTCGGTCGTTCTGTTTAATCTGAATTTTAATACTTGCGATGCGACAGTTTAGTAAACTACCACAAAATGTCTTTTACAGCGACAAAAAAATCAGAAAATTAAGTTATTTCTAGAATAACTTACTCAAACACTAAACATCATTATTAATTAAAATAGCCTCAAAGACAGCAAGTTATTTGCTACACGGTGAAACATTATATGCTCTGTGATTTAGTAACAGTTTCTAAAGTTTTGGTAATACATGTTGGTTCACGAACTGTGCTTCAGTCAGGTTGTGAAACATTTAAATTTTTTTAAAAATATGTCAGTATTATTCCACAAAAAAAAATAAAACTGTCAACTTCCTGAGATGTATAAGGGTCCAGTGGAAAAACGACGAGGTTCCATTTTTTTTCGAAATCGTTATTTTAGCGGCGTCTGTTAGCTTGTAACATGAATCTTCATGTATGTTGATACTTGAAAAATGTACATTAAAAACTAAGAAAAAAAACTCATATACAGGTACTTCAAAAAATGAATCCTAAGGGAGCTATGGTCTCCTAAAAATGCACTATTTTTAAAGGGGCATAGTAAATTTATTTAAAAGCAATTTTTCGACCTACATGTGTAGAAACTTTTTTTCTTATTTTTTTTTATATATTAAATACTAAAATGTTAAAAACCAAAATTTCAATGATGCAGGGCTACATCATTGAAATTTTGGTTTTCAACATTTTAGTATTTAATTCAATTCAATTTTTCTCGAAAACAGTTAATCCTACAGTATTACAACAAGATTACCTTTTTATGTATTCTGACCTGGGGAATCATATTCCAAAAATACAATTACAAAATAGTTACACACAAAAAAGTTTGGGATAAAAAACTGAAAAAGCCACCCCGTTTCGCACACACCTGGTTAAAGTAAGTACATGAAAGTAACATAGAAAGATGGGCCTTATTAGGCTTAGTTCACATGCAAAACCTCGTTGCTATATCTCAAAGGGTTCCTGAGTAATTAAATAAAAACCGATTTTTTTAGCCACTTTCAAAGGGGTGTAGCTCCCTTACGACGTATTTTTAGACATGTTTAAAGAAACTTTTTGTCATATTTTATGATGTAGAATTAAAATTTCGGACCCTATTTCAAATACAGGTTCTTTAAGCACTATCATAAAAATATTCTTTATTCTTTAAAGAATACTGAATAATATCCGTTTTTTTTCAGTCGATCCAAACGGCCGAAATCATGGCGACCATGATATTTTTTTTAAAAGGTTTTTATGGCCAACAAATGGAACTTTAAAAATCTATTTTTTTTCTATTTTGTGAATATAAATAAACATACCTACAAAATTTCACAATGATATTTTTTTCCCTCTATGTAAAAAAATACAAAAAAATATTTTTAAAATTTTAAGGTAGAAAAAGACCCCTTAAAACTTATAATTTTTCAATTTTTAACCTACTTTCAAAAAGGAGGAGGTTATCAATTCGACGTGTGACTTTGTTTTTTTTTATGTTTGTTCCCGCTTAACTTTGGAACCAATGAACGGAATTTGATAAAACTTTGCAACTTAAAGGTTGCCCTGTTTCAATTTGACGCTCGGATAATGCCGGCTAAGCCGGATAATTAAGATAAATCTAATCATTTTAAGGCAATTTCATTTAAAAATAGCTTAATTTGGTTCTACTACCAACCGAATTTTTAGAGAAATATCGGATAACTCGGATAAGCCTATTACCTTGATTAAGGGGTCACTCAAATATAACGGCACACTTAAAATCTTTTAAATTCCGCTAGACTTGATTCTCTGGACCTGTAATATTAAAATACCAAGAGAAAATGACAAATTTTGTGATTTTACCATAAGGCGTTATTAAAGTCCAAACGCTTAAAGTTTAACAAGAATTTTTTTAGTATTTCGTTTAAAATAAGGTTGGTTGGACTCTTGGGCGCTGAAATAAAAATATTACTTTTATGTTTTAGAAATTTATCTTTAAGATAATGACGTCACAAGGCACTAACAGTGCGTTGGGCCGTCAGCAGCTTGCCGAGATGGAAGGACAACTATAATTAAGCTTAGATGACGTTACAAATCTAGTTCTGTGTCTCTTAAAAGTAAAAAATAAAAACTTTTCGCAAAAAAAAATGAACCGACTTATGTCTCTAAAAAATAAAAAATAAAAAAATAAAAAAAAGTATGTGCCAATTTCACAGCAAACAATAATAAAATAATAAAAAATAATTGTTAGTAATTAATTTAGAGAATCGTGAAATTGGCATGGACTTAAGTATTTTTTATTTTCTACTTTTTAGAGACATATAAGTTGTTTAATTCTTTTTTGCGAAAAGTTTTTATGTTCTCAATGGTGTTGTTCAAAATTAATACAAGAGCCTCTATATCATCCGGCGTTGTATAATATATAAATATAGTATAGGCACGCATATGCACATACTAAAAATATTATAACCTTTGCATTTATGGTAGCTATAAATTACAGTTTAACGATTTTGTGCAGTTGTTTCAAAACATTTTGCAGCGCTGCCTCACTCTACCACAATTCATAAAAATTTATTCACACTATACATTTATATTGGTTTATTTGTAAACTAAAATGCATAAATAGCGCTTTTTGTTTACTGTGTTCACTTCTTTTTAGCAAGCCGTGATGATACACAGGGTTATTCAGAAAGAAGTTCGAGAAATTTAACGTTAAAAAAATATGAAAATAAGTTCCTATAAAGGTTGGTCTGGAAATTAGCCCTAAGGGAGCGGCGGCCCTTCGAAGATGGACATATTGAATGGGGAACAAAAAAAAAAACACCAATAAAATTTTAATGCTGTAGGGCGATTCTTCGCTTAAAACTAAGCAAAAAAGTATTCTTCACCAAAATACCTAAATTTAATATTAAAGGAGTTATAGCCTTTTAAAAAGTAACATTTTTAGTGGAACAAAATGTTACATTTTCTTAATAGCTTTTTTTTAAACAGTTGCTCCTAATTACACTATATGACATTTTTTATGTATTTTTATTGAAGGAATCTATATTTATTATAAAAAATCCAAAAAATATACACATAAAAAAGTTTGGGGCAAAAATGTGTTTAGCCTCACATATTTTGTCCGTCTAGGCACGCCTCTGGATAAATTTTAAGAAATAAATTAACATAAACTTATTGCCCTTATTAATAATAGTATACATTCAAAAGCTCGTCGCTCCAGCTTAAAGAGTACAAGAGTTAATAATTAAAAACCTTATTTTTATTACAATTTTAAAGAGCCGTAGCTCCCTTAGGACTCATTTTCAAACCAAGGACTTTTTTTAAATATTTTTGGATATAGAACCATCTCTTAATTTTTTTGAACTTATTTATGAATAATCCTGTATTATACCTCGCATTTTATAGTATACCTCTCGCAGTTTCAGGTAGCGTTTCGTTGAAGTTTTAAGTTTGCCTAAACTATTTTTCCTACGACCTAACACCTAAACATCAAAAAAAAAACGCAAAAATTATCATAAAATTTGTTTGTCAATTAGAGGTTGTGTTTGACTTTTACTAATTTTCTGACAGCAGATATGTAAAATTATCTGATCGTCACTTCTCATCCGTCAACTATTAACTAGTTAACTATTGAGATTTTTCTTATTCTTAAGCGGCTGTCCATATAACTTTTTTTTATTAAATGGTTGTTTCAAATTCAGTACGACTAAAAAAGTTCAGTTGAAAGCAGTTTTTTTATTTTTTTTTTTTTGATTTTTAACAAATTTCAGCCCCCTATAACTTTTCTGTGTATAGGGATATACAGTGCGTGCATTAAGTCTGGAATCACCCGATTAACTTTTTAGTTACAAGTGAAACACAAAAACACTCGGATAGGTCGATTTTTATTTTTAATTTTGCAAATTATGGTGTAATAAAAGTTATTAAAATTTGCACCCCCTTGCACCCTCACCCCCCAACTTTTTTTTTTCAAATAGCAACCTACCCCTTGTGACACTTAGTTGGAAAGGTAATTTAATAAGCTTTCCAACGGTGTATAATAAAGCCTAATTTGGTAAAGGGCTAATGATAAAATGCACAATTTAGTTTATTATAAAGACATGTAAAGTATAACTTTAGTTCACTATAAATGTTCAAATTGATGTCCTTCAGCTCTTTGACAGTGGACAGTAAAAAAACGGGATTAAAATCGATTAAATAGTAAACATAAAATTGGTCAATAAAAAGAAAAAAAATTGCATTTTTCAACAGGGTATAAAATATTACAATAAGTTTAAAACAACCTTATTTAGATTCTCAGGAAGGTGCCAAGTAGGAAATAGGGCAACAATTACCATATTATGCGTAATATTTCACACAAACAATGTTTAAATAAAACATGCGTTTTTTCATAGACCCTTTAACAAATTAGGCTTTATCATACACTGTTGGAAAGCTTATTAAATTACCTTTCCAATGATGTATCACAAGGGGTAGGTTGCTATTTGAAAAAAAAAGTTGGGGGGTGAGGGTGCAAGGGGGTGCCAATTTTGATAACTTTTTTTAGACCAAAATTTGCAGAATTAAAAATATAAATCGACCTGTCTGAGGATTTTTGTATTTTACTTGTAACTAAAAAGTTATTCGGGTGATTCCAGACTTAATGCAGGCACTGTATAAATTTTTTTAATTTCGGTTGTTTTGGTTTTTTTAATAAACTCCTCCCTAGGGCCACAAAGTTCAACTTTTCCCCCCTAAAACATGAACAAAAAGTATCGCTTTTAGAATCAATCGAATAAAAAAGTATTTTTGGTTCTTCTTTGGGTTAGGTGGAAGAATAGTAGATCGGGAGTATGCGATGCTGTCTGCAAAGATACTCTCTGTCGAACTAAACCTCGCCCAGTATAATTCTATTTATTTCTTTTTTGTTATACTTATATATAGATTTTTAATAAAGACCTTTATTATTATTATTATTATTAACATACGTCTGTTGTGTGCAGTATTTTCTGTAGTTTTTTCTGATGAATTAAAGATGCATGTCACTTCCCTAGATACAATAAATCACGATAGATTTTTACCTGGTAAAAATTATTGGTTAAAATTTTAAGTCTCTATACAGGGTGATTCAGAAATAAAGTACAAAATTCTACGTTCAAAAATATGAAATTAAATTCATAATGTCAAAAAATCTTTGTAAAAAAAGTTTGGGGCAAAAAAGTAAGATGCCCCCCATATATGGCACTATGGCCATAGTGCAATATGGGGTTAAAATTACTAAATAAAAATTACATAAAACGAAAGCCTTTACCAATATGTGAAAAAAATCGTTACTATAATTCATAGATATTAAATAAAAACTGCTTTTCAAATATACCCTTAGAAGGGTAGTAGCTCTGTTAGGCTGATTTCCCGACCAACTTTATAGTAACTTTTTTCATATTTTTGGAAGTAAAACCACCCTTTAAAATTATTTACCTTATTTCTGAATTAGCCAGTATAGAAGCGTTCTTGAAATATCTAGTTAAACGTATCCAAGGAAAACAAAAAAAGGGCCAGAAATGGCCTAGGTGTCCTGCTTTGGCCAACCCAAAAATTTACTACTACTACTACTACTACTACTACTACTATCCAAGGAAAGGACTTGCATATTTAACTCAACTTTAGCAGAGTATTTTTGTCCATTAAAATTTGTAAAGTATTTGGAAAAAATCTTATCTATAATACTTATTCAGTTTAACTTATATTTCCATTAAAATCACGCACACATAATCTTATAGAATGCGAAAGATTATATATCTTGTTTTGTAACACAAACTGTAGGTTTGTAACTTAACCTTTTACCACATTAAAAATAATATGTTTCGGATTTTAAAAATACACTACGTTTCTCTGAACTCATAAATTATTTATGTATTTTACATGTGAGAACACTGTTTCTACTCTTGCTACTCATTATACGTTACAAATTGGACAATATACATTTTATCCACGCCAGTAAGTGTTAATTACCAGAAAAATACCAACAATTATTTAAAATAGTCACAGGAGTATTTAAACGGAGCACAAAAAATATTTTTCCCAGTACTTCTTATAATTATTGCCCGTATCTTTTTTAAACAAATATTGTTGGTATTAATTAATACATACTAATTAAGTACGAATTATAATTATTAATATTTACAGGAAATTTACTGCAAACCAGATGAAACGTTGCAAGCACCCTGTCAAAACATCGGCACTATTGTACACTAGTACCATCTAGTTTGCAAATTTCAAACTAGGTGTTTTGTTTGATTTTAAATTCTGTATCTTTAAAACATTATATTCTAGCAAAAAACTGTATATAACATTTTTTATAGGGCTTAAAAAGAGCTTTTATTTAAAATATAATTTTTTGAAATCGGGTTATAAATATGTGAGATAATATCTCAGCATATTATAATATAATATTAGCATATTATGCTAAAAAAACCTTCTACTGCTTTAAACGCCAATATCTCGAAAACAATTCGTTTTAAAAAAACGTTGTTTATTAAATTTTTTGACCAATTTAAAATTATCTTTTTATATAAGTGCTAAATTAACCAAATACAATAATAATTGCCTTAATTATAAACAAATACGCTAAAAATAGGAGTTTTACCCTATTTTTACCCCCTTACCCCCAATCGTTTACCCCCAAAATCTAATCAGCTCTTCGGAATACGATAAGAAACAATATGCAAAAAACCTCAAGTCGATATCTCATGTAGAAATGGAGTTAGAGAGTTTACACCCAGACAGACAGACAGACAGACAGACAGACGGGCGCAAATTTTTTTTTACTGATTTTGACTCAGAATGGTCTAAAACGTCGAGAAATGTGAGAAAAACGTGGTCAAAGATTTTGACTTTTCGGCGAAGATTTCAATACATCGGCACTCTTGGTAGCACTAAGTGCCGATGTAAAAAGTCCCTAAATTAGAAAATGGTAATTACAATTTATGTACATGCAGGTGCTAAAATTCGTCTGCAAAACTTTTTAAATAATCCTTGTTAATTTTACTAATAATAAAACGAAGTAATGTACCCTCATAAATTTTGAAATAGAGCTGTTTTGGAAAATGAGTTTTTAATACATAAAAGGCGAACAATATATTTTAGCACAGATCGACATAATCAAGTTTATTATTCCATCTATTTTCTAATCATCGTACAGAGTGATATTGGTAGACTGACAGTTTCGGGCTGCTGGCCCTCTTCAGTACCAAGAGTCAACTCTGCACGCTGATTAAGAAAACGGTTTTAGACTTTATTCGCAAAAGGAATATAGCCATTAGATTGATGTAGACTTGTGCGTCATCTATTGCTAGATGTAGACTACTCATACCTCTCCTAGTCTGGAGACTTTTTATAATTTTGTTTAAAATTAAAAATTTCTGTCCTTAATAATTCTACGCCTAACCACTTGTTAGTGGTACTATGTGCTCGAGACACACAAGTCTTCAACTTACTACCATTCAAAGTCTCCAGACTAGGAGAGGTATGAGTAGTTGTCTACATCTAGCAATAGATGGCGCACAAGTCTACATCAATCTAATAGATATATTCCTTTTGCGAATAAAGTCTAAAACCGTTTTCTTAATCAGCGTGCAGACTTGACTCTTGGTACTGAAGAGGGCCAGCAGCCCGAAACTGTCAGTCTACCAATATCACTCTGTACGATGATTAGAAAATAGAATGATGAAATAATAAATTAATATTTTTATAATTTTGTTTAAAATTAAAAATTTCTGTCCTTGACATAATCAAGGTTATGAAATGGAGAGAAATGGTGCAAAAATTATTACAAATATTATTTTTTTTAATATTAAAGAAATTATTCATTAGAAAAACCAACCTTACAATAATATTCAAAAATTACCAAAATAATAAATAAATAAACTGACCAATGATTATCCAAATAATAATTATGTGGACTATTTTTTAAAAATACAGACGTACGTTGTAAGTTGAACAATTATTTATAGTATTATTAATTTGAGCCATTTCGCCTCAATGATTATTTATATCGATAAAAAATCTAAAACAGAAAATAAAATTAAAATGTTCTTATCAGGCGCACCTATTTCTAGATGCGCTGGTAAGGTATTGCGTTTAAAATAATACTTATCTGCTATATCTTCTTTACCTAAAAAATATTATTAGTATTACCTTACTTACCAAAGTTTAAAATTTTTGCCTAAATAAAGAATTTTTAATAAAATTCTTGATAAATCGTTAAAATAATTAAAAAAGAACAAAAAACTGAATAACAGTTAACTTCTAACGTTTCGGGATCTAATCTGATCCCGTTTTCAAAGAAAATTATCAGTTTTTGAAAGAATTTGTGCAATATTTGGTTTTATCATTCAAAATATGACAAATGTCAAAATATGTAATTTCGAGGTAATTGAAACAAAGACACCCGTAACAATAAAAAGGTGTAGAGAAATTAATTTGGAAAAGGCGTTTTTGTTGAAAACGTGTAGAGAACTTAATTTGGAAAAAACTTTTTTATTGAAATACTTAATGATTACGCGGTAATTTAACTTTGTCCTCTTTTCAATAAAAAAGTTTTTTCCAAATTAACTTCTCTACATGTTTTCAACAAAAATTACTTTTCCAAATTAATTTCTCTACACCTTTTTATTGTTACGGGTGTCTTTGTTTCAATTACTTTTCCATAAGATTGGTGCACCACTGTTTCCGATACTTTAAAGTAGCTAATCTAGCACCTAAACTATAAATTCTTTGGAAGATGAGAACTATAGCATATTTAGGTATTTAATTATTTATATTTATATAAGTAAATATTATTTAAATGATTTTGTATTTGTAATTTTTTCTGTAAATAAACGATTGGCCTATTGAAAATAAATAAAAAAATAAATAAAATTTAGCCAATTTTGACCATAGAAAAGAGCTAGGTCATTTGAGGGTCAGCAACAACTTTCATTGTGAAATTTGTTTTCAGCTCTAAAAATGTAAATCAGAACTTATATTATTTAGAACTTTTTTCAATTTGCAACCAATAATAAAAATAATAGTAATATTTTTCCTTAAAGTATGTTTAGTGTCCTTATATGTTTTTCTTTGTACTTATTTGTGTTGACCTGTGTAATACTTTGCATAAAAAATTTTAAACTGCATTTTTATAACTTTTAAGAGAAAATTTAATGTGTCTATCAATCATACTTTATTGCAAAGCCAGCCCAGATGCTTACAATAGTGAGGTAATGTTAAGTCTTATCTTCATGGTGTTCAATAACAATCGTTTATATTTAAATGAATGAAAACTCATAGATAATAAGGAATAAATTACTATTCTATAGAATACTTTTGTAAAAAAATATTCATATAAATTAAACAAATAAGATAAAAAATAATTGCTAATTAACAAATTACTAGTAAAAAGCTTTCTCGTTTTTCCACCCTCAGCCTGAGGGCCTCAGGTATGGAGATGGATTTTTTATTATTCGAATTAGTTTCAGCGACTCTGAAAACGCTAATATATAACCTTTCACAGAAACGTTGTAAAAAATATTGAAAATAAATTATCGCCCCCGCAGGGGTGAAGTTAGATCATTATATTATGAGCAACCTGAAAAACCCCAATATATCAATATTCATGAAAATTGCCCTCCCCTCCTAAGGGGGTGGAGTAAGAAAAATTTTATTGTAATATTCAGTTTTAGCGATCTTAAAATATACCAATTTTTATGACAACTGCCTCCTGAGGGAGGATGCAAAGTTATATTTTTTTATATTGAAGATTTAGTAATAGCGCTGCTTAAAACCCCTATATACTAAATTTCACAAATATAATCTAAATATTTAAAATTAATTGCCCCGTCCTCTGGGGAAGGAATTTCTTCTCAAAAACCCTAATATACAATTTTTTAAGAAAACTGCTCCGTCCCTAAGGGGGTAAAGTTAGTTTTTTTTATATTTAAGATTCAGTTTTAGCGATCTTAAAAACCCCATATATGACCCTGCACAAAGAAACACCGTTATTGTGTCAATGTGAATTTTTAGTTTTGTTTTTACGTTGTCATCGTAAATTTAAAAGAAAATTTAAAGATACAGATACATTTCTTATAAATCAGTAAAAACTTAGTTTAAGCCATATGAATTTTACAATTTAATCTCAATATTACTCTCTTATTTTACCCCTATTTTTTACAAATTTTAAAGTCCAAACGCTTTAAATGCATTTTACTTTCCCCAAGGAAAGTCTTGCGTTAGTAAAAAAATTTCGATTCTTTTTATTGATTTAAGTTTCTGGATGTTTTATATCCAAAAAATATGATTTTATTTTTTGTTTTATAAAAATTTAAACTTTTTTGAAAAAAAAAATATTTTGAAAAACTTGAAAAAGTTTTTAAATGTTATTTTATTTGTTGTTTGTTTTTGATTTGATTTTTTTACGTTTAGGGACGTTTTATATCCAAAAAATATGGTTTCCGTAAAAAAAAATTCTGTCTGTCGGTCGATCGTTCTGTGTGTCCGAAAAATTTGTGACCACGATAACTCAAGAACGCTTCGGGCTAAAGACCACAGGTTAATTATCCAAAGTTCTAGACTGGGATTGTCTTTCGTAAAAATCGGGTTGGGGTAAGGAGGTAAAAACAATTTTTTTCAATTTATTTTTCGTTTTACTTTTTTGTGGGTTTATTATTAAAATAATATTCCCCAGGTAACAACATAAAAAAGTGCTCTGTTCCAATACCGTAAGGAAAAATACAATTAAAGGCAAATTTACAAGTTTCAAGAAAAAAATAATAATAAATAAACACTAAAAAGTCCAAAATGATCAAAATTTGCGTTACGTAATACTTGAACGTTCCCTAAGTCTAATACTGGGTGTCTCAGAACTGACGCACTTTCCTTCACGGAGTGATTCTAAAGAAAAAAATATGAAAAAAAGTTCATATAAACAATGTTTATTAAACATATGTCCAAAAACGACTCGTAAGGGAGCTACGCCCCTTCATAAGAGGTACTAAAATTTGGATTTTTATTTAATAACTTAGGAACCCTTTGTGTTATAGCAAAAAAAATTGTATGTGACCTTTCCTTATTAAGGCCTATTAGCCAATTATTTTTTTAGTTGTGTTTTTGAAGTATTTTACTTTAACCCCTTTAACACGAGAAAAAAAAAAGATAGTGGGTATTCAGAATAAAAAAACTTAAATATATTTGAAAATTTTTAAAATGGGAAAGCGATTTAGTTTTTTTTTTCAGGTAGTAAGTATATATCTTCTTAAATCTCTTAATTTACCCATCTTTACAACTTTATGGTCACCTTTCATAAAATCTTTTTTTTTTATGTTCAGCCTTCAAACATAATATGTATATTATACACGGTGTATTTGAAATAGGGTCAGAAATTTTAACAGATGATTCTACATCATAAAATATGACAAAAAGTTCCAATAAACATATGTCTAAAAATGCGTCATAAGGGAGCTACGTTTGGACTTTTTTAACCGTTTTCGAGAAAAGTTCATTTGAAGGTGAAAATTCACGGTTCGAGGACGAAAAATTAAATACTAAAATGTCGAAAACCAAAATTTTAATGATGCAATGTTATTATACATCAAAAAATAAGAAAAAAAGTTTCCATACATGTAGGTCGAAAAAACGCTTTTAAAGCTACCATAGCCCTTTAAAAATGGTGCATATTTAGGAGACCATAGCTCCATTAGGATTCATTTTTGGAAGTACCTGTATATGAGGCTTTTTTCTTAGTTTTTAATGTACATTCGCCCTGCATCATTAAAATTTTGGTTTTCAACATTTTAGTATTTAATTTTTCGTCCTCGAACCGTGGAATTTCACCTTCAAATTAATTTTTCTCGAAAACGGTTAATCCTACAGTATTACAAGAGTACCTTTTTTATGTATTTTGACCTGGGGAATCATATTTCAAAAATAAAATTGCAAAAAAGTTACACAAAAAAAAGTTTGGGACAAAAAACTGATAAGCCCCCCCCGTTTCGCACACCCCTGGTTGAAATAAGTACACGAAAATAACTTATAAAAACGGGCCTTGGTAGAATTAGTTGACGTGCAAAACCTCGTTGATATATCTCAAAGGGTTCCTGAGTTATTAAATAAAAACCGATTTTTTAGCGAATTTCAAAGGGGCGTAGCTCCCTTATGACGCATTTTTAGACATATGTTTATAGGAACTTTTTGTCATATTTTATGATGTAGAATCATCTGTTAAAATTTCCGACCCTATTTCAAATACACCCTGTATAAGAAACCGATAAAAGTAATTCAAACCACTGTTAATAATAAATTCTTCGCAAATTTTTGCAAAATTATACGTATTTAAAATCTGGGACTTTTTAGCTTTTCTAATAAATGTATTTCCGGTACACCGGAAAAAAAATTACAAAATTTATTATTACTGAAAAAATTAAAATCAAACTGTTTTTTTTTTATAATTACTGAATTGTTTTTAGACGTTTTACATGCACTCTATATTACCCGGGTATACCTATAAATAAACGTTGTCAAAAGTAATCCTTTCCAAGTTAAATCTTTCTTTAATTATTCCTGCATAAGCAGTACTACTTTTTTTATTTCCTTTTGATATAGTTCGTCCTCTGAAATAATTATTTTAAAAAAAATAATTTTAAAATAAATGATGCTTTACGCCCGAGTTTACGTTCAGTAAAATATGCTTAAAAAGTCTGATTTTTATCATCTATACCACCTGTAAGATAAAATGTATAATATAAGAATTTATTGGTATTTATTGAATATTTTATTTGTAAGTGTAATAAAATCGTTAACATATGTATAAACGTACGTGTAAATTTAATTTTATTATTATTTAATAACTTCTCATTCGAATATATAGTATAAGAAAAAATTACCTGTCCTTTCGAGATGCTAATGCTGATGCTAATTTGGCTTAGGCTACACCTTGGTCAAATAGCATCTCTCGAGTTGGAAATGTTCCATTTTCTTATGTGGTTAGAAATATCTATATCTTTCATTGTATACCACCCTCATAACACAGGGTTTTCTTTTTGTCACGATACAAGCATTTAAAGCACTATTGCATTATTAAAGTTATCGCTTTTATTAGTGCAAGAGTGGCACACAGGTATAGGCTACCAGTCAAACACATCTTGACAGTCATAAAAACGTCCAAACGCAGCGAAACGTTTTAAACAAATTCGCCCTCCCCCCCTAGAGCGTTACGTGAAAACTTGAATGTTCCCTAATGGGTTGATAGTTCGCTGGGTTATATTATTGGGGATGTTGAAAAAGCCAACTTCATCATTAAAAATGTCAATTTTATTCTTAAAAAAGCTAACAAGGCAAGTTTTACCAAGGATTTATAAAGATATTTTTAGAAAGATTCTTAAAAAAGCCAAAATTAGTTTTATCGAGAAAGTTATTTGTTCGCCCCAAAACAAATCATTTTCTGCACAAATACAATAGCGTTATGTTACCAATTTTGTACATTTTGCTTTATTAATAAAAAATAATTACAACTTACCTTAAACTTAGAGATCATAGGAACTAAAATCCATTTAGGTACTTGAACAGTGTTTACGCATTAGTTATTCTTCATTTTTAAAGGTTTATGCTAAACGTTTATTTAACTATTCCAGAGCATATTTATTGGTATATTGACTATTCTGTTATTAAATAACGAAATTTTCTTTCACATGTAAAAACAATTAAATTAGATCTACTCAAAAAAAAAGTGTTATTGAAGGTCAGATCTCGTTCGTAATGCAATACTGGCCCAAAATGAACACAATATATAGGGCAATAGTGACCCACCAATTTTTTTCTCTAAGAAAGTAAAGAAAGTAACATAAATTCGCTTATCATACATTACCTTAATGTTGGTTGAGTCTAAAAAACCCTAAGATTAAATTTTTAAATAAAATAATGTGTCCTAGACCAAAAAATAAAAAATCGGAGAAATTTAAATAGCCATTATCTCGATATTTCCATAAAGTGAGATGGGCCACTCTTGCAATTTACGCATCAGTTAGCAGCTAGCCGTTTCCATTAAATACGCTTTTCCCAATTCTCTTCAGTACGCTTTTATTTGTAACTCTATGTGACTACGAATTGCAATCCGGCACCAATTTCAATCCGGTCGGATGCGGCCGGATTAGTCACATCAAACATATGTTTCCTTTTCATTCTGAAATTAGCTACATAAAAGATATGCAATTGAGTGTATATTACAAAGTTTATAAAAAAACGTTTATTTCTTATGAAATCAACTTTATTTAAACTGTAATAATCAACAAACAATCACGAATTAACAACAAATATCTAGTATAGTGTTACTAGTTTATCAAAGAGAACACAAAAAACATAAAACAACGATTAAGTAAATTTTAAAAACACATAAAAAACTGAATAGTATTCTTAAAAAAAAAATATTAAATACCTTATATTCGGAAAAAATAAATAAATTTCGATTAAAACAAACAAAAATATAACTTGCATACAAATATTTGTTAATTTTTGCCCCTGAATTGTTAATTTACACCCTTTTTTGCAATAAAAAAAAAAGTTTTAGAGAGAAACTAGAAAACTTATTATTATTTTTAATATTTAATATTTTAATTTAACGGATCCGGTAATCCGATCCGGCAAACCCATGCCGGAACCGGTAGATGTTTAATAGTGCCGGATCTGCCGGATTGCCGGATCCGGTTTTCCGGATTGCAATCCCTATATGTGACCTTTATCTTTAACATTCTCTATGGTCTGTTTCATCAAGCAAGATAGTAAATTAAAAATCGCACAGTGAATATTTTCAAAACAGATTCGAATATTGAATGTGCGAATATACTGCGTAGTTTATTTTATAAAACTATATTCTATACACAAACATATACTATTCAAACCTGTTGTAAACATATTTACTGTGCGATTTTTAATTTACTATCTTGCTTGAGAAAACAGACCATAGTATCAATATCAAAAAACTAAAATGTCATATATTTCATTTAAGTCAAAACCGCTTATTGAATGGACTATTGTGCAAGTGACCATTATTAGATTCAGTTGTAATCTCATAGTACCTACAGCTATAAATTTTATGAGACTTGACTCAGCATAGATGCTTGCTTTTAAAATTAGGAGCCATAAAATGACCGTAGTTTAAATCGGGTTAGGTTAGGTAGTTCAGGCAATGAGGCATTAAAATTGGTGTTTACTCCGAAAAACTGCTAATTTTAAAAACTTTGGGAATGTATTTATTCTTATGACCTTAAAAACACATTAAAAATCGTAATAGGGGAAGAAGTCCAACAATTTCAAGAATTATGTGTAAGTAAAACTTGTATATTTATCGTACTCGCTTATTTATAAGCTTATTTTTTTACATTTTTTTACATTTTTATTTAACCTCGTACTATTCTACTTAATTAAGCGTCCCATCCCCTAAGTCCAGGACTTGTGTGAGCTAATAGTAGAGGGAACCACCGGCTTTAATTGATTTTCGAACCAATTTATAGGGAGTGTCCACTTCACTTACGCCTTCACCAAATTTCAATTATTAATTAACTGAAAAAGGCAAATCGGCGCCGGTGAGAATAGAACTCACGCTATTTTGGGTAGTAAACTCGTCAAGTACGACGCGGTAGTCCACTAAACCAATCCTCCCATTATTATGCTACATATTTTATCCATAAAATATTCACTTTCTTCTTAATCCATTTTTAAATAATTTCCATTTTTTTCTAGGCTGCTATACAAAATTTAATAGCATTAAAAATAGAAAAAAAAAAATGGTAGAAAATTTATTTTGCTTTATTTCTGGTGCATAACATTTCGCTTTACGTGAACAATAAACGAAATATTTCAAAAAAAATACTATTTACATTTCATGCCCTCTAGCAGCGCCGCAGCAGCTATCACACTATGCATTTTTAATATCTTATTAGGACCAGAGTAATTTTGACGTATTTGCGCGTCTTAACGAGTGTAGAAAATAATGTATGCAGCGTATGAGTGACATACAACAAACATTTCGTACATCCACCACGTTGTAAGTTTTACATATTAATTAATTAACCTTGATTTAGGCGTGCGCACAGCGGGTGCCGCGGTGCTGTGGCACCCCCAAAAAATTTTGAAAGGGCGCTAGAATTTGGAAACTAAACATTAAGTTCGGATTAAAGCAAACCCTATTTAGAAAATTTCAAAATAGAGAATCTGAAATTTTTTAATTTCACCAATTTTAGTGATCTAAAATCGATATATAATATATATGTATATTTTTTCTAATATTTCGTATTTGATTTGGCAATTTACTTTCAATTGGGCATTTAGGCTTTAAGGCCAAAGGTACCTGTCTCCTGTCAAGGGTAGGGTGAAAAGGAGTCCTTTTCATGGTTTGCACCCACAAAAGAAAAATCCTGCGCACGCCCATGGGCATCATAATGTACTCAAATTTAAAAATGCAAAAATCCCGCATAATCTACCTATTAACTGGACTAGAAGACTTGCAAGCTTAAAACGTTTTACCTCGTAAAATAATAATAAGTGGCTTTTTAAAATTTTGTTATATTTATAACATAATTATTTATAAAATAATTTTATGAGTATGTTTTTAAATGAAACTATGAGTGAGGTTTAGTTTTCGACAATTGATCACAATTATTTTTTTTTCAACTCTAACGCTGTTAAGGTGCCATAATTAAAATACGTAACGCATTTAGGTTGAGAGAAGTTGGTGCTTAGCATTGCGATGCTTTCCAAGGGGGGATGGGTAGCGTTACGTAACGCACTTAACACACCATTTTGTTTATTTAGAAATAATAGCTTGTTTTACACTTATATTAATTTTAAGTGGGGTCTTGGCTTATTGTGTAACATATTTATGGGGAGGGGATTAGCGTTACGAAGAGTTATCGTGGTCACAAATTTCCCTCACAGTTAGACAGACAGGCAGAACGAATTGACAGACGGAATTTTGAAGGAAATCTTCTTTTTTGGTATGGTTTCTTGTCTAGAATATTTTTTTACAGTTGAGATATGATTTTTAAACATTCAACTGCATTCATCACCCTAAAATCAGTACAAACCGAAACTATGATTTGTCAAAATTAATTTCGTGTATAAGAGCTTTTTGACTATAGAATCTTGTGGCATAGTACTCTCCTACCGTGTGACAGGATGTGCATTTTGAAAATACAAAAATATGTTCTTTCAAACTGGATTATGAATATAAAATATTAATATCGTGTGAAAAATGAGTCTGTAATAACACGGTTCTCCGCTACTTTTAGTTCGACTTCAAAAGACACCAGTTTTATTTATATTTTGTTTAAATATCTATGGCTTGGTTCTAAAAGGGTCAATGTCAGTTTGTCAATAGCAGCGTTTTCAAAATATTACATCAGAGTTGAAGTGAAAACGCTGCTATTGACAAAGTCACATTGGCTCTTTTAGAACCAAGCCACAGATATATACGTATATGGACGTTTTATATACAAAAAAATATGATTTCCTTAAAAAAATATTCTGTCTGTCTGTCCGTAATTTCCAATTTTTTAATAATTTTATATTTATTAAGCCTTTTAATTTATAAGTAAAAAAATGTTTCTTGGTTCAAATTAACCTATTTATTCAAAAGTTATTTATTTAATCTTTGTTTATTAGCATAGCTATTTAAATTTACAATATTTATATAATTTACTTTATTTTAAAGTCCAATTCTATTTGTGTACCTGATACATTGTAACATAATTAACTAGTTTTTTGAGGTCATTTAACCTTTTTTTGCAATTAAAAAACGGTTCACCCACTAGATTATTTTATTTTTGGCTTTAAATCTTTATTATTCAACTTGATGTAAGTAAAAAAATTATATTAAAAAACTACACTAAAAGTGAATAGAGGTGAACTGTGATTATTATTGTCGCCAACATAATTATTTAATTATTCTCAAATAGGAATATAACGTATATTATTATTACCTGTTTGGCCATAAAATTTTACAAGCGTAAGTCTTAAAATAGAATGTATAATATGCACCTAATTAGGCATTGCATTACCGAAACCGGTATTACTATAATTATAGTAAAAGCACCCAAATATCGGTATTGAAAATACCGGTATTTTGATGTAATTACCGGTAACTTTAGTAGACGGTAAAAATGCCTTAAAAAGAAATAATTAACGAAAACTAAGTTCGCCAAGTTAAACTTATGTGTTAATCGTAAGGTGTCGCCGGTAAAAATACAGAAAACTGCTTGTATTTTATCAAACTTAAACGGAGTCCGGTGAGTGCGCAAGTAATTTATTTATTTATTTATTTATTTATTTATTTATTTATTTATTAAACTTAACAGGCAAAGCCCAATTACAAAGTTTATAAAATAAGCAATACAAAAGAAGAGAAATAATATAAATTTAAAAAAGTGTTATGATAATTATTTTTTTTAAAATATGCTTAATTACTAAAGTAGTTCATATTTACAAAAAGTATAACTTATATACAAAATTATTTACATTTAATTTACATATATACATATTGAAAATAAAAACAAAAAAAAAATAAAAAATAATAATAAAGATTAATGTGCTCTAAAGAATTTTTTAATTGCCCTAATGCTGCAGTTTAAAATGTCCAAGTTTTCGTGAATATCATTGTAATTGGAGCAAATCATATTTATTGGTGAGAACTTGTTTATGTTAGTTCTAGATCTTTTGTTATAAAAAAAAGTTGGATTTCGGGCAGAATTTCTAGGGACGTTTATATTGAGCATTTCAAGAATATGAATACAATCGGCTTGGTTATTTAATAGCTTATGTAGATATATTATTGAAGCTTGTTTACGTCTAGTCTCTAGTGACATAAATGAAAACATTTGTTCCAAGATTACATTTGGTATTCCTTGGGCCGGATATTCTCCATATTTTCTAAAATGCAGATATTTAAGATAATGCGGATACCAAACCAAAGAGCAGTATTCAAGTTTGGATCTGACATATGCCATGTAAAGAAGATTTATTGTTTCTGCGTTTTTAAAGTTCTTGGCATTACGTATGATAAAACCTAGTAATTTAAATGCACTGGACACTATTTTATCAATGTGATTTTCAAAAGTTAATTTTTTATCAAAAGTTATACCGAGGTCTTTAATTGCTTCAGGTCTGCTAAGTACAGTCATATTAATTGTATAGTTAAAGACAATGATATTGTTTTTTGTTGCAAATGTAACCACTTGGCATAAATGTCATATTAGGAATTAAAAATTGATATTTGTTTTAGTTTAACGACGGTTTTCATTTAGTACTTAATTAGTTTAAAGGTAAGATTTTTATAGTTTATACTGTCGCTGTTATAAATGGGTACACAATAAAGCAGCTCTATGAAAGCTTTAACGTATATCAATGCCCTGTAACTTGATTTTGTTTCCATGCTAAAAAACAAATATTTCATAGTTCAGAAGACCATAAAACTTAAAAAATTACATTCAGGAATCATATTAGAGTTTTCCATTTTCACCAAGTACATGGAAAAAATTAAGTAAAAAGGGTAAATGTTGTTTTTTGTATGTGTGTGTATGTATTTGTTATTTTTTATTATTATTTTTTTTTAATAAGAATTTATTTTCTTCTTTTTTTCAAGCGTTCTTAGAACATCAAGAACAAATAAAAAAAAACGTATTTTTTACTATGGTCTGTTTTTCATGACGATTCGTACTAAACTGATTATTAATCAGCCATTTATACAAATCAGTCGATATAAATTAAAAATCGCACAGTGAATATTTTCAAAACAGATTCGATTGGATGTGCGAATATACTGCGTAGTTTATTTTACAAAACATAACTATATTCTATACACAAATATATACTATTTAAACCTGTTGTAAAAATATATACTGTGCGATTTTTAATTTATATCGACTGATTTGTATAAATGGCTGATTAATAATCAGTTCAGTACGAATCGTCATGTCGATCGAAATAATGAAAAGTGATAGAGGCAAAGACCTCGCTGTATATAAACATTTCATATACATGTATATGTCCTATATATCCTGTATACAGGAAAGAAAAGGCTGTTAAAAATAAAAAATTGTAGGTGCCTAAATTACGACGTGCTTTGTTGAAAGGGGCGTTTGCATACTTCGGACGGAAATGTTTTAAAGGAAACTAGTAATGGCCACAACCCTGACCCAGAAGCTATATCAGTTAGAACTGTTTGATTGTTTTCTGCAAAATATTTAGTTATTTTTTAATCTTTTTTTCTTCATAAGAAATTAAAATAATTATGCGCGGTAATGGTTTTCGCGGTAAAGTCCATGAGCGGTATTTACCGCTTTGCTGTTATTTTCTTCGCGGTAATAGCTTTCGCGGTAAAGTCTATGCGCGGTAAAGTCCATGCGCGGTAAAGTCCATGCGTGGTAACGATTTCGCCGTAATGGTCTGTGCTCTAAAGACCCCTTCCCCTGGTAGTTATATAAAAAACAGGTATGTATGATTAAAAAAAATATTTTTGTGTAAATCACAGACCATAGTCTAATTTCTCCAAATACTTGTACTTATCTTTGACCTCATAAGAAAGCAACTCGATGTTCCTGAAAATAAAAAATGTTGTAATTAAAATTGAGCAACCGTATCATACCCTAATCTTCAAGATTTTGCATTTTACTAGATCTATTTGACTTTATTTTCCTGATTGTAAATAATTATAATTATTGTAACTGTTTTACCTTTAACTATTATTTTATTAATAGTTTTATTAATAGTTATGTACCTATTGGTAAACTAATTTAAAAACTAAAGTACTATTTATCTATTATTTAGTTTTTAAACCATGTCAAAATGAAAAATAATCCATTATTGACATTTTAATTTTTAAATTTAATGGGTAATAACTTTACAGTTTTGCACATAAACTAAATTATTCACATTTTTTTAACAGGATTTCAAGAATTCCGAGCCTTGGCAGCAGTAGAAGCCGCCCGTTCCTCATTCCACCACCACCCATACGCAGCCCTTTATACAGGGATGTATCCGCCCATCTACTTGCCACACATCTACTCCAGTAATCTTCTGAGCAGCAGCCCAAATTGTTCGTCCCCGCAGTCCAATTCGCCCCCGTCCATCACGGCGCACATCAATCATAGCAATCGAGCGTGATAAGGTGATAAGGTAGGAAGAATTATACCTCTAGTGCTTTTTTTAAATACGAAGTATATTGGAAAGGTACTTGGCAATGGACAGCTGTTCAATACGTTAGGCAACATAAATTTAGGTCTTCAATACCAACCCAAAAAGAAAATTCCCTAAAATTATTATATTTGGATTTTATCACAGTGCAACAAAAAATGTGCATGATATGCAAAATTATTAAGGAATACATAAAGCTTATTAAACACAAAAACAAGTACAAAATCTTCACACACAACGGGGTATTATCAATAACTGTCAATTTAAGTAGTAGATCATACGTTCACTAGGAAACTTTAGACCTACTGTACACATAGCTGTGTTGTAAAAAAAAAATAGTTTTTTACTTAAAAAAAAAACAAATATCTTACCTTCATGTAATTTAAAATATAATCTAAAATGTTATTTTTACGTAAAATATGAATAATTTTATTTTAAAACAATAGTAATTATACTTTTATCTCTATTGGGGACCTGAAGTCAAGTTTGTTAAGCCCATATATCGTGGGCTTGGGGCAAAACAGGCGTAATTATATAATACTCATTGAGATTATTTTATGTTGCATCACATAGAGGTATCGTCAAAAAAACCCTATGTACCAATTTTGACGAAAATATTAAAAACAAAGTGTTCTTAAGTTATCGTTTCCATAAGATTTCCCGGAAAAATATGGAGTGTTACGCCCATGTTAATGGTATAGGAAAATAGGGTTACAGGGGGGGGGGCTCCAAAATGATCAACATTTTCGTTACGTAATACTTGAACGTTCCCTAAGCATCCTGTGTAATTTTTATTTGTCAACTTCAACCAGGGGCGTGCGAAATGGGAGGGGGCGCGTTGTCACTTTCTGCCCCATACTTTTGTGTCTGTAGCTTTTCTGACATTTCTCGACAAAATGTGATTCCTTAATTATAAATATATAAAAAAGTACCTACCATGCACACCATGCATGGTGTACATGGCCATGGAACTGGGACAAACAAAAAACATGCATGTACATTTTTTTGTTTCTGACAGAAATATGATTAATTTCAAATTCTAAATAAAGACAAAAGCATAGAAAGTTTAGGCTTATAAAAAAATAAAAAATAAATCCAATAAGTAGTTTTCAGAATACTTTAATTTTAAAAATTACTTAACTTTTTAGGTGGCCCCGTTTCTTTGCTTTCAAGTGTATAACAGCTATACCTATATTCTTTCCAGTATACGTCGTTTTCCTTTTTTTTTCATTCTTAAATTATTTTTGTAGAATTTTGTTGACAGCATTTGTCGATGCTAAATTGTTTTATTTAGTTATATATAAGACGGTGGTCTTGAATGAGGTTTAAGACCAACGAAATTCACATTCCAAACATTGCTCAGCTTGTGATATTTTATTCTACAGAGTGACTAACCGTACACACAGTTTATTATTGTTGTATACACGGTGTATTTGAAATAGGGTCCCAAATTTTAAGGTGTGATTCTAAATCATAAAATATGACATAAAGTTCCTATAAACATATGTCTAAAAATGCGTCGTAAGGAAGCAACGCCCCTTTGAAAAATTCGGTTTTTATTTAATACCTCAGGAACCCTTTGAGATACCACAACGAGGTTATACACGTGAACTAATCTTAATACGACCCATCTTCGTATGTTATTTTCATATACTTATTTTACACAGGGGTGTGCGAAACGGGGGGCATTATCAGTTTTTTGTCCCAAACTATTTTCTGTGTAACTTTTTGCAATTTTATTGTTTGGACTTTTTTACATAAAAAAGGTATTCTTGTTTTAATACTGTAGGGTTAACTATTTTCGAGAAAAATTAATTTTTAGGTGAAATTTCACGTTTCGAGGACGAAAAATGAAAAAAATTAAGCATTTTAGTAAATAAAAATTAAATATTTAATTTTTCGTCCATTTTAGTACATAAAAATTAAATATTGAATTTTTCGTCCTCGAACCGTGAAATTTCACTTTCAAATTAATTTTTCTCGAAAACGGTTAATCCTACAGTATTACAATAAGAACACCTTTTTTATGTATTTTGATCTGAGGAATCATATTCAAAAAATAAAATTACAAAAAAGTTACACAGAAAAAAGTTTGGGACAAAAAACTCCTTTCGCACCTCTCTGGTTAAAGTAATTACATGAAAATAACATATGAAGATGGGCCTTATTAGGGTTAGTTCACGTGCAAAACCTAGTTGCCATATCTTAAAGGGTTCCTGAGTTATTAAATAAAAACCGAATTCTTTAGCCACTTTCAAAGGTGTGTAGCTCCGTTAAAACGCATTTTTAGATATATGTTGTTAGGATGATTTTATGATGTAGAATCACACCTTAAAATTTCGGACCCTATTTCAAATACACCGTGTATAAATGTGAACATTTTTTATATCGTTAGTTTACGTTGTTTTTTCGCAAATTTTGTGTTTTTGGTGATAATGGAGCTTGGCTCAGAAAGAATACATTTCTGACGAAAAACATACCTTAAAAACCTTAAAATGACATACACAGTGTGTGTCTGGTTAGTCGCTCCCTTTATTATAAGGGTGTTTGAGGATTACAATTCTACAAACACAAAAATACTTTCGGCCGTTATTGCACTTTTTGCACGATTTTCATTTATTTATTAAAAAAAAAAGTTAAAAAAAATTGACCTTATTTTACGTTAAAAGCAAAGGTATTTTTTGTATATAGATATCGTGCACTCACATGTAGACCGAAGCCGACATGCGCACTCGGTAACAGCCGCATATGTCTATAATTAGTCTAGAATATAATACGATACCCTGATATATGCGCATTTACCTCCCTAAAACGCTGCTTTGAAACTGATGCCTGGCTCCTATAAGAGTCATGCGCGCTGTTCCAAGAACGAGGCCGACTCTCAAGAGAGTCATACGCAGTGAAAGTGTTAAAGCCTGGTTAAGGGGCATTGAAATAAAAGATCCTTTGTAAAATGCAACTAATAAATCCAAAAATTTAACGTAACAATAAAATTTTTGATTATTGACTATAATAGTTGTAAAAATGGTAAATAAGCCTTGATAAAAGTTCATACTATTTTAAAAAGGCCCTTTAAAATGATCTTAACCTAACTCGGAGATGATTTAGCATAAAAGTCCATGAACACCTTTTTCTGGCTTTTTGGTGTAAATCGAGCTGTTAAATTATTTTATTCACAAGCATACAGAAAAAAGTCCTTTATATGCATTCTAAAAAGTTGCTAAATCTATCATTTTTATTTACTTCTTTTAAAGTTAAAAAAGCTTTTTATTTTTAACCAAGGTTAGAAATGAATTCATATCTAGCCTGTTTTTTAGCTTTTGGTTATACATCATAGATGGCGAAGTAGTAGTAGTAAGGGTGGGGAGGCTACAAGCCAGGCAACTAGGCCATTATGGCCCTTTTTGCCAGCCCCGAGCTGTCCCAGCCACACATCTACCCTACTCCCTGCCTAAACCTGCCGGACCTCCTTATAAAGGTCGCGATATCTGTCCAGGCAAGGGTACGCAACTCCTCTCTTCGGAGAGTTGCCACTCCGAAGATCTCCTGTCGTATTCTGCCGAACCGATCGCATTGTCCTAGGAATTGGAAGGGCGATTCTTCGTCTATCCCGCAACCCGAACAGACGTTACCGACCTTCATCTTGAACAGGTGCCTTCCTAGTCCACAGTGACCCGTGAGGATCCCTGTGAGTTGGCTGATCGTGGCTCGGCTTCTTCCTAGTAGCCACGCGGTTTTTGACTTGCTTGGACCGGAAAGGAAGTCCTTTGCCTGTCTGCAGTTCGTGACCGTTGACCAGCTTTCCCTTAGTTTTCCTCCAGCCCACGTGTTGAGGGCTGATGTGACTTGTTTCCTTGTAATACCAAGCATGGGTTCGGGTCCCATGCACGGAGTCTCGGCTCCGAGCCTGGCAAGTTTGTCTGCCTTCTCGTTGCCTGGTATCCCGCTGTGTCCAGGGACCCATACAAGGTGGACTCTTTTGTTCCTCGCTAGCTCCTCCAGGGCTTCTATGCATTCCTGCACAAGACTGGATCTTGTGCCGGGTGCACTGAGAGCCATGAGGGCTGCTTGACTGTCGGAGCAGATTGTTACATCTGATCCGTTACTCCCTAGAACCTCTTCGCATCTTGCCGATTCCTGTATCGCAAAGACTTCCGCTTGGAATACCGTGGGGTACCCCCGTGTCTTGTACAAAGAAGCCTGCGCCCGAGCTTTGCGTGCTTTCCATCCGGGAGCCGTCTGTATAGCACACTGTTGCGTTTTGGGCAAAATTAACTTCCTTGTTCTCCCACTCGTGTTTTGTTGGTATAGTGAGAGAGAATGCTCTGTCAAACCTTAATCGGTCTTCCGCCTCTATCACCTTGATGCTGCTGATGGCGAAACTATCGCATTGTTTGTAAACAGTTGAAGTTTGCGAATAAAATAACCTAACATTTTTGTTTATTTCTAAGAAAAATAATAATAAATAGTATTTATTTATATATATATATGGTTCATACCGAGACTGATAATAGAAAATAACAACGAGCAACTTATTTAAATTATCATTTAGTTGAAATTTAGAGTGACGTTAGAAATCTGCAACATTTCTGTAGAACATGATTTAAAATGGTGAATTTTACGAGGTAATGTGTTGTGAATAAAATTCTGTTCTAACCACATAAGAAAATGACATTTCCAACTCAAAAAGATGCTAATTTGGCCTAGGCTGTGCCTCGGCCAAATATCATCTCTCGACTTAGAAATGTTTTATTTTCTTATTAGGTTAGAAATATTTTATTTTTTAATAAGCAAATAAAAATTTAAAAAAAAGTGCATTAACGAACGAAGCTAATTTAGTGCAAGCATATTTGTAATCGTTAGACATTATTATAATCTATAATTTGTGTTGTCTTTTTTACCGGTCATAATACTCATTTAAGATCACTGTGATGTTGCTAGAGTATGGCTTTTACTTAAAATTTCTCTTCTTTATTCATTCATTTATTTATTTAGTGAATCTATAAGTTTGTTCCTATTCAGTTAATTTTTGGTTAGTAGAGATATGTTTAAATTACTAATAATTTAAAGTTAATTTAGTATGTGATAAATATAATGTTAAAACATTTTTTTCAATAATAATATTGTTACAAATTATAATTTAAAATAAAGGGTTTCCTGAAAATAAGCATCGTCGCGACGCGTCGAGGCGTTGCGACTTAAGTTTAGGTGGTCTGTGAGTAGGTTTACTTATTAATTTTATAGTAATCATACTAAAGTTCATTTTATTAAGGTATAGTTTTTTTTTTGAACTTCCCGCTAAATAAGTCAAGAAGTCCGATTTACACTGAAGCATTTGCCTTGTTTAAAATGTCAACATAACCCATAAATACTTCTCGTCATAGAACACCCACCTTCTGATTTCACGTAACTTTTCTATGGAATTGTGTTAATTTGTAGGTTTTTATAATAAAAAGTAAGTAGTTTTTTATAATCTAAAGCATGAAAATAGTTAATTAGAAATAGGTACTTACTTTCCATAATGTTTTGATATGAAAAAAGGAGAACTGCTAAAACATTTAATAAAAAAACACTTTTGTATAGAAACTATCTCTCTAGAAACAAAATTTTGTCACAAAATCACTTTTTAACTGGTTAATGGCTTCTGTGATGTCAAATGTCAAAGCTTTTAGGCTTGTGTGAAACAGGCCTTGCAAACCGGCTTACGACGCATGCGAATTTCGCGTTACCATAGCAACTTTAGGTATGTTTACAAGCGGGAAGTTCAAAAAAAACTATACCATAATAAAATGAACTTTAGTACAGTCAAATAATAAATGTAAATTGAAACAAATGTAAACGAGCTGATATTTTAAAGGGTAGTAGTGAATGGTAACAGAACACTCCTATTAGTTTTCACCGGCTGATTTGCGTAAGGAGTGTCAGCTATCTTGAATCTGCGGTTATCTCTAAATATGCATCTTACGATAAAAATGCATATGACCAATTGTGTTAAGCAGCAAATTTCTAACAATTTTCGTAAAAATAATTTTTTTGTTATAATAATAACAACCGAGTTGTGTCCAAAATGATCAAAATTTGCGTTACGTAATACTTGAACGTTCCCTAACGGCTACTTCTTCTGCCTTTCAAGTCGTAGAAAAAAAACTTTTTCTTTTGGATAAAATCGCTAACAGACAAGAAGGAAATGTCAAAATGTGACTGAAGTCAGATTTTCACCTAGGTAAACTTTTTATCAGACCTTATTAATCGTATCTAGTATGCTTTAAAATAACTTGTTTAGATCTGCACAAAAAGAAATATTTCACTATTTTGTCATTTTTAAAAATTAAATTTGATAAAAAATATATTTGGTTAAAACAAATTATACGCAATGAAGAAAAAATCTTAAATTTTTATGCTTTATCGCTTTTAACCTGCAGTTGCAAACAAAAATTGATTAGAAATAGTTGTAACTCAAAAACAAAAGATATTCCAACAGTTTTCTTTTGACGTTTTACATCCACGTCCATGGCTAATTTACTTGCAGCTGCTGCTGATGTGAATTTACACTCGAAGCGTTAATATAAATGCAGTGTGTATTATATTTTTACATCCAGTGTGTATAGTTTACACCAACGCGTAAATATACTTTTTACCTAAAACCCTTCAATTTATTTAAAAAAAATAGAATAACCATTTTGTTATTTTTCTATTTATGAATAGTGTTTTATGGAAAAACTACGCAACAGAAAAATAGAACGTATATTCGTAATCAGCGCTACAAAAAGTACCAATATAAAATAGAAACAGAAAACATACACAAATCTTAACAACTCAAAATTTGCAGGCCAGTGTTACCGCCTAAATAAGTAATCACACTTTTTAAATATTTACTTTTAATCAACACTTACCAATTATTTCTTTGAAAAATCTAGCACACACAAAATTATACGTAGGCTCTTACAAACGTAAACAATTATAATGGTCGACAGCCACCAGACTCGATGAAGCAGGAATTATGGCTTCTCGAGTCACGTGACTAGCTTAACGCCCGCGATTGGCTGGCTTGTACATCAGAAGTGTGATTTTTATACTTCGGGTGTATTGTTGCTAAAGGTATGTTTATAAAAATACACTTTCTTGAGCTCCGTGTGTATTGTTGCAGAAAGTATGGATGTAAAAATACACACTCTAGGTCAAAATCACCTTACCTGTGTAGTGTCACATCAATGTTGATGTACATTTATATAAAGGTGTAAAATTTACAAATATATAGAGTGTATTTTTTTACACCTTTTCAATGTAATTTCTTTCAGTGTGTTATAAATTTTGTTTTTATGGCTTTAATAATAACGCCATGAAACGCTTGGTTCTTCTTGGCTGGGACACCCGGTATTTATAACTCGAATGTTAATAATATATTAAAAAAAACAATAAAAAAAAGTTCTAAATTTCATCCTCAACAAAATTGGTTAAACGATTCTTAATCGTAAGATTACCATATTTAGTGACATAACCCCTAAAATTCATCCTTTACCCAAATCACAAGGTGAAAAACTAACAGGTGTGTTCTGTTACCATCCACTACTATCCTTTAAAATATCAGCCCGTGTACATTTATTGCTATTTGAACATAGAAATTGCTCTTTATTTGACTGGACTATACCTAGTAGGTATAGAAACATATTGTTAGGTATATATTATGACGACAGAAGTTCTGGAGCTGCTTTAGCCATCATGGTATATATATTTGAAAACGAAACCCTGGCTCAACATTTTGTCATAGGTTGCGAAAATAGACAATCTTCCGAAGAATTTCTGTTATAAATTAGTAATTTAGACATACCGAGTAAATAAGGGCAAATAATAACTAAGTAATGAAATTCAAAGGGCCAAAGGGATACTTAGAGTTTGACATAAATGTTTTAAAATTAATTCAATGAAGCTTTTTTGAAGTAAAGTGAGTTCTCTTGGTCATGCTGTTTTGTTGTTCCTTGCATTTTGATGACTTAACGGTTGGGTTCTTCTCAAATAAAAGTTTTATCATAAAAAGCCCAAACCAACTGACTGGCCAAGTGACCTTAACGGGGATAACTTTTTTCTCGTTACCATGGTAATTTTAAAGGTAATTTTAAGATAAACTTTGTAAGAAAGTTATTCCTGAGGTTCTTTACCTAAGTGTATCACCAAATGATAAAAAATGTCGAAATAAAAAAAAATGGATTTATTTTTAATTACAGCAGTCGAAAAACTATAAAAATTGGACAAAAAACTTGTCAAAAAAACTGTAACATTAGGTATAATACCACCCTGTAAAAATGGTCCTGCCAAATCTTATATAAATCCTAGGGTATTTTAATAAGATTAAATAGGCTTTGATAGTTTGCGTAGGATTTGATGGGACCGAGAATGGTATTTTCGTAAGGTTTTAAAAAATAGTAAATCCTCTATTAAAGTGACAAACACGCTACCAAAGTTTGTCAAAAACCATGAAAATCTATCAAGTTGATGGGATATTTTCTACAATTTTCTATTTTATTGATGGATTTTCGTAAGATTTCATAGAAACGTTTACGTAAGATTTGATCGGACTTTTTTTACAGGGCGACCTGTATTATTCAATCAAAATTTATGTTAAAGAAAGTGAAGAGTGAAAAGACGAAATATCGGATATTTAAAATTCTGTAACTTAGAGTACATAAAAATAAAAACTTTTTATATGTTTAACCATGAATAGCTCCCTTTTTATTAGTTCCATATCTCTCACAAAATTAAACGAGCTGATATTTTACATAGATATTTTAATGTATTTCAGCATTTTTTAAATTTCGCATTTTTTACCTAAATTGGCATAAGCAATCTTTATGCATCAATTACTATTAATTGATTTTTTATAAGCTGCATTCTTGCTGTTTTTTATTGAAGCGTAAAAAAGATGTGGTTTCAAAAATTATTAATTTTTAAAACAATTAAAGCTTTTTTTTAAACAATTATTGGAATACTCAATTATCCGAATTTAATAACGTAATTAATTTCAATTAATAACAATAACCAAATTTTACTATCGTAACTATAACATAGTAGTAATTTTACTATCGTAACTACAACAAACTATTCATAGTAACCACGTACCCTAGGTGGTTTGCTCACATAGTATTTCTATCCTTTTCTATATTTCTGTTCACTCCAAATCATATTGTTTCGAACAAGAAGAGGAAAAAATTGGTTGGGTTAATTTTTTTGGTAAGCCAGACGTTAAAAATATTTGTAAGATTGTTTTGCCAGGCACTTTTTTGTGCAAGAACGGATTAAACTGAAATAATTTTAAATAATCGTCACATATCATTCGTGAATAATGTTGGTATATATAATAAATGAGTTAAATAAAAGTAATTAATTTATAAACTTTATGCAAAAATGTTCTTGCAAAGTTAGGACAAGCCTAATTTTATTCTTGTAGACCTCATTTTTGGTTCTCAATTTCAAATATCGCAAAATAAACAACTAAATCAACTTTTTAACCTCGAAAAAGATTTTGGTATAATAGTGTCCTAGTTTACCAACTAACTATGAGGTCATTTAAACAACACTCTTCAAGCCACACTAGTATGTTATAGTTACGATAATAAAATTTGGTTAATATATCAAAAAATTCCGGTAAATAGTTGTGCTTAAAAAAAAATTCTGGTTATATTAACATCTATTTAAATAAATAAATTTTTATTAATGGTGTAAGAATGGTGATATAGTCTAATGTTTAATTTTTTGTGATAATTTTAATCTACTAAATCTTATAAAAACTAAACTTTACATTTCTAAAAATGTCAGGTATCTTAGATACACTGTTAGCTTAAAAAAAATCAAAAGTTTTAAAAATTGGTAGAAATGTAGTTTAAACTTTTATAATGAACTTATTTTCTAAAGATTTTAGTTTATATAAATATTATTTTTTTAAACTATTGGCCGTTAAGAATATATTTGCACTGCAAAAGTGTTTTCTCAAAAACCTAAGCTTTCTTGTCATAACTAATTTTCCAAAAATATTGTCCGTTAAAAAAATTACAAAAACCTTAAAAGCAAGATGTTGAAGCGAGCTCACTTATAATTCCTGACGCCTTTCAGTAAGTTTATCAGAAAGGTCTCAAGTACATCTGAAACGAATTTTCAAGACTTTCGGATCTTTTTTTGAGGCAATAAGCTTTCGTTGCCACAACCAATCTAAAACACGGTTAGTATACCATTTTACTTATTTTATACTCGATATTTACAGAAGGATAGTTAATATTTTTTTGCGTAAATAAAAAATTTATTAAAACAACGAATATTTTTGTGGTGAAGTTTGTAATAAGTATTTCACTTTGGCCCTTTAAATTTTATTATCTATATTTAAAACAGTCACTAATAGTAAATCACTATGCTTTCTTTTTGTGTATAATAGATATTTATGTAAATATGCAGTTATAAAAATCTCAGACTTCAAGTCTGGCTGTTTGTCTTTGTAAAGTCAATACCTTATAAGAAATTAATTCAATATTATTTATTTATTTAAAAACAGTGTATTAAAATTATTGATGTAGACAATAAAATTTTATAGTTCGAAATACGTTATAATTTTTAGTTCATGTTTTTAGATTTAGATAGGGTTACTTCAGTTTGCTGTTGAACCGCCATCGGATAAAGTGACCCTACATTTACATAGATAGAAAATCGGATTAGGTTCTTAAACAGAATCTGAAAATCACGGAATATATATTTGAATAAACCAATAAAAAATGTTATCTCTCCAAAATATAAATTTATTGTCTATTAAACAAACATTACAACGACAATTGTTTCGACTTTTTTAACATAAAGTCATTTTCAAGCTACAAATAATGAAAAATCAGGTTGAAAACGGTACAATTCCCTTTAGAAAAACTTATTTTTTAAATTTATATACAAATTAAATTGAGTGAGTATAAGAAATGTCAGAATGACCTTAACTATATTATATTTATAAAATCTTAAAAATTTAAACAAAACGAAAACTACAATAAGTTAAAATAAAATAAATTAATGAAATCTAAAATTTAAAATTACCGGAGATTGTTGCCTGTCCCCTTACAGAGCATTAATCTTTGGAATAAATATTTTTTTGTTTAATAACTTTTCCAAAATTTTGTTCTTTTTCGGTTTGTTTTTGAGTTTTGGATATGAATTTGCTGCCACCAGATAATTTCTTTAGTCTGTTTGAAATATAGTTTTTATTAGTTAATGTCCCAGATTTTTATTCAATTTTAAATTTTAGATTTCATTAATTTATTTTTTTTAATAATATAGTTAAGGTCAGTATGACATTTCTCTTAATGTGTACTCAAGTTAATTTGTTTATAAATTTAAAAAGTAAGTTTTTCTAAAAGGAATTGTGCCATTTTCAACCTAATTTTTCATTATTTGTAGCTTTAAAATGACTTTATGTTAAAAAAAGTCGAAACAATTGTGGCTGTAATGTTTGTTTAATAGACAATAAATTTATATTTTGGAGAGATAACATTTTGTCTATGGTTTATTTAAATCAACTCCAATATGAGTAAGGATCAAGAATTTCTTAATATATTTGAATGTTTCTTTTTATCTGTTATACACAAAACTATACCTTTTTCCTGCCTGGCTTCGGCATAAAATCTAATAACGACGTTTCAATAATAACTACACTAAAAAACGATCTGACCAAATCAATAGTTTAATAGGAACCAACTATTTTTCTGGACGCTGCAATTAAAAATGTGGTAGTATTGCGAAAAAGAATATTTTTTTCATATGTACCCTTGCTATGTTGTTTCAATTAAAAAACTATGCTTGTATACCAAATTTCAGGTTACTTGAACAATTTTGTTTTTAAATTTTTTTTTTGAAAAATGAAAAAACCGTGAAAAAAAAAAGTTTAAAAAAAAAAGATTTTTTTTTTGAAAAAAAAAATTAACTTTAGCATTTCATATCTTCACGGCTTGTGTTGTCTTTAAAACTGTAACAATGTAGGAAATTAATCAACACAAACACCTCATTATTAATACTGACATGGACGAGGGTCAAAAAAAGTTCAAGTAGCATGAAATTTGGTACGCTAGCATAGGTTTTTAATTGAAACACATATAAAAAATTGGATTTTTTTTGCAATGTCTTTATCAACACAACTTATTGTGGTTACCATAATCCAAACTTATATTTTAAGGATGTGGTAAGCACAAAAATGTGTCTTATTCCCCTTCTAGATTTCTGGTTACAGCAAAGAAAAATAGTTGTTCCATATTTACCTACTGAATTGGTTGCCCCCCCCCCCCAGATTTTTTTTAGTGTTTTTTTTTTTAAATATTCATCAAGTCATATACTAAACCAAAACTAAAGGTACTACAGTTCTCCTTTTGTAAATACTACAAGAATGTGCAGTTAAATATATTTCATATTTCATAACGGGTGTTTTGGAAACAAAACATCATCGAGTAACTTAAGACATATATTTTTATGCCAATATAGATGGATTTTTATTTTTGGGCGAATATATTTATATACTTTTTCATAAAATCACTCTCCCCTCATGAAATTTAAATGGGGACATGGGTCGTTGGGGTGATATATCACGCATTTTTTTTATTCGATTTTTTTACTTGAAAATGTTAAATTTTTAACTTTTGAAAACAAAAATGAATAAAATTATATACCTACTTACATTCCAACATCACCTTTATCAATAAGTTTACTACTTGAGAGTATACCGTGCGATTATAAAGTGCCGAAAACTTGTTAATGCAAAACTGGCATTAGCGATGACTAAAATGCAAGAAAGCTGTGTGCGTTTTACTGGCCACCGAGCTGTTGTACATAGCAATCACATGGGCTTGTCGCGCACAACCCTAATAGGGCCGTGGCTTCAAACGAAGAGTATTTTCTTTTCACTGTTCGGCACTTTATAATCGCACTGTATAGTGTGGAAAAGGGTTCTTGAGGTGTTAAATTTTTTGGGACAAGGAATGTTATGGAGTAGGGTTATTACCAGAGTAAAAGGTAGACTAGGGATTTTTTAACCAGTAATTTTATGGATTGGGTTCTTTAGAGGCTGGGAAACTTGAAGGTAGTTTTTGCGCGTTATGCTCCCTAAAAGTAAAAATCATCTCAGCGTTTCTAAAAGAAATAAATATTTTTACTACGCGTTCGCAAATGAATTGAAAGATTTTATATTTTTAATGCACTAGTTTTGGAATTTGTTCCAAAGATAAAATTTTAATTTTCCTTTACATTTCTTATGCCCAAAGCAATTTTATTTTTGCCAGTCATTGACGTAGGTTTTCCTGGCAAGCAAATGTTCAACATCAGCAGTCTACTCCCTAATAGGTGGGAAATCAAACGTCTTCTCTACAAATTGTAGACTACACTGCCGTCTTATGAAAGACCCCCGTAACTGCATTTGTAGCATACCAGCGTTTTCAAAATATTACACCAAGTGAAAACGATGCTATGCGTCAAATGGAGAACGGGTGTCATTTTGGAGTGTTACGCCCATGGCTAATGGTATAGGTAAATAGCGTTACATGGGGGCGTCCAAAATGATCAAAATTTGCCTTACGTAATACTTGAACGTTCCCTTAATTGACCTCTAAAATCCAGTAATATTTGTGATAAATAAAAAAAAAACTGACAGCCCAACTACTGTATATGGTAAATTTCACATTTTCCATATTTACTGAATAAGCGATGACTGGATGATTTTTTTTATTTGGATACGAACCTTCTTGAGATAACATTGATCGCTTTCAAATTATAATTATTCTTTTATTTTATAAAAATTGATTTTCTATTTTAAACAAACTTCCTAAAAGCTAATGATTACAACTCTTTAAAAAATACTGAAATTGCTTTGGTTACAAAACATTAAGAAAAGGTACAGAAACACTCGAGACAATCCCTTTGGAATACATTACAGATATATTGCAAGAATTTATTCATTCGCGCAACCGTAAATTGAAAATTTGTTATACAGTGCGTGCATTAAGTCTGGAATCACCCGATTAACTTTTTAGTTACAAGTAAAACACAAAAACCCTCGGATAGGTCGATTTTTATTTTTAATTTTGCAAATTATGGTGTAATAAAAGTTATTAAAATTTGCACCCCCTTGCACCCTCACCCCCCAACTTTTTTTTTTCAAATAGCAACCTACCCCTTGTGACACTTCGTTGGAAAGGTAATTTAATAAGCTTTCCAACGGTGTATAATAAAGCCTAATTTGGTAAAGGGCTAATGATAAAATGCACAATTTAGTTTATTATAAAGACATGTAAAGTATAACTTTAGTTCACTATAAATGTTCAAATTGATGTCCTTCAGCTCTTTGACAGTGGACAGTAAAAAAACGGGATTAAAATCGATTAAATAGTAAACATAAAATTGGTCAATAAAAAGAAAAAAAATTGCATTTTTCAACAGGGTATAAAATATTACAATAAGTTTAAAACAACCTTATTTAGATTCTCAGGAAGGTGCCAAGTAGGAAATAGGGCAACAATTACCATATTATGCGTAATATTTCACACAAAAAATGTTTAAATAAAACATGCGTTTTTTCATAGACCCTTTAACAAATTAGGCTTTATCATACACTATTGGAAAGCTTATTAAATTACCTTTCCAATGATGTATCACAAGGGGTAGGTTGCTATTTGAAAAAAAAAGTTGTGGGGTGAGGGTGCAAGGGGGTGCCAATTTTGATAACTTTTTTTAAACCAAAATTTGCAGAATTAAAAATATAAATCGACCTGTCCGAGGATTTTTGTATTTTACTTGTAACTAAAAAGTTATTCGGGTGATTCCAGACTTAATGCACGCACTGTATAAACACTAAACAAAAATTGCGAGTAGTTCCAAATATACCATAACAAATTCGCTGGGTAACTAACAGTTATTTAGGACACCTATAACATTTTAATGTAGTTACAGTATTATTAATCTAAGCCATTTCGCCTCAATGATTATTTATATCGATACAAAATCTAAAACAGAAAATAAAATTAAAATGTTTTTATCAGGCGCACCTATTTCTAGATGCACTGGTAACGTATTGCGTTTAAAATAATACTTATCTGCTATATTTTCATCTAGAAATAGGTGCGCCTGATAAGAACATTTTAATTTTATTTTCTGTTTTAGATTTTTTTATCGATATAAATAATCATTGAGGCGAAAGGGCTCAAATTAATAATACTGTAAACATACCGGGTGTTTCAGGAAGGTGGTTCACCCCCCTTAACTTTTTTATACTTTGGGCTATCCAAATGAAATTTGGAGATCATGAATAAGACAAAATTTGCGATTTTTCGACATATCAAACAACTTTTTTTCACTTCCGGTTTCACCGGAAATGACCTTAACTTTCGATTTTTAAATGGGACACCCTATATATTTTTACATATTTTGTCTTAAAAGTCAATTCTGAATACAACCATATGTCACTTGTCAATTTTTGACAGGTCATGTCATTTTTTATTTAAATTTTCATTTTAAACCTAGAGTGCCTTGAATTGGCTTATTTGCTTAATTTATGGTCTAGTTTCTTAAGAAAAATACTATTTTGATTTTTTTTCCGAAAACTCTATTTTTGGTGCGCTTTTAAAAGTTTAAAAGTTACACTTTTGCCCATAAGTCATTTTTTTAAATGGTTTTTGTTTTCTCATATTAAATCTGAATGCAAATGCAATTACAAAAAGTGAATAGTAAAAATTAGTATTTTAAGGCCAAGTTCTTTAAAATAAACCATGCATGTGTATCAAAATGTTCTCAAAAAAATTTTCTATCATTTAAAAGTAATGAGGCACCCTCTTCCCATTTAAAAAAAAATGACCTATGGGCAAAAGTGTAACTTTTAAACTTTTAAGAGCGCACCAAAAATAGAGTTTTCGGAAAAAAAATCAAACCAATAATTTTTTTAAGAAACTAGACCAAAAATTAAGCAAATAAGCCAATTCAAGGCACTCTAGGTTTAAAATGAAAATTTAAATAAAAAATGACATGACCTGTCAAAAATTGACAAGTGACATATGGTTGTATTCAGAATTGATTTCTAAGACAAAATATGTAAAAATATATAGGGTGTCCCATTTAAAAATCGAAAGTTAAGGTAATTTCCGGTGAAACCGGAAGTGAAAAAAAGTTGTTTGATATGTCTAAAAATCGCAAAATTTGTCTTATGCATGATCTTCAAATTTCATTTGGATAGCTCAAAGTATAAAAAAGTTAAGGGGGGTGAACCACCTTCCTGAAACACCCGGTATTTACGCCTCAAATAAATTATAGATTCTATTTTAATGTAGGTTTTAGTAAAAAAATGTATTCCCTTTTATGAAACCATCTTACCCGTAAAGTGAATAAGTAACTCATCCGAATTATAATATAAGTCAATTTATTTATGTTTAAGCTTTTTTTATAAAGTTAGTTTTTAAAGTACAAAATGTGATTTGTAGTTTTTAAGTTGGTACTGACAAAAAATGTAAGCAAAAAAATTGTTAGTCTTCTGTAATTTATAATACTGTTTGTTGATTGCTTACATTATTTGTGATATTATATTATAAATATATCTAATAATTTATATTCTATTACTTAAAAGTTATGTTTAAATTGCTTTAAAGAAGACAATTTGAAATTGTTAAATTAAAATTAAATTTTGTTGATACCATGATTATAATTTTGCAAGTTTACATTGTGTTTTCTTTTTTCTTTTTCATATTATTATTGTTTTATAAAAAAGTGGTATGATATCAATATTACTTAAATAAAAAGAGGTTATTATTATTTTATTTTTATTTGTTTTATTTTATTTTCCTTATTAATTTAAATATATAATATCATCTATAAAATATAAACGATTTTTTTACAATATATAATTTATAATATCGACACTGCCAAGCAACAAGGATGTAACTCAAGTTAGACCCATTTTGAGTTATACTCATAGGTAAACGCCTTGAAAAAAGACACACATGGTGGTACTACTTAGGTTTCTCCACAGTCCACTTTAAGCAAAAGTTTACTTAAAATCACTAAAGTAAGAAATTCTAAACTTGAATATTATCAGAAACAAACAGTAAATAAACAATAAATACTTATACAGTTAAATAGAGAATTTTATAAGCTTTCAAATGATGTATCACATGACTTTCTTTTCCACTTCAATCATTTACCCACCCTTAAATAACAAAAAAAAAATATTTTAGAAATTTAGCTGTCGTGAAAAATGACAATATATGAGTTACGGCTTTGTTGCTTGGGGGTATCGATATGGGTCTTTTGGGTACGCCTTGTTAAGGACACTAGATTAAAAAGTCTTGTCACTTGGGAAGTGAAGTAATAGTCACTAGCACTAAATTTTGATATAGACCAGTAAAAAAAAACCATTTCTAAAGTTTATTTTTTTAAGGTATAGTTATTTTAAATTTTCCGCTAAATACTCTACAAAGTCCAAGCCTGTGGCTTGCTTTGAATGTCAAAATAACCAAAATTTATAATGTTTTGATGTAAAAAAAGAGAATTGATAAAGCTGTTGCTAAAAACACTTTTGTATTCCTGTAGAAACAAAATTTGCTTATAAAATCACTTTTATTCCAATAATATAGGGGAATAAACCATTGTTTTGTTCTCGTTAATGGTACGTCAACGTTTTACGGTTGTGTAAATTGAGCCTAGTCATTTCGCTTACGACGCATGCATATCTTACGTTGCTATGGTAATTTCTAGATTATTTACAAGCGGGAAGATTTAAAATAACTATATGAATGAAACTTCTGTATACAGAAACAAGCGGTGAAAAAATATAATGCTACCCATTCTATTATATACTATTCACAGTGGTATACTACATTTTCCAAAATAAGGCAAGTTAAAAAATTTAAAACGTTTGCGTTTGCTTCCAAGAAAAGAGTACTTCTCCTGTAGGCGGCCTACAGTAGGCCTATTGTATTAGAACAAATCATCAAGTAAAAAAAAATCGAAAGACAAAAAAATTTTAAAAATTCTTTACACAAAAATTAAAAAAAATATTTTTTTCAGAAAAATTTATTTTTTTTTTAAAACGAGAAGTTTTCAAAAAATAAATAAATTTTTAGTTTTATATTTTAAAATTCTAAAATTAAAAGTATTGAAATACTCATTTTTCTCACTACCACCTAGGTAAGTTGACATTACCTAATCAAAAAGCCGACAGTAATGGAAAGTATCTACTATATCGCACACTTAGTGGTGATAGATGAAATCAATACAAACAAAACCCTAAATAGACAGAAAAAATCATTTACCGCTAAAGGACACGAAGTGTCTGACACTTGCCTAAGGGGGACACCTAGACACAAGACTACTATTCTTAATGTTATAGAGTGATTCCATAAAAAATATTTTTTTTGTCACACATATAAATTTTAAAAATAGTATTGATAAAATAAGATTTAACCTAAGTAAGTTTTTTTTCTGTCTGGTCGTGTTTATGGACCTCAGCTCCGCTTCGGCCCACAAAATATGACCTCACACAGAAGCGCAAATAACTATTTTTTTTTTCTATTTTTTTCTGATTTTTTCACTTTTCTCGACGTTTCCGAACTTTTTAAGACTTTTGAGACCATGTTAAAAAATATCTGTCTTTCTGGTTGTCGGTCTGTCAACACGTTAACTCGAGAATAAGGGTATAAATTCGGTTTTCTTATATTTAATTATATTACACATTGAGTGCAGGAAAAAAATTCAAATTAGTGCTTATATTAGATGTATAAATAATACATACACTGAAAAAAATTAAATTCGATTTATCTCACGAATCCCTCTACCGATTATTTTCATATTGACAATGAATATTCGTGAGATATCGTAGAAGAGATTTATGAAAAAATCCCATCCGTGCAAGGACTTTTGTTTTAAAGTTGATCCAAGCCCGCCGTGGAGGTGTGGTAGTTACAAAGTAGTAGATACCCAGATTACAAAATGCGCTCACAGTGAGTGCAATATGAGACGCATGTGTGCGATTTATCTTGCATATGTGCGACTCATATCCCCAGTCAAATATGTCCTCAATGGCGATTTCTCCCGTTAGATTAGACAGGGACAAAAGTTCTACCCAAAAAAGATAGAAGACATACATACACTCCCACTTCCACCCAACCAAACAAATTCTGTATTTGTTCTTTCTTGAACAAATACAATATTTACTTGGCCGGGCGAAAAGTGTAACTATAATATTTTTAAAGAAATTACTGGCGCCATCTAAATTTTAGTAGAATTATCTTATTCTACAGATTCACATTAGCTATGTTCGTTCGTGCCGCTCAGTGTTACACTTTCCGGCCAACCAAATAAATACTGTATTTGTTGTATGAAAAACAAATACAGTATTTATTTGGTTGGCTGGAAAGTCTAGCACAAATGAGATAGAGATAGGGTAGACGTCTTTTGTTTCATAATTCTAGTTGTAGAGAGCTCCATTGAGTGTCATTTGAGACGCACACGTGAGCCCGCACAACATAAGCCTTACGTACGGCCAATCTGAAAATTATTGTTAATGATGTTTTTGAAAGTGTAGATTTGATTGAATTTATACAAATCCAAAATTCACAAAATATTCAAAACTTTCAAAATTTTAAAATTTTCTAGTTTCAAAAATTTAGAAAAATTAAGAGAGTGAGAAAGCAAGTGATTCTCCCATAATAATATATAATATATTTATATAAGCTATAGCTCTGCGAACATGAAAGTTTTTTGAACCTTACAATTTTTTCTATACTTGAAAATTTTCCCGAAATTAAAAATCGCTTAGACAAATATGTATATTATACACTGTATAAATTCAGGGACATTTTAAAGACCACGAAAATTACAAAGTTCAGAAAAAGCTTTGAAAGTTACGCTATAATAACGTATACGTTTATAAACGTGAGCGACTTTTATATGATTACATGAAGTGATTTTTAAGTTCGGAAAAATATATTTACACGCGTATACGCCAGATAGGTCAGCTCTCACATCGTGCTACAAAAGTGCGAAATTCGATGCTTGCATAATATATGCAGATCGTACCATTGCACGTCGTGCTACAAAAGTGCGAAGCACGATGCTGGCATATTACATGCAGAACTTGCGCCCGCACGTCGTGCTACAAAAGTGACGTATACGTCAGATACGTCAGCTCTCACATCGTGCTACAAAAGTGCAACGCACGATGCTTGCATAATACATGCAGACCGTGCGCTCGCACGTTACTGCCTCTCATATGAGTAGTTATTTACACGCACGCGTGAGCTCGCACGTCGTGCTAGAAACGTGCGACGCACGATTGTTATCTGTGTACATAGATATATCTATAGATCTAAAACTATGGCCTGGTTTCATAAACTAACTTGACAGTACTTTTATTGAGCATCATATTGTGTAAACACGTAATTTATTCGCAATTGTTTATGTATTTTTATTTATTTTATTTATTTATGTATACATGACCTCAAATACAGTTATGAAACTGGTGACAAGGCCTAACTTATAATAACATTACATGTATTAATAAAGTTTGGGAAGTACGTGATTTCTTGTCACACTGTTTTCCACGCCTGACGCTGACCTGTAATGAAAAATAGAGACCAGTAAAATAATTATTACTGCTCTGCAATTTAAATCATTAATTTCCGCTAGATGGCGCCACCGATTAAAATATATCATAATAAACTCTTTTGATTTTAAATAATTTAGAAAACAAAAACAAAGGTATTCTACAAAATTGTTTAAAAAAATACATCCGTAATAAACATTTAACATACTCTAAAAAAAATATAAAAACAAATGAAATTCGATTTATTGCACGAATCCCTCTTCTACCGATTTCTTCACATTGACAATAAATACTCGTGAGAAATCGTAGAAGATATTTATGAAAAAATCCCATCCGTGTAAGGACTTTTGTTTTAAAGTTGATCCAAGCCAGCCGTGCTGCGAATTTGGCAAATTAGGCACCTTTTGAGTAAACGCTTGTTTACAAAATAAAAAAGAATGCAGGAGCAGGAGTTTATAAAGATGGTAGTAGAATATTAAACCGGGGTTCATTATAACCGAGTGCCACAGTAGAACTACACTGCCCTACTATGCTAAAAAGCAGTAATTCCATTTGTTGCCTAGCGACGTTTTGATGTCAACTCTGATGTAATATTTTGAAAACGCTGCTATGCAACGAATGGAGTTACTGCTTTCTAGCGTAGTAGGGCAGTACAGCAAATGTAGTAATAGATAATATATTTTTGATAAATATTAAAAAGTCACAGGCTAAACTTTTGGTAAAATTCTCAAATTTTTCATGACGCTAAAATTCTTTCTCCGTACGGAAAAGAATAATACCATTGGTACTTATGACTGCCACTGTATTCGATGAACCGCAACATTAACCGTGATCATAAAACGCACTTTATATCCATTTTATGGCATTTGTAAAATATTACATTTCAAGTATAATGCATGCAGTCTGCGAGCGAGGAGACTCTCAAATCAGATGCAATCCTGCAACCCCACCCTACAGAATCCTGTCCCTATTCCGACCTTTTATTACTTCCGCGCAGGAGTTCTAGAAACGGGTTTTTACTCTACAGAAGTAAAAAATTTCAGACAAGAAAGAGCAGTTTTTCCACCTAGGAGATAAAAAAATTAATTTTTGTATGTTTTTCTTGTCTAAAAACTAATAAGGCCCCACGTTTAACACACCCCTGGTTAATATAAGTACATGAAAATAATATACAAAGATGTGCCTTATTAATATTATTATTAAAACCTCGTTGCTATATCTCAAAGGGTTTCTATATTATTAAATAAAAACCGATTTTTTATCTTTCAATTTCAAAGGGGCTTAGCTCCCTTACGACGCATTTTTAGACATATGTTTATAGGAATTTTTTTTCATATTTTTCTATGGAGAATCACCCCTTAAAATTAATGACATCATTTACTGTACATCTTGTATATATGAAAAGGTTTAATATCATCGTATTGCTTTTTAATGGACAGTAGTCCAATACGTTAGGCAACATAAATTTAGGTCTTCAATCAGGCCTATTCACATGTACCATTGAGATTGAAATGTGTGGCAATATTGACGAAAATTGCAAGGTCATTTACGTCAACTGTATTAAAATTGCATGGTATTGTAATTTTTGTCAATATTGAATAGATTTCAATGGTACATGTGAATAGGCCTGATTACCGATCCAAAAAGAAAATTCCCTAAAAATATTATACTTGGATTTTATCAAAGTGCCACAAAAAAAATGTGCATTATATGCAAAATTATTAAAGAATACATAAAACAGCTTATTAAACACAAAAACAAGTACAATATCTTTACACTCAACGGGGTATTATCAATGACTGTAGGTTATAAGTTCCCTAGGAAACTTTAGACCTACTGTACACATAGCTATGTTATAAAAATTAAAAAAAATAGGTTTTTACTTAAAAAAAACAAATATCTTACCTTAATGTAATTTAAAATATAATCTAAAATGTTAATTTTTCCTAAAATATGCATAATTTTATTTTAAAACATTAATAATTATACTTTTATCTCTTTCTGTAGAACTTCTCTCTTTATCTAATCGATACCCCCAAGCAACAAAGCCGTAACTCATATATTGTCATTTTTCACGACAGCCAAATTTCTAAAATATTTTTTTTTTGTTATTTAAGGGTGGGTAAATGATTAAAGTGGAACAGGAAGTCGTTTGATACATCATTTGAAAGTTTATAAAATTCTCTGTTGGTCTGTATAAGTATTTATTGTTTATTTATTGTTTGTTTCTGATAATATTCAAGTTTAGAATTTCTTACTTTAGTGTTTTTAGGTAAATTTTTGGTTAAAATGGCCTGTGGGGAAATCTGAGTAGTACCACCATGTGTGTCTTTTTTCAAGGCGTTTACCTATGACTATAACTCAAAATGGGTCTAACTTGAGTTACATCCTTGTTGCATGGGAGTGTCGTAATCTAAATAGGCGGCAGTCCATTTCTTGATGCTCTGCATTGACTGTCGGCACGAAAAAAACGACTCGGCATTCTTATCTTTAAGTTTATGGTATGATATTGATTTCATTAGGTGGATACAATACCATTAAAAGTAAATTTTCCATCTGATACAATTTGATGGTTAATGAAACTTATTTTATGAGTAATTAAATAGCTCGTTGGATATATAATAGTTGACATACCATTAAGAAAATAGCAAATTTTTAATGCCTATCCAGCAGGTAATATAAACGGGGATAATTTATTCTCACAGAAGCGACAAACATAAGGTAAGTAATTTTATTATACTCTTCACAGCTTTATAGCTAGATGAGTATCCGCCCCAATAAACAATGATACGGTGGCCGCCCAGTGTCCTACCGCCGACATAGTGAAGGCGCACAGTAGGACATAGCGGCCAAAAATACTGAATTAAATAATTTGAAAGTTACTCTTGTCAAATATTTTCTTGTGTATTTTGATTAAGCACATTCTAATGTATATAAAATTTCCATTTTCAAATTTTTATTTTATATGCATGTACAGTAAAAAAATAGTTTAGCAAAAGTCACCTCCATTATACCTATTTCAACCCTTAACCCATCATCCTTTTGTAGTATTCCATACATAGGTCCCCCTTCTTTAAAAATCAAAAAACTCTTATCTCAATTTAAAATTTCCGTGTCCTTTTCAGCCCCCTCAAACCTCAACCTCCTATTATCCCATAAAAAGGACAAAATTAATCCTTTGCAAAGAAGCGGCGTTTATAAACTGACCTGTTCCTATGATAGCTTTTACATAGGCCGTAGTTATCGTAAAATCTGTATAAGAACGAACGAACACTTCCGTTTACTACGTGCAAATAATGTTGATCTAGCAGGTCTGAACTATAAGTCCAACTTTGCCAACCATGTGTTGTGCAACATCCATGACTATGAAAATGAAGTAAGCGTTTTGCATATTTCTAGGAACGATAGAGTTACAGATCTGCTAGAACAATTTGCCATTTTGTACAACAAAAAGTTTCACAGGGATAGGTTAGTTAATGAACAAATAGATTTTTTGAACATTTATGTTTACAATAATGTTTTAAATGTTAGACCGGAGATTGTTGCCTGTCCCCTTACAGAGCATTAATCTTTGGAATAAATATTTTTGTTTAATAACTTTTCCAAAATTTTGTTCCTTTTTGGTTTGTTTTTGAGTTTTGGATATGAATTTGCTGCCACCTCTCCAATTTTATTCCAATTACCAAGTTAAATATAAATTAATCTTTTTCCTTTTTTATGTTTAACTACTTTTTTGCAGTTTAAAGATAATTCCTTTAGTCTGTTTGAAATATAGTTTGGATTATTTTATGATAGATGTCCCAGATTTTTATTCAATTTTAAATTTTAGATTTCATTAATTTATTTTATTTTAACTTATTGTAGTTTTCTGTTTGTTTAAATTTTTAAGATTTTATCAAAATAATATAGTTAAGATCAGTATGACATTTTTAATAATGTGTACTCAAGTATTGTTTATAAATTTAAAAGTAAGTTTTTCTAAAAGGAATTGTACCATTTTCAACCTAACTTTTTATTATTTGTAGCTTGAAAATGACTTTATGTTAAATAATGTTTGTTTAATAGACAGTAAATTTATATTTTGGAGAGATAACATTTTTTCTATGGTTTATTTAAAAACATTTTAGTTAACAGAAGTTTACTATAAGGCCCAAGTTTAAAACAATCCAACTCGATATCTGCTTTTGGCAATAAAATATATTAAGCAAGACATATTTTGCCTTAAGCCATAACCATTAATACATTATACTCCATTATATCAAATGACATACTATTATCATAATGTTATAATTTACGCGCGTATAAAATTTAAGGGCTAAAGGTATATATTTTTTATATTTAAGTGTGTGTGGAAAATATTCACCGGCCAGGAATCATTAAAAAATATATCTGCATGGTGTTTATTTTTTTATACATACACGGTGTATTTCAAATAGGGTAGGTGATACTACATGATAAAATATGACAAAAAGTTCCTATAAACATATGTCTAAAAATGCGTCATAAGGGAGCTACGCCCCTTTGAAATTGGCTAAAAAAATCGGTTTTTATTTAATAACTCAGGAACCCTTTGAGATATATTAACCAGGTTTTGCACGTGAATTAATCCTAATAAGGCCTATCTTTGTATGTCATTTTCACATACTTATTTAAACCAGGGGTGTGCGAAACGGGGGGGCCTTATTAGTTTTTTGTCCCAAACTTTTTTCTCTGTAACTTTTTTGCAATTTTATTTTTGAAATATGATTCCTCAGGTCAAAATACATAAAAAAGGTAATCTTGTTGAATACTGTAGGATTAACCGTTTTCAAGAAAGTTCATTTGAAGGTGAAATTTCACGGTTCGAGGACGAAAAATTAAATACTAAAATGTCGAAAACCAAAATTTTAATGATGCAATGTTATTCTACATCGAAAACTAAGAAAAAAAGTTTCCATACATCGTAAAAACGCTTTTAAAGCTACCACAGCCCTTTAAAAATGGTGCATATTTAGGAGACCATAGCTCCATTAGGATTGATTTTTGAAAGTACGTGTATATGAGGTTTTTTTCTTAGTTTTTAATGTATATTCGCCCTGCATCATTAAAATTTTGGTTTTCATTATAGGAACTTTTTGTCATATTTTATGATGTGGAATCATCTGTTAAAATTTCCTACGCTATTTCAAATACACCGTGTATATAGTTTATAGTATATAGTTTCTTCGAATTGCAATGTTCAATGACGCACGCTGCTCCGTTTTATTAAGTTTTATTTTTTTATTAAGTAATATGAATTATTTTGGTTTATATACCCAAAGGCGTCTTAAATGGTAAATATATGAGGAATTTCGCACCAAGATTTTGCACTTATCCCACGGGTTTTGGCCAAACTTAAAATAGTTGTAGCACTAGAAGGTACTACTAATATACCATGGCATCATATTTTTTGAATCTACCTATCCGTTTAAAAATCGATAAATATTAAACAGATACATGGCACGGTGGGCTTTAAGCTTACGGAGATGAAAAAATCGAACACCCCATAACTGACAACGGGATATTGTTTCTAATGCTTTCAGAATTACATGTTCGTTGAGAACAAAATCGTAGGTGTAGCCGTTTTTTATTCCATCAAAAATTAGTATATTAGTACATACGTGACCAAAAAAAATTCAAATTAAAAAGTTCGGAGGTCTCACCCCTTAAATTTGTTTAGCCCAATATGTCCTCACATAAAAACAACTATATTTTTTTATCGGATATACAGGGTACCCTGTATATCACATAAAAACAACTATATTTTTTTATGTGAGGAAATATTGGGCTACACGCACAATGTTTGAAGACAATGAAAAACATTTTTTTTTTGCCTGTAATTAGACCTAAAATCAAGCAATGTAGTGAATTTTTAAACTTTAAAGGTCACAGCTCCGCCATTTTGAAAGAAAATTTCAGATTTTTTTTGAGGTTAGCAATTTACTATCCCTTTATACCGTTTCGTGTTAAAAAGATTTAAATAAAAAATCTTTGGGCCTTAAAAAAAATAAAAAAAGCTAAGCAAACATATTTTTTGAAAAATGGCTGTGAACGACCTCTAGATTTTTTCAAAAATATTAAAAACAATTAAGGATGATACTCTTACCCCAATAAACAAATTTAAGGGGTGAGACCTCCAAACTTTTTAATTTGAAATTTTTTTGGGTCACATATATACTAATATACTAGTTTTTTATGGAATAAAAAACGGCTACACCTACGATTTTGTTCTCAACCAACATGTAATTCTGAAAGCATTAGAAACAATATCCCGTTGTCAGTACCCGTGGGGTGTTCGATTTTTTCATCTCCATAAGCTTAAAGCCCACCGTGATGGATTTGAAAAATATGATGGCATGCCATGATACATGTACCTACTCATATAAGAAATACACTATAAGAGAAAGTCAAATACGTGACCGTGAAAAGTATTCAGGACCCGAACCTGTGTTTTGGCTTCTAGGAACGACTGAGCGATGGCGCCAGCTGTATATGAACTTGATTGTTTAGTGGGAGTGGGGTAGTATATCTGTCAAAACAATTGAAATTTTACTCGTGAAATTTTACTCGTGATTTGCAATTTATTGTGCTTTTATACCGAACTTTTATTGTGATGTCTAATACAAAATGTGTATTGTACCGTTTTGCAAGGATCAGTTAAGTAAACGTCACCGTTTTCCTAGCCAAGTTAAATAAAATGACTAAAGTTAGGGACTGACCCTGTCTTGAAAAGCTTCTTATTATTTTGACTGAGCTATTTAGGGCAGGGACAGCCCGTACAGAAAAAAACTTATTGATTTGACTGAGCTGTTTAGGGCTGGGACAAATGCCCTAAAAAGCTTCTTACCATTTTTACTGATATGTTTAGGGAAAAGGATGGCCCCTATCGAAAAGAGCTTATCAGTTTGACTGAGCTAGCCTTAAACAGCTGTTTAGGGCTGGGATAGCCCCTGGCCAGAGAAGCTTATCGGTTTAACTGATTCATATTGTTTATCTGTTAAATGTAGGAATACTAATTTTAAAAACTTTGCAAATGTGCTCTGCCCTTAGGCAGTATATTGTGTATGACACTCAATTATATATGAAGGCAAATGTTTACTCCTCATATATATTTATTTATAATAAAAAGTTAACTGTTAAAAGTACGACATAATTGTTTTAATTTCCTATTTACGTTTAAAATAAAATATATAAAAATCAAAGCCAAGTGTTTTTTTAATTATATAGGTTTATTTAGCAAAAGATAAAATTTCATATTTTTAAAGTTTAACAAATTCTACATTTAATTAAAATTTCGATTCATATATTGTTATTTTTAATTAATGTGTGGGTTAGATAACCCACTTGTTAGACTTTAAAAATTTGTTTTATCTTTTGGTGAATAAAATAATGTTTTAAATAAAAATACAGAGCTTTTCCCCATTTTTACAAAATTGATTTGGGAAAGCAATATTACCGACTTCCGTAGGTTATCTGTATTATCGGCTGTCGTTGACCGTGAATTTAGTGAATTTTAAAAAACAACCGCTAATGGTGGTACAATAGTTTTCTATCTCTATCATTTGACTTTCTCTTATAGTGTATTTCTTATATGTACCTACTAACTACAACTATTCCAAGTTTGATCAAAATCCGTGAGATGAGTGCAAAATCTTGGCACGCTAGGCCCGAAATTCCTCATATATTTACCATTTAAGACACCTTTGGGAATGTAAACCAAAATAATTCATATTATTTAATAAAACGGCCCAGTCATTAAACATTGCAATTCGAAGAAACAATATATTAAAAAAAATAAACACCATGCAGATATATTTTTTAATAATTCCTGGCCCGTGGCCCGTGTAACCCGGTTTTAACTATTTTATTTGAGGTTTGCATGAGTTTCTTTGATCAAAGTTTCATTTATTTTTTTTAAACATATCTCTAAGATCTGATATCTTTTTTTTATTTAATATATTGTTCCTTTCTTAGTGAAATTTTATTGTTTTGTGATTTACTTAAAATGTTTTTTTTTTTGTATAATAATCACACGCCGGAGACTTGCGAGCTCATCTTTTGTCATCTGTTTTGCTTTCCCATTTTGAAAATTTTCAAAATTTCGGAAAGCCTTGTATTCGTGCAAAAATTTTCAATTATAAATCAATTTAGAGCAAAAAAAAAAATTCTCTCTCGGTCGGTCGATCGGTGGGTCGGTCGGTCGATCGGTCTGTCCGGGAAATCTTGTGGGCACGATAACTTAAGAACGCTTTAAGCTAAAGACTTGAAATTTGGCATACAGTTATGTTACCAAAAGTTCTCGCTTGGGATTGTTTTTGGTAAACATTGGGGTGCGGCAAGGGGGGCAAATGGGGAAAAATACATTTTTTTTAGAAAATGTTGAAAATTGCTATATATGAGTTTTTTAGGTTGCTGAAATTGAATCTGATAAAAAACTTTTCTAATTCCACCCCCGAGGGGGTAAGGGGGTAAATATTTTTCAATATTATTAATATTTTCTTTAAAATTGCTATATAGGGGTTTTTGTGGTCGACGAATATGAATCTGACAATACTTTTTTTCTAATTTCACCCCCTGAGGGGTGGGGGTAGTTTTCGTGAAAACTGGTGTATTGGGGTTTTTGGGGTTGCTGAAAGTGAATCTGATAATAAAATTTTTTTAAATCCACCACCTGAGGAGTGGGGGGTAGTTGTCCTGAAAATTGTTACATTGGGGTTTTAGAGGTTGTTGAAAGTGAATCTGATTATAAAAAGAAGTCTTAATAAAAATTAAAGAAAGAAGGCGCAAATTAGAAATAAAAAATAAGTCAAAAACTGTTTTCTAAGCATAATCGTAAATGGTTTTTTAATAAACTAAGAAAGAGTAATTAGGCAAATGAGAGACCATCAGAAAAAAATCAGCTGCTAATTATAAATAATTTATTAGTCGTTAAAAGTACTTTACACAAAAGGTTTTATCAAAGCTTTAGAGAGTAAAGGTACAGCGAATATTTTATGGGCTTATAAATCTAGGGTGAAGCCCCGTAAATTATTGGTTTTTATGGTGTACTTACCAAGTAGATATTAAAAACAAATACGCCTCGCGTATAACACAATATAATACCATTGTAGGCGATTATTTATCGTGATAGCAAATAGTGTAAATTGTCAATTTTATATTATATTGTTATGACCAATAAATAAAATTTTATAATTGTGTTTCTTTTATCTGCAGGCGCTCTTCTAAAATGCCAGCGAGTAAAATCAATCAATTCTTTTCACAAAAACACAATACAAAATTAAAGAAAATTGAATATTATTATGGATAATATTTCACACTGTTTAATCTTTGCAGTAGATATTTCTTCCACCAAACATTTCTGCCCATAGTATATTTGTATATCGTCGGCTTACAAGTAAAAAGCCCTAAGTCCAAAAACATGGTTTTGTCAAATTTAACTTTCATTGTTGTTTTTTAATTTTTGTAATAATTGTTTTTGGAAAAAAAAAATACCGCAAATTGCAATGACATGTTTGGACATAATAATGTCCCATTTGCAGTTAAATAAAGAAAAATTGAAGTAGTTTAATTCAACTTAATTTGAAAAAAGACATGAACTTAGTGCCTTTTACTTGTAGGCCCACGACGTCGGCTTACAAGTAAAGAGCACTAAGTCAATAAAATATTATAAAAAACAAATATTTAAAATTAAAACCCTTCTATTACTTAAACGTAATGTATAAATATAAAGTAGAAAACAAGATATTTACATACATTTTCAAAAACTAGATTTTTAAAGAAGGGTTTGGACTTTTTGATTGTTTAAAGAACGTTTCCAAAACTAATAAAATTAATTAGTACCAATTATATGAAACTGCTTACAATGCCAGAACTAAGACAGTTTTCAGAGGCCATCGGCTGTGCCGGCAAAGAAGCATCTCCTAAAGTCAATAATGATAAAACACTTCACGGTGCAATTCTAAGGGCTATTTTCCGAACTTGCCGCGAACTTTCTTGTTATTTATGTAGTAATTAAGGATTTAAGAGCAAAATTAAAATAATCTATAAGTTAAAATTTGAATGCGTTTGCCAGTACAATAAATAACGCGTTATTGTATCATATAAATGATTCAAGCAATCATATTTTTATAAATTAACTCTTTTTAGAAAGTCACTTAGTGCATAAACATTTGAAATAATCTACAAGTAAAACGCACTAGGTGCACTAAGTGACTTAGTGCCTATTGCCAGATAAAATTTTAATCAAAATCAAATTGGTGCGTTTTGTATAGTGGGTAACTCCCTTGGTAGTCCACCTAGAAGTTAGTTCGGTTTACCTATACATAGATCATCAAAAATTAACCACAGTGCTATTAAAATCCCATTTTTGCAAAAAAGTTACTTAGTACCTTTTACTTGTAAGCCGACGATATGTTTGCCAGAACACGTTTACTTATTCGTATGTGTTATTAAACATAAATATGTTTTACAAAACAGTACTGCTCATAGTATATTTCTATATGTTTGCCAGAACACATTTGCGCATTTGTATGTATTACTAAACATATCTGCGAATAAATTTGTTTTGCCAAACACTTCAGAGCGTATTTGTAAATGTTTTCCAGAACACCTTTGGGCATTCGTATGTAATATTAAACCGTTCTGCGAATAATAATGTTCTACCAAACACTTCTGCGCATAGTATATTGGTACATGTTTGTTAGAACACTTTTGCGCATTTGTATGTATTATTAGACAGTTCTGCGTATAAATATATTTTACAAAACTCTGCTGCGCATCGGTATATTTGTATATTGTTGCCAGAACATTTTTGTGCATTAGAATTTTTCGTTATCAGATTCAGTTACCTTAAAATTATTTTCAGAACCACTTTAAGCAACCTCAAAAACCCATATCGTCATCTAAAGGCTCTAACGGTCTAACTCCAAAACGTCATATTTTTCAGGAGACGTAAAAAACGATTTAAAACCTAATTATACCAATTTAGAACTTTAAAACTAGCTTGTTCACAGGTAAAAATGTTTGAAATGTGTTAATGTATTTAAAACTTTTCATTGTTATCAATTTTATATAAATTATTTGAAAATTGAATTTTAACCACAGAATCTAAATTCACTAATGGTCTAACTCCAAGGGAAGATAAAGGAGGATACCTATCGTATTATATCGCGTAATATTATTACAAAAAATTTACATTTTTATATTTAATATATAATATTACTACTAGGTAGGCATAATATATATACATTATTAATGGCAATAATTATAATTATCATCAAACAGTAAATTAACAAATATTTGAAACGGGATCCCCTGTTGTCGAGAAATAGTTTGACATTAGTGACAGTTCTCATTTAATTGTTTTCTCACAATCATATGATGGAGTTAGACACTTTTTTGTTTTTTTGAGGCTGATATTGGTTTAATGCAATTTTTTTTTGAGGTATGTTGGTAATCAGATAATAAAGCAAATTTGATAAAAATGTCATTTTTGAACAATTTGGAGTTAGACAACTAGAGCCTTTAGTGGACGATATACCAATTTTCTGGAAAATTACCTCCCGCCCTCAGGGGGAGGATTTAGTAATATTAAATTCACAATACTTTCTTTTTAGGAGAGAGTAAAAATGTTCTGTAAAACAAAATGTTATTTTATTTTACAAACCATTTCAAAATAAAAAAAAAAAAAACTTTAAATTTGATTGAAATACTTTTTTAAGTTTTATTATAGCATAAAATATGAATTTTATATGTTTCTATCCAATGTTATTTAAATGCGAAAGCAACTGAATTGTAAATATCCCTTTTTGATTTAAAACTGAGTCAATTTTTATGATGCAGTCATAAAAATCATGAAGAATAGTTTCTTTGCATTTTCTTTATGAATATTTATCAGTTTTCAACTGAAAATTTGTTTTATGTAATTTTTTATTACAATTTATAATGTTGTAGTAGCGTTTATGTTTTAAAATTTAAATGTGATACATTAATGTGTTAAAGTGAAATTTTTAAATTAAATTCGTGAAATCAAAGCCTGGGATGGCCATAACTATGCTAATGTTACAGGATGAAGCTTAGACTATGGACACTAGATTTGGCTGTCGAGTGGAGATCTAGACACTAATCTGCATATTAGATTACACCGGCACACAAAAAAAATTAAGTAGAATGTGCATTTGACCGGACCTACCTACGGGTACGTATTTTGGTCCGCTGAATCCGAATTCGAGGTCAGTTTTACCCCTACACCCTCGAAATTTCGAGAAAACTTCAAAAAACCGTAAAAATTATGAAAATTGGCAGTTTTAATGATAAAAAAATGTTTTGGAACTAAACTAAGCGTGATTTTCATGTATTTCGATCCGCTGAATATGAATCGAAACTTTATTGAGACCACGAGCCATTTTAAATGTGAAAAAATCACACAAAACTCTCGAAAATTCCGAAAAAATATAGTTTTCATGATAAAAAAACTTCTTCTGGTCCAATTCAGATAAAATTTTATATCTTTTGATGTCTTCAATTCGCATCTTAATTTTTTTAGTCGAATCACCCTCTAAAGCTGGAAAAATTCGAAAAAATTGTAAAAATGACCATTCATAACAGAAAAAAAATTGATTGAACATGATTTAATGCCTAAAATAAATACTCTATAACGTAGATATATCAAATAACTTGAAATCTGTGAAAAACACAAGACATAATTTTGGAGGGTTTGTGTGATTTTTTTACATTTAAAACGGCTCGTGGTCTCAATACAGTTTCGATTCATATTCAGCGGATCGAAATACATGAAAATCACGCTTAGTTTAGTTCCAAAAAATTTTTTTATCATTAAAACTGCCGATTTTCATAATTTTTACGGTTTTTCGAAGTTTTCTCGAAATTTCGAGGGTGTAGGGGTCAAACTGACCTCGAATTCAGATTCAGCGGACCAAAATACGTACCCGTAGGTAGGTCCGGTCAAATGCACATTCTACTTAATTTTTTTTGTGTGCCGGTGTTATTATTAACCCTTAAATGTGCCACTTTTACAAATTGTAAAAAAATATTAAGGTTTTTTTACCTCTAGATTAGCTTATTACATACTGAACCATGAATTTATTGAATAATATATGAAATATTTATCAGATATTACTCTTATTGTAAACTAGATGAAACGTAGCAAGCACCCTGTCAAAACATCGGCACTATTGTACACTAGAGCCATCTAGTTTGCAAATTTCAAACTAGGTGTTTTGTTTGATTTTAAATTCTGTATCTTTAAAACATTATATTCTAGCAAAAAACGGTATATAAAATTTTTTATAGGGCTTAAAAAGAGCTTTTATTTAAAATATAATTTTTTGAAATCGGGTTATAAATATGTGAAATATGCTAAAAAAACTTTTTACTGCTTTAAAGGCCAATATCTCGAAAACACTGCGTTTTAGGAAAACGTTGTTTATAACATTTTTTGACCAATTTAAAATTATCTTTTATATAAGTGCTAAATTAACCAAATACAATAATAATTACCTTAATTATAAACAAAAAACGCTAAAAATAGGAGTTTTACCCTATTTTTACCCCCTTACCCCCAATCGGTTACCCCCAAAATCTAATCAGCTCTTCGGAATACGATAAGAAACAATATGCAAAAAACCGCAAGTCGATATCTCAATGGAGTTAGAGAGTTTACACCCAGACGGAGAGACAGACAGAATTACGCAAAAATTTTTTTTATTGATTTCGACTGAATGGTCTAAAACGTCGAGAAATGTGAAAAAAACGTGGTCAAAGATTTTGACTTTTCGGCGAAGATTTCAATACACTCTTAGTAGCATTAAGTGCCGTTGTAATTAAGAATAGTGGGACTGGATCTTGGAAAAAAAAACAAAAACAATATTTAATGCATCTTGACGTTTCGTCTTTTATTAAGACTTCTTCAGGACTCTACAATATAAAAGAGATTTGTTAAAGCCAATGTATGAGAAACACAATAATGATTATTATAATAATACAATTAATAATAATAATTATTATTATTATTAATAATTATTATAACAATACAAATGCAGTTATTAAAATATGATATTAAAAAAAAAACCGAAAATCATTGAGAATGTTGAAAAAAAAAAACAAACAAAAACCTGCTAAATACTTGAAGTACTATTTTTTGTTTTAATATAAATATTAAAGGCAAATAATAACCAACACAAAAAAAATAATTACAAAATTAATAAAATATGGCAACCCTAATCGTGTAATAATCTGTTATTCGAATATATGCTTTATATGCCAAAATTAATTTAAAATTAAAAAGACATTTTAAAACAACATAACAAACGAAGTAAGTGGTAAAATAAAAGTAATAATAATTATTAAGTGAAAACACTATAAAAATAGTTATTTATATACCAAGGGACTAAACTGGCTGTTTTAGTCCCGCTGCATTAGTGCAAGGGACTAAAACAGCCAAGTTTAGTCCTGAGGTAAATACACTATTTTTTGCAGGACCAAACATAATTTAGGTAGGTAGATAAAATTAAAATTAAAAACCACGCGTCTAAAATCGGTTGTTTTATTTTCGTAATTTAATCAAGATGCCTGTAAATTGCGAAAAGTCAGTTTCATGGCTATCGCGATTTCAAATGTTTTTTAATATGGTTGACACAAACGTCAAAAAAATGGACGAAGATGATAAATTTTAAGTTATGTATAAATTGTTATAACAATGTTATTTTTAAAGGTTTTCTTTGTTAAAATCAAATAAATTGGTTTGAATCGCTAATTTATTACAAAACACCACCAAACCTAATTTTTGAACCAGCAAAGCACATAGTAAGTATAATATTTTAATATTATCAAGGTTGCCGTAATTTTTATTCCCTAGGGAGAAAAAAGGCAAGTTTAGTCCCGAAAATGAAAGCGTAAAATTAGGTTTTAGTCTAGGTCGTGCAAAAAAATAATTATGTTTTGTAAAAGAAACAATACTGAGTAGGTACTTACAACATTTGAGGGTTCTTGTTGTCAAAACTATACTAAAAATATGATCACACAAATACATAAAGATGGTTTTCATTACACAAAAAATAAAACAAAACTTAAATAAACATACAGTACAAACAATGAAAAGCAGGGAAAAAACGACTAAGCCAGTATTAATGAATGTAGGGTATGTATACTATTTTTGAGGATTTAACTGATACTTTTTAAATAATGTATTGTCCATTCTTAAAGTGGAGTAAAATATTTCAAAAAATAAAACAAAACTTAAAGTCTTCTCCACAATTTTTTAAATAATTATATTTCTATTTCGACTGGCTACATATGTTTCATCCCTAAACAATATGGGACATCTTCAGGCCACATACTAAAAATAGTGAAAAGAAAGTCAACCTGATAGTAAAAACATGGATAATAATTTAATATTTTGAGGTTACGTTTACCTACCTCAAAAACCGTCAATAAATTGTAATACCCGTCGTAAAATCATTAAAACAACGTTCACAGTACAATACTAAAATATTAAATTAACACTAATAAATAAATTAAATATAATTTTTAATTAAATATATATATATATATATATATATATATATATATATCTTTTCACTATTTTTAGTATGTGGCCTGAAGATGTTCCATATTGTTTAGGGATGAAACATATGTAGCCAGTCGAAATAGAAATATAATTATTTAAAAAATGTGGAGAAGTTTTGTTTTATTTTTTGATACTTTTTAATAAGGCTACAATATTAGGATTTTAACTGAAACATTGATTTACAATTTAAACAAGGATCACTAAAACCTCCATTAATATTATTATTATTAGTCCAAATAAGTCATTTTTATTAAAAAAAATCAATTTACTTTTTGATGTTTTCGCTTGCCATACATAAATAAATTGAAAACTACATGCATTTTAAAATACTCCTTACAAGAAATTTTGTAAAGCTGTATGAATATTTGGAAAATTGAATTGAAAAATTTTGATTAGGCAAATTTTTTTAGGATAAAACAACAATTTATTAACCTTTATATATTTACTTTAACATAAAAAGCAACACGAGAATATTAGGCATCGAAGTTACGAAAACGTTTTTGTTTTTGTTAAAAAAGTGCATCTGAACACAGGGTCGTAACCAGAAAATAATTTAGGGGGGCCCCAGGATGGCACTCTAAAAAAAAATGCTGACGGTTTCAACCAAACTTGGCACCCCAATCAAAAATTAGCTTCAAGAAAAAAGCTTTGTCTCTGACGGTTTAAACTTCAACCAAAACCTGGCTCCTCTATAAAAAATACCACATTGAAAAAAAGCTTTGCCCCTGATGGTTTCTACCAAACTTTGCGCCCCTGCAAAAAAAATTGGGGCCCCAAAAAGAAAAAAGCTTTGTCCCTGATGGTTTCTACCAAACTTGGCGCCCCTGCAAAAAAATGGCGCCCAAATTAGGTGACTTACCAAACTTGGCGCCCCTGAAAAAAAAAATGGCGCCCAAAGATAGGTGAATTAAAAAATACCAGGGGGGCTCACCGAAAAAGCCAGGGGGCTTAAACAAAGGCCCCCCGAAAAATAGGTTTAATTTTTACATTTTGCAATTTTATATTTATGTATATTTTATAAGATAATAACATATAAACCTACATAAATGTAAAATGCCAAATACAAACCTATATAAAATGTTTAATATCACGTGTTATTTAACCCCTTTTTTAAAAAATAAAAGTTAAAAAAATCAGCTATCATAAAACCTTAATATGAAAATATTTTTTATTACATATTTAAACACGCAGAGGTGGTGCAATTTTGATAACAAACGTATGCAGGAGTAAAATTAATATGTAGGGAACATTTCACAGTTTTATACTTCCATACATGGCTGTATACGGGCTATAAAACATAAACTAGCTATAAAATGCCAGAGGCGCTCAGAGTCTGCATTCAGTTCTATTGCAGGACCATCCAGCAATATCGACCCATCGCGATGCACTGAAGCTTTGCTAAGACCAACTTTTCAATTTAACAGGGACACTTTCGCAGCTAACTGGATTTATAGGGTTTTTAGATTAATTGAAAAATTAAATTGATTGCCACTATAAAATAAACCGAAGTGTGTTAAATTTCTATCAAGGAGCTTAAACTTGGTTTTGAATAAGTTCTTCATATACCCATTACTCTTTTTAATAGTTATTTATGGTACTAGTGGGTAAAGTAAGATTTTGCCCATGAGAAAATTAACCTGCGAGGCGTCAGCCAAGATAACGGAGATTATCAACTAAGTTCGGAGAGCGAAGTCTACAGCTTATAACTTACTTGCTTTGGGCATCAAGCATTTTAAATGACTGGTTCTCAATTTTCAGTTCAGTCCATCTTTATCTTTTTAGTTTTGAAGGAACGATTATAATCTTTCCTTATTATAATTATAATCAGTGATTATTTATCACTAATAGTCACTAATGACACAGCTCTACAAAATAAAACACATTTCAAGATGCCTGGGTCCTGTCTAACTAACTAATACCTAGTTACTAGCCTAATAACTAAAAGTTTTCACTATCGATCGTTTTCCATTAAATTTTTGTTTAGCCTCGTACTATTGTACTTAATTAAGCATCCCCTAAGTCCAGGACTTGTGTGGGCTAGTAGTAGAGGGAACCACCGGCTTTAATTGACTTTCGAACCAATTTATAGGGAGTATCCGCTTCATTATGCCTTCGCCAAATTTCAATTATTAATTAACTGAAAAAGGCAAATCGACGCCGGTGAGAATCGAACTCACGCTATTTGGGTAGTAATCTCGTCAAGTACGACGCGGTAGTTCACTACACCAATCTTCCCATTGATTCCAAACTTATTAAAATAGACAGATTAATTGGAATTTTCTCAGATTACACATACTTTTAAAATTTTAGGGTTTTTAAGGTTACTAAAACCTAATTCGATGTTGAAAATTTAAAATTCAAAATAACTGATCCAATATGGAGTCGAAATTTAAAAAAAATTAAAAAAAGTTAGTATTGAAGTATTTTTGAGGTGGCTGAAAACGAATGCGATGTTAAAAATTTAAAATCAAAATAACTGATACAATATGGTGTCTAAACATACATTGGTGACATAGCATAATATTATTTTTTTTTTTAATTTCGAGGCCATATTGAATCCGTCATTTTGAATTTTAAATTTTTATCATCGTATTCGGTTTCAGCAACTTGAAAAACCCTAGGATACATATTTTCAATAATATTGTGTAAATTGTCAAAATTCTAATCAATATGTCTATTTTAACAGGTGGGATCCATTGTCTCAAAAACGGTGTAGCAGAAAACTTTTAGTTATCAGACTAGTAAATAGGCATTAGGTGGAGTCAGAATCCCTTGACAGATTTTTATTAAAATTTAATTAAGCAGTAAAGATATAAGTATGATAAATGATTAATTTATTTTAGCACCATCATAAAATGCATTAATTTCTCACTTTACAATCCTCTATTTTATTTTTAAGCGGTTTTTACTTTAATAAAAAATATTTTCAGTAGTAATATCATAAGTGCATGTTGAATTATCGATAATTTTTTTACTGTATTAAAAAAATATTTTGCTTGGCCATTGTTTGAGTGCATTTTCCGTGTAACAAAATTCCGAGACCGCAGGTGGAGGAATTTTGACGAAAAATGCACGAAAACAATTTCCTTAAGCAAAATATTTTTTTATATACAGTAAAAAAATTATGTATAATTCGACATGCACGAATGGTATTTTGAAAGACTATTTCACAAACAAAATAAGGAAGTATATAATTTTACAATGTTTTATGTTGTGTCATATTTAAATTAAAAACTACACAACAATATTACTTTACAACTATTATTAAAAATTTAAATCTCAAATTTGCCGCGCTTTTTAAATCCGCGATGTTCACGAGAATATTGTCAAGTCTAATACCAATATTTTATTTAAAATGAATAAATTTAGTGACTTCAGATAAAAAAAACTGAAAAAAAATTGATTTAAAAAAAGACAAAAGTTATCAAAATTTGACAAAAACTTAATTTAATACACAAAATTTAATGGAAAATCCAAATATGTAAAATTATACAGGGTTTTTCATTGAAAAATCTAAAGTAGGGGTCGTTTCCGGTTAAACCGCAAGTGAAAAAAAAAATACAATTAATACATATAATTTAAAATATGGTACACATACAGATAAAATAGTTTTGTATGTGTCAACAAAATATTTGGTTGGCCAATTGAATTACTTGGTTGTGACAAATAAAATTTATTTATGTCAAATAAACTAATTTGTTCCCATAAATAAATCATTTTGAAATTAAAATATTTGTATACATGAACTAAATATTTATTTGACTCAAATAAAATTTGTTACACACTACTAAATAATTCAATTGGCCATATCTAAATAAATCCTTTTTATCAGTGTATAATTCAAAATATGGTCTGTAAATTTCATTCTTTTATCTCTAGGAACAAAAAAGTTATAGGGGCGAGCCAAATTTGAAAAACACCCGGTATATACAACGTATATTATACATGTATAGAAGCCGATTTCTAACATGTTGATAATAAAACTAAATGTATTAAAAGAGCGGACTATAAAATTAAAAGAAACCGGCCTTTAATAATTTAAAAATAACAGTGAAAGGTAGTTTGTCCTGGTCAATTTTATAGTCAAATAAAACTGTTAATAACTTTTATTCGCCATTAGGGATTATTTAGGAAAACACCGCCAAAAATAAAAGCATAAAATAATGAGCCTATTTAAATTATTGCCTTTAAAATGATAAAAAACACGTTTATTTTGGGCAGTTTTGTAGTGGATTGACGACCATAATGATCATAAACTTATTTCTATTAAATGGAACTTTTCTCGGGAAACGAAAATTATATTTAAAAGTTCAAAAATTGTAAAATCTACATAATCTGAAAAAAAGTCAAGAAATGTACACTATTTTTCCTACGATCCCGAAAAAATATGAAGTTTCTTATTTTCAAATTTTCTAATTTTTATTAATTTTTAAGAAAAGCAAAGCACAAAATAATTTTCATTTAGCTTTAGTTTTCTTGGTTTTAATACAATACATAGCTGTTTAATGGGTTGCCTATTCCTAAATAAATGCCAAAAAGTCCAAACGAAAAATCTAAAGTAGGGGTCGTTTCCGGTTAAACCGCAAGTGAAAAAAAAAATACAATTAATACATATAATTTAAAATATGGTACATATACAGATAAAACAGTTTTGTATGTGTCAACAAAATATTTGGTTGGCCAATTGAATTACTTGGTTGTGACAAATAAAATTTATTTATGTCAAATAAACTAATTTGTTCCCATAAATAAATCATTTTGAAATGAAAATATTTGTATACATGAACTAAATATTTATTTGACTCAAATAAAATTTGTTACACACTACTAAATAATTCAATTGGCCATATCTAAATAAATCCTTTTTATCAGTGTATAATTCAAAATATGGTCTGTAAATTTCATTCTTTTATCTCTAGGAACAAAAAAGTTATAGGGGCGAGCCAAATTTGAAAAACACCCGGTATATACAACGTATATTATACATGTATAGAAGCCGATTTCTAACATGTTGATAATAAAACTAAATGTATTAAAAGAGCGGACTATAAAATTAAAAGAAACCGGCCTTTAATAATTTAAAAATAACAGTGAAAGGTAGTTTGTCCTGGTCAATTTTATAGTCAAATAAAACTGTTAATAACTTTTATTCGCCATTAGGGATTATTTAGGAAAACACCGCCAAAAATAAAAGCATAAAATAATGAGCCTATTTAAATTATTGCCTTTAAAATGATAAAAAACACGTTTATTTTGGGCAGTTTTGTAGTGGATTGACGACCATAATGATCATAAACTTATTTCTATTAAATGGAACTTTTCTCGGGAAACGAAAATTATATTTAAAAGTTCAAAAATTGTAAAATGTACATAATCTGAAAAAAAGTCAAGAAATGTACACTATTTTTCCTACGATCCCGAAAAAATATGAAGTTTCTTATTTTCAAATTTTCTAATTTTTATTAATTTTTAAGAAAATCAAAGCACAAAATAATTTTCATTTAGCTTTAGTTTTCTTGGTTTTAATACAATACATAGCTGTTTAATGGGTTGCCTATTCCTAAATAAATGCACACTTGAGTTTACTTATTAAATTAGATTTCTGTGGTTATGTTACCATATAAGACAGTAAAATTGTACTGTTTTACATTTCATAAGAAAAATACTGTGTATTTTGATGTTTTTATGTAATTTAGGGTAACTAAATAAAAAATTAAGTAATTTTTATAAGATCTAGACTGTCTAGACTAGACAGTAATGGTCAAAATAGTAACGTTATAGTAACTGTAGTTTCTATTTTGGAGATGAAAAACAGAAATATTTGAATTTAAACACTTAAAAGATTTAAAAGTCTATGGTGAAAGGTGGAAAATGATTTATGAAACAAGGTAAATAAAATTCGTAGAATCTATGAGGTAAATATCTAAATAAAATTAGGCAAACCTCCATACATAAATATCATATATTCTAAAGAACAAAAGAGTGTGCTAAATGTCATTTTCATAGAGGATCGTAGAAAACTTTATTAATTATGATTATTAGCAGATGTTAGCGTTAACCCTCCAAATATCATCATGTCCCGCCTTTACTAGATTTGAGCAATAATTTTCACTAAAAAATTACACAGCCAAGCAAAAAAACTCTTTCAGAGACCATTGTATTTTCATGTATTTTGAGGCGCTGAATCCAAATTTGTGGTCAAAATAGCAACTCATCCGATTAGTTTTTGAGATAACCTAAAAAACGTTGTTTCCCCTATGAAAATAACTTATTTTGAGATATGTCAAAAATTTACCGGATAAGGTGATATTTTCGGGTTTAGCGCCTCAAAATACATGGAATGGTCTTCGGAAAACTTCTATGAGGTAAATATCTAAATAAAATTAGGCAAACCTCCATACATAAATATCATATATTCTAAAGAACAAAAGAGTGTGCTAAATGTCATTTTCATAGAGGATCGTAGAAAACTTTATTAATTATGATTATTAGCAGATGTTAGCGTTAACCCTCCAAATATCATCATGTCCCGCCTTTACTAGATTTGAGCAATAATTTTCACTAAAAAATTACACAGCCAAGCAAAAAAACTCTTTCAGAGACCATTGTATTTTCATGTATTTTGAGGCGCTGAATCCAAATTTGTGGTCAAAATAGCAACTCATCCGATTAGTTTTTGAGATAACCTAAAAAACGTTGTTTCCCCTATGAAAATAACTTATTTTGAGATATGTCAAAAATTTACCGGATAAGGTGATATTTTCGGGTTTAGCGCCTCAAAATACATGGAAATACAATGGTCTTCGGAAAACTTCTATGAGGTAAATATCTAAATAAAATTAGGCAAACCTCCATACATAAATATCATATATTCTAAAGAACAAAAGAGTGTGCTGAATGTCATTTTCATAGAGGATCGTAGAAAACTTTATTAATTATGATTATTAGCAGATGTTAGCGTTAACCCTCCAAATATCATCATGTCCCGCCTTTACTAGATTTGAGCAATAATTTTCACTAAAAAATTACACAGCCAAGCAAAAAAACTCTTTTAGAGACCATTGTATTTTCATGTATTTTGAGGCGCTGAATCCAAATTTGTGGTCAAAATAGCACCTCATCCGATTAGTTTTTGAGATAATGTACCGTAATTAATACGTTCACTGCCAACGGCTAGTTTTGACAGCGGAGCAATGGGTATGGGCAAGGGAAAAATAGAAAGAATTGATTAATGTTGTTAGGGGCGCCAGTTACTTTAGCTTTTACTCCTTTAGGTAAGTAACAACCTAGTGTAAATACTTAAGCTTTTCAGTTTGAGAAAATATAACCCCTAAATAAAATAAGATAATTCATTTGAGAAATTTATTATAAATAAACTTAATGAAAGCACATCAAGTAATGTATTAATATATATAAAAAAATATGTGTAATTATATTAAGATATAATTAAAGAAATCTTAATAAAAATTACTAAATTCAGAAATCATTCGACTTAAATGTTTAAAGAAAACATGAAGTTCAGCAAGCACCAAGAAATGTATGTAAACAACAATCATTTCTTGCAGTGTATAAAAGTCATGCTTAAATTAGAAATCATTTAATCAAAAGTATGATATTTAATAATTAATAAATGAGATTAAATGTTTTAAAAAAAATAAGTACCTAAAAATGAACAAAAGCCAGAAGGGCATATAGTATTAATCAATACTATATCAGATCTGATAAAGTTTACAGTTATAAGAATATTGAAATAAAAGAATTTAAAAATATGAAATATTGCTTTCAAAAGTTTTCAGAATGAGTACTTAGCTGGTTTCTGCAAAATCCATGAGGTATGAATTCCATCGTCTCCATCTGTGCAAGTCTCCCCTATGCTGATGAATTCATTTCTCAAATGAAAGAAAAAAAAAATATAGGCAGTCCCATCTACTTTGGAAAAATTATCTTCCAGGATAAAATGTACGATTGAAAATGTTGTCCGGGATTAAATATGCTTTTGAAAATTATGTCCAATATAAAATTGTCTGCTAGACGGTCATATAGAATTTATCTATGCCGAAAAATACAGAACCATGTTCCAACAGAACATCACTCCATGCGGAGAACTTGTATATCAAATATACCAAAATAAACTTCAACCCAAATTAATGTAATTCCATATTAATGGTATAGAAATGGTGAGTAATTAATGGTCTAGTGATTGTGCTTAATTAATGGTGCTAAAACAATAATTATATCTCAGAAATATTCTAAGAAACAGAAAAACTTAACTTACGTCTCATTCTAAGTCTTCGATGTCCATCGAAACGTTATTAATGCATAATTGTAGAAAATATCAGTTATAATATCTTCCGCATTGTTTAAATATTCATTTTCACTAACTTTAAATAAAAATACATGAAGGATTACTTCGATGATTACAGAAAATAAACATTCGTCAAAATGAGACCACCATTGTACAGAGTTCATCAAGAAAGAGCGAAAATCGACCTTATCAACCGGTATGAACCCTTCAGGTAAATAAAATCCTATTTCTGAACTATTAGCGACATCTATGCAAGTCATTATCAACTACAGTTTTACCGTATAGGATTCCTAATAAAGGTAACTGAAACTACATCAAAGATAACAACCAAAAAGACTATTTCCTAATAAATCTGTATTAGTGATATCTAACCTCAAAATATTACTCTAAGAAACAAATATAAACAATACTTATTGTTTATCAGCAAAACTAATAAAAATACGAACAGAATACTAAGTGTCCTGTGAACTAAGTATAAACAAAATACTGAATCTAAGTGAGCAGTTCCAGCAAACTATTTTCAACAAATTCTGGATTATCCCGAAGAAATAAACATATGAAATTTTCCAGGAGAAACAAGCTACAGATGAAAGCCAGTGAAATCCAACCCTCAATAGACTCTGAAACATATAAAAACCAGGTAAGTCCATAGACAAATGCACTATAGAGAAATAAGTCATATGATTCTTTATTATTAAAAATCATATTCTAATTATGTTTTCTTTATGTTATTTTCAGGTAGAACTATGGAATAGAGACTCATATGGTTAGAATTCAGTTCCTGTTACAAAATAGTCCCAGATACAAAACAGCTCTGTACGTACGTAACCATTTATATACAAAACAAACATAAATTATAACGTAAGTAAACGAATAGTTTAATTAACCCTTGCTATATTACAAAGTGACGATTTATGTCGTTACACATGCCCCCTCCAAAAATAATAAAAATATTTAATATACAAAAAATATTTTTATACCAAACTCTAAAACTATTTAACTTAAATAGCTAAAATATATACTATATTTTATTTAATAAACCAACAAAAAACACAATACTTTATGTAAATCATTTGAAATACTACTTGATAATTAACAATAGCTAAGCTTGATAACTACGTGTATCATCCGCCTACTCTTATGTAGAACATAATTTTGGGACTTTATCGGTGTGTGTCATAAACAGGTAATTGTCATAATCAGGTAATTGTCATAATCAGGTAATTGTCATAATTAATTTTGTTTTCTTTTTAGCTAAGTTTTATCAAGATAAAAAAAATAGAAATAAGACTTGACTGTGTGCACCAGAATTCTCTTCTACAAAAAATATATTTATATATTTTTTTTTTACTATATACAAAAGTTTTGGGTACCCTTTAAATATTTTCAATACATTGATATTTTTTTTAAATATCATTCCGAATGATACTAAGAAAATATTCTTATTTAATCAAATCTAGCCAACTGAAATGTCACTATTCGATCCAAAATATTTCTTTAGATCTTTAACATGCCAGTCGCCTCTATGACCATCTGCATTTTCCAAAATATACACTAACTTTGACTTTTTCGCAACAACTTTGCAAAGTATGTACTTTGGAGCAAGTTTTGCAGCAAAACTTTTACTAGCATCTGAGAGTACTTTGTTTCGTCTCCAAACTTTTTCACCTATATCAAAATTTACTTCACGCTTGCGCAAATCATAAGTACGCTTATTACGTTCATAAGCTTCATGTAAATATTTCTTTACATCAATAAAAATCTCTTTAAGATTTCCCAAATCTTGGCTATACGAGTCTCTGTCACAAGGTTCTAATTTAACACCATCAGTTGATGTCATTTTGCCATAATAAGTTCCTGTGATAGGTACATTCCTCCCAAAATTAAGAAATGCCGGCGTATACCCCGTAACTTCATTTACAGACGTTCGTAAAGCTAGACCTATTTTTGCTAAATTTTTACACCATTCTTTTTGATTATCTTTTATATATGATCTTATAGCAGTAGAAATTGTGCGATGTTGCCTTTCCGTCGGATTATTTTGACTATGGTAAAGTGCATTAAACCAAATTTTCTGTACATTATATTCATCTGCTAATTTTTTAAAAACTTTACCAGCAAATTGTTTTCCATTATCGACAATTAAAAATTGACAGACTCCGTAAACTAAAAAAACTTCATTCTCAATGAATTTACATATTGCATTTGCAGTAGCTTCCCTTAAAGGATGTAATAATGTATACTTTGTAAACCAGTCTGACACAACTAAAAGATAACAAAAACCTTTAGAACTTCTGGGAAATGGTCCCTGCAAATCACATGAAATAACTTGCCACGGATAATTTACTTCTTTTTCACGACCCATCAATCCAAAACGTGCAGAATTACTAACTTTTTGTGATTGACAAATATTACAACATCTTACATACTTTAAAATATCTTTACGCATTTTTGGCCAAAAATATGTTTCTGAAATTCTATGAAAAGTTTTAAAAAATCCCATATGAGAAGCTAATACATCGTCATGACATTCTTTTAGTACTTGTTTACGACATTTTTGAGGCACTAACAATTTCCACTCTATAATATTACTTTTTACTTTTGTCTTGGTCGGTATGAACTTATAAATATTATCATCAATAACTTTAAATTGCGGATATGAATCTGGACTCTTAACAATTTTTTCCCTCAACTGAATATAATATTTATCACTATTATAATCATTTTCATTAAAATTAATTAAATTTACATCTGGAAAAATTGATTTTTCTGGTTCTATTCTATCAAAAGCTCTGGATAACCCATCAGCTATTACATTTAATTTACCTCTACGATATACAATATCCATATCATATTGCTGTAATTTTAATGACCATCTAGCCAAGCGACCAGAGGGATCTTTCATATTACTCAAATATTTTAATGAAGAATGATCTGTAATCACTGTGAATTTAACACCTTCAATATATGGTCTAAACCTATCTATAGCAAACAAAACAGCTAAACATTCCTTTTCACCTACAGAATATTTTATTTCACTACGTGTTAAAGCTCTACTAGCATAAGCTATTACTTTTTCTTGACCATCTTGCGTTTGTGTTAATATGGAACCGAGGCCAACTAAAGAAGCATCACATTGTATAACAAATGGTAAAGAAAAATTGGGACTTGCTAAAGCTGGAGCATTTATTAAAGATTCCTTCAACAATAAAAAAGCTTTTTCTGCATCAGTATTCCAACTAATGGCTTGTTTTTTACCTTTGCCCTTTAAAAGTGAATTTAATGGACTAACAATTGTTGAAAAATTCCTAACAAATCTACGATACCACGAAGCTACACCTAAAAATCGTTTTATTTCTGTACTATTTGTTGGTCTAGGATAGTTTATTATTGCTTCTACTTTTTGCGGATCGGTTCTTAAACCAAAATTATCAATTACAAAACCTAAATACTTAAGTGATTTTCTAAAAAAATTACTTTTTTCAAAATTTATTGTAAGATTAGCAGATTTTAATTTTTCATGTACTATTTGAAGTAATTTAATATGTTCCTCAAAAGTTTTTGATACTATTATAATGTCGTCAATATAAACAAATATATTTGGATAAAAGGAGAAAGGAAAAAGTTTATCCATTAATCTTTGCTGACTTTGTGTTCCATTTTTGAGTCCATAACACATTACATTAAATTCAAATAGTCCCCTACCAGGTACGGAAAATGCAGTTTTTTCTTTAGCAGTTTTTGTAAGTGGAATCTGCCAAAAAGCATTTTTTAAATCTATACTTGATATATATTTTGCATCGCCTAATAAACTTAAAATGGAGTCTATCCTTGGTAAAGGATGTGAATCACCTTTTGTAATAGAATTTAATTTACGTCCATCAAAACAAAAACGGTATGTACCATTAGCTTTTTTTACTAATAAAACTGGTGAATTAAAATCAGAATAAGATGGTGAAACTATATCATCTTTTAACATTTTATCTAACTCTTTATGTAAAATTTCTATTAAATAAGGTGACAAAGGATATTGACGCATTTTAAAAGGTTTATTATTTCCTGTATCTATATCATGTTCTATTAAATTTGTTCTACCTATTTTTTCGCTATATAATTCTTTAAATAAACTAACAAATTTATCTGCTATCTTTTTCTGTTCGTCTGTCAAGTCACATAAGCCTACTGAATTATCTTTATTTATATCCTGACTATCACTGTTATTACTGATCACATTCAAATTATTAATTTTATTATTCCAAGATTCATCAGAAAAATCCAGAGTCATAGAAAACAATTGTAAAAAATTCACACCAAAAATAAAATTTGTTTCCAAAGAAGGAACAACCAAGACTTGTAAAATCTTAACTTCATTATCTACTTTAATAGGTAAATAAACAACACCAGTTACCAACTGTTTAGATTTATCAGCTGTAGTAACATGCGGTATAAGACATTTATCAATTTTTAAATTAAATTTTTCTAAAATTTTAATCGCGTGACCACCAGCCACTGAACAATTTGCACCTGTATCAATCAAAGCTGTTATATTTTTTTCAAAAATATTTACTTTAATATATGGACGGTTATCTCTAGGTAATTTAATAAAAGAACTTTTATTAATTACAGACAAACTATACGGTTTATAAAAATTTTTAACTTTATCCAACCAATCTTTCCATTCATTCAAATAAAAGCGTTTATTTGTTTCTGTTACACTTGATTTTTGTAAAGAATTGATATTATTTTTATTATAATAAATGTTTTTACAAAAAGTAGTTTTGTTATCCTTTTTTATCTGACTGTCATTATTATTTTTAGCCTTTTTATTAAGTGAATGCCGACTAAAATCATCCACTTTCCTATTTAGTTTTTTTTTACAGGAAGGGCAATTTTTAAAAACTACATCTTTATATCCACATTTATAACAAAACTTTGTTCTTTTAGCTAAACATTTGCTAAAAATATGATTTGGTTGGTTACAGTTATAACAAATTACTTGTCTACTTTTATTATTACTACTATTACTACTATTCTGTGTATTATTAAAGCTTTGATTGGTACTTTGACTAATTTGAGAAACTTGACTACTATTACATACTGAACTTTGACGAGTAGAGGAAGATGGGGTAAGTTTGGACACTGTAGTATTATGACTACAATTACATTTACTACTAAAATTTTGATTTATATCCGAACTTAGGACATTTACTTTATTAACTGCTTTATTTTTTGCCACACTTTTACCTGCTATGCTCTTTTGTTTTAATTGATAAGCTTCATCTATTCTTTTACAACTGTCCTTTAAATCTTCTAAATCATTTATTTCTATAAGTGATAATGGTGTAAAATAATGTGGTAATATTCTTTCTCTAATCGTCTTAAGTCTAGTATATAAACTTGCAGCATGAATTAAACGTTTAAACAAGGTTTCCATAGCACCTATAAAAATTGCGATAGATTCATCGGGATTTTGATATCTAGAACGTATATCATCCCATGTTCTATCATCTATGTTAGCTGGAAGAAAATCTTTTTTTAATGCTTGAATTATTTGAGACCACGAATTTAAATTATCTTTAATTGAGAGAAACCATGACAATGCTGGTTCTTTGAATAAGTCATATGCGGATTTAAATAACATTTCGTCTGTAACATTTCTACTTATTTTCATATATTCAACTTGCTCAATAAAATTTAAAACATTAGACTTTCCATCAAAATTAATATTCCATTTATAAACTGGTACTGATTTTAAATAATCATTATCTTTTTTACTAGAAACGTTAGGACTAAACTGTGTACTATTATGTAATGAAATATTATTTTTGAAAAAAAGTGTTCTATCTATCCAAATACCACGTTCTTGGGCGCCAATATTAGTGTACCGTAATTAATACGTTCACTGCCAACGGCTAGTTTTGACAGCGGAGCAATGGGTATGGGCAAGGGAAAAATAGAAAGAATTGATTAATGTTGTTAGGGGCGCCAGTTACTTTAGCTTTTACTCCTTTAGGTAAGTAACAACCTAGTGTAAATACTTAAGCTTTTCAGTTTGAGAAAATATAACCCCTAAATAAAATAAGATAATTCATTTGAGAAATTTATTATAAATAAACTTAATGAAAGCACATCAAGTAATGTATTAATATATATAAAAAAATATGTGTAATTATATTAAGATATAATTAAAGAAATCTTAATAAAAATTACTAAATTCAGAAATCATTCGACTTAAATGTTTAAAGAAAACATGAAGTTCAGCAAGCACCAAGAAATGTATGTAAACAACAATCATTTCTTGCAGTGTATAAAAGTCATGCTTAAATTAGAAATCATTTAATCAAAAGTATGATATTTAATAATTAATAAATGAGATTAAATGTTTTAAAAAAAATAAGTACCTAAAAATGAACAAAAGCCAGAAGGGCATATAGTATTAATCAATACTATATCAGATCTGATAAAGTTTACAGTTATAAGAATATTGAAATAAAAGAATTTAAAAATATGAAATATTGCTTTCAAAAGTTTTCAGAATGAGTACTTAGCTGGTTTCTGCAAAATCCATGAGGTATGAATTCCATCGTCTCCATCTGTGCAAGTCTCCCCTATGCTGATGAATTCATTTCTCAAATGAAAGAAAAAAAAAATATAGGCAGTCCCATCTACTTTGGAAAAATTATCTTCCAGGATAAAATGTACGATTGAAAATGTTGTCCGGGATTAAATATGCTTTTGAAAATTATGTCCAATATAAAATTGTCTGCTAGACGGTCATATAGAATTTATCTATGCCGAAAAATACAGAACCATGTTCCAACAGAACATCACTCCATGCGGAGAACTTGTATATCAAATATACCAAAATAAACTTCAACCCAAATTAATGTAATTCCATATTAATGGTATAGAAATGGTGAGTAATTAATGGTCTAGTGATTGTGCTTAATTAATGGTGCTAAAACAATAATTATATCTCAGAAATATTCTAAGAAACAGAAAAACTTAACTTACGTCTCATTCTAAGTCTTCGATGTCCATCGAAACGTTATTAATGCATAATTGTAGAAAATATCAGTTATAATATCTTCCGCATTGTTTAAATATTCATTTTCACTAACTTTAAATAAAAATACATGAAGGATTACTTCGATGATTACAGAAAATAAACACTCGTCAAAATGAGACCACCATTGTACAGAGTTCATCAAGAAAGAGCGAAAATCGACCTTATCAACCGGTATGAACCCTTCAGGTAAATAAAATCCTATTTCTGAACTATTAGCGACATCTATGCAAGTCATTATCAACTACAGTTTTACCGTATAGGATTCCTAATAAAGGTAACTGAAACTACATCAAAGATAACAACCAAAAAGACTATTTCCTAATAAATCTGTATTAGTGATATCTAACCTCAAAATATTACTCTAAGAAACAAATATAAACAATACTTATTGTTTATCAGCAAAACTAATAAAAATACGAACAGAATACTAAGTGTCCTGTGAACTAAGTATAAACAAAATACTGAATCTAAGTGAGCAGTTCCAGCAAACTATTTTCAACAAATTCTGGATTATCCCGAAGAAATAAACATATGAAATTTTCCAGGAGAAACAAGCTACAGATGAAAGCCAGTGAAATCCAACCCTCAATAGACTCTGAAACATATAAAAACCAGGTAAGTCCATAGACAAATGCACTATAGAGAAATAAGTCATATGATTCTTTATTATTAAAAATCATATTCTAATTATGTTTTCTTTATGTTATTTTCAGGTAGAACTATGGAATAGAGACTCATATGGTTAGAATTCAGTTCCTGTTACAAAATAGTCCCAGATACAAAACAGCTCTGTACGTACGTAACCATTTATATACAAAACAAACATAAATTATAACGTAAGTAAACGAATAGTTTAATTAACCCTTGCTATATTACAAAGTGACGATTTATGTCGTTACAATAACCTAAAAAACGTTGTTTCCCCCTATGAAAATAACTTAGTTTGAGATATGTCAAAAATTTACCGGATAAGGTGATATTTTCGGGTTTAGCGCCTCAAAATACATGGAAATACAATGGTCTTCGGAAAACTTCTAAACCTTTTTTTAGTCACGCAAAAAAAAGGTCAAGAATTTTTGGGAGACCATTGTATTCCTATGTATTTTGAGACGCTGAAATCGAATTTGAGGTCAAAATAGTAGTACCTCATCCGGTTAATTTTGGAGATAACCTTAACCTTAATTTGGCAACCATTTTTGGGATGAAGAATATTAGAAAGCTTTTAAGGTTTTAAGGGGAAATATAGATACATAAATGTATTCTTTTTTAGGTTTTTTTATTTTAGGAACAAAAAATTGTAATTTTTAAGGGTTACCAAATTAAGGGTTAAAAACGTTCTTCTTGAGTAAATATTTTTTTTTTGAGGTTAACACATTTTAAAAGCTAAAAATATTAAATATATTCCAAAAGATAGTTGTCTTATTTAAACATTTTAAACTTGAAGTCGATAGGTATCTTAAGTGGTTCAAAAGTTAAGAGGAGAGTCACTTTTGGACCACACTGTATATACAGTGCATGTCTAAAGTCCGCCACCCTCCTATAACTTTTGAACGGTTGAAGATATCAACAAGTAAATAACTTAACCCAACCATATTTTGGTATATAATTTATGTTAAGTGGGCTCCATGGAGGGATGGAGACAAGAGGACTTTTTGTTTAATAAAAAGGTGGGTCGTGTGATACATCTTTTTAAATCAAGTAAAATTTTCTATTCGTATATATATATTTTTTTATTTATTTTTCTTAAGGTTTTCATTCTTAACTTTTTTTAGCTAGGAAATGCGATTTTTTAACATTTTTTTAAAAAGTTTTGTTTATATTATTTAAAATTAATATAGAAGTATAATTTAGGTATTGTCATCATAGAATTTACGATTTTTTTAAAAATGGTTTGATTTTTAAAAACATGTTTGACAAAAATTCCCATTTTCAACCCTTTTTTAAATCACCAGTAAATATTAAAAAAAAATAATAATAAAAAAATATGTGATCAAATACAGAATTTTATAAGCTTCAAAATTATGTATTGTACGACAACCCTTTCTGTTAAAAAAATTACCCCCTTGTCCCCCTGCCCCCAATGTGCACCAAAGCAAAACAAATATAATCAAAAAATTGTTGTCATTGTACATAAGACATATGGCTCGAAACCCAAGAATTTTTGTCACAATTGTCACGATTTTTGTTGGGATTTTCCTCACAATTTCTCACGATTTTGTTATAATTGTTAAGATTTTTATTGGGATTTTCCTCACGATTTCCTCACAATTATCACGATTTTTGTTGGGATTTTCCTCACCATTTCTCACGATTTCCTCACAATTATCACCATATTTCCTCACAATTGTTAGAATTTGTTTGGGATTTTCCTCACGATCCTCATAATTGTCACGATTTTTGTTGGGATTTTCCTCACGATTTCTCACGATTTTGTCACAATTGTCACAATTTTTTTTTGGGATTTTCCTCACGATTTCTCACGATATTTTCACAATTGTCACGATATTTTCCTCAGTATTTTTCACTATTTTGTCACGATTTTTCTCATTCGGCCATAGGTCATAGGCGTGACGATTATGTAAGAATAAAAATTCCTTTTTGATTTCGCAATCGCAAATTAATTTTCCATAAGACATTTTCAATGCCTACTGTTTTTACAATATAGTCTAAAACCTACTGATTTTTTGGGTTATGTTATTAGGTTATATACGTGTTACGCATTTCAAGTTGATATCTTAAGCAGTTCAAAAGTTAAAGAGGAGATGACTTTTGACACGCTTTGTATATTTCTAAGCACAGGTTATCAAATTAAATAAAATTGGGTGGCTTTACCAGAATTATGTATGTCGAGGAGTTTTATTCATAAAGTTTAGTACAATTTAATGTGCGACACTTAAAGTATTATTTGTGCACCAAGACAGGTACCCTGAGAATTTTATGTAGCAAAGTGGAGGAAAACATAACTAAACTAGGGTTTACTTTAAACTAGTTTTTACTACCTAATTTCACAAAAATATAATGCAATAAAAGGTCGAATAAAAGTTTGCAATTATCTCACAATGTGAATTGTCGTATGAACTACTGTAAATGAAAATATGGTAATTTCCCAGCAAATAAAGCAGGTCATATGTTACCAGCAAAGAAAGTGGTAAATTTAAATCAGTACTCTAAATTCACTGTTTTCTGTAAAAAAGTGAATTTTTACCTGTGATTTCACAGTAATTTAAGCAGCTAATTTAATGAGTATTTCAAGCAGTATTACCGGCTCTTGTAATTTTCGGGACTATCTGTAAAAGTGCCGGCTTTTTGGACCACTTGCATGAATTTTAATGCAAAATTATTGTACCGCATTGTAAATGAAAATGTGGTAATTTCACAGCAAATAAAGTAGGTCATATGTTACCAGCAAAGAAAGTGTTAAATTTAAATTAGTACTGTAAATTGACTGTTATTTGTAAAAATGTGAATTTTTATTTTGGTAATTTTACTGCTATCTTTTGTTGAATGTAAGCTATAATTATGGTAATTTTCAACCAATATTGTAAAAGTGCAGGGTTTTTGGACCACATGCATGAATTTTAATGCAAAATTATTGTACCGACAGGAAAAGAGCTGTGATTTTACTAAACCGAGTAATATAGAGGTTAATTTAATAAATATTGTAAATTCACATTCTGACATGGTGAATTTGCTTTAATTTGGTTTAATTATTACGGTTAATACTACTGAAAGAGCTTGGGTTCGAGTCCCCGCGGTGGAAGACAAATTATTTAGTTTATGCGATGGGACATTGAGATTTGTGTCCGACTGTACATTATGGCTGCTCTCTTTGTGGCATGGAGCATTGTGGCCGACTATTATGATCTCAGGGTCCTTAGCAAAAGATCCCAGGTCTACACAGTATGGCTGCTCTCCTTGTGACATGGAGAATTCTGGCCGACTATACAGTAAGGATGCTCTCTTTGCGGTCTTATCCTGAATTGTTAAATTTGAATCTACTTGCCTTAGATTAAACTAGGTGGCAGAAATAATACTTTGTTCAATTTCTATAAAAAAGAATTGTTGGACAAAAATTGTATCTATGGTCCACAGAAGGTAGTATGCACACAAAGGCCTGCGTGCAAGTGATATTACCATGCATTACTGTGGTATTATCTCCCTTCAATGTAACTTTGCCAACTGAAAGATTGACGGACAAATTTAAGGTGCGACAGGAAAAGAGCTAAGATTTTACTAAACCGAGTAATATTGAGGTTAATTTTAATAAATATTGTAAATTCACGTTCTGACATGGTGAATTTGCTTTAATTATTACAGTTAATATTACTAAAAGATTGAGGGACAAATTTAGAGTGTAGATTCAATTATGCCTATAGTATGTGGTATATATTAGGGTATTGTATAGCCTATACGGTATATTGGTGTATAGCCTATACGGTAAAAAATGAAAGTAAAAAAATGTAAAAAAATGTAAAAAAATATGTAAAAATACTCTACCTAGCTAAGTTTAACGTACGAATTTGTTTAAAGTGTAAATAAATTTAATTAGTGTAAAATAACGTAAATAACTGGTAAAAGCTTGTAAATTAATTTAAAATTACACAAATTCCAAAATTAATGTAAAATTATTTAAATTTAAAAATTAATTTAGATTGATTAGCACAGGACCACAAAAAAAAATAAAGTTAGTTTTTTATAAACCAGACTATTTTACGTATTTGATTAGTATAAAAATTTACAAGGCTCTAAAGCTGGCGTTACTTGAAAGTAACTATGCAATATAGGGTTAATTATTTTTTTAAGTTTTTTTGAAAAATTTTTTTGGATTTTTTTTTTGTTTTTAAAAAAATCTTTAAAAAAAATGGTAAATATATATTTTTATTTCTTTTGAAAATTATGTTTATGCGCAGACCTGTTTAATTATACAAAAGTAATCTGGCAAACATATACAAATATATCATGCGCAGAGGGTTTGGTAGAATATATTTATGCGCAGAATTATTTACTAATACATACAAAATGCGCAGAAGTGTTCTGGATGATCTAAAAGTGGGTAAAGGTAAAGGAAGTATGACAAAAAGTGTGTCATATAAAAAATACACTATAAGAGAAAGTCAAATACGTGACCGTGAAAAGTATTCAGGACCCGAACCTGTGTTTTGGCTTCTAGGTACGACTGAGCGATGGCGCCAGCTGTATATGAACTTGATTGTTTAGTGGGAGTGGGGTGAGGGGTGGTATATCTGTCAAAACAATTGAAATTTTACTCGTGAAATTTTACTCGTGATTTGCAATTTATTGTGCTTTTATACCGAACTTTTATTGTGATGTCTAATACAAAATGTGTATTGTACCGTTTTGCAAGGATCAGTTAAGCATTATATATATTATAAATATTTTTTGCAGTTAAGTAAACGTCACCGTTTCCTAGTGATGCAAACTTATTTAATGTGTGGGTCAAAAACATTAATAGTGTCAAGTTAAATAAAATGACTAAAGGCAGGGACTAACCCTGTCTTGAAAAGCTTCTTATTATTTTGACTGAGCTATTTAGGGCAGGGACAGCCCCTACACAAAAAAACTTATTGATTTGACTGAGCTGTTTAGGGCTAGGACAAATGTCCTAAAAAGCTTCTTACCATTTTTACTGATATGTTTAGGGCAGGGATGGCCCCTATCGAAAAGAGCTTATCAGTTTGACTGAGCTAGCCTTAAACAGCTGTTTAGGGCTGGGATAGCCCCTGGCCAGAGAAGCTTATCGGTTTAACTGATTCATATTGTTTATCTGTTAAATGTAGGAATACTAATTATAAAAAACTTTGCAAATGTGCTCTGGCCTTAGGCAGTAGGTATATTGTGTATGACACTCAATTATATATGAAGGCAAATGTTTACTCCTCATATATATTTATTTATAATAAAAAGTTAACTGTTAAAGTACGACATAATTGTTTTAATTTCCTATTTACGTTTAAAATAAAATATATAAAAATCAAAGCAAAGTGTTTTTTTTTTAATTATAAGTATAGGTTTATTTAGCAAAAGATAAATTTCATATTTTTAAAGTTTAACAAATTTTACATTTAATTAAAATTTCGATTCATATATTGTTATTTTTAATTAATGTGCGGGTTAGATAACCCACTTGTTAGACTTTAAAAATTTGTTTTATCTTTTGGTGAATAAACTTAAAGTTTTAAATAAAATACAGCGCTTTTCCCCATTTTTACAAAATTGATTTGGGAAAGCAATAGTAATCTTTATTAGCGACTTCCCTAGGTTATCTGAATTATCGGCTGTCGTTGACCGTGAATTTAGTGAATTTTAAAAAACAACCGCTAATGACGGTACAATAGTTTTCTATCTCTATCATTTGACTTTCTCTTATAGTGTATTTCTTATATGAAGTGTGTAGTCCATTTTCACTATTCTGCTCATCTAAAATATAAAAGTTTTCACACGCTTTTGCGTTTCAGATATTTACTATGGTCTGTTTCATCAAGCAAGATAGTAAATTAAAAATCGCACAGTAAATATTTTTACACAGGGTTGAATAGTATATGTTTGTGTATAGAATATAGTTATGTTTTATAAAATGAACTACGCAGTATATTTCCCAGGCAACCACAAGATGACGGATCACGTCTTTATCACGTGAGAAAGACGTCGAAAAGGGGGTCAAGTCGCAAGCTGCCCAAAATATGACCTAAATGAAACGTCATACGGTGCCCAAAAAAAACGTCGCTTCAGTAACGTTTTTATCACGTCAAAAAATATTCAGACAAGTGACGTCAACAAATAAATAATTAGAAGTACCTGTATTTGAGTATTTGACAAAAAGACGTCATGTCATGTCAATTTTTAAATATATTTTTTTTAATGAAATTGTGATGTAAGAAGCAAAATTGTTATTAGAATTATGGCTGTAAAGAGATATGAAGGAGAGGAGAAACTATGGAAATGGAGTGGAGCGCGAAGAAAGTAATTTATAAATTTTATGTAAAAATCAATCAAAATTGAAACTGGAGTTTTTTTTCAAAATTAATGGAGAGCCCCTAGCACAAGCCGAGAGCTTATTTGGGGCTCTCCATGCCTATGTAACACTACAAGAAATAAACAAAGTATGTAGGTATTTCTAATTATTTATTTATTGACATATGTAAGAACATATATTCATATAATAGAAAAATAATGCTTTTTTTCCTATTTACTTTTTACTGTCGCAACTAGAATTTTGTTACGTATCCATTTCTCACATTATATATATATTTTTTAATTATCTTTAAGCATTTATTACAATTAAAAGTCAATAAATAAAAAAAACTCATGTAATTTTGACTTTATCGATAAGATATATTCATATGAAATAGGTTTTGTAGTTATACTTTAAATTTTCAATTATGGTGCGTTATTCCGACAAGCCTATTTGCTGAACCTATTCTTCTCCAGCCAAACTTTATTTTTAAAATAAAAGGATAAAATCTTTTATAGATAAAAACAAGTAAGTAACTAGAAATTTTATTTAAAAATAACATTAGACGGTTTCGGTATGGGGTTATTTTATTAGTGGGTACATAATTAAAAATGTTTATTTGCACGTTTATCACGTTTCATCCACGTCGAAAAGATCACGTTTCATCCACGTCGAAAAGAACACGTTTCATTCACGTCGAAAAGATCACGTTTCATCCACGTCGAAAAGATCACGTTTCATGCACGTCGAAAGATCACGTCATTGTGGTGGGACTTATTCACGTGATTTTAACGTCAATAAAACGTCATTTGGAAACGTGATTCCAGGCATCGGGTGACGTTTTTTTCACGTTTCTGTAACGTGATTTGGTTGCCTGGGTCGTACTTCTAATATTAGAATCTGTTTTGAAAATATTCACTGTGATATTTTTAATTTACTATCTTGCTTGATGAAACAGACCATAGCACGGATTTAGTTTTATATTTCGTTTTAAAATAAATGTTCGCCTTAAATTTATTTTAGTTTAAAAGTATATCTGCGATCGTAAAATACTTATACCTAAATGTCTGCAGTTTGAAAAACTTTTTAGACACTTCATTCACAAATAACTTTTTATTTAATATAAAACATTTTTAATGACCTCTTATAAGAGATTCTAAATACTTTCTTTAAGCACCTTTTCTTCGCTGTTTTAAATTAAATTGTAGACTGAAAATACCTTTTTCAGCGGCCTTATTTTTATAGTTTTATTAAGAATAAGAACACGTTTAATACCCTTTATATAGTAAAATTATAGAAACAGAAACATTTTTAGAATCTGAGTAAAAAACTGCATCTTTAATATTTATAATATTCATAGAAAAAAATTGTTTGGGCTGAAAATAATATTATTTTTTTTTTTCAAAATATCAGTAGCATTTATCTCAGAACCCTGACCTGGTGGACACAATGGAGGTCAAATTCGTGTTTAGCATCAAAAAGTTAATCGAAAATGATATTTCAGACAAAATTGAGAGATATGTTTTTTTGTCGACCAATGTGATCAGAACTGAAAGAAAATCGTTTGAAAGTAGAAAAAATATTTTTAAAAGCACTTCTAAAGTTTTTGTTATTTCAAATTATTATTGAGTATCACGTCAAATTATAAAAAATAACAAAAACTTTAGAATTTAATATCTTAAGAAATATTGATGTTAGAGATTTAGTGCCAAGGACCATTTTTGTAGGAAATTAAATTTCCTACAAGTTTATTATTTAAATATTTTTTGTAGCTCTTGTTAATTACGAGATAAGGACAGAAAAACGTAAATTTTATGAAAAAATTGGGTTTGGTGGCCCAAACTACCTCACCAGTACGAGTTATGATTATGCCGCAATGGGCACTTTTGTAGAGCATTCAATTTTGAGAAATACCTATCTATGGTCGAAGCGATGCCATAAAATTCCGCTAAGCTATAGTAATTTAAAGAAAAAAAAATCAAAGTTTACGTGTATTTTCAATGGGAAATCTTTACATACCTTGGTCCACTACTTAATATTAATATTAAGGGCTAAAATTTTGAGGAAATTTTTTTTTAGGGTACTTCCAACAAAATTTCGTTATGGGACCGAAAAAACAAAAATAGTCGAAAAAAAAGCACCCTATTCTTAGATATGCCCTGGATTCGATTTTATATATTTTATATGATTGTATGGATTATGTGCGGTAAACTGACGAACATGTAATTATATTGGAGTAAGAAGGGAATTTTATGTTTTTTAATTATTTATAATGCTGATAAATTTTGATTTGGAAGCAACTAACACGTGAAGAAGTTTTTATAAGTACAGAATTTTTTTATATACTAGCGCATGCGCAAATATAATTACAAATTAGAAAAAACAGCCTTGTCAACAGAACGTATCTGTGGATACATTAAGAAGACTGGGTATGGAATTATCCAGACCACTTTACCAAGTGACCCAATCTTCTAGAATAATATAAATACAAATTTATATTGAGCTGGCCAAGTTCTATGAAAGGGCCATTGATTTAAAGAGGAAGAAGAAGTACGTCTAGTTTAGTAGGTAGTATACCTATTAAATAAAAATAAATTTTATCCAACACCTTCACAGAAACACTTGTTTTGAGCACTATTTTAAATGTCAAAACTGAGTTTTTTTCCACTAGTGACTAAAAATTTTTTCACCCACTCTTTTACGTACAGCTTTTGATCTTACCCAAAATTAGTTACATACCCTATTAATTAAGTATTATAACTATTCTATAAATAGAAGCACGTTAACTAAACCATAAAAATTAAAGAAAACCCAAAATTATTCTTTAGTTCTTGAATAAAATACTGTTTTTATTAAAAATTCTGTCATCACCGCGTCCATTTTGACGTTTGTAAGAAATGTAAAACTAGCAATTGTTTATTTTTAATAGGCATACTTAGCCATGGCTACCTATTATTTTAGTATTAAGAAAACTTAATCTTAATATTTTTGACATTATTTTTCGCAAAATTATAGATTTTTATTTAAAAATAAAAGGTGTTGGATAAAATTAAATTCTCAACTCGTGTATTAAGTGATTTTATCCACTTTGCGTGGATAAAATGCTACTTAATACACTAGTTAAGAAAATAACTATTAGGTGATTCCTTTAGATATTAAAGCTGCATTTTTAGACTATATTTCCTATTTTTTTTCTATTGTTTTATGTAGATTACATAGAATCAGCCCTTAAAACTGCTTCCTTCAAATTCCTGTTTATATTAATATCTAAAAAAAGGACCTGTTCTGCAGTGAGTGTATATATTTTTAATAATACGTTTAAATATAATAGGTACATATAAAATTTTTATCGCAATCCTTTTTAGTTCGGCAGCGCTGTTTTACTGCTTCAAGTTACGAGAGATGCATTACGTAAATGTCGTAAACTGTCCACAAGTTGTGATCACAAAATGCTACCGGCTGTTATCCAGTAGTGCATACAGATAGACCCACTGATTACTTTTCAAAAGTATCAAAATTGCATCGAAAATACGTATGGGCAAGGTTTACATTATTATACCGGTACCTTCTTGTTATAGTAATTTTTAGGTAACGGCAGAAACCAAGTGGTAAACCCCTTGTTTTAACTAGAAAAAACTTCTTCTTTCTAAAGGTGAAACAATTCTTCTTCACCGTCCTCTATGGGAATACCTTTATGCTTTGTTAATATGCATTATATTAATATTCAAGTTAAGATAATTTGTGTCAGAAGCATTTCACTTTAATTAATAATTTTTGAAACACAACCCAAGTCGACCAAGACTTTTCTTACAATACTAGGAGACTTGTATACAAGACCAAGAGTCTTCTGTAGATCTATTACCAAGATCCAAAGCCGTTACAAGACCCAATCAATTTGCGATGTATAAACATAAAATTTTGGCCACCACTTACCTCAAAAAATGTTGTCTTTTTCGTGGTTTAGTACTTTTTGGGGGTAAAGAAGAATAAGAATATGATTCCTAATTCCTAAGATTTAACAGTTTCCAGCAGGGCTATGCGTTACAAAAATTGTTGAATTAGCCATAACTTAACGCAAAATGTGCTTTTTTTTCGTTTCTGTATGATAGAGGGCACTGGGAGACTAAAAATTGTAACTAAAGACTAAAGACCAATGAACTAGAGGAGCGGGGGAACAGAATTCCAATACAAATGAGTGTTGTCAGCCATTAAACGCATTCTTTACTTTAGGGGGTTCAAATTTTTGACACTAGGTGGTGCGATTCGGTAACTATATAGGGAATTTTATCATAATAGTTTTTCCTGGTAATACTTACGGTTGACATATTGATATCTTTAATTGAATAATTTTAATTGAAGCAGTGTAATTATTTGTATTAACAGACTAATACATATGCTTTTCTTAAGCCAGCAACAAAAATCAATTTTAACAATATATTTTGGGGCTAATATAAGGAAAATGGCCGAGGAATTAAACAATCTACACGCCAGAACCAAAATGCATTTACATATGTATAGGAATGAAGGTTCGGGTCCTTCAAAAGATTCAACTGCTTTTAAATAAGGTACCTACTGTTTTTTTTTTATTTCTGTTATATTTTTAATTTAATATATTTCTGTAATTTTTTCAAATAGGAATATGTTTTTTTTGAGAAATGTTATTTTGTATCAATAAACTAGTTCATTGTTTTGTACACGTTTTTAAATCCATTGACATAACCCTGAAAATTTCATTGTCAATAAACCACAATGGTCAATCCTAAGATAGAAATTCCCTATAAAGTTATCAAATCGCACCACCTAGTGTGAAAATTTTGAATCTCCTAAAGTAAAGAATGCTGTTAATGGCTGCCATTCATATTAGCCACTGGTTCAGACACCATTCCTGTTCCCCCACTCCTCTAGTTCATTGCTAAAGACACGGTAAGACGGAGTAGAAAGAAGTTGGTACGCACAGAGCGGAAAATGGTGATTTTTTAAATTTTAACAGTAGTAAAAATATTCTAATTACAATATTGCAATACAAGTCAGTTACAGATCACACTGTAGTACCATCATTAAACTTCATGCCAGATACTTTGAGGCTATTAAACTAAACAATCTACATGAATTAAGGGTTTATGCCAGCCTAAAGTGTCGCTTAAATAAAATTAAGAACACTTATAAGCATTTCAAATATTAATTTTATTTTGTTTTAATTAGATTAATCCATAATATACATATATATTATATGTTAATCACTGGCCTTTTAAAAATGTAGGGTATAATAGTAAATTAAAGTACTAGTTTCATAACATACGTTTTTAGGGCACGAGTACAAGTTTAGAAAACGAGCAGCTTGCGGCGAGTTTTCTAAAGTACTAGTGCTCTAAAAACGTGTTATGAAACGAGTGCTTTATACAATTTTTTCTATTTTGCTCTAAAATTTAAGAAACTTACATTTAAATTGATGACTGATTTAGGGATTTTTGTTTTGGGTTGGCATTACAGTTTACACTATGTTTAAAATTCTAAGAACAAATGATATTTTGATATATTTTATAGTCATCTCTTCTTTTTTTACTGCAATTAACTAGTCCACAATTTTAACACGGTAAAAAATAACCCAAACACAAAATTTTGTAAAAAATTAAATTTTAAATCGACATTGACATTTGCACGCAAAACGTCAAGACATAGGCTTTTGTATGTTGCCAACCCAACAGAAAAAAAGTAGAGATCTCTTATGAGCCTATAAGAACACGCAAAATGCGTGTGATTTTGAGCTTATAAGAGTCGAAATATAGTAAAACATATAAAACAATACAGTACCCGTACCTGAAACAACAAACTTTAACCGCTCTGTTCCGGTTAGAGCACAATTTTACCGATTATATACCCAACATTTTAAGCAGAATATATGAAAATTTTGACAGTTTGACAGCAGCTTAATAATAATCAGACCCCGGATATTTGGTATTGATTAAAAGGGGCGCGAGAATGTTACTTTTTTCAAAAAAAGTTTTTAAAGATTAATGGTACACTTTCTGACACTGACACAACATTATTTGCAGATGACAGCACTTTTCTCAATACACATAATAGTTTAGTAGGAATTCAAAAGAGGATGGAATACACACTAGCGGAAGCGCAAGAATGGTTTAGATCAAATAACTTATTCTTAAATACAGACAAAACAGTCAAGGTTCTGTTCACCCACAAGTCCACGGCTGGATTTGAAAATCCGACAAAAGTAAAATTCCTTGGTGTTTATCTAGACCAAAAGTTAACTTGGACCCAGCACACGGATGAACTAGCAAAAAAATTGGCAAGAAATATTTTTCTTGTTCGACAGTTAACTGGTATTGTAAACCAGAACATTTTACTAACTGCCTACTATGCTCTATTTGGCTCTCAGATGTCTTATGGTCTGATAAATTGGGGTCATGCTTCGGGAATGAGTAGGATATTTGGTCTGCAAAGAAAAGTTGTTAGGATTATATCAAAGTTGGGCTACCGGGATGACGTGAAACATAAGTTTATAAAATTAAAAATACTCACTTTTCCATCACTGTATGTATTCTTATGTCTAAGTTATATTCATGAAAATGTTAATGATTACAACACACAGGGTAATTTTCATGAATATTCGACTATTCAGAATGGTAAAATTAGAACTAATTTTTATAGACTTACGTCCAGTAGAAATGGAACCAATTACCACGGTATTAAATTCTATAACTTCTTGCCCACTCACATAAAAAGGTTATCTGTACGAAAATTCAAGAGTACAATAAAAGGATTCTTAGTTTCACAGGCATTGTATGACATAGGTGAGTTTCTGGAGATAGAGCCCTTTTGCAATCTTCATGATTTTAATTTTAATGGCTGTATATTATTGTATTTTTTGTACGTGAATGTATCGTATTGTATTTTTATAGTATTGTATTATTTATTTAAATTACTTATTTTAATATGACATGACTTGTGTAAATGAAAGTATAAACACTAATAAAGTTCTATTCTATTCTATTCTATTCTATTCTTAACCATCCCATGATTGTTATTATTCATGGCGGCTTAACTTGACGACTATGTTAAATATGCCAATATTATGACACAGGGAAATAACTATACTTTAAGGATATATTGGCGTATTTTAAAACAGTTATAATGGAGATTTCTCCCGTTAGATTAGACAGGGACAAAAGTTCTACCCAAAAAGGATAGAAGACATACATACACGCCCACTTCCACCCAACCAAACAAATTCTGTATTTGTTCTTTGTTGAACAAATACAATATTTACTTGGCCGGGCGAAAAGTGTAAATATATTACTTTTATTAAAGGAATTACTAGCGCCATCTAAATTTCAGTAGAATTATCTTATTTTACAGATTCACATTAGCTATGTTCGTTCGTGCCGCTCACTGCTACACTTTCCGGCCATCCAAATAAATACTGTATTTGTTGTATGAAAAACAAATACAGTATTTATTTGGTTGGCTGGAAAGTGTAGCACAAATGAGATAGAGATAGGGTAGACGTCTCTTGTTTCATAATTCTAGTTGTAGAGAGCTCCATTGTATAAATATCAAAGGTTAAACAACAAAAAACTACATTATGTATATTTTACAAAATATTTACATGTAAGTGTTCTAAAACTAAATATGGCCATATTTTTAAACATAATTAATTAATATTATTGCTAAAAATAAAAATATATAATCAAGATTTTCTCCATGTTTTCGGCTGTTAAGCAAACTTCTTTGGAATTAGGAAGGTCTACTATTGAACACATTGTGGAAAATTTGGACAACATAACATGCGCAACCTTTAAACCAGAAGCATTTGTCGTTTGGTTTCATCTATGCTAAAAATATTTTTGTTTTGTACTAAAATTTTGTATTTTATATCCTCGAAAGCCTATGGTAAATAGTTTTTTCTCTTTGTGGACTCCATTGGCACTTTTACATCTTCCAGTTTTCTATAAACTGAGGATTTTTAATTTTTGACCACGGAATGTTACAACTTAGCTTTACTAAATTAAAATTAAACTTTTTTATATATCATTATTATGGGATTTTGATGATAAGTTCTTTAAAACATTGAATTTCTAATACCAACCTAAGTATATCTTTTTCGCACGTTGTACCTCACGATTAAATTGCAGCTCGGGAATATTTGGAATCCAAGATTCTACTGTAGTGCGTTGATGACTTTTTAAAGATTTTAAAACTTATTTATAAAAAATTACAAATTTGTGTCATTATACTCAGTAAGTGTCACCCATGTCAGAATGTTCATAAAAAAATAAACTTTTGCGCACCCCTCGTAATCAATACCAAATATCCAGGTACAAATAATAATTACTTCATTTAATCCTTAAATATCTAAAAGGACCATCGAAATATATTTTATTTTGATAAATCAAATCGATATTACTTATAAAGTAGCTTTAAATCTACACGTTTTTATCGCACGTATAAACTTTTATTTTCATGTGCTACTGTGACACTTCCAGTTTCATGGCTTCTAAAAACCATAAAACTTTTTCTCGTTTGTTTTATTTGGGGAGTATTATTTCAATAACCAACATATTTTAATTTTTAAACTTGAAGAAAAATAATTTAATACATTTTGCGTTTAAATTTTTACCTGTTACACAGGGTGTAACAAAAAAAGGTGGGCTGGCTATACATACCCATATAATATGGCTAAAATTGTACTCACCGAAGCAATCAAAAAAGTTCATATACACATATCGTCGTGTTACCTTAACTACCTCGTATCTCCAAATTCATAGGTTTTCAGGGAACACAAAAAACCGGTTAACTTTAAAATTCTTATTTTTTTTTATTGTAATATAGACACATATAAGTGTAGTTATTTCTTGTGGACCCTTCAAGCATAAAAGATTGCAAAATTATTAGTTACGTGAGTCAAAAATTAGAATTATGGAGATACGAGTTAGTTAATGTAACTAATCTTTCCAAGTTGCAACCCTGTACTGGAGATACGAGGTTGATCAATTAAAAACTGTGAAATATTTAAGGCATGTAATTTTTAAATATTTACATATTTTAGTAAAAAATAGTATATTGGGGTTTTTCAGGTTGCTTTAACGGAATCTGATGATAATTTTTTTTTCTGGTGGGGTGATTATTTTAAAATGTTTATTATTGCTTTCCGATTTTGAAAATTTTCAAAAGTTAGGGAAGCTCGTCACAGTACGACCCTGCATTTTAAGAGATGTGCACCAAAAGTTTTTTTTAGATTAATAAAATAGGTTTATTGGTTATTAAAAATCACTATGTTTAAAAATCGCAACAGATCCTTTTGATAATTTAAAGCCTATTTTAATTTTTTTTTATTTTAATTTTTTTTTAACTCTTTTAAACGTATTATCTCACCTAATAAACTTATTTAAAAAAAATTAAGCTAGTGAGCCCTTCAGTGAACCTTAAAAAAAGTTTAAACAATTATAAATCCTACTAAATACCATTTATTGCGCGTTAATAGCTGAATTAAATTGCAAATTAGTATTGTATTTTTCTTAAACATCTAAAAACTAAAAACTTTTAAAAAACGTTACCTTGAAAACTAAATTAAATCCTATTAGATGAAAATTCAATAACTGCCTTTAAAAGTTGCTGACCATAGCGTGGGTCGTTAACATTATTCATTTTGTGTTTATTCCAGACAGCCACTCTCTAAATAGGAAACACTGTCTTTAAGGTGATGCAATATGCAATAAATTTTAGGAGTTTTTCATACCCCGGAATCATTTAAAACTGCTTCCAGATGTTTGAGATCTGATTCGAGTTGTACTTCAGTTTTTGTTGTACCGAAACATTTATCGACGATTTTGTTCATCACATTGAATGACGCAACAAATGGCATAACCAGAACTTGATTCACATTTCCCAGTACTTCTTTTGATGTTAATTCATTGGCATGCTTTAGGAGCTTTCTACAAGCATTGCAACGTCAACCTATCCTTGCCCCTATAATCATATTTCTCTGCAAGAAATAAGAGCGTATAAATCTGCTGCCAAGGAGCTAAGAACCTATGGTGATTTGGAAATTCATTTTAATAAATTTAGTTTATCATTAGATGAGAACATTAAAAGAGCCAAAGAGTCTTTTAGTGTTGTCAATAAACCTTTGTTTGAAGAGAACGAAAATGTGCGAGTTTTTCAGAAGTGCATCATACCTGAATTACATTTGCTGCAAGGATTTGTAAATCACCTCTTTTGGAAAGGCCTGGTCCCATTGCTGGGAAGAGAGAACGCTCTTAAATGGCCCAAGAATTTAAATATAATTGCCAAGAATTATCAAGGAGAAATTTTCGAAGGCAATGCTTGTAGAAAGCTCCTAAAGCATACCAATGAATTAACATCAAAAGAAGTACTGGGAAATGTGAATCAAGTTCTGGTTATGCCATTTGTTGCGTCATTCAATGTGATGAACAAAATCGTCGATAAATGTTTCGGTACAACAAAAACTGAAGTACAACTCGAATCAGATCTCAAACATCTGGAAGCAGTTTTAAATGATTCCGGGGTATCAAAAACTCCTAAAATTTATTGCATATTGCATCACCTAAAAGACAGTGTTTCCTATTTAGAGAGTGGCTTAGGAATTTGGTCAGAACAGGCTGGGGAGTCTATTCACAGAGAATTCCTTACTGTCTGGAATAAACACAAAATGAATAATGTTAACGACCCACGCTATGGTCAGCAACTTTTAAAGGCAGTTATTGAATTTTCATCTAATAGGATTTAATTTAGTTTTCAAGGTAACGTTTTTTAAAAGTTTTTAATTTTTAGATGTTTAAGAAAAATGCAATACTAATTTGCAATTTAATTCAACTATTAACGCGCAATAAATGGTATTTAGTAGGATTTATAATTGTTTAAACTTTTTTTAAGGTTCACTGAAGGGCTCACTAGCGTAATTATTTTTAAATAAGTTTATTAGGCTAAATAATACGTTTAAAAGAGTTTAAAAAAAAAAAAATTAAAATTAAAAAAAATAAAATAGGCTTTAAATTATCAAAAGGATCTGTTGCGATTTTTAAACAGAGTGATTCATAATAACCAATAAACCTATTTTATTAATCTAAAAAAAACTTTTGGTGCACATCTCTTAAAACTATAAAATTGCAGGGTCGCATTGTGTCGTATTGGCGCAAAATTTTTCAAAATTGTTTTTTGCGTCTTTTTGAGTTTTATGACGTTTTATATCAATATAAATAAATTTCTAGCAAAAAAAAATTGTCAGTCGATCGGTCGGTCTCTCCGGGAAATCTTGTAAGCACGATAATTTAAGTACGCTTTAAGCTAGAGACTTGAAATTTGGCAAACATGTATTTTACCAAAAGTTCTCGCTCGGAGTTTGGAGTTTGGACTTTTGTAAATATTTAAAAAGAGTACACCCCGTAAGCCGGGGGTGGATTAACGTTTTTTTTTATAAAATTTAGCTTAAGCGACCTAAGAAGCCCCCTAGATATAAATTTTATAAACATTTTAAGAAAAAAAAAAACGATAAAAAGGATATTTTTCACCACTGGGGTGAGATAGAGGGGTGGTAGGTCTTTTTTTACTTCACCAATATGTTTTCCGGTTTTAAATACATAAGTATGCAAAGTTTTATCTTCTTAGATATTATCACCTACGGGAAATTCCTTATTTGCTAGGCCTAATATTTGAGATACGAGGTAGTTACAGTTATTTATTTTAAGTAGTAAAGTAGATACGAGGTAATTAGTTCCACATAACTTATAAACCAATTGGAATTTTAAATTAGGACTTTGTTTAGGTCATTACTAATCATGTACAGAATTGATTAGTGCAAAAAACCGAAAATTGAATTTTTGGAAATACGAGGTAGTTAGGGTAACACGACGATATTCAGCATCGGACTGGACAAGAGAGATAGTAAGAAAAATCTCACGGGGCCCGCCACCTTTAGGGGCCGTTAATAGTTGGGGCCACCAGCTGGAGGTAAAGACCTCTTTCGTCCTCTGTTTAGTCAAAAATTTTTTTTAGTTATGTGGCAGGGGTAAAAACTTTAGGACAGGGGTAAAAAAAATTGCGAGGAAAAAAAAAGATTCCAGTCGGTATTTTTGTAAGAACTCAAGAACAAATGGACCGAATAATATAATAACATCGCGAAGCATCGTTTATTATTCATCAAGCACTACGTACTATAAAAAGTACTTTTAATAACTTATTATTAATAAGGACAGAAATTTTTAATTTTAAACAAAATTATAAGAAATATTAATTTAATATTATCTAAATCTAGCAATAGATGGCGCACAAGTCTACATCAATCTAATAACTATATTCCTTTTGCGAAAAACGTTTTCTTAATCAGCGTGCAGAGTTGACTCTTGGTACTGAAGAGGGCCAGCAGCCCGAAACTGTCAGTCTACCAATATCACTCTGTACGATGATTAGAAAATAGATTGATGGAATAATAACTTATTATTAATAAGTTAAATATTTTAATCTTAAAAGTATTTAAATAATAAATTTACAGAAATGTTATTTACTACAGCCCAAAGTCTAGAATTTCATCAGAGTCGGACAAGAAGGCTCCCGCAACAAGTCTATAAACTGTCAATTTATTTTATTATATTTTTATTTTTTGTCGATTAAACCTGCACCCGCATTATTAAATTATATAAACTCCTCTAATTTAAAAGCAATAATTTTAACTTATTTTAATAACTGCATTTATGCGGAAAGGAAATAAGTTTACAGACGACTTATTATCTGGTTGTTTTTCGCAACGTTGTCATATGTCTTGAAATGCGACGTTGCCGCATTATAACTAACCAAGCAGTTGTAAATTTTGGGATCTGGTCAGTGGGCCGAATCGGAACTAAAATTTTAAGGAACAGACTATGGATAGTAAAAAAATGTATAACCCACAATTTTTCTTGAAATGTTTGTCAAAGAATTAATCAAATTACAATTTATGATTACAATTAATAAGAAAATATAATTTTCTAAACCATTTGCTTTCCAATTTTAAAAATTTCTTATTTTTTCATAAAACGCACAAGACAAAAAATTCTTGGATACAAATGTGTTTTATGAAAAAATAATAAGCTTTGAAAATGTATGCCAATTTCACACGAATTATAAAAAAATGACTATTTTTAGTTAAAAGCAAAACAAATGCAGTTTTAGTTGGATCACAATTTGTGATAACAATCATATGATTCACATGACTTTTTCTTTAGAAAGAATTAATACAAAATCAAGTTGTCTTTTCCTCTAGGATTTCCTTTAGGTTGATATATCATGTGCTTCTTTTAAAATTAATTTTCAAATCTCCTTCTATAAAACGGCAGTTATAAAATTCGATTCACGATCGTGCACGAGAAGATGTGTTGAAGTTTTATAACTTTATATTTTATTCATCGCAAAGTTATATCGTACTTGACGAAATTGTAAAATATATTTATGGCAGAAAACTGCAGTATATACACTTAACCGAAATATCACAATCAATACCTAAAATATTTTAAAATTTATTGAGATTCGGTGACCTTCACGTGAATTATCGAGCGGAAAAAATCCGCTCGAAACCAGAATAGACCCCCAGCCCTGTGACACTCTGCAGTTTTAACTACCTTTTTCGTGTTACGTAATGACTGAAATCCACCAGATGGCGAAATAGTCTAAGTGCAAGATTTGGAGCACTCTAGATTAATGATTTTATAAAATTCTATGACACATAACCTCAAGATTTGTTTATATTAGGAATAAACGTCAAAATATTTTATAAGTTGCTACTAAAGTATAATGCTTTTATCGGTATTATGTGATTACTTTTAGTATTTTGTGATAACAATGGTTTTACTATAGTTTGCCTATAATTTTATAAAATCGAATTGTAAAATCAAATTATTAAATCGAATTATTAAAATTGTGTTATTACATCATTGATAATCAAGTTTAGTGTCACACTCAATATTTTTTACAGTTACAGTTACAGTTACAGTTACAGTTTTTCAGGATAAGAAATTTCTAAGAATTCGAAAAACAAATAATTTTTCTAAGCTTCAAAATGGTAGAGCAAAGCTCTTGAAACGAAACCTATAATGTTTAACGACAAGGGCTATAGTTTTTAGAAATACAAATTTTTCACTATTTCTAGACACCTCAGAATTTGAATGTACCTAAGTGATTTAACAAAATCTATTAATTAAAATTGTAATGTTACTTCATTGGCAATTAAGTTTAGCGCCGTAGGCAATTTTTTTTTACGGTTTTCAGGGCAAAGAATTTCTACGAATTCGAAAAGCAAATTATTTTTATAAACTTCAAATAAGTAGGTGAAACCTCTTAAAACTTTACTTATTATGCTTAGCGCCGCAGAAGAAAATTCTTAAGTATTGCAAAAGTTGACAAGTAAATAATTTTTAAAAATCTATTAAATAAAATTATAACATAACATTACAGCTAATTAAGTTAAGCACCACAGGCGAAAATTTTAAAAGTTTTTCGGGATAAGCAATTATTTTGTAAAACTTTAAATGGTAGGTGAACCTCTTAAAATACAACATATCATGTTTAACTCCGTAGTCGAAAATCTTTAGAAATATTGATGCTTTTAGTTTAATAGATCATATTATTTTAAAAAATCTATTAAAAAAATCTAGACATTAGCGCCGCTGGCGAAAAAAAATAAAAAACAAAATAGTTAAAACATCATTTAAAAGAATTTTTAATTTGAGGGCTTTGGGGGCTGCCACCCGTTAGCCCCCTCTGGGTGCGCCACTGCTTATGAATAAAAAACAAAGCCCTTGTTTTAAGCGTGTAGATACTTGTATCTAGTTTTAAATTATTAAAAAACAAGTTCGTTTTACTATAAGCTCCCCCTTTCCCACTAAATCAAATTTTACAGAGAAAAACTATAAATATCATTTGTAACCTTTTGAAGTTCCAAGTGTGAAAATATAATAAAGAAATTGCTTTACATTTTAGTCACACGATATAGAAAACTAGGTAATTATATACGCCTATAAAACTTTAATTTAATAACATATTTACAAAACCATTATCGGGCATAATAAAATATGTCGGTTTTCTACTAAACCTTTTTTTTTAATCATACTTGAAACGACTCATAAAATTTGAACAACATTGATCGTAAAATTTAGTATTTTTTCGATAAATTTTATAGGAATTTAGGGTCTTTATAATATTACGCTAAATAGGCTGAATAGTGGTTTTAAAATCACAAAAGATGCTTGGCTAATGTTAGTGTGCCATTATACCCAGCGGCAACTATAATGTGCAGTTACGGTAATTTGAGTAACAAAGTCATTTTTAATATTATCGGTAAAAGGTAGCCGTTGTACCTACTCTATAGAGATATAAGATTTATAACATATATGGGACGTTCTTAGTCAAACGGAATAAAGCTGGGCCCAAAATTCCTGTTGATGGAGTTTAGTCACCTTGGGTTTAAAGTGTTCGTTATTGATCGCCCTTTTTGGGCCAGTGTGGCGTTTTGAAAAATTTCAAAATAACGTCTTAAAATGGCTGCTGCGAACCAGAGAAAAATCGAGAGTTTGAATCAAAAAGCTTGTAAGAAAAAAAAATGGCATTCGATTCAAGATGGCGGACCAAAATCAAAACCATGAGATGACATGGTTTGATTTTCAAACATTTGGTCCGCTATCTTGAATTTTGCAAATATGACTTCGGATTCCTTATCAGTGACCTCAAAAACCTACGTAAACGAAATTTGGCCTAAATCTATTGATTTTCGAAAACTGCGACAGCCATATTGGATCTGCCATCTCGAATTTTGTGGATCTGACTACGGATTTGTGATCAGCGACCTCGAAAACCCCCACTAACCAAATTTGGCATTAATCGGATGATTTTTTTATATTTAGACGATTTCGAGGTTTTAGCCGCCATCTTGGATCCGCCATGTTGCATTTCTCCAATCTACCTCACAAATCTTTTTGGATACTCCAAATACCAATAATTTGAGCTCAAAATCAATAGAATCGAAAGCCAATTTTTCTTCTTACAAGCTTTTTGATTTGAACTCACGATTTTTCTCTGGTTTAACTATCAACAGGAATTTTGGGCGGAGCTATGTTCCGTTTGACAAAGAATGTCCCATATATATATATATATATATATATATATATATATTATATCTTATATGTTATATAAAATAGCATTTAGATCTAAAAGATATCTTTTACTAGCAAACAGTATTGCGTATATTACACAGAAGAATAATTATTTTTCATCTTTCACATCTAAATTTTATTTCTTAATAATAGTATAGACATAGAGAGCCCCAAATAAGCTAAAAGTCTGTGCTTGATTATTTTTGAAACAAATACTAACCATAATAATCTATATAAAATAATAATTTAGGTTTTTTAAATTTCTTATTTTTAATGACTAAAATATTCAAACATTTTTAAATAATAGTTATTAAACTTTTAAGGCTTAAACTATAAGCTTGACATGTTTTAGTTGTAAGTAAATAAATTCTCTTTGAAAGCCTACTTATAAATTATGACTACTGTGGTGATATGTATTTATAGGGGGAGGGGTAACTATCAGGGTTACAAAGCTTTCCAAATTGCAAAATTTTGTGAAACTTATTTAAAGAAAGTTACCCGTAATTCACAGTTTTGTCTTTCGTTTTTTCATTGAAAGATGAGTCTATGAAGTCATTAAATAAATATTGTAATCAAACCCCGTTTAAAAGTCCAAATGAAAATTAAGCATTACTAATTAAACTATATGGTATAAAAACTCCTCCCTTATTAGTATAAATTACTATATAAAATTACAAATAAAAATAAAACGTTTCAGATTAAAACGAATAAAATCCAATGAAATTTTAATGGTTTGGATAGGAGTTTCATTTGGAATTTTCAACAACTGCTGGGCTCTGTACTGCATCTAAAAATTTCATATGCAACAAATTCTACTAAATTCTTAAAAATATTCCAAATACTTATTTGTTTTATATAATAATTACACAGGTCCACAAAAAAAAGTTTTCTGTTCTGGGGTTTAGACCCACATATTCTTATGTATTTTGGGATGTTTATAAAGGCCCTAAAAAAAAGTGCTGAGGTTGAGACCCTCCCATTCTTATGTATTTTGGGATGCTTAACAAGAATCTACCATTAAAATGCAACTCATTTTTTTGCACCACTGAAAAAACTGTCTAAAATTGTGAAAATCTCCTCTACAATTCAGTATAGCAAATGAGCCCATGAAGTATCTTTTTTAAGACAGATTCGTGTTCAGCGTCCCAAAATACATAAGAATAGGTGGGCTTCAAGCTGAAACTTTTACCGCTACGCGTCGTTCAGGCAAATGCAATCGAGTGCGGAAAATGGCCTCTTTCCGCACTTGTTAGGAAAATAGCTATTTCAGTACGGAGACGTCTTTTTTTTTTAATTTCTGTAAATGTATATGTATAAAGTTCACACCTTTCTACTACATTGGTTTACAATATTTGGAGTTACTACCCTTAGGTAGTAGAAAAAATGGTATATGCACCACGTATGCAAACTGTCTTAAGTATTCTCGACTGATTTTTTGCCCCGACTCGGTCTCACCAAAAAAAACTTCAGTCTCGAACACCAAAGACTTTTTGATGACATTTACGGTAGTTATTAACATGAAATGCTTTGTTCAGTTTTAATACAATATATATTCAGCAATATTTTAATAGCATATTGATGTGCTATAAAGTTTACGATATGATCGACCCCTGCAATTGAAAAATGAAACATGCTATAAAGATATAGGTATTATTATTCAACTAAAATAATGGTAAAACAGCCTTTTAACACATACTATAGTACTGGGTAGTTAAAGATGTTCATGCTTGTGAAGTTGCCGCTATTTAATGGGTGGTGTATTAAAGATTTTGATATTTAAAATGTCTTAACTAAAATTATCTAGCAACAAGAAGCTTTAATAATATGGATTTTTAATGAGGCTCTTAGAATCCAACAAGTATAAAGCGATGGATTCAGGTTAGGGTGCTCAGTTCTAGAACTCCAAAAGTCCAAACCTAGTTAATTATTATTAATTAAATAAAGGCCCTGAAAAAAAAAAAAGATAAATTGAATTACTCTTAACGAGGGTATATTTTTTAGGTAAGTATTTTTGGGTGCTGATTTTGACAATAAAAAAATCTCGCTGACCCCAGAAGGATATCGCTCCCTTCTTCTGAAAAAGTGGTTTCGGTCGTATTTGACTAAAATTTTGATATATTATAGTTCTTTTTGATCAAAATTGTTTTTGGATAATCCCAAAATTTAAGTATAGGTGCAAGAGAATTTTAAAGATCTAGAGCCAGCTTGTTCAATATCCTTTATTCACGTTAAAAAAATATGGGAACAAATAACAGCATCAATAAAATTTTAATGCTACAGGGTGATCCTTCATTTAAAATTGAGCAGTAAAGTATTCTTCAGCAAAACATCTAAATTTAATATTAAAGGAGTAATAGCCTTTTAACAAGTAACGTTTTTGGTGGCACAAAATTATTACTTCCTCTTAATTGCATTTTTTTTTGAAAACGGTTGCTCCTACACGGAAAGAAATTAGTGGGCTCTGCGCTATACATTATAAGATATTTGGTAACAGTGGCAAATTATAGTGATTTAAGCTATAGATTATAAGGGACACAATAACTAATAATGTTAAAAATAAATTGGAAACGATTATATATATTACAGACACGATTATATTTATTACAGGCATTATTATAAATTTACAGAAATTTTATTATATTATAAAAATTATTAGCACGGACAATAATTAAATCTATTTAAGCTATAAATGCCATACTATTTGTTATATTTTATTATTCACTAAACAATTAAAGTATTTCATATAAATTTTTACACTGACTGCCATAATTGTAAGAGAAAGCCTTGTATTTATATAATAAGCGATTATAATTTGCTTGGTATGTGTGTTATAGCGCTCCTAGCTATATTTTTTTTTCCGTGTACAGTGTTACACTATATAACATTTTTTATGTATTTTTACTCAAGAAATCTATATTTTTACAAAAAATCCAAAAAACTACACATACAAAAATTTGGGACAAAAATGTGTTAAGCCTCACATATTTTTTCCGTCTAGGTACGCCTCTGGACCAATTTAAAAAAAGAAATTAACATAAACGTATTGCTCTTATAAGTTCTAGTATACATGCAAAAGCTGGTCGCTCTGGCTTAAAGGGTACCAGAGTTATTAATTAAAAACCTTATTTTTGTTCCGGATAACCTTTATAGGATTTTTTTTTATATTTTTGGATGTAGAATCACCTCTTAAATTTTCGGCATGCGAGTTATTGATCACCCTATATATCAAAAGTACAATCTAGAGTAATAAAGATTAATTTTTGTGAGCCTGTGTAATTCCTATAATTAATTAAATGATTACAATGATTTTTTGTCACGTAATCCAGCCATCATGGCGTGAAGTCAATTAAAAAGAGGCTTGACCTAGAAATAATTCAGAAACTTCTGATTTTGGGTTTAGAGCAGCAAATAAAAAAATAATTTTGGGACCTTGAACTCAATTTGGAAACGTCACTTTTTTGACGTATTTTTTACAAAAAAAAAAGGTTTTTTTTTAAATATCTTGAAATTGTTGCATCGTAGGACAAAAAAAGTTAGCAATATGACAAAAGATGACTAATAGGTCGCAACTCTTCGGACTCTGTTTTTAAGGGCATATCCACAGGCTCGCATAACAACGCGATGCCGTGATTGGCTTGATGTGCTGCCATGTATCTTGTAAGCCAATCACGGCATCACATTTTTATGTTTTATGTTCTTATGAAAGCTTCTGGATAGGCCTTAACTTATCTGTTTCAGTGACTATTGAATTAATCTTACTTTCTTACTTATTCCTTTTCTTTGTATATCTAAGGGAATATCCACAGCATCTCATAACACGCATAATACATAAGAATGCGATACTGTGATTGACTTGAGGTGTCGTCATGTATCTTGTAGGCCAATCAAGGCATCGTATTCTTATGTATTATGTTCTTATGCAAGCTTCTGAATATGCCTTAATGAAAACATTACTAAGTAGCTGTAGTCCAGTCAAATAATACATGTAAATTGCAATAAATGTACACGGGCTGATATTTTAAAGGGTAGTAGTGGAAGGTAACAGAACACTCCTGTTAGTTTTTCACCGGTGATTTGCGTAAGGGGTGTCCGCTATCTTGAATTTTAGGGGTGAGTTGCTTAATATGCATCTTACGAGAAAAATGCATATGACCTATTTTGTTAAAGAGGAAATTTCCAACAATTTTTGTTTAAATCATTTTTTTAATATATTAATAACAATCGAGTTAATTAAAAAATAGCCATCTTGGAGGTGAAATTGGTTTTTTTATTTTTCAGCCAAATTATTCATCGGTCGATAAAAATGGTTGGGAGCAAACTTGTAGCTCTTGAAATTCTCTATAGGTTTCATATTTTATCAATTTTCATAGGTACTTTGGTACGGTTGCAGAGCGCGGAACCCGACTTTCAGCGTCCACTGTAACCATAACAAAATACTAATGAAAATGCATAAAATATAAAACTTATAGAGAACTTCAGAGCTACAAGATTGCTCATAAGCACCTTTATCCTCCAATGAATAATTTGGCTGAAAAATCGAAAAAACTAATTTCACCCCCAACATGGTCATTTTTGAATATTTATAACTCGATTGTTATTAATATATTAAAAAATTATCCAAACAAAAATTGTTGAAAATTTTCTTCTCAACAAAATTGATTATATGCATTTTTATCGTAAGATGGTTATTTAGCGAGATAACCACTTTATGATAGCGGACACCCCTTACGCAAATCACCCGGTGAAAAACTAAGAGGAGTGATCTGTTACTATTTACGACTACCCTTTAAATCATCATCATCAGTAGTTTGTTTGAATCTTTAAGACAGGCTCAGTGCCTATGGCTCATTTGTCTAAAATAGAATTAGTTTAAAATATCAGCCCGTGTACATTTATTGCAATTTAACATAGGAATTTCTCTTTATTTGACTGGACTACTGTATCACCTACGTATTTTTAGTCAACGTTCGATTTAATTATCGTCAAAGTCATAAAACACGGATCAGACACCTACAAAACACAATGTTTATACAAGGTCACTTAGATTTAAAATAAAATTTCTTGCTTAAGGAATCCGAGTTTGTCTTTTATTATAAATTTCGGTAATTTAAAATAGTTATTTTCCTACGACCGCCTATGAAAATGACATTTATCACACTCTTTTGTTCTTTAGAAAATGCCTTATATCACACTTGTTTGATATTTTCATATCACCCTAGTTTAATATTTATGTATGTAGGTTTGCCTGATTTTGTTAAGATATTTACGTTGTAAATTCTACAAATTTTACTCACCTCGTTTTATATGCCATTTCCCGCCTTTTATTACAGACTTTTTTGATGTCTTTTATGTTTTTCAATCCAAATATTTCTGTTTTTCATATCAAAATAAAAAACTATAGTTATAACTTTACTATTTTCACCCAGGTCAATATAACTTACATGTTTTATTAATGTCTAGATTTTATAAAAATTACTTAATTTGTGATTTAGTTACCTTACGTTTTATAAAAAACATCAATATTTTCTCATTAAATGTAAAACATTATAGAATTTTACAGTCTTATATGGTAGCATATCCACAGAAATCAAATTTTCCTTGATTTAAATGATGCTTGCGGTTAGGCAACCCATTAAACAGTGTCGAGATTCCATAATAATATGTTGTATTAAATATAAAACCAAGAAAACTAAAGGCAAATGAAAAACATATTTCCTATTGACATATGTTGGAAATTCGATATAGCATTCTATGTAGTATATTCGATGTAAGCGAGTTCGATGCCGAAGCACGCGCTTGCGCGCAGTTGGGCTTGGCGTCGCGTGTTGTTAACGGTCGTAAATGTTGATCAGGTTTTTTTCTCAATATATTATGTTCAATAATACAATTGTTTTAATTCCGACATCAATATCTAACAATTCAGAAGTGGTCAAGAAGAATTCAGTGCGCTAAGGCTGACAAACGGGAATTTTGCACGGGAAAAACGTTCAAGGTCGCGAGATAGGAAATTGGTGGTTTCGACAGGTAGTGCGGTTGGCATAGTCGAAATTCTACGCGGTTTGACTTTTCGCAAGGTGTGCGCGGTTTTTTTCGAAATTTCCACGGAACTTGGACACAAAAAGTGTAAAACACGAGGGAAAAGTTGTCCAAGGTTAGAGCGGCATCTAGGTGAGCTGAAGTTAGCAACATGACGGACAACGCGGCAAGCGGCAACGGTGCGAACGGTGGTAGTTCCAATGTACCGTCCACAGTAGATCAAACCCAACAGGTGCAGGATTTGATAAATACTGTGACTTTGATGTCACAATTGATGACTTCCCAAATGCAGATTATAAATAGCACACAAAATGTTATTCCACAAGTCCCAATAACTGTGTTTGCATTTGAAGGGGACAGAGACAGACACAGGGCGACAGAATGGCTAAACTCGATAAACACAAGTGGTGTATTACAAAGTTGGTAGGACAACACAAAATTGATTATGGCTCGATCCAATTTAAAAGGACCTGCCAAAGATTGGTACGCGTGTCAGTGCATATATGATTGGGCGACATTTCAGGACAAATTCACTAAAAGTTTTGTGAATTCCCTATCAGTATCAGAAAGATGGGACTTAATGAAAAAGAGAACCCAAAGGTCTAATGAGTCAATAGCATGTTATTTTCAGGAGAAAAGAAGATTGTGCTATGAGTTAGGCTTAAATGATAAAGATAGTCGTGTGGAGATTCTAAAAGGTCTAGCTAAACCACAAGTAGCTAGTAGCCTTTTGGTGAAGGAACACAAGGACCTAGAAGAGTTATGGCAAGACTTATTGCTTCTAGAGGGTATACTAGAAAGAAGTAGTACCCAGAAACCGACTCAATACAATAACAGAAACAATAACTCATCTAGCCAAGGCCAGACAATTACACAGAATATGAAAAAGGAAGAAAAACTTTCATTCTGCTTTAATTGTGGTGGCAAGGACCACAAAGCATCCAGTTGTGAAAAATCAAAGACACCTTTGTGCTTTAAGTGTCAGAAACCAGGGCACCAACGCAAGGCGTGTCCTGAAAAGGACAAACAACCCACAAGTGTACTAGCCGTAGATGTTATGAAGAATAGTGTCAATAAATTTTTAAAGGACATTGTGCTATTTGGTAACAAACTAGTCGGTCTAGTGGACACAGGAAGTAGTGTGTGTACTATAAAGGAGTCGAATGTTGATGAACATTTAATTTGTGGTAATCCTGTTGACCTAATTGCTTTCGGAAATGATTGTGTCAGAAGCTTGGGCACAGTGCGTGGCATGATATTTGTAGACGATGTGTCTGCTGAAATTGAGTTTTATGTTGTGCCAGATACGGCACAACAAGTCCATGTCATTATAGGTAGAACGTTTACAGAGCTACCACAAATTTGTTACCTCAGACTTGGAGAACAATTTCGATTTGAGTGGGCGGATAATTTTCCTTTCAAACATGATGAAATCGTTCTAAATGTTGAAAGAAAATTACCTATTAGGTGTGCGAGCGAAAAGGTTGTCCCACCCGAGTCTGTCAGTTTTGTGGAGTGTACAATTGAAGAGGAGACTGTGAGTGTACCAATTGTGAATGAGTTCCCAAAAGACGTGCATATCACAAAAGGACAAACATTAGCCCGTATATGTTTGTGTGAAGACAGTACGTGTCAGGAGGACAATGCGAGTCAAGAATTCAACAGTGCGTGTGAAAAGGACAGCACGTGTCAGGAGGACAGTGCGAGTCAAGAATTCAACAGTGCGTGTCAAGAATTTCACAGTGCGTGTCAAGAATTTCACAGTGCGTGTCAAGATGACAGCGCAAGTAATTCTGTTTTTGCGATAACGGACAATGTGCCTGCGGCGCAAAGCACGGAAAAGGTTAAGTTAACCATAGACATGATTAACACAGATGCGGACGTGGACGATAAATATGAAAACGGAGTTACTTAATTTGTGCCAAGAGTTTAGAGACGTGTTTTCGTTTACTTACGCAGAGCTTGGACTCACAGACTTAATTGAAGCAGACATTGAAGATAATAATGTACCTGTGCAAAAGAAACCATACCGTGCGAGTATATCGGAACGTAAGAAAATTGCGGAAATAGTAAAAGAATGGAAGGAAAATGGGATAGTCACCGAAACGGACTCTTCCTACGAGACACCGGTTCTGTTAGTGGGAAAGAAAAATGGCGATTCAAGACTTGTTGGAGACTACAGATTTTTGAATCAGCAAACGGTCAGAAAAATCTTCCCCATATCAAGCATGGAGGAGATGTTTGAATGCTTACATGATGCAAGCATTTTCTGCAGTTTGGACTTAGCCCATGGATACTTGCAGATACCCTTAGCAGAAAGTGCGAAGAAGAAAACAGCGTTTGTGACGCCAGACGAGACAGGCCAATTCGAAAGGCTAATTTTTGGACTCAAAAATGCTCCATATGAGCTAAGCCGTCTAATGGCATTAGTCCTTGGCGATTTGAGAAATCAAATTGTCATCAATTGCGCCGATGATTTTCTGATTCCAGCTAAAGAATGGAGCCAGATGCTGGAAAGGCTCAGAAAAGTTTTTGAGGCACTACAAAAGGCGAAGTTGACACTAAAATTGTCAAAGTGTCACTTTGCAATGAGAACTGTCGAGTTTCTCGGATTCAAGGTATCTGGAGATGGAATTTCACCAGGCCCAAACAAAGTAAAAGCTGTGAAAGACTTTGGTGTACCCAAAAACGCTACGGAGGTCAGACGCTTTCTAGGTCTCACCGGATTTTTCCGGAAGTTCATAGAGAACTATGCAACAAGAGCGAGGCCATTAAGTGATCTCACGCTTAAATCAGCTGATTTCCAATGGTTAGAGGACCAAGTGAAAGCTTTTAAGGATTTGAAGGAGGCATTATGTACTTCACCGGTTTTAAAAATTTACAACCCAAAAGCCAAGATTACGGAGGTGCACACGGACGCATCTTCGATGGGATTAGCAGGAGTTCTCTTGCAAGGACAGGAAGTAGGAAAGCTTCACCCTGTATATTACATTTCTAAGAAAACTACACCGGCAGAAGGTCGATATCACTCATCGAAACTGGAGCTGATGGCAATTGTGTGGGTAGTAGACAGGCTAAGAAACTTTCTTATTGGTCTTGAGAAGTTTACAATTGTTACGGACTGTCAAGCACTTGTATATCTCAACTCCCAGAAGACAACAAACTCCCAGGTAGCAAGATGGAGTTTACTACTCCAAGAGTATGAATACAAAGTACGGTTCCGTCCAGGAAGTAGAATGCAACATGTAAATGCACTCTCAAGGTCACCAGAGGAAAATAGCCAGGATACAATTGATGAATTGTACAGCGGGACAGAGGTGCTACAAGTCATTACCCAGGAGGAACACATTGAGATCATACAAAGAGTTGACCCCGAATTAAGTCGAAAAATGAATTTGTTAAATACCGAAGAAGAATTAACTAGAGAAGAGAGAGAAGACATAAAAGGATATAAATTGGAAGAAGGAAGGTTGTTAAAAGAAGTAAAAGTGCAAGACGATATGAGATGGCTATATGTAATTCCAAAAAGTGTGCGAAAAAGTATTGTTGTAAGCAACCACAACATGATGGGACACTTTGGAGTGGAACGCACAGTGGCAAAAATTCTAGAAAGATACTGGTTCTCGGGTATACGCAAATATGTGAAAAACCACATACAGTCTTGCGTAGAATGCTTATACTCTAAGATACCAGCAGGGAGACAGCCAGGGTTGTTGCACCCCATACCGCCACCAGAGAGACCTTTTGCACGTGTGCATGGTGATCACCTGGGGCCATTTCAAGAAACTAGTGCGGGCAATTCATACATTTTTGTATTAATAGATGCTCTCACCAAGTATGTAAGGTTATATCCAATAGCGTCTACACGCACAGTGGACACTATCCCAGCAATCAAGGATTACATTAATTGTTACGGTATTATGAAGCTGTTAGTGACAGACAGGGGAACAAGCTTCACCTCCGAGGAGTTTGAGGGATTTTGCACCTGTGTGGGCATTAAACACATGCTAAATTCTTCTCAAAGACCTCAAGCAAATGGGCAAGCTGAAAGAGTCATGCGAGTCTTGACAGCTACATTGTTAACAAACAATAAGGAAGAAGACGAATGGGATGAAGATATAAAAGAAGTTGAGAGAAACCTCAACGCAGCAGTTAATAAAACGACAGGGAAAACACCGTTTGAGGCTTTATACGGGTTTTGTCCAACATTTTATGACGGAGCACTCAACATTGCTTCTGGTGAAAGAGATCCAGGGTGAAGACCACCAGAGCTTGTGCAGGAACAAATTAGACGCAGAATTGTAGCTGAACAAGAGAAATATAAGAAAAGGTACGACAAGAAACGATTTACAGGAGTAAAATATAGTGTTGGAGACATTGTACTAGTCAGGAATGTGCCCAAAAGTACAGGCAAACCTACAAAGTTACAAAGGAAGTACAAAGGACCTTTTGTCATCACAGAAGTACTGCCCAGTGATACATACCGTATAGGAAGTCTAGAAGAAGATGAAGGAAGGTACTATACAACAACAGTACATGTGTCCCAACTTAAAATATGTAGGAATCCAGATGAAGCAGAAAATAGCTCAGGAGACTCAGAAGACGACAACCATCCAGGAGATGACAACCACTCAGAGGATGACGACCATCCAGGAGACGACAACCACCCAGGAGATGACAACCAATCAGAAGATGACAACCACCCGGACAACCATGAAGATGGTGAAAGTGTAGTGGAAAGTGTAAGTGCGAAAAGTGGAAAATCTGAAAGTGGACTGGAACTGAAAGAAGATGAGGTAAAGATAGATAGCAAAAGAAAAACAAAGTTACCAAAAAGATTTGACGATTACCAAATGGACTAAAGACTGAGTAAGTTTTAAGTTTTGAATTTTTTTTCCTTGTCCTAAGATGTTTTTTTTTTATTTTCATTTGAAGTAAAATGTAAGTTTTTTTTTATTTTAATGAAAAGTGTAGTGTGGGGACACACTTTAAGTCAGGAATGACCGAGTGTTGGAAATTCGATATAGCATTCTATGTAGTATATTCGATGTAAGCGAGTTCGATGCCGAAGCACGCGCTTGCGCGCAGTTGGGCTTGGCGTCGCGTGTTGTTAACGGTCGTAAATGTTGATCAGATTTTTTTCTCAATATATTATGTTCAATAATACAATTGTTTTAATTCCGACATCAATATCTAACACATACATATATAAATTTGTATGCTATTTTGTTTCTCAAAAATTCTCGGAATAAGTAATAAAAAATAGAAAATATTATTGCCTAAATTTTCTGTAGCACAGTGTGATTATTAATAATTAAGTAAGATTACTTATAAGTAACAATATTGGATAAAAAATTTACGATTGCTTCTTTATTTATATAAAACAAATAAATGTACAAAGCTCAAGTCAGGTTTTTTTAAGGCGGTAGTCATTAACAAAGTAATTTAAATAAGTAACATTATGGTGTTTATCGTGGTTAAAAACATGTTTAAGAGAAACATTATATGAACCAAAATTGTAAAAGATGAAACATAAAATTGAAATTCACTGTTTCGTTTATGAGCGGTGGCAAGCTTTCGTTGCAACTAGTTCCAAAATCCGATAAATGTCCACTGTCTTTATAGTAAAAAATACATATAGCTTAATACACTAATTCCTAATAAAATTAGATTTTTTAAATCATTAGGGACCTGAAGTAAATTGTTTATAAAAAAAATTGTTTGAGGTCATCTGCGGGAAATATAAGTGATCTTGGTGGAGTCATGATGGAGGCCATGGAGGCCATATTATATCCAGCAACAACTGTCTTACCAAAGGTGACACTGTCAAACTGCTAGGCATTTATATTGATGACTCTTTGTCATGGTCTTGCCACATTGATAATTTATCAAGTTATTATTATCTAAAACATTATACCTACTAAGACAGTTAAAAAAATGCTTGATATAAATACTCTTCGGACTAGCTACTTTGGACTATTTCACTCGTTATTGAGCTATGGCGTTCTCCTATGGGGGAACTCCACCGACTCCTCAAAAATCTTTAGGCTTCAGAAAAAGGCTGTACGATGCATTGCGGGCGAAAAGCACGATACTTATTGCAAGCCTCTCTTTCAGAAATTTGGCATTTTATCTTTGCCCTCTCTTTTTATCTTCTACAGTCTGGCAGAGGTTCATAAAAATAAACATAAATATGTGACTCATTCTAGTGTTCATAACTACGGCACTAAAAATGCCGATCTCCTAAAACCCACGTTCTTACGACTTACTAAAAGTAAAAAAAACTTGTTGGATATAGGCTTATATAATAAACTCCCTGGTAGTTTAAAATGCTTGCCTATTTCAATTTTTGAATTAAAAATATAAAAAATTAATAATAAATGAGTATATGGAGGCTCCTGCCATGAATGATTTTAATTAATTGTACTTTTTAAACATATTTGTTATTTATTTTTGACGTACCAGAAACATGTATTGTAATGTAATGTGGCTAAATAAATTCTATTCTATTCTATTCTATTCTATTCTGACACTTTGAGTTAGATGCTTCATAAGCCTAGACATTTAGATTAAAAAATCAAAGCGTATAGTATTCCGAGGTTGTATTAATTCTATCTTTAAGTATGACATTATTTGTTGAGGAAATAGCTCTGAAATTGATAAGGTCCTTACTATTCAAAAAAGAATAATTAGAACCGTGTTTAGACTGCCTCTAAGACAATCCTGCAAACAACCCTTTAAAGATTCTGGCATACAAACGGTACAATGTTTGTATACACGGTGAATTTGAAATAGGGTCCGAAATTTTAGAGGTGATTCTACATCAGAAAATATCACAAAAAGTTCCTTTTCATGTACATATTTTTACCAGGGGCATGCGAAACGAGGGGGCCTTATCAGTTTTTTGTCCCAAAGTTTTTCTATGTAACTTTTTTATGATTTTGTTTTGGTATGTGATTCCTCAGGTCAAAATACATAAAAAAAGGTACTCTTGTTGTAACACTGTAGGACTAACCGTTTTCGAGAAAAATGAACTCGAAGGTGAAATTTCACGGTTTGTGGACGAAAAATTAAATAATAATCATTAAATTTAAGGGCTTGGGGGGGGGGGGGGAATTCATCGCTCTTGTCTGAGATATTTTAAGTTAGGTTTATCCGATTTTGGAAAGAGGGGACTCATTTGACTGTTTCCTACCATCTGCATTTACTCCAGTTTGGAGAATCCTAGTAAACTGGCTAGCCCCTGGTTTATGGTTTTCAACTTATAACTTTAACAGTCACTCTCTTTACGATTTTTGACTAAGACATTTTATGCCAGTCGTTAAAATTTTTCACCTTTGTTTTGTTTTGGATCAGTTTACTGGCGGTTCTTTACAGGATAAGTTTAACGCATACACGTGGAAAAAAAATACTTTAAAACAAACAAACAAACAAACAAACAAACAAAACAACTAATTTAAGTTAAATTAAAAAACATTTAAAAAATTGGGTTACTGTATTATCTTCTTGATTAAAGTAGGGACAACAGAAATTGTAGATAATACTGTAATATCTACAATTTTTTATTTATGGGTATAGCGACATTTGGTATTAAGTACTATACTTATGATATTAAATACTAAAGTAATATTTGGACATCTTCTCATACTTACACAACACAACGTGCTAGCCTTTTTGAAACCCCTCTCAAGGTTGCTTTATTAATACATGTTGTAGTAACAATTAGTTAAGTTACTTTAAAGTATGTAAAATGACAATCGGTAAATAAAACCAATTTTTTTTATTAGTATACAGTAGTATACAGTAGTATGCAGACAAAAATACTAAAATCGGATCCGATTGTTTTGTCTGTGTAACAGATGTGTTACAGTGTCACACTGTAACACTTTAAAACATATGTATATGAATTGTTTTGGGATATTATTTCTTTATGCATAGAGATATAGGATTTTTTGACAAAATAACATTTTCTTAAATCAAGGTATTCCTCTTCTTTGTGTACTGGCGGTTTTTTTACAGACTAAGTCTAACCCATATAAACTTCGTAATATATGTAATTTCTGACTTTTATGTGCTTTTTTCTAATTTTTATTGTGATCTTTGATGTTTTGGACTAAATAGTGTTATGTGGATTAAGAATTTTATAGTAAAATTTATTACCCCCAGACTGTTTTGTCAGTAATCTTAATTTTATTACCGGTCCGCTTAATGACTTCGTTAAATTTCAAACATATAAAATACTATTCTTTTAAATTAATCATTTTGTTTCCTTTATTTCTTATTCATTTAAGTTCAAATCAATTCAACTTTTGCTAAAAAAAAACGGTTTGTTTGTTTGTTGATATGTTTCAGTAATTATTCTATTAATTCTTATTTTTCCAAATTAAACTAAATTCGAGATTAAATTAAATCGAAATAAAATTTATTTCAGTCAGCCTTAATAAGAGCTTCTTGAGCTTGGTTCTGAGATACTGAGTAACTCAAATTCACCACTTTAATAAAACATTATTAATTGCAAAAAAACATTATTAATTTAATTTATTTATTTACACGAAACACTTCATTTATAAACAATTTTTAAGAAACATGTCACGGCCATGGACTTATTTACGGCTATCTTTTTTCAGAAAAGCTTTAATAGCTCGTGCCTGCGCGATATGTGTTTATACACAATGTCATGAATAGATTTATTACGATTGTTCTTTAAATTATAATTTAAAAAAAATCACGGCATAAAGTTTTTGTTCTTAAATATGTAATGTAATCGGGTGTTATTAACGGTACTTGTAATAAAAGGTGAGGACTAAATATTTTTAAGTAAGTTAAAAAAGCTAATATCTCAAAAATTTAGTAGTTTTTTTTTGCATAACTAAATGTACAATCATGGACAAATAAATGTATGTTCTTTTTTTAACAATTTTTTTTTGGTAAAATGGTGAGTACCTAGTAACATTTAAAAAAATATGTTATATAAGAGTTAGTTTTTTGTGATAAAGAAGCGCAATTTCTAAGTCATGAAAAAGTAACCTTTTTTTATAATTAAATAATGAGCCAATATTTTATCATTCTGTGATAATGTTTCTTCGGTTCTGGAATTAGAAATAAATCTTCATAAACGAAATAAATCAACTTGGCAACAGCGATATTTATTTATTTTAGTCAGTGGCGTACTACTTTTCGAAGAGTTTTCTTAAAAAAACATCTGCTCCTAAACGACTGCGTATATTTTTTTGTTTGTTTGAAAATTTAAACTCTAAAATGGACATATATGTGTTTTTTTTAATGGGTCTATCTCTCAATAACCCTGTACAATATTTTAATAAGAAGTTTATTGGTGACCTTAGATATGTTAATAGTTTTTAAAATGGTGGGTATAGGTCTTTGTCCTTCAGAAAAACACGTTTTATAACTTGCCGACGTTTCGAAAAATTTATTTTCTTCCTCAGGGCTTTACAATTCAGAAAAAGGCAGAAATTACAATATGTTAAACCATAAAAAAATATAAATATATAAAGATTTGTTACAAAATTAAAATTTAAAACAAACAAAATAAATATCTATAGTATATGTTACTAATTAAATTTAACAACAACCAAATTTATAAATTATTTTTGTCAGTGTACTTTATTTTGTGTACTTCACTGTAGTTTAAAATAATAAAAACAAAAACGCTCAACTAAAGGTAAAATGTATGTTTATTTATTTATTTATTTATTTATTCATATGCTTTACAATAAAACAATTGATTGCAATACAGTGCGTGCATTAAGTCTGGAATCACCCGAATAACTTTTTAGTTACAAGTAAAATACAAAAATCCTCGGAAAGGTCGATTTATATTTTTAATTCTGCAAATTTTGGTCTAAAAAAAGTTATCAAAATTGGCACCCCCTTTCACCCTCACCCCCCAACTTTTTTTTTCAAATAGCAACCTACCCCTTGTGATACATCATTGGAAAGGTAATTTAATAAGCTTTCCAACAGTGTATGATAAAGCCTAATTTGTTAAAGGGTCTATGAAAAAACGCATGTTTTATTTAAACATTGTTTGTGTGAAATATTACGCATAATATGGTAATTGTTGCCCTATTTCCTACTTGGCACCTTCCTGAGAATCTAAATAAGGTTGTTTTAAACTTATTGTAATATTTTATACCCTGTTGAAAAATGCAATTTTTTTTCTTTTTATTGACCAATTTTATGTTTACTATTTAATCGATTTTAATCCCGTTTTTTTACTGTCCACTGTCAAAGAGCTGAAGGACATCAATTTGAACATTTATAGTGAACTAAAGTTATACTTTACATGTCTTTATAATAAACTAAATTGTGCATTTTATCATTAGCCCTTTACCAAATTAGGCTTTATTATACACCGTTGGAAAGCTTATTAAATTACCTTTCCAACGAAGTGTCATAAGGGGTAGGTTGCTATTTGAAAAAAAAAAGTTGGGGGGTGAGGGTGCAAGGAGGTGCAAATTTTAATAACTTTTATTACACCATAATTTGCAAAATTAAAAATAAAAATCGACCTATCCGAGGGTTTTTGTGTTTTACTTGTAACTAAAAAGTTAATCGGGTGTTTCCAGACTTAATGCACGCACTGTATATATAGAACAATAAAACATAAATACATAAAAATTAAATATAAAATTAACAATATAGTAAATAATAACAATAATATAATAAATATAATATTTAATATAAAAGATTAAAGGGAGAAATCGCTAATTTCTAGTTTTTTTCTCTAAAAATTCCTCAATTGAATAAAATGGATTGACAGTGAAAAATGTTTTTAACTTTTTTTTAAATTTTGATTTATTTAAGGCTTTAATATATGGCGGTAAAAACAACTTATTGTTAAAGGTGGTTTTCCATCGTAAAGCTAACACTAAACATATATTTACAAAAATACGTAAATACATAATAAATAATAAATAATTAAAACAATACACAGATATATAATGGAACTATACTCATCAGGGAAACAATACATCAAAACATCAAAAGAGAAAAAAAAAACAACACAATAAAAATTTATAATTACACTAGGCAACAAATCGCAACTTTTTTTTTTGCCCCGATCGGAAAGTAAATTTTTCTTACTAATTCGAGGGCGTAGAATCCGAATCTGACCTTAGAAAAAGCACCTAAAATTTTTGAGATATGTTCAGGTAATAATGACGTTTTTTTCAAAATCTTTAAAAAAAAAGAGTAGAATTTTGAAAATTTTAGTGTATATTAAAAAAAATTCGAGGAATTTAAAAATCTATATGGGAAGAACCTACTGTCAGAGTAAGTACGCGAAAAAAAAAAAATAAAAAGGCTAAAATGAAAGTGCAGAGTTTATTTAATTGCTCATTTGTGGCAAAACTATCAATTTTTTTTTAAACTTTATAGAACTTAATTTGTAGATTATAAAATTCCCTACAAAAATATTTATACAAATATTTTTTTATTTTGCTTAGTTTGTTCCTAAAAAGTAAATAAATGAAAAATATATAAAATTAAAGTACACAGTGTAAACTTTTTTCCCGAGCCCAAAAAATATATTTTTCTTATCAATTTAAAGGCGCAGAATCCAAATTTGACCTTAAAAAAAAAATCAGCACGTCTTATTTTTTAAATTTTAGTCCATGCAATTATGCCAATTTAAAAATAATTTATAAAACAAAATATTGTGTATTTTTGTTTGTTTTTTTAATGGTTCTACATCATAAAAATGTTACTTTATTACATAAGAACCATAATACTTAACATTTTTTTAGTTAATCTTTGACCCCCTGTTTTAAGTTGGGTATTTTTAAACTAATATTGAGTCGCCGAATCCAAATTTGTCCTTGGAATATTTTTGTCTCCCATGATTTTAGAACAAAAGAGGGATAATATAATGATTTTTTAACATTTTTATCTTATTTTTCTCAGAAAACTTAGGTAATAGAAATATTCTGAGGCCAGATTCGGTTTCAGCGACCCAAAATTAGTTAAAAAACATATGACTCCAATCGGGGCAAGAAACCGTGTTGCCTAGTGTTATCAAAATCGAAAACTCTCAACCCTACTGAAAACAATATTCCAACCAAATACAACTACACAATATTTTTATGATTTATTTATTTATTTATTTGTTTAATTTTTACTTTTTGGCATAAGCTGCTTAACATTTTAAAAGCAAATTATTTTCAAAAACAGTTTAATTCCAAGTTTTTCAAAGATTTGGTTTTGAGTTATAAATTTTCCTTAGTGGTACGTACCCATCTTTAGCGCCCCAGGACCTGAAGGACTAAGATTCCAGAATTATTAACAACAAATTACAACCCCCTGCCCATAGACAAAATAAACAAATAGATTGATTTTTGACCGTCTGCGCATACTTCTGCTTCCCGACTAAATGCGTCCTCCATTTTGATTCCAATTGTCCAACATAAAGTAAAAAAATATATATTTTATGTTAGTAACACTGTGTTGCGTTAGATAGGAATATTTTCTTTGTTAGAGATGTGTCTTTTCATTTCACTTCAGTAGTCAGTAAAAGTTTCTTTTTGTCGTTGTTTTGTTGCAACAGTTTGTTATATATGTAAAAACTAAATCAATATGATATACTACACAGATATTTATTTATTTTTACCAGTAATTTAAATATAAAAATATAATTCTTCGCACACACCTCTAACATATTCGTGCAACAGGTTAACATAACCTAATTTATGTACGTTTTGAGTTTGTTTTCGAGGTTTTTCTGTTATTTTGTGTTTTTTTGTATATTTTATAGTGCTTTTTCAAAGAACTAGTAAAGTCTTTGCAATGACGTGTTTTAGAAAAAGTTGTAGAAACATAAAACGACTGCTACCTGCAGACAGCAGTATCATATTTTTTAGTTTAATTTTTTTTTAATATAACATAAGAAAACATTAAAAAGTAAGGTTATGTCGTTTATTTATTTACATTTTACCCACTAATTTAAATTTCCCGGCTGATTTCTGACGTAACTTCCGATCAAAATGGAGGACTCGTAAATTTGTATATAACCTTGAGATGACAGCTCATCTATGTTCTTTGTCTATGCCCCTGCCCCTTGATGCGCTTATGTTAGAATCATTTGATCCGAAAAACGTATTTAAAAGGTTAACATTTTTATTGTTAAAATTTCTTATGATTTGTAATATAAAATATAATGACTCATAAAAACAATAATGTGTTATAGTTTCACACAATATAAAACAAGAATTTGTTAGGTAGAGATCTTATAAATACTATTAAATACTCGATTTATTTATTTTTATAAAACAATTTTGTCACTAAAGATAAAAAATATATATACAGTGCGGTCCAAAAATCAGCCCCCTCCCGCCTCCTTTTAACTTTTTAACGAGTTCAAATATAAAATTCAAATGAGAAATATGTAAGTGCGTATTCACAGCATAACAAGCATAGTACATAAGAATGTGATACCGTGATTGGCTTACAAGATACATGACGACACATCAAGCCAATCACGGCATCGCATTCTTATGTATTATGCCCATTATGCGAGGAAGTGGATATGCCCTAAAAAAGACAACAAACTATCTTTAGGCATATAATTGATATTTCTAGTTCATAAATTTGCAATTACTAAATGGCATTCTAGATAAATTTTCTAATATTATTTGGACAAGACCAGGTCTCATGGCCTTTCCTAATAATCGTCAACCTAACTTTTTTAATAATAAAAATAAAATGATATGAAACAGTTTTCACCTAGTTATATACCATTCTTTTTCTCATTTTAAAAACTAAAGACTTTTATTAGCAATAAATTTTTTGTAGTCAATTTTATGTCGCATAAAAAAGTATGAATATAATCAGTACCCAAGTTAACCATTTAAGCTATTGTTATGCAAAGGTAAGAAGAATTGAATCGCTTATAAGCGATTAGTGATAAAAAAAATAGTAGTAAGAAAGTACGTGGTGTCATGACGGTACATTAAGTTTGATTATAAATTCATACGTAATTAAAAAATCATATTCTATATAATATGTTTTTATAGTGTAATAATATTTCCTTACAAAAAAAGTGTGTACTTATGCCCAAATAGGTCTTGTTTTCGGTTACTTAGTATATTTAAGCCACTTTTTAAATTTATTTTATCTTCTTTATAGATTAGAGTCTCCCAGAAAGCCAGTTTGAGAGCCCAGTATAAAAAATCCTATACTTGCTTTCATGAAGCAAGAAAATTGGAAGAAGACGTTCTAAATATTTCTTAAAAATTGAATGAAAAATAGACGCTATAACTGTACTGTAAAAAGCACTTACAATTATATCGAAAAATGTATGCTATTTATATTAATTTAAGTTCTTATTTTTAAAGGTTCCATTTTTAATACTAACTGCTTACTAGTTTTAGAAGCTAAATTAATAAACTATTTTAGGTCGACAATATACGCCTTTATTTGATAAAATTTAGAACGACCTACCGGGGGTGGAGAATTGTTTTATTATCAGGAGCGACCTCAAAAACCCCTATATACCAACTTTCAAGGAAATATTGAAAACATTTTAAAATTATTTCAGTACCTTAATATCTACAAAATTTCTACTCACCTGTTATTTTTTTAATATTTGTGGAAAAAAAATATTTGTTTGATAAATTTCTAAAATATGATGAAAAAAAAAAGTTATTAAAAGTAATAAATACTTTTTTTTTGGCCAGGGATTAAAGTGGTTAATGAAGAACATAACATGAATTGGGATATAGGATGAGATAGAAACAATTTATATCAGCACTTTAATTTTTTGTGACATCGCATTGCTCTAGACCCTCTCTCCTTGTCTCAAAGTGGACCCCACTCTCCCATAGACATACTCTTGGACATACTTTATGGACGTCCCCTTATCAGGTATATGGAGCTTGTCATTTTTCCTTGTGTTTTTTTTGCACCTCGTCTTACTACATTTCTCTAATATAGCACCAAAAAATGCCCTTTTGTGCATAAGTACATTATTTTTTAATAGTCTATTAATATTTCCTTAGCTATAAAAAAAATATATAGGTTCAATTCACTGCCCTAACCTATTCATTATTTTATTAGTTTTTTTATGTATCTTACCGACTAAAAGACATTTAAACCTTTTTAAAAAGAAAGTAATAAACGAAGAAGAAAACACGTGTTTTGTAGTTTATTACAAAAGCTACAACAAAACTAGTAGTAAATCAGTTCAGCGGTATTTTCAGTTCCTTTTAGAAGGGGACCTCTTGCCTTAAAAAAAACAACACATATTTTTAATTAAACATATTAGTTACACGAAGAAAATATCTAGGTAAAAATTACCTTGCTTTCTTAGAATCGGTGGGCATGTGCTGATTCTTATAAAGTTTATTATAAAAACTAGAAAATTTTTATTAAAATTATATATTTTTTTTTATATATATATCTAACCTTAAAAACGATAAACGGATCCTTATATGATCGTTTGGTTGTCCGTCCGTCTGTCACAGCCAACGAACTAATAACTTTTCTCTCTAGAATAGGCATTTCATTTGTAAAAACTGAAAAAAATGTAGCCAACATATACATTTGTCTGTCTTACTTGCACAGCTTTGATCTAACAGAGACAACAATAACAGTTACTGGTAATTGTTATTGTTCAGGCCTGAATATACGTACTATTTGTTTACAAACAAACCGAGATGTTGGCGATACTTTATATTAACGGTATGGGTATTCTAGAGAGAAGAGTTGTTAGTTCGTTGGTCACAGCCGTTTATCTTAGCAACCTAGGAATTTAAAATTTAGCATTATATTGCATCTACTAGAATCTATATATTTCGAAACATACTATTTTTTTTATTTGGCGCTAAATACGTTACGAAGTCCAGTTTATACTGAAGCATTGGGCTTGTTTTGAATGCCAATATAAGCAAGTAAAACTATATTTTGTACCCAATATCAATGATTTTATATGAGCCAAACCAATAAATACTTCTTATTCTACATATTCATAGATTTTTATAATAAAAACTATGAAAATAGTTAATTAGAAAATAATTTATTTATCCCAATTGACTTGATAATCCTTATTTTATAGAATTACTTGCGTATACCCTTTCAGTCCGTTTTTTTTTTTAATCAACACGCTGCTGTCCTGGTGTGCACTACAGAACACAAAGCAGTTGCATTGTTTGTTGGCAAAGTCAGCCCTCTGTTTTGATGTGAAAAAATGAGAGTTGGTAAAATTTTCGCTCTAAACACTTATATAGAAATTATCTCTGTAGAAACAAAAAAAGTTGTTACAAAATTACTTTATGATTTTTCCTAAAAGTTTCAAGTTTATCGGATTATTCGTTCTTAAGTTATCGTGTTCCCAAAAATCGTGACATCTGACAGACGGATAGACAAATGAAACAAATTTATATCCAAGAACTTTTTGTCTCGGACGATTTTTGATTTTTTTTTTGAAAATTCGATACAACTGTTTATTATTTTAGCGCAGGCACTGTGAATAATAATGATAATTACTTTCAATTCATTTGTATTTGCTTTTTACAGTGTTAAATCAAACATAAAAATATTAAAATCTCAAAAATTGCAAAAATGGTGTTCTAACCTGATAATATTAAATGATGTTATTCTTTTTATTGCACTCTTTGCAGTGATATGTAGGTAAGATTACATAGTTTGTGTAAGTTATTTCATGAAAATAGTAGTTTTCGTAACGAGTAAGCGACTTTAGTCCTTAGTGCACGAGAATGAAGTTTTTTTGACGACGCGAAAAGAAGTCAAAAAATCATTCTTTACACTCTATAAATGTGTAAATTTTACACCTTTATATAAATGTACATCAACATTGATGTGACACTACACACGTGAGGTGATTTTGACCTCCATACATTCTGCAAGAATACACTCGGAGCTCAAGAAAGTGTATTTTTATAAACATACCTTTAGCAATAATACACCCGAAGTGTAAAAATCACACTTCTGATGTACAAGCCAGCCAATCACGGGCGTTAAACTAGTCACGTGACTCGAGAAGCCAAAATTCCTGCTTCATCGAGTCTGGTGGCTGTCGACCATTATAATTGTTTAAGTTTGTAAGAGCGTACGTATAATTTTGTGTGTGCTAGATTTTTCAAAGAAATAATTGGTAAGTGTTGATTAAAAGTAAATATTTAAAAAGTGTGAATAATACAATATCCTTAAAACATACATTTTATAATATTTTACTTATCTAGGCGGTAACACTGCCCTACAAATTTTGAGTTGTTAAGACTTGAGTATGTTTTCTGTTTCTATTTTATATTGGTACTTTTTGTAGCGCTGATTACGAATATATGTTTTATTTTTTTGTTGCGTAGTTTCCATAAAACACTATTGATAAATAGAAAAATAACAAAATGGTTATTCTATTTTTTTTTTTAAATAAATTGAAGGGTTTAAGTAAAAAGTATATGTACGCGTTGGTGTAAACTTTACACACTGGATGTAAAAATATAATACACACCCCATTTATATTAACGTTTCGAGTGTAAATTCACATCAGCAGCAGCTGCAAGTAAATTACCCATGCACGTGGATGTAAAAATTTATCTCAGTGTATGTACTCGTGCTATAGAAAAATATCGTAACGAGAATATATAGTAAACATGCATTTTTCTTTATTTCTTGTACACTAGGTTTGGACTACGAAAATATAAGTTTACTCAATCATTTTATCTGGCTTAAATTATCCAACACATTTACATAATCTCTATTTTTTATAGGTGATATAATTATTCAACTAGTTTTATAATTATAATCTGTTGATTTATAACTTTAAGCAATTACAGACAAATTTTATGGCGTTATTAGCAAATTACGGATGTCTTCCAATATATATTTTATGGTGATATTTTATTAGATAACGGACAGTGCGCCATATTTTTTTACTTAGATTTAAATTTAAATATAGTAAGACTAGAAGGAAGAACTTCTTGTCTCACTACTTCAGACACGACATTTAAAATACTTTTTTGCCCTACTAATTATAGTAAAATATTAAGAAAAATTGAGCCATAAAGCAGTGGCTTTAAGCTACACAGAGGCGGAAAACTGACATTAGCCGAAAAAAGTTTAAAAATTAACATAGCTGTCAGTTTGACAAATAAGTTGAAAAAAGTTAGTAGTTGTCTTAAACTTTTTTCATTATTGACCGTCGTCAATAAACAATGCTTAACAACCGTCAATAATAAATGAGTTCACTAATCTTATTGGTTGCCAAGGTAAACAAGCCTTGACAACGGTAGATAATATGTAAGCTAGCACTGAATTAGGTAGTAGAAAAAGTATATTATATATTAAGTATATAATATATTTTATAAACTATATAATACACGTCTAATTAGCTAAGTAATTGTCGAGAAAACTGCTGTTAAATCCCAGTATTTAATATATTTATTTATTTTGCCTTAGTTATTGTTTAGGCTGCTAGATATACTTGGGTGTGTATGTTTGGCTGAATATGTTTTGCACTTGGTCCCGTGACCATATGCAGACCAATCAGCGATAGCTTACAAGTCCGCGGCGTGAAACACATGTGGCTGTTACGCGATATATAATTTATTATACATAATTACAATGAATAATTAGTTCAATTAACACGAAATATGATAGTTTTTATATGTTTGATGAACTTAAAACTTTCCTCACAAACCAACAATAGGGCCCTATAGAACATCGATGGAGCACGCAAAGGTTAGTTGCACGCTTTCCTTTCAATCTTACCCTTAAATTCCCCCTTAAAAAATAATAACTGCAATTCCTTAGCGAATAAGACGTATATCAATAGACGTATACTGATGTCATGTTTTCTAATTTAATAAATTTAGTTACGTCTTATTTGCTAAGGAATTGCAATTTTCTTGGCCTTTACTTAGCTAATGGGAAGTATCTCATTTATATTATAACATATTGACGTAAATAAATAAAGTTTTACACTTAAATAATATTTACTTAACATTTAGTATAAATACTTTGGTGCCCAAAAATATTGGTGCTGATTTTAACATCAGAAAATGTTTAATAGCTCAGAATAACCAAATTTTGAGTTACGTCTTTTTGGCTTAGAACGGCAGTGGGGGTGACCGGGGCTAGTTGTCGCAGGGGTAAGTTGTCGAAGTGCTTATATCTTGAAAAGTAAAATATTTTTCTGCGAAAAACCAAGATTAACCGCTGCTTTACAACAGTGCCATTTATCATTTGTAAACTTAAATGCAATAAATTAAAAGAACATCCAGATAAACCAAAAAATGTAAAAATTAAAGAGCCCAGTAATTTTTTTGTGGTAAATATTTTTTCTTATTGTTACTGATTTAAAGCATTAAGAAGAGAATTTTATGTATAATAATAGTTTAAGGTGTACATTATTTGTTGATATTGTCATTTAGGAGTGTTTATTCGTTAATTAGAAAGTACTTGATACATAACGTAAAATTGACCACTGGGGCTAGTTGTCGCATTTGGTTTGGGGCTAGTTGTCGCATGATCTGGAGATATGTTCATGGTATAACATTTCCTTTTTGGCATTTTTTTATTCAAAACTGTCTAAAAAGTGAAACTTTGTCGAATAGCAAATAAATTCGTTTATTAAATTATATTAAATTAAAAAAAAAATCAAAAAAATATTATTTAATTATAAAGTTGGAAATTTTGGCACAAAAGTAAAAAGTTAAATAACAATCAGCTAGTGGGGGGCACATGTCTTATTAGTTATTTATAATTTTTATAAATGCCTTTATATTTCTTCAAAAAAATATACTCGAAGTGCCTCGACAACGTGCCCCGTGATGGGGCACGTTGTCGCAATTTTCAAGACTTCACAAAAAAAAAACAACTCTAATACCCTATAAATTTTTCCATGTTTCTTCTTTAAATAATGTTACTGAAACATGCAGCTAAAATTACCATTAGGTCAATTAAAAAAAAATACAAAAATAAAGGAAAAAACTGATTTTGAATGAAAAGTGCGACAATTAGCCCCGGTCACCCCTATATTTTAAATAAAAATATATATAAATTTGATCAAATATGTACCTTAATAATAGCTCCAAAAATGTACTTTATCTAATCAGTTGTCAAAATTAAATTATTCTCATATACCCGTACCGCTTACTATTCCATATATGGAACAGTATGCGGCACAGGGTTAAGTTTATCAATTTAATAATCTTTTTTTTTACTGTAGGCTACACAGTTTATCTCGAGGTTTCATACCTAAATTTTATACAGTTTTAATATGCTTTAATAACAACAATTTAAAAAAAACTCGGTTTAAGTAATACATTTTAAATGGCCTGAACGCACGTAATAAAATTATCATTAAATTTTTGATAAAATATAAATTATTAATTAAATAAATTGTTTTCATATAACATATTTACGTGCCGTGCATAATCATAAAGAGTTTTATTATAATATAAAACGTATTTTTCATTTGTTTTAAAAGAAAATTAAAATTTTATAACCATTTTATATTTTATAACGACATTGTTTTAATTAAAGCATAAAATATTGGCAACAAAATAAATTTCATATAATATTTAAAATTTGTTATTAATAACAAGCTGTGAAGATATGTAAGGTTTCGCATTCCATAGTATACTCTTCACGGTGAATAGTATATTGCGTTTTCCTTGAAAAAAGTCTCAAAATAAAGTGAAATTTAATAACAAGCCATGAAGATATATAATACTATTATATATTATTCACAGTAAATGGTATATTGCATTTTCCCAAAAACTTGAATTTTTCCTAAAAAAGTTACTTTAATCTATAATTTCTTTCAGATTTTTTCTATTTTTTTAAAAATTTAACCCCTCATAACTTTTTTTGTTTTTGGGGGTATTACTTTCGAAAACAATGGGGATCTTCCTCTCATATAACTTGATTTTTCCTAAAACTTTCTAGTCGATCGGATTATTCGTTCTTGTGTCCACAAAAAACATGAAATCAGATGGACGGACAGACGGACATTTCAAAAAAAAGTTTCTTATTTTTTCATGAAACAAATAATTTGTTATATTTATATCCAAGAATTTTTTGTCTAGAAGGATTTTTGAAAATTTTTGAAAATTCGACACGGTAGTAATATTATTCTAGCCTTAATTCTAGCGCAGGCTCTGCAAATAATATAATATATAAAAAATTAAAAGTGGTAGTCAAACTGAGTATTGAACCCCTGACAAGGCGGACCTGTATTTAAATAGTCATTCAATCACCAATAAGAAACGGCTCAATTTTTTGGAAAATATTGTCCAAATTTTTTTTTTAATTATGATAAAACCTAAAAAAAGTACGACAATCCGACAAAAAATGATGATGATGATGATGATGATGTAAACGTAGCTACGTAAACGTAGTAAATGTAGGGCCAGACTTACTAAACTTGCAGATCTACACGGAAAAAAAAATTATAGCTAGGAGCGCTATAACACACATACCAAGCAAATTATAATCACTTATTATATAAATACAAGGCTTTCTCTTACAATTATGGCAGTCAGTGTAAAAATTTATATGAAATACTTTAATTGTTTAGTGAATAATAAAATATAACAAATAGTATGGCATTTATAGCTTAAATAGATTTAATTATTGTCCGTACTAATAATTTTTATAATATAATAAAATTTCTGTAAATTTATAATAGTGCCTGTAATAAATATAATCGTGTCTGTAATCTATATAATCGTTTCCAATTTATTTTTAACATTATTAGTTATTGTATATATTATAATCTATAGCTTAAATCACTATAATTTGCCACTGTTACCAAATATCTTATAATGTATAGCGCAGAGCCCACTAATTTCTTTCCGTGTAGTTAGTAAATAACATGCCCCCCAAACAACAATTGGTGACAAAAAAAAAATGGTTACAAAAAAAAAGTCATCAACTAAAAATTTGCAGCCTCCGAAAATGTGCTACCTTAGGGATTTATCTAGTATTTACAAATGGGGAATCTGGTACATTAAGTTGGCCATTTTTTTTTGCAAATGATTATATTATTATTTGACAATAAAAAAATCTTAAAAAAACCTCAATTCGTTTTTTCTATTTTTTAGAAAGTTTAACCCCCAATAACTCTTTTCTTTTTGGGGTAATTATTTTCAAAAACAATATGAGACTTCCTTTTATAGATTGATTAATTGATTGATTGATCGATTTTTTCTGATAATTTCGGGTAAATCGGATAAATATAATTCGTTCTTGAGTTATCGTGTACACAAAAAATGTTTTGACCGACACTGCTTATTTTTTAACCGACTTCCAAAAAAGGAGGAGGTTATCAATTCGACGTGTGACTTTGTTTTTTTTTATGTTTGTTCCAGCATTACTTTTTAACGGATGAGCGGAATTTGATGAAACCTTTTGCAACATTCAAGAGGTGGTCCCGTTTTAATTTGACGCTCGGATAATGCCGGGTAAGCCGGATAATTATGATAAATCTAATCATTTTAACGTAATTTTACTTAAAAAATATCAGATTACTCGGATAAGCCGGATAACTTGATTAAGGGGTCACTTAAATATTACGGCACACTGAAAATCTTTCAAATGCCGCTAAACTTGATTCTCTGGACCTGTAATATTAAAATACCAAGCGAAAATGATGGAAGGACAGCTATAATTTAGCTTAGATTACCTTACAAATCTACAAGTTCTGTGTCTCTAAAAAGTAAAAAATAAAAACTTATCGCAAAAAAAAATTAACCGACTTCAGTCGGTGCCAACTTCACAGCAAACATTAATAAAATAATAAAAAATAACTGTTAGTAATTAATTTAGGGAATAGTGAATTTGGCGCCGACTTAAGTATTTTTTATTTTTTACTTTTTAGAGACATAGAAGTCGGTTCATTTCTTTTTGCAAAAAGTTTTTATTTCCTCCAACAATTTTTCTGGATGTTTTTTGATGATTTAGGAAATTTTGAAAGGACCGTATTGTACTCTTCTAGCGCGTGCGCTGTGAAAAGTATAAGTTTTGAACATTTTGAACATATTGAACATTTTAAACATTTCATTCATTTTATAAGCCTTAGGCAATATTAACAATGTTAAATTATAAAACCGACAACGCTAAAACTGAAAAATTACATAATCAGCAACAAATTCTAAATTCTAAATACGAAATCTTATTTGTTAAGTTTATCTTTTCAAGATATCTTATTTATTTTGAGACACACTGTACAGGTTCTATTTGATTTACAATCCAGAGGCAGTTTTTACGAGCTTTCATTCGCTAGCTTTAATACCAAGTTGAAATTGCAGCAGGCTGGTGCTCAGAATTGCATCTAAAACGTTCCTTTCAGGGAGATTAAATGCAAAGGCATCATTTACCAGTTATAAACATAGCATTCTTCACCATTTTGATTCCATTTACAACAATTAATTTTGCATGTAGACTTTGGTAGTAAAACCAATTTAAAATCTAGTAAATTATTAGCAAGAATATTACCTTTGAGTAGGTAATGATTTTATTGTGTCGTTATTAGCTTTTTTTTTATATTTTAGAGAATTACCTGTGTTTAATTTTGACATCAAAATTTTATAAACGTCAAATGACTTTTGTCAAAATGAATGCTATGTGTAATCTTTTGGATAAATGAGTGTGCATAGTTGTCATTTCATTCAAATATGCACTATGTACTGCCTTGCTAAGCTGTCTAAGCTGTAAGGTCCTATCTGAGTATGTTAAACCTATGTAGATAGGACTTTTTAGCTTAGGAGGGCAGTGTACTCGTGCGATAGAAAAATATCCTAACGAGGATATATAGTGAACATGCATTTTTCTTTATTTCGTGTACACTAGGCCGTACGAAAAGATATTTTTAAGGGTTTTGTTTCATTTTCGTTTGGATTTTTTATTATAAAAAGAAATAAAAATATATTATAATAGTTTAATTTAATAAAATACCATTAATTTTAATATTTGGGCCTCGTAGGGCCAGACTATGTAAATATTTTTTAGGGTATGCATTCTAGGGTTAAGGCTTTTTACAAGATTTTATTCAAATTAAATGGTTTGGCCATGAAGAGTTCAACTCTTTTTACCTGAAGTTAAAGGCTGAAACGGACCAGCTGAATTGAAAAGGATATTGTATAAAATTAATAAATCATGACTTTTACATTAAAAAGTTGGCTTACCCAATAATTAACACAAAACTAACTTAGAATTTGACCAACGAATTGTCGGATTTATTTGTTAAAATGGGTAAATTATAAGTTTGTTATTAGTTATTGGATAAACTTGTGTAAATCAACCTTAAGGTTGGTTGACTCAGTAACTAACACTAACCTATCTAAAAACCTATATGATAATAAAAAATACGTTCTACTATACAAGTAAAGCAAAATCTTGATAACATTGTTATGTTTTAAGCCTCCAGGTACGAGACACGGTTTTATTTACTATAGGTCATAGGCCGTAGGCGTTATCATTTATGTAAGAATGATATCGTAAGCGACTTTTGCGTCACATAATTTTGGGCCACTTACGGCCCCCTACCTAAAACTTATTATTGTTAAAAGTTAATAATATTTACATTTTATTTTTCAAATTGTTAGTGACTTTTGTATTCATTATTGGGTAAACCAACCTAAAACTGTCAAAATAATTAAAATAGAACACTTAAATAAGGGAACAGGAATTTTAATTTTAATTAAAATTATAAAAATATTAATTTAGTATTCCATCAATTTTTTTTTTGTAATCATAGTACATATTGTGTCATAAATAGACACTTTTTGTTTAAGATTTGCAGTCCTTAAGTTGACAATTAATAAAAAATAATAAAGCTGCAAGAAAATGTCTTGTAATCTATTCTATTTTAAATTAAATGATAAATGATAATAGGGGTATATATATATATATATATATATATTTCTTTTTTTTTAAGTGTATACTATTTTGACTTCTACTCCATTCTAGCTTTAAACTGATTTATTATATATAACTCTGGGAGATATTCGATATCATATTCATAGTACTTATTTTTTCAGAGAAGGAGTTAATTTTATACAAGCACCTAAAGTAAAACAAAAGGTATCTACATCCCGAAAGAACTTTTTCCTCGACTGCTTTAGAGTGTAAGCAAATATACACACTTTTCAAACACAGAATCGATTCATTCTAGCTCTAGATACGAATATGAATATTCCGTATCAAGTGTTAGAATGAGCACATGTAGTGCAATCTCTTGTTTATAAAAGTCAAGAAAACTGTAGCAAAATTAGCAAAAATATATATATTTTACCATGAAATATTGAATAATGTAATGCAATTTAAAGTTTTGCGTTAAAATTACATAAAGTTTATTACTTTTTCTTAATATTTGACCAGTTTTTTATCAATTTAGTATAAAAAATTAAAACCGTTCCATCTATTGTTAAATATTTATACCTGATATCTGTCAAAACAATCTGACATAACCTTCAATTTTTGCATTATAATTTATAAATATGTGCTAAAATTAAATAAAAATCTTTTTTAAGTACTGATTTAATGAAATTATTAAATAACATTAATTACTTTATTTAAAAATATGTGTTTTGTTGCATTTACAATGTCGAGTCAGTTTTTAACCTTGTCCGCAGTTTAAAGCCATACAGTGTTTAATATTTGCAGTCGAAGAAAAGGTATAGTCTACAACACGTATGAAATGGTCATTCCACGCTAGCGGGACTTTTTTCTTATGACAATGTCTCCGCTCGCGCGAAATATTGTCTATTCCATACTAGTTATAGAATATACTATATTGTTATGGCAAACAGCTTTATGTATAAAACACATTTTGTTTTGTCAATAACTTGGCAGACAGTAATATAAACTCGAAAACAATTAAACATTATTTTTAATGCATTATTTTTATCCAAACCGTCCAAGAATGTGTGCAACATGGCCGAAAGTACTCTTTCACACGACTTGCCTTTTGCGAGCATCGTACCTCGACTCGTAAAGACATTCTTTTGAGCCTTCAGGCACTCAAATAAAGTACTAAACTGTCGTTCTCTTTTGTGTTACGAGAACCTTCGCTTCCTAATTATTTAAATACTTTTTTTGAACTATTTTGCAAGTTTTGGTAGTAGAGGAAAGTCGCCTAATTTCGGATACCATTTACAATGTATTCAATATTTAATACTTGGTATTACTTTTTGATATTTTTTTTTATAACCAGATACAACTTATTATAGCGAACCATGATTTATTATAAAAGCAATTTTATTACAGTTTATTTTTTCCAAAAAACACGGTTAAAAAAAATCAGCGCATTTTTGTGCATTTGAAAAAGGGCTCCTAATTTCGGACATATCCGAAAAAAAATTTTCAAGAGTAGATCTGGATCCCATTGCTTATGTTTCTTGTTATTCCTTCACACTTAAGACGTAATTTAATCATTAAGCGATTTTCTACGAAATACTATAGGAACTATAATTTTAGATTCCCGATTTCGAATATCTTAGTATCTTAGGTATTTTTCGTTTTTTCAAAATTGTTTATCTTAGTTTGTTGTATCATTATAAAAATAATAATTAATGGTTGGTTATCCTGAATAATAATTACCTTGCGGATATCCGAAATTGGGAATCAAATGCACAAAAATGGTCTATCCAAAATTAGGCAACTTTCTGCTTTTTAGATTAGAAATTTGTAGAATGTTTACGTTTTCAAATTGCTTAATTATGAATAGTGGATCAACTTAATTAACATCATAACTTACCCAAGACAGAATCACATACTTTTATAACGATTATTTATAAAATAAACAAGCATAATAATGCAACTGAGCACAAAACTGCCATTTGCAATATAAACGATTTGTGCTGCCATTTAAAGGGGAGAAGCTCTACCGTTATCATATTACAGGACGGATTTAGTTTGACTTTTGGCTTCACATAAAAGTAGGTTTCTGTTTACCTTTGCAGACAGTATCTTAAATACACTACTATCCGAAATTTGGAAACCATCCGAAATTAGGAGCATTTCCTCTAACTGAATTTGGTTTGGTCTCGCTATTTCAAGATTTTCATTTAGGTATAAATATGTTCGTGTTATAATAAAAATAAATAATAAGATCATAAACACAAGTTTATAGGATTTTTATGTTTCGATATGGCCAGAAGTACCTATAACAACGTTAATGGTATTAACTGTTACTAATTGTAAGATATTAACAACTGTATTTAAAAGGCCCTATTTGTAGGTGTTTGTAATACATTTTAATTTAAAATAAATTACCATTAAATTGTTCTCAGCTTATTTCCGGTCTACAATGAAATAAAACTACTACATAGTGAAAAGTTTATATTTAGAACTAGTTGTTATACTAGAAGGTATGGACTAGGGCATTTAAAAAAACACGATTTTTTGAAAAATACACTGACTTTTCCACCAAGTTATTATTAACTATAGTTATTCTTCTTAAGTCAAAGTCCAAACCAATCACATATTAGCTTCCTTAGAAACAGCGTATGCGAATTATTTTTGCGAATGGTCAAGAATAGAGCTGCTTATTACAGGGCCGCCACCATCAAATGTAGTAGGTTTGTGCAACATTGGATGGTGATACAGAAATATTTTGATACAATAAGTAGCAACTCTTTTCGACAATAGGTGCGAAAGCCACCATACTCATATATGCCACTGATGATCACAAATAAGCGTGAAATAGCGGATATAGTTATGCCATTTTGGTTGGGGATTTTCTCATTGATTGTGAAAATTCTATAGTAGAGTAGTTTCAGATAGCAATACAGTCGATATTTCTGTGACTGCTTATGTAAAAATCGACTGTACTGCTATCTGGATTTGCCTATGGAGGGCAGAATAGTATGCTGTAGTGTTTTTCTGGTACTCGTTTTTATTCAAAAAGCTTTTATAATAACATATTTTGTCTAATTTTATTTTACCTATTAGGTGGGTTTGGACTTTTTCTTCTATTGTAAATAATAAAAAAGTTTGTCCAGAAACAATTTTTTACATTTTGGGGGAGAGGGGAAGGGGCTGGAAAAAATGATTATTACACATTTTGTGTAATTTTATTATACCTTTTATGTGGTTTGGACTGTTTCCTCTTATTGTGAATAATAAAAAGGTAAAAAAGTTATGTTTTTACATTTTTGCTGAAGCGGGGGGGTGGGGGGGTGGGGCGGGGCGCTGGAAAAAATGACGAAAAAAATATTTGTGTAATTTTATTTTATCTTTCATGTGGTTTTTAAATTTTTCTTCTATCGTAAATAATAAAAAAAGATTTGTCCAGAAACAATTTTTTACATTTTGGGGGAGAGGGGTAAAATTTTATTTTACCTTTTATGTTTACCTTTTATTTTTTTTCTCTTATTGTAAATAATAAAAAAGTTATGTCTAAAAATCAGTTTTTTACATTTATGCGGAAGGGGGTGGGGGGCTGGAAAAAATGACGATAACATTTTTTTGTGTAATTTTATTTTATCTTTCATATAGTTTTTAAATTTATCTTCTATCGTAAATAATAAAAAAATACGTACAAAAAAAACAATTTAATCCCCCTTTTACTTCCCTTTCCCCCAACCGATTTTGCTCAAATACGAACTTGCTAGCTCAAAGCGTTCTTAAGTTATAATAATACTTTCTTTTATGAGAATGTAAAAACGTACTCCTCATTAAGTATTAAATACTTGCTGCAGGTGTTTATGCATAAAATATATTTAGTATTTTTTGAAGAATATATTAAAGTATTAACAGACAAATGAATCTTTTTTTTTGGCTTCAAGTTGATATCTTAAGTAGTAGAAAATTGAATGGGGGGTCGGACTTTAGACACTGTATATACAGGGTTATTCAGAAATAAGTTCGAGAAATTTAAGAGGTGATACTACGTTAAAAAATAAGAAAAAAAGTTCCTATAAAGGTTGGTCCTGAAACGAGTCCTAATGGAGCTACGGCTCTTTAAAATTGCAATAAAAATAAGGTTTTTAATTAATAACTTTTGTACCCTTTAGCTAGAGCGACGAGCTTTTGCATGTATACTAGTATTAATAAGGAATAAGTTTATGTTAATTTATTTTATTTTTTTAATTTATCCAGAGCCGTGCCTAGACGGACATAATATGTGAGGCTTAACACATTTTTGCCCCAAACGTTTTTATGTATATTATTTATAATTTAGGTATTTTGGTGAAGAATACTGTTTTGCTTAGTTTTAAATGAAGAATAGCACAGCAGTATTAAAATTTTATTGGTGCTTTTTGTGTTCCCCATTCAATATGGGCCGAAGGGCCGCAGCTCCCTCATGGCTCATTTCCGAACCAAGCTTTATAGGAACTTTTTTTCATATTTTTTTTAACGTAGAATCACCTCTTAAATTCTCGTACTTATTTCTGAATAACCCTATATATTTTTATTATACCGGGTGTTTTGAGCGGCTCAAAATACATAGGAATTGACTAGTCAAGTGCGTCGGAAATGCAACTTTTTTAATTTTGTGTGGCTGTGTTATCTCTGCAACTAAAAGTCCGATCAAAAAAAGTTTTTTACAAAAGATTTTTATTTTTTTTGAGGGGAATTAAATAACAGTAAAAAAATATATGTTTGTACTTAAAAAAACAAAGTTGACCTTGAAATGACCTTGAAAACGCAAATATCCGTAAAAAAGAAATACGCCATTTTGTTTCCACCATTAAAATAAGCAAATTTTGTCCGACATTTTTTTTCTAAAATGCATAGTATTCGAGATATTTAAAAGTTTCAGGTTAAAAAAAACACCCGGTATAACTAATATTTTCATTATCTGCTTCAAATAATGACCCAAAGTACGCTTAATATGATCTAAAGTTATATAGCAATAAAACTTATCACATCCATAATCAACTTGAATTTTAAGACATACTTTGGTCGTAATTTAATAAATTATAGTTTTATAGATCAACAGTATTTGACTTTTAAGTAATAACTTAAATTAATGCTATTCATTCAATGGGCAATAAAAATTGTTCATAAGTTAAAATATTTTTTTTCACTACTAGCCTAAAAGCACATCTTTATTACTGTTCTTTTCATTGGTAGAAATATTATTTCTCTACCTATGACGTCAGAGGTTCTAAAAATAATGAAATTGCACCATGGTTAATAATGAATTTTTATTCAGCTGTTTTGGCATCTGACGTTTCACTTAATTATTAAATCACATTGCTATTTACAAGTGTCTTTAGGCACCAAATTTATTTATTGCATGATAAATTAAAAAATATTAACTAAATTAGTACCTATAAAACATGTTTTACAAAAAACACTTCGAAAGGTGAAAATCAACCATATATTACCGTACGGATCATAGATTACTAGAGGTACAACCCCCATATATTGATTTTTGAGGCAATAGATTCTCTCTCACAGTTTTCGCCTGTCCCCTTATTTCTGGGGGAGTACCAGAATCATCACTTTGCATTTCACTTTCCATTTTTATATATTTTATTACACTTAACACGGACACACTTTCTAACTTAATAATTTTAGCAGATCACCAGAAAATTCCTGCCAGAAATGTCAAGTTATTCATTTGTTTTTTTAATGGCCGCGAACGGCCAGCGTGATATTTTAAATTTATAAGCTTTTTCATTAAATTTTAGTAAAATAAATAAATACCTAATTAATTGTACTGGTAGTGAAAAAAATACTATATTTTCCACGTGAGTGAAGATTTAACATTTTTTTCAAAAAAAAAAAATAATTAAAAAAAAAAACTTTTTCAACATTTTTTTTAATTTACTTTATTTATTTTTTTACAATTTTTTTAATTTGATTAATTAATTTATTTTTTTATAATTTTTGGTTTTAGCGAAAAAGAAAAAAAAATTTGAAAAAAAATTAAATAAAAAATCATAAGAGAAACAAAAAATAAAAATAATGATTCTTGTTTTTAAATATCTTTTTTTGAAAACCAAAAAATTAAAAAAAAAATCAAAAACAAAAAAATTCAAAAAAAAAAAAAATAAAAAAAATATATATTTTTTTAATTTTATTGCGAAAAACAAAAACAAAATGATGACTTTATGTTTTTGGGGGGATTACTTTCAAAAACAATAGGGATGTTGCTCTCATAAAACTTAATTTTACCTAAGGGAACGTTCAAGTATGAAGTAATGCTCCTAGGGGGGGGGGGGGGGGGGGGGATTTATCAGAATTAAAGTATTAATCATACCTATTTTGGAATTAAGTCTTTAAATCATTTTTGTATGACCCATAGTGAAAAAATATTTAGTCCTCAGGGAACGTTCAAGTATTAAGTAACGCTCCTAGGAGGGGTGGGGGTCATTTTGGAGTGTTACGCCCATGTTAATGATATGGGAAAATAGGGTTACATGGGGAGGGTGGGGTCCAAAATGATCAAAATTTGCGTTACGTAACAGTTAATAAACCTTTTCTTTGAAAATGTGCGCACATGTAATTTCTGACATCTAAAGCCAAAACATAGTTACCAACAAACAAATAACAAATTTTACCAGATTTTATTGTCTCCACTCTCTTCCTTGACAGGAAACGTCACATTAACGCACTCTAGCCTGAATAAGCGGCTCAAACTTTTTTTTTTTTCTGATACATATAGATAATATTTTGGGCCACTCTCATCTGCAGCACTGTAAAAATGTACATTTCGACCACATCATTATGACTCCATTCAAATTTAAAATACCAGTAATATATATAGTATATATAATATTTTAAGCAGTAAAATGGTTTTAATGCTTCATCAAACAAAATAATTTAAAATGAAACCCATCAAAATATGTACAGATGCCACGTAAAACACATTTGCATTGCAAAAAAAAACGTTATTAAATAAAATAAAATACATGATATAGCAAAAAAATGTTAATACATTTTTTTCCATAACAAAACACGCCCGTTATAAAGGGGGTGACTTGGAACCACCACAAACTTTTTTTTTCGAATAGTACCCGCATAGTTTTTTAGTGATTTTTAAAGCACTGTAAATTTTGAATTCAACGCTGTATTACACTTTGAATTTACCTTTATGTGAAGTAGCTTAAAATAAAAAAATAAAAAAACTTTAATAAAAAAATCAGACCAGCGAACCAGACACATGTATCCCTATGTATTTTCGATCGCTGAATCTGAATCCGAGGTCAAATAGTACCGGTGACCGGAAAGGTTTTATCCTATTTAAGAGTGTTTTTTCGCCCTAGCTAATGATTTTCAGACCAAGTATCGTCTGGTTCGTTGGTCTTAACTTTTTTTGCCTATTCCATGGATGTTTTTTGGCTCTAGGTAATGATTTTGGAAGTGTACGATTTTTTTCGACCTCGGATTCGGATTCAGCGACAAAAAATACATAGGCATACATGGGTCTGGTTAGCTGGTCTGTGATTTGTTTTACCCATTTCAGGGGTGTTTTTTGGCTAATGATTTTGGGGGTGTAAAATTTTTGTTAACCTCGTATTACAAATACAATTTGTAAAAGGGGTACATGGGTCTGGTTCGCTGGTCTGCACTTTTGTTTTTTTGTGGGGCTGTGTAATTTAAGAAAAACTTTACTTAATACTTAGAAGCTGAGAAAAGCCTATATTTAATTTTGTTTGCACATAAAAATACTTGGGTTATAAGAGAGTTGAGCTAAATGTTGTTTGCAGACAGTGTGAGACTGTCTCAGAAATATTTTTATTAAAAAAAATGGATATTGTTTTATTTGGAGTAGGTTTACATCTTGTATTTATCACAATATATTAACTATTGTTAATTTGTAAAAGAATAGCAAGAAAGAGTTTAAAAATAGGTTCCCCATTGAATTTGGACCCTAACTATCTGTCCTACTTAAATTTTTACGAGTTCAAGCGGCTTGCATGCAAACCAATTATAACCAGACAAAGTTTTATGATTTTCAAGAATTTGCTATATGATTTGCGAGGCGGCAGTCAAAAAATGTCGTAAATTATTAACACATATAACTACTTATTATAATAATTTTGTATAGAATCGCAGACAGAGAGTTTTATGGATTTCAAAGTTCGCGACGTTGAAATAAAATGTTTTCTTTCACCACGAAAAGTCCCAAGGTGTCTGTTAGATCATACTTAACTTGCTTTGACAAGTTTTCTAATCGATTAATAAGTACATACTTTAACCAAATTTTATTATCGAAACTATAACATACTAGTATGAAGAACAGCATACTACACACATTTTATTAGTTAACTACAACAAATAATGACGTCACACTTACTATTCTTAGTAACCATGTACCCCTAGGTGGTTTGCTCGCATAGTAAGTATTTCTATCCTTTTCTATCATATTTCTGTTCTTTCCGAATCATATTTTTTTGACGAAGAAGAGGTTAGTGTTTTTGTGGAAGCCCAACTTATGTACAGGATTGTTTTGCCACTTTTGCAAGAATCTCTGCAAGAATGAATTCTATTGATATTATTTTAAACAATCGTCAGATATCATTCGTAGATAATATAGATACGATAAACGAGTTAAATAAAAGTAAGTAATTTCTAAGCTTTATGCAAAAATGTTCTTGCAAAGTTAGGACAAGCCTAATTTTTTCCCTGTAGACCTCATTTTTGGTTCTCAATTTCAAATATCGCAAAATAAACAACTCAATCAACTTTATAACCTCGAAAAAGATTTTACTTTTACTTTACCAACTAACTATGACGTAATTTAAACAACACTCTTCAAACCATACTAGAATGTTATAGTTAAGATAATAAAATTTGGTTTTTCTCTAGTTTTATTTTAAGTTACAATTCAACACATGTGATTGATAAGTCTGTGCACAGACTCGGTGTAAGTTATTAAGAAACTTAGAAAATAATTTTTAATAAATGTCAATTTATAGGTAAAACTCTTTGAAAATGCATATGTGATTGATTCCTTAAAACTGGTACTTGATTGGTCAGTGCTAATTAAGACTTGATATAAAACTGACTAAATTCACTGGTCCAGGCTAAAAAGTAAAATGGTCGACGTAGTCGTTAGATGAAACTAATGACATTTGAACGCAAACGTTATTTTTCTTTCTGTTTGAAATACAAATTTATTTATTAACCATATCTTGTAATCAAATAAAAAATAGTGTATGCAACAAAGACGAAAACTGTTTTTAGGATGATTGGGGTTGCCCACCTCGCTTCTTGGGATGATTAGGATTGCCTGGTAATCTTTCTTATTGCCCTAAAAGGCGTATTTTTTGTCCTTGTATCATAATAGTTTATGTTTATGAGACAAGGTCGAAAAATATTGTTTTTAAGGGCGATTACGGATATTTCAAGCTAAGTTCGGAGAACGAGAATAGCAACCGCAATAGAGTTTTCGTCCATGTTACATGGACCATGTATCATAGGTTTCTATTAGAATGTAATATCCTAACAAATAAATTTGTATTTTTACAACAAAAATAGTATATTAAAGTAGTAGTTTCATAACATACGTTTTTAGCGCACGAGTACAAGTTTAGAAAACGAGCCGCTTGCGGCGAGTTTTCTAAAGTACTAGTGCTCTAAAAACGTGTTATGAAACGAGTGCTTTATACAATTTTTTATATTTTGCTCTAAAATTTAAAAAACTTACATTTAAATTGATGAAAGATTTAGAGATTTTTGTTGTGGATTGGCATTACAGTTTACACTATGTTTAAAATTCTAAGAACAAATGATATTTTGATATATTTTACAGTCATCTCTTCTTTCTTCACTGCAATTAACCAGTCCACAATTTTAACACGGTAAAAAATAACCAAACACAAAATTTTGTAAAAAATTAAACTTTAAATCGACATTGACATTTGCACGCAAAACATCAAGAGATAGGCTTTTGTATGTTGCCAACCCAACAGAAAAAAAAGTACAGACCTCTTATGGGCCTATAAGAATACGCAAAATGCGTGTGATTATGAGTCTATAAGAGTCGCAAAATAGAAAAAATATGTTTGACTTCAAATGTCATCACTTTTAATATCAATCAATGAACGTAGACTATTTTACTTTTTGCATGTGAGAAAAATCAAATTTTCGCAAATATTTATTAAACAAAAATTGACGCTTTTAAATGCAATCACAGAAAAATTACCATTTGTGGTTACCACTTGGTACCTTTCTCTGTGGAACTACAAAAATGTTTCTATAAGCATGAGTTAAAAGGCTGAGCGAGCAATAGGGGTGACCGGGGCTAGTTGTCGCAGGGGTAAGTTGTCGAAGTGCTTATATCTTAAAAAGTAAAATATTTTTCTGCGCCAAACCAAGATTAACCGCTGCGTTACAACAGTGCCATAAATTAAAAGAACAGATAAACCAAAAAATGTAAAAATTAAAGAGCCAAGTAATTTTTTTGTGGTAAATATTTTTTCTTATTGTTACTGATTTAAACCATTAAGATAAGAGAATTTTACGTATAATAAAAGTTTAAGGTGTATATTATTTGTTGATAATGTCATTTAGGAGTGTTTATTCGTTAATTAGAAAGTACTTGATACATAACGTAAAATTGACCACTGGGGCTAGTTGTCGCATTTGGTTTGGGGCTAGTTGTCGCATGATCTGGAGATATGTTCATGGTATATCATTTCCTTTTTGGCATTTTTTTATTCAAAACTGTCTAAAAAAAGTGAAACTTTGTCGAATAGCAAATAAATTCGTTTATTAAATTATATTAAATTAAAAAAAAAATCAAAAAAATATTATTTAATTATAAAGTTGGAAATTTTAGCACAAAAGTAAAAGTTAGATAACAATCAGCTTTTGGGGAGGCACATGTCTTATTAGTTATTTATAATTTTTATAAATGCCTTTATATTTCTTCAAAAAAATATACTCGAAGTGCCGCGACAACGTGCCCCGTGATGGGGGCACGTTCTCGCAATTTTCAAGACTTCACAAAAAAAACATAACTCTAATACCCTATAAATTTTTCCATGTTTTTTCTTTAAATAATGTTACTGAAACATGCAGCTAAAATTACCCTTCGGTCAATTAAAAAAAAATAGAAAAATAAAGGACAAAACTGACTTTGAATGAAAAGTGCGACAATTAGCCCCGGTCACCCCTACTCATATTTGTGAAGCGCTATTTCCATGAGGAATGTCATAAAGCCCATCTCTAAATGCAATTAAAATTTTGCCACCCAGTTGTAGACTGTAATAAAAACTTAATTAATGGTTTTAAGCATAATTTATTGATCTAATTTTTGAAATATATAGTCTAATATACCCAAACATGAGTCCAATGTAAATTTACGATATTAACAAAATAATTTCGTAGCTTATATTTACTTCTAAAATAATACGCTTATATAATATATATATATATAAACTAGGACAAACAATTAAAGGATAAAAAAAAATTCAAATTTTTAGCGATTTTTCAAATGGCTGTATTCTTGTGAAAAATAGACGTATAGGAGTCATGAAAAAAGCAATTTGAAGCTTGAAGTCTCTAGTTTTGAGATTTTAGGACAAAATTTTTTTTCGGACAAACAAGTATTGCGCAATCCTAATGAGTACCGTGAAGAAAAAATTTTTGAATTTTTTTTGTTTTTCTTTTTGGTCCACGGACTTTAAAAATTTTTTTCCGACTAAACCACTGTATGGATCGGATAGGTTGTTTATTAAGCTTTAATTGGATTTTTGGTAGGGCACTTGTTAATAGAAGTAGTAACTTTGGAAATTATCAAATTCGTTTTTCGATCCACCCTAATGTTCAACTCAGTCTCTCATTCCGGTGATCCTGTTTGTAAGCTGCCTCAATTTTTGCCACCAAGTGTAACGACGGTAGGACTTTTAATACAATTTAAAAACCAGAGTGCCACTTAAAAAAAAATAAAACCTGAAAATGGCCCAATATTTAATATAAATTAGTTTTTATTTGAAACTTCACAAAATAACTAAACTAAAGTTTATTTTTTTAAGGTATAGTTATTTTAAACCTTCCCGCTTGTAAACAATCTCGAAATTACCATAGCAATGTAAGATACGCATGCGTCGTAAGCGAAATGACTAGGGGTAATTTACTCAACCGTAAAACGTTGACTTGCCATTAACGAGAATAAAACAATGGTTTATTCCTCTAAATTATTGGAATAAAAGCGATTTTATAAGCAAATTTTGTTTCTACAGGAATACAAAAGTGTTTTTAGCAACAGCCTTATCAATTCTTTTTTTTTTGCATCAAATAGTATATTAAAGTACTAGTTTCATAACATACGTTTTTAGTGCACGAGTACAAGTTTAGAAAACGAGCCCCCCCCCCCCCCCCCGAAATCCTAAAATTTTATACGAAAATCTAAAAAATTTTAAAGCTTCTCCGGGTCTTGACCCGGGTTCAAGACCCGGCGTTGATAGTTTCTTTTGGTTTATAATAAATAGTTTATACTTTATTTTTGCTCCCCCAGAACGATAAGGGCACAAAGCGAAGCAAATATGCACGCTCTTTTCCAAGTGGATTCAAATTAGTAAAAATTTTCGCCTGCGGCGCTATAGTTTCTTTGCATTTAAACATAGTAACATTTTTAAAATTAAAATAGACTATAAAATTTCTAAGAAAATTCGCCTACCAGAATGATAAGGGCACAAAGCGAAGCAAATATGCAAGCTCTTTTCCAAGTGGACCATACGGCTTCAAGTTCTTAAAAATTTTCGCCTGCGTAGAGTTTTCTTGCATTTAAACATTAAATAGTTACACTTGCATTTAAATTTTAAATAAACTTTTAAAATTAAAATAGACTATAAAATTATAAGGACACAAAGCGAAGCAAATATGCACACTCTTTTCCAAGTGGACCATACAGATTCAAATTCGTAAAAATTTTCGCCTGCGGCTCTAGAGTTTTCTTGCATTTAAACATTAAATAGTAACACTTTTAAAATTAAAATAGACTATAACATTTCTAAAAAAATTCGCCTGCGGCGCTATAGCTTTTTTACTCCCTCAGAACGATAAGGGCACAAAGCGAAGCAAATATGCACGCTCTTTTCCAAGGGGACCATACAGATTCAAATTCGTAAAAATTTTCGCCTGCAGCGCTACAGTTTTCTTGCATTTTAACTTTAAATAGTAACAATTTTAAAATTAAAATAGACTATAAAATTTCTAAAAAAATTCGCCTACCGCGCTATAACTTTTTTACTCCCAAGTGGACGATACACCTTCAAATTCGTAAAAATTTGCGCCTGCGGCGCTATAGCTTTTTTGCTTCTCCAGAACGATGACACAAAGCGAAGCAAATATGCATGCTCTTTTCCAAGTGGACCAGACAGATTCGCCTGCGGCGCTAAACTTTTTTTACATTTAAACTTTAAATACTAAAACTTTTAAAATTAAAATAGACTATAATATTTCTAAAAAAATTCGCCTACCGCCGTATAGATTTTTTACTCCCCCAGAACGATAAAGGCAAAAAGCGAAGCAAATATGCAGGCTCTTTTCCAAGTGGACCATACAGCTTCAAATTGGTAAAAATTTTCGTCTGCGGCTCTAGACTTTTCTTCCATTTAAACTCCAAATAGTAACACCTTTAAAATTTAAATAGACTATAAAATTTCTAAAAAAATCGCCTGACTGCGGCGCTATAGCTTTTTGCTCCCCCATAACGATAAGGGCACAAAGCGAAGCAAATATGCAGGCTCTTTTCCAAGTGGACCCTACAGATTCAAATTCGTAAAAAATTTAGCCTGCGGCGCTACAGTTTTCTTGCATTTAAACTTTATATAGTAATACTTCTAAAATTCATATAGGCTATAAAATTTATAAAAAAAATCGCCTGCGGCGCTATAGCTTTTATACTTTCTTTTTTATTGGACTTTATAAAACCTAAGCTTGAAATTTGTCAATATTTTTGCCTACGGCGCTAGAACTTAAACCACTGTTTTCAAATTTAAATAGGCCAGCACAGTTGCAAAATTTATTACCTGCGGTGCTAGGGCTTTCTTATTTTTTTTTTATTTGAATTTTTAAAACTTGAGTTTTACTACATTGAATTAAAAAGGGGCAGGAAATTAACAGAAGTTAAAAAAAAACATGAGATTTAGGGAAAAAATGTTTTGGGCCCCCACCCCGAAAAAAAATCCTGGATACGCCCTCGAGTTTACACCATGTTTAAAATTCTAAGAACAAATGATATTTTGATATATTTTATAGTCATATCTTCTCTTTTTTAATGCAATTAACCAAGCCACAATTTTAATATTTTTAACTATAAGAACACGCAAAATGCGTGTGAATATGAGCTTATAAGAGTCGCAAAATAGAAAAACATCATAAAAACAAAGTAAGTAAATAAAAATTATAAATTTTGGTTATGTGTACATTCAAAAAAAGCATGCTTCAGTGTAAATCGGACTTTGTGTAGTATTTAGCGTCAAATTTAAAATAACTATACCTTAAAAAAATAAACTTTAGCAACTGCGATATCTTTACAGGTTGTTATAAATGTTTAGTTACTATTTTATTTTCTGAAAATTAGATTCTTATTTTAGAATCTATTTTCCTTTATGGTATTATAATGTTAAGCTTTATTTATCTAACATCTGGGAACTTCTCTTTTGGTTGCGCAAATTAATTTTCATTGTTTTATTATTATAACAAATTAAAGTAAAACGCATTTCCTTCACCTTAAGGTGTAATAATTTGCTGTAACAACCTCTAATTAATAAAAAACTATTAAAATTTTATTATTACCGCGTTGGCTATAGTTAATTTGTATAATTGCCAACAAACTAAAAATGTTTACGACCCATAAACTATGGCGGAATAAATAATATGTTGGTATACCTGTAACTGTTTCATTTTTATTACAATATGGCCGCTACATTTGTCATTTATGCATAATTTTGCTTATATCAGTTTTATTTACGACTCCATTATTAGTATTATTAGCCGAAAACGTGCTTAAATTGCTTTTTTTACTAAAAAATTATTTATATTTTATAAAATTTAATGTTTATGGTCTATTTACTAAATAAGTACCCACCATTTTTGTCAAATAAACTATTTTTTTATTTACTATTTTTAAAATAGTATTTTACTGTTTCAGTCAGATAATAATTTTATTAGAAAATTATAACTTAATATTAACTATTTAGCCAAATATAATTAATTCAGTTAGCATAACTTAAAATACTGAGTATTAAGTAGTAGAATACACACACAAAAAAGTAGTCTAAAGCAACAATACAGTTTTTAAATAAGGTTAATTTAACAATATGTGTAAGTCAACCCTAAATTGTTGCACTCATAAAATGTCATTGTAATTTTAATACTAAATTTTATTTGTAATTATATATTTGTTATTTATATCGCCACCATTGGTATTTAATACTTTACTTGTGATATTAAATACTGCAATGTGTGTATTGTATACAAAATGTTGTGTTACTAATATAGAGATCGTGCTGGTACATTTGAATCTCCACGCAACATCTGTTTATTAATACTAGCATGTTATAGTAAAAATTACTGTAGCCTTTGGTAAAGCATATCACACTTATAGCATGGTATACTTTGAGTTGTTGTTAAGTTGTATTACTGATCTAGTTTAAAGTATGTTACAGTATTCAGAAAAATTAATAATCGGTAAATAATACCAAAATTTTGATTAGTAATAAAATAAAGATTGCAGCCACACAAAATTACACTCTGATCAAATAATTGATTCTTTTTTTTTCTTTTCTCTGTATTATTATTAATCAAAATTTTGGTATTATTCGCTGGCTATAATATGTATATTCTAAAATATTGTTTGTTTCAGGTGTCCCTTCACGTAACCAACCAAATTATTAGTTAAGTAGATATTTATTTATCTTTTTTTAATTTATAGTTGTTCTCTTAAATTAAGTATTACCTAAATGTATAGTAATTGTCCCAAAAAAAAAATCCGTCTTTATTAAGTGTGTATTTACGTCCTGTTGTTAACAATAATATTGTTAGTTAAAAAAACACAAATTAAAAAAAAATAAACAAAAATCGGTAAAAGGTGCTGAAAATTATGGCTAAAACAGCATGAAATGGTACACTTATCTGGTTTTATCCAGTATTATGTACTTCTTTCTAAATATTATTGGACGATTTTTACTGAAAAAAAAAGATATTATAGGCAAGACAAAATAGGCCTAGAATGAAAAAAGGACTTAAGGACCCCTTAAAATTCGTCATACTTTTTAGGTAATTTTAGACCCCCCTCCCCATGTCACACGTGAAACAAAGTCTTGTCCCCCTCACCCAAGTGACGTCACACTAAACAAATTTCGAATTTTTCTAACAATTTATTGAATACGTTAAACATAATGTCATTGTCCATACCTTTAAATACATTTCTAAATTCAAAATTTTCTGCTAAAAACTTTGAAAGGATTTGGGAGCGAAGATGGAAGCTTGAAATTATTTGTTACGTTTGTCAACTTTGTAAATGTTTGGACATTTTTTTTCTCGAAATTAGTGGAGAGCTCCTAGCACAAGTTTTGTAACTTATTTGGGGCTCTCCATGATTCTGTGTATCTATTCAGATAAATAAATAAATAATAAATACAATAATAAATAATATGTTCATATTACGAACAATTAAAGGCATAAAGGCATATTTGTTAAATTAAATATATTTATATTGAAATAGATCTTATCACAAAGAGTTTATAATATTTGAAAAACTTTGAGATCAAAATTTTCTTCACTCCAATCTCATATTCGATTTCCTCCAGGGTGAATCAACCCATTTTTGGATGTCTTGAATCAGTGGCATCCCCTTACGTTTGTCTGACTTTTCAAAGTCAGGATTGCAATCGTAATCCACTTCTTTGTTTTTCAACCATATTGCATCTTCAACATCTGAGTTATCGTCATTCATAACACAGAGTCATTTTTTTTCCACGTTGCGTAGCGATTTATTTTGAGTAGGTAAATAAAATTTTTGGTGTGATGTCACACTCGATCAAGCCCCTCCCCATGTCACGCTTCTTCACAAATTCCTGACTCACCCTAAAGGTGTGACTTATTTTATGGGCGATCCCTAATTAAATAAGGACCAGCAAGTTTGATTTGAATTGATCTTTTTTTTAATAAATCGAATCCATATTAAAAACATTCCACATCGCATTCTCAGATTGACATGAGTATGTACCGTGCGATTATAAAGTGCCGAACACTTTTTAATGCAAAACTGGCATTATCGATGAGTAAAATACTAGAAAGCTATGTGCGTTTTACTGGCCACCGTGCTGCTGTACGTAGCAATCACATGGGCTTGCCGCGCACAACTCTAACAGAGGCGTGGCTTCAAACGAAGAGTATTTTCTTTTCAAACTGTTCGGCACATTATAATCGCACTGTATATTTAATAGTTGTAGGTGGGACAATAAACGCTGATGGGCATAGGTGGATTGTTTTCTTACATAGAAAGGGGCTCGTGTGATATATCATTTTAAAGCCTTTTATTATTTTTTTTGCCATATATATTTTTAATATTTTAAAAATATTGTTTGGACTTTTTACTACCGCAATAAAAACGAATAAAAAAATTAAATATAATTGACAGAGAATTTTATGAACTTTTAAATCCTGTATCACACAACGCCCTTTTCTCATAAAATCCCCCTTGGCCCTTGCCTTTATTGTGCCCCCTAAAATTATTAAATATATACCAAAAAGTAACTTGTGTTATGTTATTTACGTGGTACAAATTTCATAATATCTTTCTTAACCAGCTTTGAAGTTAAAGTGCGCGGACTTTTGACACGCACGGTATATCGTGTCATTTAAATTTTGAAAAAGACCTTAAAGGGACCATATACATGCGGAAAGAGACATCTTTCCACACTCTCGTAGAAAAATACTTGATCACTAGTTTTCGGCAAAAAATATTGAAATTTTTAAAAATTTTAGGTCATATTGGATCCGTCATTTTGAATATTAAATTTTTAACATAGGATTTAGTTTCGGCAATCTCAAAAACCCTAGGATACCCATTTTTAAACATATTTTAAACATAATCTGTCAAAATTTTAAATAAATTGTCCATTTTAACAAGTTTGGGATCAATTATCTTGAAAACGGTGTGTAACAATTATTTTTTTATTATTTTATTATTATCATTTAATTTAATTATTATAATAATTATTATTCCATACAAATCAAGTAACTCGGCGCATTATCTGAGTAACAAACTGGATCAAGGAAGCTATGATTAGTGGTTTAAAAAAAAACAAAGTCACACGTCGAATTGATAAGTCGGTTAAAAATGACTTTTAGTGATATTTTTGTTGTCCATTGTGCTTTTGACAATTTTTAACATTTAGGTTAAATTGACTCTTTTTATGTCTTAAAAAAATCTTTTTAAAAACTGAAAGTTTGTTTAAAATTATAATAAAAATAAGTTTTTATTAGTTAGTTTCTATTCATTATGTGCTATTGAAATAAAATTTTGCATTACCTATATAAGCAGGTGATCGATACTTCAAATTATATTTTTTGAATAAAATTATGGACAAGTCTTTAACTTAAATATTTTCTGTTACAGTGTTTATATTAAAACTTTATTGAGTACTTTATTATATTGCTTCATTTAAACAAAATAGTTATAGAATGATGCTTTAGTCTCTTTTTTAAGGACTTTTCTTGTTATTTCTTCCTGCTAAAGCAAATTATTTCGATTTTTTTTATAAACGTCAAAATTAAGTTTTGACTGACAATGAATTTGAAACAAGATATCAACCTTACATAGGAAACTAAATTTATTCTGCCAACCATACAACAAGAAACAAATGATCATCAACTCAGATAGATAATGCGCGGAGTATCGTAGAAAACTTTTAGTTATCAGGCTAGTAACTAGTAACTAGGTATTACACTCAGAAAATTTCGTTGTATTTTTAATACTGAATGTTATTTGTTAATACATATTTTTTACTTATATCGCAACCATTGGTATCTAATACTTTACTTGTGATATTAAATACTGCAATGTGTGTATTGTATACAAGATTTTGTCATACTATCATAGAGACCGTGCTGGTACATTTGGATCCCCACGCAACATGTGTTTATTAATACTGTAACATTTGGTAAATTATATCACAGTTATAGTTGTTGTGTTATTGATCTAGTTTAAAGTATGTTACGGTATTTAGTAAAATAACAATCGGTAAATAATACCAAAATTTTGATTAGTAATAATACAGAGAAAGGAAAAAAAGGATCGATTATTTTATGTTTTATGTTTAATTTTGTGTGGTTGCAATCTTAATCTTATTACTAATCAAAATTTTGGTATTATTTACCCATTTTTAATTTTTCTGAATACTGTAACATACTTTAAACTAGATCAGTAATACAACTTAACAACAACTCAAAGTATACCATACTATAAGATATGCTTTACCAAATGTTACTATAACATGCTAGTATTAATAAACACATGTTGCGTGGGGATTCAAATGTACCAGCATGGTCTCTATGTTAGTATGACAACATTTTGTGTACAATAACCACATTGCAGTATTTAATATCACAAGTAAAGTATTAAATACCTATGGTGGCAATATATATATATATATATATATATATAACAAATATGTATTTACAAATAAAATATAGTATTAAAATTAAAATTAAATTTTTAGATTCCGAATCCTTTGACAGAATCCAGACACCTTGAAATGTGTTTTATTTTGTAAAGCTGTGTTATTTGTAACTTAGTATAAAATAGTAAAATTTAAACTATGTCAAAAATCATTAAACTTTTAAGTGTGTCAAGAGTCTTAAGGAAATGGCAAAGAAATTAAATTCTACACGCAGAGAAGAGTCTAGCAAAATTTCAGGGTTTCCACCGAAAAATTTCAGATTTTTTTTTATGATTTTATCACCATTTTAGGCATTTTATGACATATTTGGACAAAAAAGCTCAAATCTTCCATTTTAAATCATTATTCTACAGCAGCCAGGGCCAGACCGAGCCAGTTGGTGCCCCGATGAAACTTTTTTCCCGGGTTCCTTATTTTTCCAAAACATAATTTAGTTACGGCACTTGTACAGGGGGGCTGAAGTGACGCCGCTCCTAAAAATGGTAGTCAGTTCTTCATTAACTAAGTTAGCGCCGCAGTGGAAATATTTTACGAACTCACGTTTTTTTTATTGTAAGTTTTACAATCTTAAATTAAAAAAAAACTGAAGCAAGCGCTGCAAGCGAAAAATCTTACAATTTTGATGGTCTAATTTAATTTTAAAACAGTGTTGCAATTTAAAATTTTATAAAAATGCAAGAACACTCTTAAAAATATTTAAAAATAATTTCTTTTAAGGGGTCTTTCTACCTTCTACAACCAAACCAAACGTCAGAAAAAAAAAACAAAAAACTTCTCTCCCAGGTCCCTCTAAAGTAAAAATCATGAGTATTTTTATGAAATTCTATGACTTTTTTGACAGTAATTTTATTTTATGACAATTTTAGGACAAATTGGGTCATTTTATGATTTTATGAGAAGTGGAAGGCCTGAAATTTGCCATAAAATATAGCAGTTAAGTGAGTCACAGGCATTTCTAAATACCATTGCTGTACTTTTATGTATTCATAAGTTACGGGAATATTTCCTATACTATAAGAATGATTGCTCTAAAGTTTAGCAATGGTTCTCAAAAATGCGTATGTGTCACCAAACTGCTACATTTTAACTCTTTTCGTTTTCAAATTTTGGTATACCAAAAATATGCTTTTAGAGCAATAACAGATCGCTCTAAAAGCAAAATAATGTTTGAACAAATCGGTTAATTGGAAGGTAACCAAAGTATTTCGAAGACAGTAAATACGAATTCTAACTTGTGTTAGTCGCTGAGAAATTATTTTTTCTCGCCTTCCCCTACTATTTTAAAGGAACCTAATTTATTTTTTCACTTTCATTTCTCAAAAAAATAAATTGTTTTATTTCTCAGGTAAAGCTACTATGATTTTAATGTAATAAAAAAATCTTATTATAAACATTTAACTATGCATATCGTCATCTAAAGGCTCTAACGGTCTAACTCCAAAACGTCATATTTTTCAGGAGACGTAAAAAACGATTTAAAACTTAATTATAGCAATTTAGAACTTTAAAACTAGCTTGTCCACAGGTAAATATGTTTGAAATGTCTTAATGTATTTAAAACTTTTCATTGTTATCTATTTTATATAAATTATTTGAAAATTAAATTTTAACCACAAAATCTAAATTCACTAATGGTCTAACTCCAAGGGAAGATAAAAGAGGATACCTATCGTATTATATCGCGTAATATTATTACAAAAAATTTATATTTTTATATTTAATATATAATATTACTACTAGGTAGGCATAATATATATACATTATTAATGGCAATAATTATAATTATCATCAAACAGTAAATTAACAAATATTTGAAACGGGATCCCCTGTTGTCGAGAAATAGTTTGACATTAGTGACAGTTCTCATTTAATTGTTTTCTCACAATCATATGATGGAGTTAGACACTTAGCGACTTTTTATATTTACATTTTTGCATTTTTTGAGGCTGATATTGGTTTAATGCAACTTTTTTTTTTTGAAGTATGTTGGTAATCAGATAATGAAGCAAATTTGATAAAAATCTCATTTTTGAAAAATTTGGAGTTAGACAACTAGAGCCTTTAGTGGACGATATATGAATATGAAAGTATACTATACCCTATTGAAAATGACCGGTTTGCGCGGGTATAAATGGTGTACAAACCGGACTTGAGCGGATGAAGTTCATTGGCGCAGACCCGTCGTTTTCAATAGGGTACTACTAAAATTATCATTATTGGGATCAAATTTTTTTTAAATGTGAAAGATGAGTTGTCTATACTGCCTTGCTAAGCTGAAAGGTGCTATCTGTGTATGTTAAACCTATATAGATAGGACCTTTCAGCTTAGCATGGCAGTATAATGTAATACATACAATAATTATACATTATTAATGTATAATGTATATAATGTTTTTGGAGGGTACAGTGGAATAACGATCAATTAGTCGATAAGCAGCCAAAAAGAAATTAGCCGATTCGCCTAAAAAAAATTACCAAAGAAAAACGTTGACCTCTGAAATTTTCCGACTCATCTGCTAAATTTGCCGACTTATCCTGGATTTAAAGATTTCGATTGAAATACGGGCCCCCTCAGAAACTCCGGACCCCGGAGAATCAGCCCCGGGCCCCTTGTTGGGCCTGCTCCCAATATATGTATATGTTGGTACAGTTAATAATACACATAACATTTTTTAAATATTTTTTTACAAAAAAATATTTTTTTGTGAATATCTCTAAAGAAAATTATGATACACCAAAATCAAGAAGACATAAAATTGTATATGAAATATGATTTGGTTTATTCGATAGTTGGACTAAAATTATGAGCAATGTGGCTTATTGTTCTCCCCCTGTACCCTCTACTTATTCAAGTTTAACAGAATTATTACTTTTATTTATATAAATTATAAAAGTTTATGAATATTTTTTCGTCCAAATATAAAATAAGTCTATAGTTATATCTAAGGGAAATGTATTTATATGGTATATTTTTTTGTAAAAATGTTTTATTACATATTTTAAAATTGTATTTGTTTAAGTGTCAGATAGTATTGTATAATAATAGTTATCTTATTAATAACTTAAATAAAAAATACTGGCGGCCAATTAGTTTCTGATACAAGAGAACAAGAAGTCTAAGAAGAACTACTCATATTATAGTTTTTCTTCTTCTTCTTCTTCTTCTTTTTCTTCTTCTTCTTCAAAATGACCTTTTGGACACTAAATTAAAGTGACCCAAAAAGTCTTAATGATCTTGAACTCTCGTTCTTTTTGACCAGATACAAGTATTAGAGACTTGAAGCAAGTCTCTCTAATCGTTTCAAATAAATAAAATTTATTCTCAACATAACCACAAAAACACCCGGATAACCCTAATCCAGAATCATCATTAAAACTAAGCTAAAAAAGTCCAAACGAAAATACACCACAAACATCAAATTTTCCATTGTAAAATCAATTTCAATAGTTAGAACGGTTTCGAAGTATTAATATTTTCTTGACAAACACATTTTCACATAAAATAATTGATGCGTAAAATAAACTTTGTTACCGATTTACAAATTCTAGCAGAAAGTATACATGTTGCCCGTTCCACGGGTGGAACGCAACTCCCTATATATTATAAGTTATAATAAAATTGTCCAAATATCGTGTTGCTTACAAGGTATAGCACCGGTTGACTCAGACAGTTCGGGACATTTGAACTACTATCGGTAAGTGTGTAATCTGTATTATCGGTACCTTTGAACTACCGAATGGCGGAAAATTTAAAAATACAAAATGGCGGCTGCCGGTACCGGGAAATTTTAAATCCAAAATGGCGAATTCCGGTGACGTCACAAAATTTAAAATGGCGATTTCCGGTTTGTGCTCAAAAGTGGCCATATTGAAAAGTAAGTAAGATACTATTCAAGGTCTGAAATATTTTTTTTTCTATTGCCGTGTAAATTTTAAGTTTAGGTGGGGTGAATGGGATATAGGAATAAAAGAAAAAAAAAACATTAAAAATAATAAAATTATGGCACAGAGCACTTAAATTAAAAAAGAATCAAGCTAAAAGAGTATTCAGATAAATTCACAACAAAAATATTAAAGACCGTGGACCTTTGAAAGCAAACAAAAATTTAGATTTTTTTTACCTCTGATGTGTTCATGATTACCCAAAAACGGTATATGTTAAAAATATTTAAACTAGAGACTTAAAGCTAAACTAGAGACTTGAAGCTTCAATATGCTTTTTTTATCATTGCTCTACGGCCATTTTCGCCAAGTAACAGCCTTTTAAAAATTACCTAAAAATTTAGGATGTTTTCTATAGCCTAATATATATTAATTTATGTTCAATATGTGACCCTGCAAAAAGAAACCCAGTTAGTGTGTCAAATTTATTAATTTTTTCGGATATCTATGTAAAAAAATTTTTTACATAATAATCCGACAAAAAATGAAATACATAAATTTGACACACTAACTGGGTATTCTTCTATTTTTAACTCCCTCTCGGGGCGAATAGGAACAATCCATAAAAAATATATACATATTAAGCTTTTGTAAGATTCTTATTTAAAATTTGGGTTGGAATATGTAGTTCAAATGATCGCTCATATTTGAAAGAAAAAATCTTAATCCTACTCTGAAATGTAAAGAATTTATAGCTATCAAAAGCTCAGTTTCGTTCCCAATCACCCCGTTTTACGGCACTTTTGTAACCAAGAATTTTTCGTCTGCACAGAAAAAAAAACATTGTCTTAAATCAAGAATGTGTTATTTTGATTTAACGAAGAGAGTATAGTATATTATTCTCCTTTAAAGAAAAATTATGTTTTAAATATTATAGAATAAGAATATGGTATCCTTAAAAGGAGAATATATTCCCAGCATATTCTTGATTTAAGACAATATTTTTCTGTGTGTGGGACGTTTTTTGGCGATTTTTGGATATTTTAGCTAGGCGCTGTGAGTAGTATAAAAAAGTAATAATGACATTTTTATTCATACAAATAAGTTCTTTCGGATGAGTTACAAGTTTTAAAAATCGAATAAAAAAAGATCTGGTCCACTATTTTGAAAACCTATTTCAAGTACTACGAAGTACTTTTTATATCGTAATATTTTTGGTACTTTGAGTACTTCGAAAAAAATCACCACTCTTGCATGATTTAATAACACACCAAGAAAAATCAGACAAATATACTATGTACATATTTAAAATTATTCTATTATTATTATATTAAGACCCCTAAATATTTGGTATCAGTTTTCCAACATTAGCTAATTAGCATAAATATTTATTTTATTAAGGTTAATAAATTTTATATAATAGCCCCAAATATGTGACTATGAAATGACACATTTATTAAACATCAATAAATGGTATATTTATAGTAAACAAATTAAACCTAATAAGCAAATAATTGAACTATTCGCTACATTTGAAAATAAGTATTTAATACATTTTATTAATCAAAACTATAAATACAGTTTGGTTGGTTTTGTCCAGAATATTTAAGGCAACTAGATTGTATATTAAATTAATAAATTTAAACTTTATAATTATTATCAACAATGGTCATTGGTCCGAGCCAATTAAAATAATATAATAAGAATAGTTAAAAAGTTAATAGTTAAAAAGTCCAAACCACCAATACAGGGTGTATTTGAAATAGCGTAGGAAATTTTAACAGGTGATTCTACATGATAAAATATGACAAAAAGTTCCTATAAACATATGTCTAAAAATGCGTTATAAGGGAGCTACGCCCCTTTGAAATTGGCTAAAATAATCGGTTTTTATTTAATAACTCAGGAACCCTTTAAGATATGTTAAAGAGGTTTTGCATTTGAATTAATCCTAATAAGGTCCATCTTTGTATGTCATTTTCACGTACTTATTTAAACCAGGGGTGTGCGAAATGGGAGGGCCTTATCAGTTTTTTGTCCCAAACTTTTTTCTGTGTAACTTTTTTGCAATTTTATTTTTAAAATATGATTCCTCAGGTCAAAATACATAAAAAAGGTACTCTTGTTGTAATACTGTAGGATTAACCGTTTTCGAGAAAAGTTCATTTGAAGGTGAAATTTCACAGTTCGAGGACGAAAAATTAAATACTAAAATGTCGAAAACCAAAATTTTAATGATGCCGTATTATTCTACATCAAAAACTAAGAAAAAAAGTTTGCATACATGTAGGTCGAAAAAACGCTTTTAAAGCTACCATAGCCCTTTAAAAATGGTGCATATTTAGGAGACCATTGCTCCATTAGGATTGATTTTTGGAAGTACCTGTATATGAGGTTTTTTTTCTTAGTTTTTAATGTACATTCGCCTTGCATCATTAAAATTTTGGTTTTCAACATTTTAGTATTTAATTTTTCGTCCTCGAACCGTGGAATTTCACCTTCAAATGAATTTTTCTCGAAAACGGTTAATCCTACAGTATTACAACAAGAATACCTTTTTTATGTATTTTGACCTGAGGCATCATATTTCAAAAATAAAATTGCAAAAAAGTTACACAGAAAAAAAGTTGGGACAAAAAACTGATAAGCCCCTTCCGTTTCGCACACCTCTGGTTGAAATAAGTACATGAAAATAACACATAAAAACGGGTCTTGGTAGGATTAGTTGACGTGCAAAACTTCGTTGATATATCTCAAAGGGTTTCTGAGTTATTAAATAAAAACCGATTTTTTTAGCCACTGTCAAAGGGGCGTAGCTCCCTTATGACGCATTTTTAGACATATGTTTATAGGAACTTTTTGTCATATTTTATGATGTAGAATTACCAGTTAAAATTTCCGACGCTATTTCAAAAACACCGTGTATACTTGTTAGAAAACTGAGTTTATTAAACTGTACCATTGTCCTCTATTTTGTTATATATTTGTCTGCTACCTAAAAGTTTAAGAATGTAAAAATTTATTACAACATTAACACGTTGCGGTCAAAGTGTATCACTACACCTTTTCAAGTTTTAAATCAGTAAGTGTGATATTAATTTCAGACAGTGTAATTTGTTATTCAGATTTTTAAAATAAATATCAGTAAGTATAAATTGTAATTCAGATTTTTAAATTATATTTCAGAAAGTGTAAATTGTAATTTAGATTTGCAAGTTATATTTCAGAAAGTATAAATTGAAATTCAGATTTGTAATATATATTTCAGAAAGCGTAAGTTGAAATTCAGAAAGTGTAAATTATATTTCAGAAAGTAGAAATTAAATTTCAGAATGTGTTATTTTATTTAACAAAATTTAAAAAAAGTAGCAGTTATGTATTATACATATATTCGATATTAAATATTAAACAGCAATAAATTAAAATTAAAAAAAAATGTATTTTTACATTGTTATGTTGGTAAGTTTTGTTTTATTTTGAAGTTTCTCGATAGATAAATATTTCTGAAATTTAATTTACACTTTCTGAAATACAATTTACACTTTTTGAAATTCAATTTACTCTGTAATAATAATATAAAGTTATAATTTCTGAAATATAATTTACACTTTCTGAATTTCAACTTACGCTTTCTGAAATATAATTTACACTTTCTGAAATTTAATTTATACTTTCTGAAATATAAATTGCAAATCTGAATTACAATTTACACTTTCTGAAATATAAGTTGAAAATCTGAATTACAATTTACACTTTCTGAAATATAACTTGGAAATCTGAATTACAATTTATACTTTCTGAAATTTAACTTGAAATTCTGAATATCAATTTACACTTTCCTATTTACAACTTGAAAAGGTGTAGTGGTACACGGAGGTCTGTCATCCAATGTCAAAGTGATAGCACAAAATTGGGCACGTATGTTAAGAAATAGAATAACTGTTCTTGGTCTACAGTAGAGAGCCTTAGTGTGCTGTTTCCTGCCGAAGAAGAGACTGGAGATAATAAAATCTGGTAAAAATTGTTATTTGTTTGTTGGTAACTATGTTTTGGCATTAGATGTCTCAAATTACATGTGCACACATTTTTAAAGAAAAGGTTTATTAAATGTTACTCTAAGTCGGAAGTGGGTTCCATTTATTTAAAACTCTACTTGGTAATAACATAATGAATAAAGAATATCATTAATCCAACTGGAGAACAAAAATACTTCAATAATATGCGAGGTATGACAAACAAGTCATATGGCACTGTAAAAATATGTCATGATTAATAACCTTAAAAATATATTTTGACAAATTTATAACTAGAAGAGAAATTTGTCATATCCGGAAAGGGCTAAAAATACGTTTTGCGGGTTGCCGTTTCCCTAGATTTTAAATTATGTCCCCACTCTTATTCTTGACAGAAAAAGTCAATTAAGGCGCTCTAGTCTACAGTTACTGTAATTGTTATGTTTTTGTATTTTTACATACAGGTTTTAAAAAGTATGTAAAAAGTAAAACAAGAATTTTTCCTGCTTAGTTTTGTGGGAAGTGTCTAGATTTTCTGCTTCGACCGCAACGGGTTAATTTACAATATTTGAATTTAAGAATTAAGATGCTTAAATTTTATTGTAATTGTAATTTCAACACAGATTTTACATGTTTAACCTTTTATTTAGTATTTTTATGTAGGAGTATTACTGTTTAACCTAAAAATATTCAAGTTTTTAATTAAGTATAAGATTCTTATTTTATGTATAGAATAGTTTAAGGCCTATCCAGAAGCTTGCATAATATCATAAAACATAAGAATGCGATGCCGTGTTTGGCTTACAAGATACATGGCTGCACATCAAGCCAATCACGACATGGCATTGTTATGTATTATGTTCTTATGCGAGCCTGTGAATAGGCACTTAGGTGTAAGTATATGGTCTGGTTTAACAGACCTTGTGATAATATATTTTTAACTAAAAGTGATATCGGAAATATTCTCAAGTCATGAAATGAACCGAATTATTAATAATTATTATTAAAATGAAAACATTAGATATATATTGGTCACATTTATTAGTAATATAATTAATCTAGTAAGGAAACTTAAGCATAGGGAACGTTCAAGTATTACGTAACGCTCCTAGGGGTGGGTGGAGGTCATTTTGGACTGTTACTCCCATGTTAATGGTATAGGAAAATACAGGGGGGTCCAAAATGGTCAAAATTTGCGCTACGTAATACTTGAACGTTCCTATACTTGTAAAACATAAGTTAGATCTGATTAGATCCGCAAACTAGTCTGAACAGATATGCTTATATTATAAAATAAAATTTAAGTTGGTCAAAAGTTAAAGTTATTTTTTTTTTACTGGACCACCGTGGTAGCTTATTTGACTGCTTGCATAGAGTGCGTGTCTAAAGTCCGCCCCCTGTCTTTAACTTTTAAACTGCTTAAGATATTAACTTAAAATTTAGAATACTTAAATAGCAAAACCCACATAATTTTTTGGTATATATTTGATATTTTTAGGGGGCACAAGGGAGGCAAGGGAGTAAGGTGTAACATTTTTTTTAAATAATTTTTTTTTTTGAATGTGTTAATTTTTCAATTTTTTTTGCTAAAAATGCGATTTTTTTACATTTTTTTTTAATTAATATCTATACCATTTAAAATTAATTAAAAAGTATAATTTACGTTTGTGTATCTTGAAATTATTATTAAAAAAAAATTTTTTGATTTGTTTTTTGACGAAAATTTCCATTTCCAACACTTTTAACCCCTTTTAACCTCCCGAATAGGAAGTTTTATTAGCTTTAAAATGATGGATTGCATGGTCCCCTTTCTTTTTAAAAAATATCCCACCTGGCCCCCTGCCTTTACTGTGCTTCTTTAAAATACAAATTACATACCAATTACATCTAAAAATATATGTATTGTTATTTAAGTGTTTCAAGTTTAAAGTTGATATCTTAAGCCGTTCAAAAGTTAAAGTCTGCGGACTGTGTTTTTCTGAGCAGATTAGTTTGGACCAGGTCAATTTACGGATCTGATCACATTCATTCTTTTATCTTGGCCAGGGTTAATTGTAGAGTGATCATGCAAAAACGGGTTAAATCCATATACACCGAATTGGAGTAAATCGTGCAAATGTTGTAACGTTAGCTCCCTTTAAAATTTTATAAGAAGGATAACATCTTAGTGATGACATTTTTAAGGAGTTGGCTGGATTCACTCATGGATATAACTCATACAAAAAATCTAAAAATCGTCATAGAAGAAGAATGTGCTAAAAGTGGATTTAACGCGGTTTGCATGATCACTCTACAATTGTACGATATCAAAAACAATTTCGATTTGATATCGTGGATTTTGACCCAACTTGGAATACTTGAAGACCTGTGAGGTACCTAAATTAAAAATGCATGACCCCCCATTAGATAATTATAATTTAAACTACGATATTTTAATAACGCTTTTATAGAGACTTAAAATTTGTACCCTAAGTTTTTAAAAAAGCGTTTTTTTTTGCAGTTCTAAGTATACAAGGATACTTACTGACTAAACTTAAATGCTAATAATGTATAAAACCTTACCTCACATGATTCTCCTTTCATTTTTAAATAACGCCTCCCTTTGCCTTCCTATAGTTATTTTAAATCTTAAAAGAAAGTTTCTTGCAAATATAGTTTATTCCTACATCCGTGTCTGAAATAGACTGCAGTGAATTATTTGCGAAAGTGTGCTAAAAATCGAGGATCATACTAATTCGGGTGCCGTTCTCGTAACTCTTTCTGAGGTGAATCCCTTATACGAGAGCAGCATAATACGTTTTAGGTATTAGTCACTGCGTTCTATTTCAGACACGGAGAATATTTACAATTATTTTTAGTTAAGTTAAAACTGAATCTTGTTGAAAATCGAGTATGTTATAAATTTCTTTTAAGAAAATATTAAAATATTTAAAAAAAGAACATTTACAAGCAAAAATATTTGACACGTTATCAGTCAACTTATTACAGATGAAAACATTTATATAAATGTTTATATAAATTTTTTCATCAAAATAATTATTTTAATTTCTGTATCCTAGGGAACGTAAAAGTATTACGTAACGCAAATAGTAGCAAAATTCCTACACTTCATACCTCGGTTCTCGCGTTATTCAAGGCTGTAGAGATTTCATATTTTGGCTATCCCCCCTAATAGCGGGTGTGTTAGGGGGGTAGCCAAAATATGAAATCTCTACAGCCTTGAATAACGCGAAAACCGAGGTATAAAGTGTAGGAATTTTGCTACATTTTGTAATACTTGAACGTTCCCCTAGCGCTAAAGAATACTTTCCAAAATTAAGCCTGTAAGGCCTGAATTCTTTGTAAATAATATTGATGTGTGTACATATTATGTCAATAATGATTAAAAAAGCCGAATTTACTATTTAAGTGTAAAAATAAAACAACTAAAACATTTATGGTAACAAAAACCTCAGTTTGTTTTTTTCAATGTCATTATTGTTGTAACGTGGCCAACATATACATTCTTTTGTCTTACTCGCACAGCTTTGTTCTAACAGAGACAAAAATAACAGTTACTGATTATTGTTATTGTTCAGGCCTAAATATACCTACTATTTGTTTACAAACAAACCGAGATGTTGGCGATGCTTTTTATTAACGGTAAGCGTATTCTAGAGAGAAGAGTTATTAGTTCGTTGATCTCAACCAAAGTACCGACAATTTTTTTTTGTGGGCCGGTGTAATTATATCAAAGAACTTTTACCTCAAGAAGTAATTTCAGACCAATGTTTATGAAGGTGTCATCTTTTTGTTTGTTTATTTACTAACAGAAACGCGATACAGCTTTGTGGTGTAAAATGTAGATGTCGCCAGTCGACTTTCAGGCTACCTAGTAGCTATGTTGCGTAGTTTCCACCTTATCATGAATTCAAATTATTAAACTTAAATTAAAAATGTAAAAAACTTTATTGTATACTATAATTATGTTTAATAATATAGTATATTTAAATCTATTAAAATTAAACTACTAGTTCATATAAAACTCATACAGAACTAATGTTTCTTAAAATTTACAATAAAATATCCAAAGTATATGTTTCCAATCGGCAACACTGTACCCCTGTTAGTCATTTTACGACATTAGACTATGAGTTTACACATTCTTTCTCTCTCTTTACGCGTACTAAGTGTAAACAATAGTCACTCCCCACCAGCCCTTCACCGTAGTTGGTTCACGCTTCAAATAAAGACTATTTCATGTCTTTTAATAGGAATTCACCTCCTAAAATTTTAGAACGCTAACTGGAAAATTGGCGCGCAAGCGTACATCAATCTCATGACATTATTCATTTAGTGAATAAAGTCGAATAATGTTTTCTTAATCAGCGTACAGGGTTGACTCTTGATACTGAAGAGGGCCAGCAGCCCGAAACTGCAGTCTACCAATATCACTGTACAGATCTCTTGCCGAAATTTTCTGTGGCACAGTGTAATTGGCTCACCCACCTTAAATAATAGGTTTCTAGCGAGGGGCCAATAGTATATTTCAAAAGGGTCTCGGACGCTGTAGTTTTATTTAAATAATTTTGGTTTAATTAATAATTTGGTTTTTAATTTTAATACTTTTGAATAATAGTATATATAAAAACGTGTTATGAAACGAGTGCTTTATACAATTTTTTCTATTTTGCTCTAAAATTTAAAAAAAACTTACATTTAAATTTATGACTGATTTAGGGATTTTTGTTTTGGATTGGCATTACAGTTTACACCACGTTTAAAATTCTAAGAACAAATGATATTTTGGTATATTTTATAGTCATCTCTTCCCTTTTTTACTGCAATTAACCAAGCCACAATTTTAACATGGTAAAAATAACCTAAACACAAAATTTTGTAGAAAATTCAACTTTAAAGCGACATTGACATTTGCACGGAAAACGTCAAGGGATAGGCCAGATCTGTTGCCAGCCCAAAAGAACAAAAAGTACAGAGCTCTTATGGGCCTATAAGAACACGCAAAATGCGTGTGATTATGAGCTTATAAGAGTCGCAAAATAGAAAAAATAAATATTTGTTGCGTTGCCATTGTAAATTTACAATTTTGGCGAAGGCGCGTTTAAGCAATTCCATTGATATTTTTAGTTTAATATTATATATTATTTAAGAATAATATTAACAGAAATTCTTAACTTTTTTTTTTATTTTTTTAGTCAAATTCTTAGTTCAGTGCTACTAAATAAATAATAATTTGTATAATTGTATTTTATATTTTATTCTATTAATTAAAGTAAAAAAAAAGAAAAAAAACAAATCGAGGATTTTATGATTACATTGAAAATTGTCCTAGTTATAACGTTAGGTCTGTAGCCAGGAGCTACCCTGTGGAAAAATTTTAGCCCCCTGTGACAAACAAACAAAACATTATTTGTGTAATATACGATGAATTTTAAGATTTGTTTTTATAACCTCTTTTTTAATTTTTTGTGCCCCCCTAGACATTTTTCCTGGCTACAGGGCTAAATAACCTATGGTTTAGATATAGAGAATTACCAATAAATTGTGAAAGTTACTGAATAAATAATAATAATAATAATAATAATAATAATAATAATCATGTTTATTGGTTACCCAATGGGCTAACGACCGAGGTCTTTCTGCCCTCCGCCCTTACTGAATATAAATGCACTTTTTTGTTTTTCGTGTGTAATTTTGTAGTTATTTATGACACACATATTAAATCTTAGTATGTGTTTGGTAATAAATTTTAAGTACATTATAAATATAGCTATAAGGATGATATATTTAAGTGTATAGTTCAATATAGTTATGTTTACTATATCGTCGTTTTATTTACATATCTGAATCCAAACCATTTACCAAAATAATAATAGTTATAACGCAACGTGTTCACATACAATATATTTAAAAGTTTATAATAAATTAATCGCCGCAATTTTATATATGCTGGTGGCTTGCCTCTAAAATTTTAACTCCCAAAGTACCAGTTTTATGTAGAATTTCAGCGAGTTAGATAGATTTTTGTAGTACACTGTAAAACAAGGGGTTTAAAATTGGAGAAAAGAAATGATGAAAAACTGTTTACTAAGTTTATTTGTTAATTTTGATCAAAGTAATTATTCGTTAACAATTGGTGTGTTATCGTAAACGTGACAACAATGCTAACGTACTAAATGCCTCTATCTTATCTTAAAAAAAGTATTTTTTTTTGTTGTTTATCTGAACATCAACAAAATATTTGGAATGTATGATAAACAGAGTTGATACTTTCATTACAATAACAGGGTCGAACAACAGGAATTTTAAATTATTTCTAATTTTTGGTGAGTTTTTTTAATACATACCTAAGCCGAATAAGATTATATGTCTGTAAAAAGTTATGGGGACATGCAAAATTTCAGCAAAATCGGAGAGATGAGATCCGGATCGAGGGGCTAGTTGACGTGGAATTACTCAATAGCTCTGGGAAAAGGTATGCTATTTCAAATACTAAGGCAATTAAAAAAGTAATATTTTTAATGTTAAATTTTTGTGTTAAATGAGGATATTAAATTTTTAAATTGTACTATTGATTTAAGCGAGAACAGTAGAAATACTATGCTGTGGGTCAGCACAAGTAAACAGTCGTATTAGACGACTCGCCTACAGCTATGATTCTATATCATATAAACCGAAAATGATTCTATATCAAATAAACCGAAAATAGTACGGTTACAATGCACTTATTTTCTCGCGAAAAAAATTAAAATTTTGTTTTGTTGTTACAGCGCCTAGCTAGGAAATCCTTTTTATCCATAGACAAAGAACATAGATGAGCTGTCATCTCAAGGTTATATACAAATTTACGAGTCCTCCAGCCGGGAAATTTAATTTAGTGGGTAAAATGTAAATAAATAAACGACATAACCTTACCTTTTAATGTTTTTATTATTTACTGTCAAAGTATATCATTCTGTTTCTGTAGATATGAAATTATTTAATTCAAATCATAGATAAGATAAAAATATGTTTAGAAAACTAACATAGGTAACCTTAGATTTCGAATACCTATGATAGGTATGCGTGAAATGCAATTTTATCCTGTATCACAGGCAGTTGATTGTTTTTATTAAGCATTAGGTATATAATTTTTTTTTTGTTTCTTATGTTATATTAAAAAAAAATCAAACTTACCTAAAAAATATGATACTGCTGTCTGTAGGTAGCAGTCGTTTTATGTTTCTACAACTTTTTATAAAACACGTCATTGCAAAGACTTTACTAGTTCTTTGAAAAAGCACTATAAAATATACAAAAAAACACAGAAAGACTTTAAAAGTTCAAAAACGCTATTATATAGTCTATAATAAAATAAAATGTTCACCCTTCTAGCACAAAACACCAAACGCGTAGAAAAAATAACAGAAAAACCTCGAAAACAAACTCAAAATATACATAAATTAGGTTATGTTAACCTGTTGCAAGAATATGTTAGAGGTGTGTGCGAAGAATTATATTTTTATATTTAAATTGCTGGTAAAAATAAATAAATATCTGTGTTGTATAACATATTAATTTAGTTTTTGCATATACATATATACATATACATATATATGTATAACAAACTGTTGCAACAAAACAACGACAAAAAGATTTACTGTCTACTGAAGTGAAATGAAAAGACACATCTCCAAACGAAAATATTCCTATCTAACGCAACACAGTGTTACCAACATAAAATATATATTTTTTTACTTTATGTTGGACAATTGGAATCAAAATGGAGGACGCATTTAGTCGGGACGCAGAAGTATGCGCAGGCTGTCAAAAATCAATCTATTTGTTTATTTTGTCTATGTTTTTATCAGTATAATCCCCACAAAAAGTTTTTAAAAGTTCCCCCTCAAAAACAAAAAGTTATGAGCGGTTAAACTTTTTTCAAACGGGTTTAAATTTTTTTTTTCAAACGCTTTTGGTTTATAGCAAGTTTTTTTTCTTTATTTTTTTTTTTTGAATTTTTTTCTTTATTTTTTTTTTTGATTTATTTTTAATTTTTTGTGTTTAATTATTTAAAAACAAACTTTTTTTTATTTTTTTCACAAATTACAGTTTTTAAGGTTGGGGGTAGTAAATTGGAGGTTGTTAATTTGGGGGTAGTTTTTTATAAATTCTGTCCGACTTGATTATCTCATTCCGTCTACTGTCTGAGTTTTTCGAACTGTCACCTGAGCGGAATGCGTAAAATTCAAGGTGGTTGTATAGACACACAATATTTTTCCTCTTCTCTTTCCCTCGCCTTAGCTGATTTGAGCTCGGGTCCCGGGTGCCAGTTAGTAAAATTTTAACGGTATGAGATATAGCCACATAGGTAGATAATATATAGAGGAAATAAACGTTTGCGCAGGGTTCTGCGTCGCATAATAACAATAGATAGAAAATTGACATCTAAACGGTAAAAATGGCGGTTCTACGTTCCAACAATATTTCAAGTGTATAATTTTTAATTACAAAAACAAATAAATTTCCAATGTTTTGCTACAAATTTTAATAAGAACACTCAAAGACAGCATAAATTTACATTCAAACCGTTTAAATGCAAGCAAACGTAAATTTACATGGGTAGGAGGCCCGACAACGCTGCACTCTGTCATTTTGTTATGAAATCGAATTATTGGTGATATTTTGTTTATAGCGTTGTTTGTGGTATCTGCGTGTCTTTATAGTTTTATTTTGTTTATAGTGTTAAAATTTTTAACTTAAAATGACTTGTTTTGTAAAGACTTTTTAAAAATGTGAAAAACCTTTTTGAGGTTTTGTTTTGGTTTACAAATTTTGACGTTTAAAAGGTTAAAATGGCGGACTAAATTTTACACACCCAATGTGTTTTTGTCTTAATCTAATACCCACTATAGCTTCTCTACCTATGTGGATATAGCCTGAGTCAATAAGTCTCGGCCACACTGTATAAATATAAGGTACCGTAATTTAACTCGCTTTTGACAGCAAAGAGTGCAATAAGGTTTAGTATTAGTATGGATTGGCCGAACTACAAATTTTAATTAACGATTTTATTACATCTTTTCTTCAGGAATTGCAGTATTGTTTAAAAGTTAATGGAAAGACTGAGAGGGTTCTAATTTATTTTTTATTAGAGAATTTTTCAATTCTAAGTTTTGATATTTTCCACAATAAAAAGGGCATAAAACGGGTCGTTAAAATTAATATATAAGTTTTATTTTAGCGGAATTTGAAAGTTAGCCTGTAAAACGTAATGGAAGAATTTATCATTTATAACTTGATCAGTATGAAGTAATATTTTTATGTGGCTAAAAAGAAAATATTTTATTACATAATAAGAAAAACAGTGCTTTCAATTGCTGACATGAAAATACAAGAACTTAAATAATAAAACTTAACCAATAAAATTGGTTTATTGGCTATAAATTTTCGGTCGTAAAACCTTTAAATGTAGGTAGGTTTTGCGAGTTGATAGCATATCTCGGATATCAAGGTAAGTATCTTTACTTGTTTTAATTTAAAGTAGCGGCTTTTATGGATTTTATATAAAACTATCAGTTGAGAACCTCCTCTTCTTACCAAGCAAATTTATATCTCAGATAATGTCGTTTCAAACTGCGACAACTGCAAAATAAAACCATTAAATTTCAAATGCCGCCATATTGGATCTCCACTAAAACTTCTAGCTAATCAATACTTAATTTAAAGTGGCTCGTTTTTTCTCGGCTGTTGAAGGGTATATTATTCAACAAGCCTATAATAATTGCTTTTAATGGATGAGGGTCAATTTTTGAACACGAGCCGATAGGCAAGTGGTATTATGAACCGAATATTTAAGAGCGATTTTAAAGTTTAAATGGTTTATTTTTACAGACCCGTGATATATTAATTAGATAATATAATTCACTATAACACTAGTCCACAAGGGTTTTATGCCCAAATTTATATTAATGTTTTCTTACATATTTTTTTATGCTGAATCCAAATCTGTCAATAAAAAATTATGATTGGTTCAGTTTTCGAGAATATCGTCCCTAAAGATTTTATAATAGGAAAGTTAGGAAATCATAATATAATCTATTTTCGTTTAATATTGACAAACATTGATATTTGAAGATTTTGAGACACGCTAAAAATTATTTTTTTTAAGTAACCTAATAAGAGTTGGTACCTGTTAGCACCCCTGTTTATATTATTTTAATTAAAGTGATAAAAGTTGGTACATAGGGGTTTTGGGACTAGAAACGAATTTATTATTTTAACAAATCTATCTCCATTATTAAGGGTATAGAACTACCCCTTATACTAGGGTGATTCAAAACTAAAAATTTGGAATTTTTCGCTGCCCCTGAAATATAAAGCTTATTTTATATATACAATATTGTACAATATACAATATAGATATATCTAATACATGTATAGAGGAAAGTCGCCTAATTTCGGATACAATTTACAATGTATTCAATATTTAATACTCGGTATTACTTTTTGATATTTTTTTATATAACCAGATACAACTTATTATAGCGAACCATGATTTATTATAAAAGCAATTTTATTACAGTTTATTTTTTCCAAAAAACACGGTTAAAAAAAATCAGCGCATTTTTGTGCATTTGAAAAAGGGCTCCTAATTTCGGACATATCCGAAAAAAATTTTTCAAGAGTAGATCTGGATCCCATTGCTTATGTTTCTTGTTATTCCTTCACATTTAAGACGTAATTTAATCATTAAGCGATTTTCTACGAAATACTATAGGAACTATAATTTTAGATTCCCAATTTCGAATATCTTAGTATCTTAGGTAATTTTCGTTTTTTTAAAATTGTTTATCTTAGTTTGTTGTATCATTATAAAAATAATAATTAATGGTTGGTTATCCTGAATAATAATTACCTTGCGGATATCCGAAATTGGGTATCAAATGCACAAAAATGGTCTATCCGAAATTAGGCAACTTTCTGCTTTTTAGATTAGAAATTTGTAGAATGTTTACGTTTTCAAATTGCTTAATTATGAATAGTGGATCAACTTAACTAACATCCTAACTTACCCAAGACAGAATCACGAACTTTTATAACGATTATTTATAAAATAAAGAAGCATAATAATGCAACTGAGCACAAAACTGCCATTTGCAATATAAACGATTTGTGCTGCCATTTAAAGGGGAGAAGCTCTACCGTTATCATATTACAGAACGGATTTAGTTTGACTTTTGGCTTCACATAAAAGTAGGTTTCTGTTTACCTTTGCAGACAGTATCTTAAATACACTACTATCCGAAATTTGGAAACCATCCGAAATTAGGCGCATTTCCTCTACACACGTGTATACACGGGAAAAAAGTTTAATTTTGATTTCGTAGGTTAATTCCCTTCGGGCCGAAGGCCCTCAGCTTCTAAAAACCTACGTAATAGAAAAATTTAAATTTTTGCTTTTGTATTATAAATAAATGTTGATTAACGCAAGATTTTAGATTCCAATCTTACAAATATCTGCATTTAGTTTGTAAAAAAAAAATAGAAAAAGACTTATTTTAGGCAGTATTTTATTGGATAGTTATTTCATAATAGGTATATAATTGTAAATTAGTTACCTATAATTAAACATTTGTTTTATTTACCCGAATAATACATACCAGCAATGCCGGTCCAGCATATTGATATTTTGTCCCTTAGCCCATTTGTGCTCAATAATAACAATAACCTAGGTTAGGTAGCTTACATAGTAATTTTATAAAAAAACTAAAAGTGCGTTAAAACAACGGGCGTGTTTTATGCCCGGCACTAAATTAGTGCCCCAAAAAGAAATCTTTTAGATTTTCATTATATATAATTATATATAAATAAATGACTAATAATAATAATTATTATTATAATTGAGGCTATCAGTGCAATAGTGGACTAACCCCAAACTGCCTAAACGCTGAAAACCGCTTTAAAAAATTACTAAATTGTGCTACTTCCTTTTATCAACAGGGTCGTGGAAAGACAAAAACGAGCAAAACCATAATTTGGATTTAAAAAAGTATCACAAGCACCGACTAGTTTAGTCCCCTTGCAAATAATTAATATTTAAAAGATGGTCATCACCTCTAAAAGCAACCAATGGACAGCATTGCATTTTTCCCACTGTAAAACAGACGAAGGCTAAAAGAAAAGCGACCACCCAAAAAACTACCAATTTGGTGTTCCTCGTTGTTAGCAACCGGCCCTAATTATACCGGCCTGAAAGACCGGAGGGAAGGGCGGGCAGACCGGGCGGCCGCCTGCACCCTATTGAGGGCCAACAAACTGAGTCGGCTTTTGAAGTGAAGTATAATTCCACTTGTACCCAAATTTTTGGTTGTGGCTTGTTTTAAATTATATAAATTTTTTTTTTGGTCTTCATATTTTTGGCAGTAGCGCCCAAATGCTCGGTAGGTTTGGATTCTATAGAGGTGATGAGCTTTTTTCTCCTTCTTCTTCTTCCCTATTGGTCATCTGGCGAGATTTCTAAAGATACTAGACTTTTAAATGGCACCTATGTTACTGGTTGAAAAAAGGCACATAATGTTAGAAATTACCGTGTCATTAACGATAATAGCCAAAAACGGCAGATGAATGTTATGAGGTTATTAAAACTAATATTTTACAAAAAAATACACCAAACAGGCGCAAAATCAAAACCAACGTTAACGTAAATCAACACCCGCCTTTAAAATAAAAAACAAATCAAAAAACCAAACAAAAACCAAAAACCAAATAAACCAACGCTAATGTAAACCATAACGTTGGTTTGGTTTTTGGCTTATTTGGTGTTTTTTTTTTAATGGTAGGTCATTGGTTTGCATTAACGTTAAATAGGTGCCATTTAAAATTCTAGTATTTTTTACCATTTAAAAGTCGGCCAGCGCGCTGCAGCGGCCAGCTTGCTGCTTTCAGTTATACTACTGCAGATGGGTTTGTCTGGTAACTCACGAGCTTTATCTAAGTCGTCTAACTTTCAGCAGGAAGTGCCTAAGAGCTCAAGACCAAGGTTAGTCAATCTTATAACTTACAGGGTGGTCCAACGTACTAGATGCGTATGCACTCACTTTCCAGGCGCTTAACTGTAGGGAAGGGGCTAACTGTGGATGAGCCAAATCAGTGTTTTGCCAGGACAACATTTTTGTCTTGCGCCGGCCCTACTGGCCTGCATTTGAGAACTTTTTGAAAGCTTTTTGCTTTTCCTTCTATCACATAACTTTTTTAACCCTTTGTTAGAAGCGCGTGTTTTAGTTACGAGTTTAGTCGCCCGATCTACACTTGTAGACCATTTTATTTTTTGTTTAAAAAAAATATTATTTATATTTTTAAAAACCAAATATCTTATATTATTTATTGGGTTGTGTTTAAAAGTTATTTACATAATTTTTTTAAATTAATAACGTTTTAGTTAAGGGTAAAAGAAAAATGATATGCAATTTTAACGTATATTTTACAGCTGTACGGTAATTTGTAAAATAAACTTTCTGAAACTAAAACAATATTTTTTAAAAACACCTTGTTTAAATGCTCTTTGCAAGCATAGTTATGACATTTTGAGCAAAAATTTGTTGTCGATTTATTTTTTCCTTATATTTAATGTCCAATGTAGTTTTTAGTTGTATAGTACAGAAAATTACTTTATCCATTGGGAACAGTACGTATGGGGTCTTTTATGCCCAAAAAGACTCGTGCGCAGTGTCTTTCTACAAAACGCTATTTTTTTGTGGTAAGATATCTTTAATTTATTTATAAACTAAAAAAGTAACTTTAAAAAAGCATATCCACCAAAAAAAAACATAACATAACAACTTACACAAAATAAAAAAATGCAAAAATAAAAAAGGTAACGTGGTTAGTCGCGCGGTCTAGTAATGTAGACCAGGCAGGTTTAAATATGAATAAAAACAATATTATACCGATTCCAAGTTTTAAATAATACTGAACTTATAGATTAATGCAAAATGCACAGCTACTCGAAGGGGGGCAAGCGTAAACACTCCGTGTAAAAAGTTACCCAACTAAAAAAAGCATGGTCTACGATCGTAGATGGCGCGCTTAACGAAGGGTTAAACTACCGTACTACCAGAAGATGGTTTTTTGGGGAAAAAATCGCTTTTTTGGTCCTATTTTCATGAAAAAATTTACCTAGTTTTTTTTTTAGGTTGCTAAAATTTTATTAATTTGAATGAATTTTAATTTAAAAAAATGGCATTTGAATACATTATTGAAAATTAAAAATTCAAAGTGGGTGATGCCAAGTTCGGCTGATACTCAATTTTGTTTAAAAAATTTAAAAAAAAAACGATCCATTATTTTGCATTTTAAATTTAGTTTTGACCTAGATTAAAATTATCAAAAAATGCCTTGATAAAAGTTTTATCATAAAACCCCTACGACAGTGTCTCGTCTTTACCTCCCCTCCCGAAAAAAAGTTGATGTGATGAGAAAAAGTCTTGGAAAAAAAAGTTATTAGCGTGCAAGGAAAAGCATAAAACAAGTATAAACTTCCAAACAGAAAATTTAATGCAGGCCGGTGTTATCTATTTCCCCCATGATACTTTCCTTAAACTCAAGTTACTGCCCTGTTATTAAATTATATAAATTTGCACATAGCGCCACCCATTGATGACTCATGAAACCTTCAGTAGTTATATACACTTATTTAAAGAGCGAATCACCAATTTCAGAGATATGATCCAAAATAAAATCAACATCTTTAGGTGTTAAGGCAGAATTCTGCGACACAAATCGAAAAAAGTTTGGTAAGTTTTTCAGTGGTTGATATCCCAACATTACAGATCCATGTTTTACCATTACAGCTCTGATCTGCGGCGCCACCTAAAAGAAAACTAATATTAGCAGGAACTCATGTTGGTTAGCAGGATAAAGTTTTCGCAACTGAAAGAAAGATGTCAGTAGTAACATCGTATTGGTCATAGTATATGGGATAGTGGCGCCTTTACTAAACTTACAAAAAGTAAAAAATGGCGGAGAAATATTCTATTTTATTATTATAAAATAAAATGATTAACAATTTTGTCTTCTTTTATCACAATGTACAGTAGGGTTCATAAATTACTCTCTTATTTAAAAACTTTGTATTAAAATAGAGTAATTAAGTAAGTAATTATAATTACACTGGCCTGCAAATGTTGGGTCAAAAAAAAAACTGTCCAAGATTTAATAACTGTTTTACGTAAATTTTTGGCTTATTACGAATATGAGCTTTATTTTTCTGTTTAGTGGTTAATACAACAAACAAGATTTAAAAATAGAAAAAAATACAAAATAATTACTATTAATAATACTTATATTTTATTAAATTAATTAATTATAACTTTTTACTTTAACTTTAACTTTATTAAAATATATACACTTTAAATATGCTTATTAAAACCAGTACTTTTGACGCAAAAACAGTGCATTTTTTCAAAATAAATTGAAGGATTTTAGGTAAAAAAGGCTAAAACCTAGGTTTTTAGAAAAAATATTATAATTATTAATAATATCCATTCAATCTGAGAATGAGACTCTGACGTCACAGTGTGTAAACTAAATACCACTCTGTAGGGTAATTTGTTTTGTTTTGTTTGTTTGTTTAACCTCGTACTATTCTACTTAATTAAGCATACCCTAAGTCCAGGACTTGTGTGGGCTAGTAGTAGAGGGAACCACCGGCTTATACTGACTTTCGAACCAGTTTCTAGGGAGTGTCCGTTTCACTTATCGCCTTCGCCAAATTTCAATTATTAATTAACTGAAAAAGGCATATCGGGCCAGTGAGAATCGAACTCACGATAGTAGACTTGCTATGCATACGCGCTAGCCACTACGCTATGCCTCCCATAAAATTGAAATTGAAACTTATTTCATAAGATGTAATAAATGATTTTTGTTTATATACATTTTCTATATAATAATTATGTATTAAGTTTAAATTACACTACAAAGTGCATTTTAATGTGCGCTCTGTGACGTCAGAGTCGCATTCTCAGAATTAATGGATATTAACCCCAAAGGCATTGGATAATACATTTATAAATTAAAATTGAAATTCTTAAAAGAATTGGTTATAGCTTTGTTATTTATAGCCCTTAAATTACTGAAGAAGTTGAGATATAAAATTCATAACATAAAAAACACATCAAAGGCCGACTTTCTGTTTTTAAATTATTTAAATACTATTGGTTATCATAAAAATCAGGACAGCACAGAGCCTTGAGGCCCACGAAATTAAAAAAAATTTAGCTGTAGTTGACATTCATATTTATAGCTTTATGTACAATGTCAGTGGATTGAAATTAGATATAAAATATATGCATATCTCGAAAAAATAAGCCTTTTTGTAAAAATTATAGAAAATAATAAAATTAAAAACATAAATACAAAATATCCATGATAAAATAATGAAAAACAATAAGGTACCTAATTTAATAGAAGTTGCGTCTTATGGACGATCCGAATCTTCATTCTTACATATTTTGGTTTTGACGTGTAGAATTCTTTAACTCCTTGGCATTTCCTAGTGATAGCTCCAAAATATATTGTTAAATTTGATTTTTCTTGCTGGCTTAACTAAATCATATTGACAAATCTGACACTTGAAAAAATACGTATCAAACAAAATGACTACTATAAGGCTTTTCGTATTAGTTACCAAAGTTGAGGTCATGGTTATGATTGGTAATAGATTGGTTTAAATAATAACAAATTGCTATAACCTCTCTCAAAGCACGGTTACAGATTTTACTACCAATTATTCAACCGCAAGTAACCAAAGCATTCCGAAATCAAACGGTAAATACGAAACCTATGATCAAAGCTTTGGTAACTAATACGAAAAGCCTGTATACTTAGTTTCAGATATCCGTGACTTAGTTAAGTCATCATTTGACTTTTGTGATAAGTTAGATTTAAACAGTACACTTTTTGAGTGTCCTGGATTTTTATGATAAAGTACAAGAAAATAATAAAATTTACTTTGGGAAAACTGTATGACAGGTTTTTTTTTTTAATATTTTTCAGTAATAAGTATTCAAAAATCTATTAAAATCACCACTTAGAATACAGGTTTTTCATCGCAGCCTATGTTATAAAACCATTATCAACACTTAACTTTGTGTCAACTCTGATTTCTATTCTTATATTTGTTTTCAAATAATAATTTTAACAAGAAAGATATCTTCGTAGGTATTATAATAATTGGATAAGTTTTAATGCTATAAAAACACTTGTTATCCCCAGGGATTAAAATACTTTAATCCCACTATTAAAGTACTTAAGTAGGTTAATATTTTAACACCCGTTGTACAAAACAAAAAGTTTAATTTTATTATAATCAATAAAGGCAAATTGTCAAAGTGTGATTATAAACAATATTAGATGATAATCCAGTAATATAATAATTATTAAATATTAAATATGGACCAATCCCTAGGGAACCCAAAGATTTCTGAAAAACAGACTATCATTAAAAAACTTAACTCCCGAATAGACTGATATCGATCTCTATGTGGCGCCATTTTGCAATCGCCACTTTTTGGCCCTTTTACACATAGTCCAGTCAAATAACGAGAAATTCAAATGTTAAATTACAATAAATGTACACGGGCTGATATTTTAAAGGGTAGAAGTGGATAGTTGCAGACCACTCCTGTTGGTTTTTCATCGGGTGATTTGGGGGTGTCCGCTATCTTAAATTTTAGAGGTGAGTGCGGTTATCTCGCTAAATATGTATCTTACGATAAAAATGCATATAACCAATTTTGTTAAGGAGAAAATGTTTAACAATTTTTGTTTGAATCATTTTTTTAATATATTAATAACAATAGAATTATAAATATTCAAAAATCGCCAAGTTGGGGTTGAAATAGGTTTTTTCGATTATTCAGCCAAATTATTCATCGGAGGATAAAACGTATTGAGAAAATGTCAAAAGATCTAGGGATAAAAAAGTTTGGGGCATCGTCCCCCCATTTTGTACGTCCCTAGTTAAAAATTCTAAATAAAAATTACATGAAATGATAGCCTTTATCAATGCTAAGGCATGTGCGAAAAATAGTTACTGTGGTTTATAGAGTTCCAGAAATATTAAATAACAACTACTTTTTAGATGTACCCTTAGGAGGGTCGTAGCTCCCTTAGGGCTCATTTCCGGACCAACCAACTTTTTTTCATATTTTTTAACGTAGAATCACCTCTTAAATTTCTCGAACTTATTTTTGAATAATCTTGTATTTTATTCACATAAAATGGTACATTGCAATTTAGCAAATACTTAAAAATAATTTCAAAAAATAAATAAATAAATTAACATTTAAAAAAAGATATTTTTTTGAAAAACCAATAATTTTTGAAAAATAAAAGGTTAAAAAAAAAAAGTTTTTCAAAAACGTTTGTTTAAATTTTCTTTTTGCGAAAAACAAAAAAAAAAAACAAAAAAAATATATTTTTCAAAAAAAAAAAAAAAAAATAAAAAAAAAAATTTTCAAAATTTCTATTTTTTTTTATTTGAACCTTTTATTTGGGAAAATGTAATATACCATTTACTGTGAATAGTATATAATGGAATGCATAGAATTACATGTCTTCACGACTTTGTATTTTTTATTTTTGTTTGTGGTCCAGTATTATTATTATTATTATTATTATTATTGTTATTATTATTGTATGATAAATTGCTCACTATAATAGTGAGTATTAGTGATTGAATAGATAATACATCCATACCGTGTACAACACTTCAATTATTGGAATTCAAGCACCGCATGTGTACACGGCGCAAATTGTAAATAATGTCCCATCTATAGTAGGTAAAGAATGTTGACTAGTGTATTTCCCTTCTAATAAAAACCGTCATATCTGTTATCTGGATTGAAATTCCGCACTACAGCCATTCTTTTTGTACAGGGCGTGACATTTTTGCAGTTGAAACAAACATATCTCTCAATATAAATTTTTTAAAATTATTTGTAATGTATATTACTTTCAGTAGGAAGTACTTTCCTCATGTCAAGTATCATTGTTATGGGAGGATTGGTGTAGTGGTCTTTTTGACAAGTCTACTAGCCAACTAGCGAGAGTTCGATTCTCACTGGCGCCGTTTTGTCTTTTTCAATTAATTAATAATTGAAATTTGGCGAAGGCGTAAGTGAAGCGGACACTCCCTATAAAAACTGGTTCGAAAGTCAGTATAAGCCGGTGGTTCTGTCTACTACTAGCCCACATAAGTGGATTTAGGGGAAGCTTAATTAAGTAGAATAGTACGAGGTTAAACAAACATGTAATATAATGTATTGATTAAAGTTTTCGTACTACAGCCACTTTAAGGGGTCTACCCTCTTTAGACGGGCAAAGATAAGGCTATTTTCACGAATTTTTTTGACCGGTATACGTCATAAATATGGACATAAAAAGTGTTAGGCCTAAAAAATACACTATTTGATTACACAAGAAATTTTTTTTTATATTTATTTTAATCAGTTTTTATACATAAAAATGAGGGAGAAGACTGGTCCAAAAAAAAAGATGAGTGTGCGCTGTTGATGAAATATCTGGAATGGATGATCTGAAAAAAAAAAAAAATAGTTTTAGATTCAGTAAGTAAATGGCTATAGCGCATATCATACGATTTTTGAAATTTTGAGTTTAACTATTTATTTTTGGCAAAGAACGACGGAAAAAACGTGATTTTTCGTACTTTTTCGAAAAATGGCTGCCATTTTGTCATTTTTGAAAAAAAAAAAAAATCGTATGATATGCGCCATAGCCATTTACTTACTGAATCTAAAACTATTTTTTTTTTTTTTCAGATCATCCATTCCAGATATTTCATCAACAGCGCACACTCATCTTTTTTTTTGGACCAGTCTTCTCCCTCATTTTTATGTATAAAAACTGATTAAAATAAATATAAAAAAAATTTTCTTGTGTAATCAAATAGTGTATTTTTTAGGCCTAACACTTTTTATGTCCATATTTATGACGTATACCGGTCAAAAAAATTCGTGAAAATAGCCTTATCTTTGCCCGTCTAAAGAGGGTAGACCCCTTAATGAGCATATCAATTACCAGAAGTATAACAACGTTAAGTATTACTGTAACTGCTTCATACAATGGGATAAAATTTTTTAAAAAATTGACAAGCGAATATAAAAACTTGTCACTTTCTGTTTTTAAGAAAAAACTAAAGCAGTTGCTATTAAGTAGGGCTTACTATAGCATAGATGACTTTTTAAATGATAAAAATTTGTAGACTGAATTTATTTAAATATTGTTTTGTAGTCTGCTGTTTTCTTAAATAATTTATTATATATGTTGTAATTTAAGTTTATGTAAGAATGACTTGTATATCTACCATGGTGGCATTAATACGTTAAATAAATTATCTTATCTTATCTTATCTTATCTTATCTTATAATATAGTAATAATTTTGAATATAGGCGAGCGCGCTCTCAACTTTACGCTTTAACCTTCGTAACGCAGGATGCGTGCAAGTGAGAGGCACAATAGTCTATAGCAATGGAGCTCTCTACAACAAGAATTGTGAAACAAAAGACATCTACCCTATCTCTATCTCATTTGTGCTACACTTTCCAGCCAACCAAATAAATACTGTATTTGTTTTTCATACAACAAATACAGAGCGGCACGAACGAACATAGCTAATGTGAATCTGTAGAATAAGATAATTCTACTAAAATTTAGATGGCGCCAGTAATTTCTTTAATAAAAATAATAAAGTTACACTTTTCGCCCGGCCAAGTAAATATTGTATATTTTCAACAAAGAACAAATACAAAATTTGTTTGGTTGGGTGGAAGTGGGAGTGTATGTATGTCTTCTATCCTTTTTGGGTAGAACTTTTGTCCCTGTCTAATCCATTGCGCCTGCTATAACCACTGAATGTTTCCTAAACTTTAGTGGGGTTCCATATAAGCGAAAACGTTTAGTATTTAAGGTAACAGTGTATGAAAAAAATAAAAAATACTTTTTTATTTTTAAAAAATTGGGATTACAGGTTTTAGGACAGTGAAATAAAGTACCAAATTTACAGTATAATTTTTTGGCCGACGTTTCGAGGGTCTACGTGACTCTCTTCATCAGGGCTTCAATTATTAAGTAGGCACAGTCAAATATTTTCTGCTATTATAGCCATAGTATAAATTATTAATAACAATTGTTTCCCTCCCTGACATGTCAGATGATTTTATTGTTTAAAGTTAATTTTGGTGGAATAAAATTGTTATTAATAATTGATACTATGGCTATAATAGCCAGAAAATATTTGACTGTGCCTACTTAATAATTGAAGCCCTGAGGAAGAGAGTCACTTAGCCCCTCGAAACGTCTGCCAAAAAAATTATACTGTAAATTTGGTCCTTTATTTCACTCTCCTAAAACCTGTAATCCTAATTTTTTAAAAATAATTAAGGACATAATGGATTTCTATAATAAAAAATACTTTTTAATTTTAGTATTTAAATTATTATCACCATTTGGACTGAAAGTCTGTAAGTTACAGATAGGACAATTTCTATCACTGTGGCAGTGTAATAATGCTAATAAATTGATTTGAATAATTACCAGGTCGTTTGTCTCGAAATAAGCGAAATTCATGCAAGTTTGAGTTATCAATCAGCATATCGGCATTATAGACACGAAAGCAGATTATTGGTCGCTTTATAACAAATGAATTATTTACATGCTTGTATTGTATTGTAAATACTAACCGTTTTTGCTTATATGGAACCCCACGAAAGTTTAGTTAACATTATCTGGTTGTTACAGTACACTTAAAGTTGTTATAGTTCTGATAATTGTAACAAATGTTTACTAAACTTTCGTGGGGTTCTATATAAGCAAAAATCGTTCCCCAGTATTAGTTTGGCGTATCTCCATTTTCGGACATTTTGAGATTTTTACATGTTTGTATATCTACAGTTAAGTACTTTAATGTCCAACTAACATTTTATCAATATATGCTTAAATTTCTAAAATAATTTATCGTATCTCCAAAAAATATTTTTCTGAAACTTATTTTTCTACGGCTGCTTTAGAATATAAGCAAATACGCACACTTTTCAAAGACAGAATGAATCCATTCTAGCTCTAGATACGGTATGAATATTCCATTGCCATCTCTTGTTTATAAAAGTAAAAAAAAACTGTAGCAAAATAAGCAAAAATATGTATATTTTACCATGAAATATTGATTAATTTAATGCAATTTAAAGTTTTGCGTTAAAATTACATAAAGTTTATTAGTTTTTCTTAATATTTGACCAGTTTTTTATCAATGTAGTTCAAAAAATTAAAACCATCTATTGTTTAATATTTAAACCTGATATCTGTCACAACAATCTGACATTACCTTCAATTTTTGCATTAAAATTTGTAAATATGTGCTAAAATTAAATAAAAATCCTTTTTAAGTACTGATTTGATAAATTTATTAAATAACATTAATTGCTTTATTTAAAAATATGTGTTTTGTTGCATTTACAATGTCGACTCACAAAAAACATTGTTTTTAATCTTGTCCGCAGTTTAAAGCCATACAGTGTTTCATATTTGCAGTCGAAAAAAAAGTATAGTCTACAACACGTATGGAATAGTCATTCCGCGCGAGCGGAAAGTTTGTCATACGAGCCGGTAGGCGAGGTATTTTGTTTACAAAAAAATAATTCTTTCCCTAACTTTGGTCATATTTCCCGATAATAAAAATAAAGAATGAATTATTCTAAGTATTTTGGTGAAAGTCCCATATCAATATCTTTTTTCGTCAATGAGTTATATCAAAAAATATATTCAATTATTGCCAAGTTTAGAGGCCTCGGGAGGCAAATCTATAAGATTTAGAGCTTTGTTCCCCTGAACACTATTTATCAGAAGCTTTACTTCCATAACGTATTAAAATTTTATCAAATTTAACCGGGGGCCAGAACCCATAAGGCTTGTGCGTGGTCCTTTATGAAAATGGCCAAAATTTAGCAAAAAGTATTACGACAGTACGATTGGTAAAATCTGGAAATTGCAAGAAATTTGACAAAAAGATTACAATTGAGTAGAGACTCAAACATTAAATCAGGGGATTTGGTACTGTTATTAACACAGATCCTGGAAGCCTTGGTTAATTAAAAATTACCAAGGGAAACTGGTTGGTCTTGGTGGCAGGGGCCCCTAACTTGGAGGTATGGATTTTTGATCAAAATTAAAAAATGGGTAAAATTTTATGGAGTAAATAAATAAGCACCGGTAAATAGTCGACAATTAGGGGGTTGGTTGCAATAAGGTCTTCAAATACTGCAGGATATTTTTGTGAAATAAATGATATAGTTATAAAATGAGTTAAAGGGATTCTCGAAAAAACAGTAGTAGTCTCAATACGAGGGATATTTCGAATATAGTTAAGTAACGAATAATTATAAATAGTCCAATAAGTGGCTATATACAGGGTGTCTCACCGAAGCCGACTAGGTCGATATATAGTAACTTTAGAGCCGTTGGCCAAAAACTACTTGCACAGTAGCCAATAACTACTCAAAAAAAAACTTTATTTTTTAGCCTTTAAATTAGTTATTGTCGTTTTTACTGTTTAAAGGTTTTTAAGTATTATTAGTTTTGTCAAGGTTTCTTATTAAAGGTAGGTTTTTAGTAATTTTAAAGTTCCTTATTAGTAGGCCAATCACTACATTAGATCCCGGCCAATAAATGGATTATACACTGAATAATATAGAGGCCAATCACTGCATTTTTGATAGTAGTATATTATCAATGAGCGTATAATAGATGCAATTAATGAATGAAGGGGAATTTTGGAGCACGAGCCGAAAGGCGAGTGACCTAATCACCCGAATGATTAATATCTATTATACACGAGTAGAATTTTATACTTTATCCATGGTCGTTTTAAATTTTAAACTGTTTGTTTCTACAGTTCCGTGATTAATAGGCCCATTAATTACGGCCGTGGATAAATATTTTTTAAAGTTTATTACTAATTTTGGGTTTTTTTAATAAATGTAAAAATTAATGTAGCAAAAGAAGTTTTTTTATATTTAATTACAATTATAAATTAAAATTAAAAACCATTATGGTTATAATTAAATTTGTAAAGCCAAATCCTTAAAGGGCCAATATCTCCTCCTTTCTATAAAGCCTGCAGCTCATGAACCCTTTAAGTGTAGTCAAGAAAGGATATCTTGTTCATAACTTATCATATACGATAACGTATAACCTAAAAGTTCTACTCACGTATAACTATTTCAGAGTTTCTGCTCGACAATAATATTTAATTAATAAATGCGACAATAGTTATAATTATTATAATAAGTATAAGTGAAATTGGTAAGTTTTTTACTAAGTAATACATAACTAGCATCCAAGCAATTTTCCATTTTGTTAAAAAATTTAAAAGTGAAAAGGAGTTAAAAAAAGCAACATACATATTAATAATATTAATATTATGATATATGTAAAAATAAAATGAATAACAAACGGCTTATTATACATATTATATTAATATATTAATATATACATAAAATAAAATTATGGACTTTTTTGGAGTGTTACGCCCATGCTTATGGTATAGAAAATAGCGTTACAGGGGGGGGGGGGAGTCCAAAATGATCAAAATTTGCGGTACGTAATACTTGAACGTTCTCTTAGGCGCTTTTTAAATTTTTCTTTTACTGTGAATAATAAGAAAATTACGAATATAAACAATTTTTTCATTTTGGGGGAGATATGGGCCCAGGAAAAAAATGATTATTAAATTTGTTATGTAATTTTAGTTTATCTTTTATCTGGTTTTAATATTTTTCTTCTATTGTGAACAATAAGAAAGTTACGTCTAGAAACTTTTTTTACAATTTGGGGTAGTCCCTCCGCTGGAAAAAATGACAAGAACATTTTTTGTGTAGTTTTATTTAACGTTCTATGTGTTTTTTTTTTTCATTTTAGAGCAAAATAGAAAAAATATTATAAAGCACTCGTTTAATAACACGTTTTTAGCGCACTAGTACTTTAATTTACTATTAGACTGTGCAATCACGACTAGCCTTCAACAAAGTTAAATGGAAAATCAAACCACCCCAGATTTTTTGATTTTAGGTTGTTTCTGGAACATTTGCAAATAGTTTTTGACAAAAATTGAAATCGCTCCCGAAGCCGTTTTTAAATAAAGTCATTCTTCTTCTTCTTCAAGTTTTTCCTGACATCACAATACGGAGTTTTTTCTATGACACACCCTATAGCATAGGTACTACCCATGATACTCAATATAATCAAGACCATTCATACGCCTACTTTGTTAATGTCCATTAAATCAATAAAATTATTTTGGACATTAACAAAGTAGGCGTGTGAATGGTCGCGATTATATTGAGTATCATGGGTAGTACCTATGCTAAAGGGTGTGTCATAGAAAAAACTCCATATTGTGATGTCAGGAAAAACTTGAAGAAGGAGAAGAATGACGCTATTTAAAAACGGCTTCGTGACCGATTTCAATTTTTATCAAAAACTGTTTGGAAATGTCCCAAAAACAATTTAAAATAAAAAAATCTGGGGTGGTTTGACTTTCCATTTAACTTTGTTTAAGGCTAGCCGTGCAATAAATGTAAATTTCTAATTTACCCATTTATGTAACTAGGCTGCCTTTTTTGATTTTTTGGATGGATATGCCCTTCTAGTTAATCATGTCAAATGACTCATGTGCCAACTTGAATATGTGATATGAACAACCTTGCATGTTGGGTATAATAAAAAAATCCGATACTTTTTGTTTTAACGATCCCTTTTTGTTTTAACGACGCCCATGTTTACAGCTATAATAAATAATAATATTAACCAAAAGAAATGTTTTTATTAACATGTTTACAGGTATATTATAGCAAATAATAATATTAAGCAAAAGAAATGTTTTTATTAACATATATACTTACATTGTTTGGATATATCTACGGAGCCATTCCACCTGATTTCAACGAACACCAAAAGGTCACCTATCTTTGATTTAAATAATTATTTAGGGGAAAGTAGGGTAACGGTGAGCACCCAAGCCAAAATTGATATAATTGGCACCTTATGAATATTACAAAAAAACTTTCCATTTTTTTATATGCCCTTAATCAAATTACTTGAAGTGGTTGTAATTATAGGTTATAGGACCAAAATAAATGCTTTTTTAACGTAAAATCGCCAACTTTTCGAGCACCTAAACGGTCGCTCTTCTTCAGGGCTACAACAAGGTTTATTAATTAGAACATACATTGAATACATAAAAAATGAATAAAATAAAATTTGGAGGTTATGTTACCTTAATTACTTCATTCAGCATATTGTCAACATAAAAATAATATCACTATAATTACAACACTTTAAATTACAAAAAAATATAAGAGGGTAAAGAAGCCTTACTTATCAGACTATCATTACGTATCATCAAAACTTAGGTAGCTTTTACCATAATCACAATAAAAATGTAAAACTACAAAAGTGCATTTGCGCACAATTCCCCCACCCCAAGGGGCAATGGTGCGCACCTGCAAAATATTTATTAAACACAAGGTTTTTAAAAACTTAATTTTTAAAAGAAGGGTTTTGGATTTTTTGATAGTTTAAGGAACGTTTCCAAAACCCTTCTTTTAAAAATCTAGTTTTTGAACATTTGTATAGTTATTTTGTTTTCTACTTTTTAGTCATACGTAACATGGACTTATAAGAAAGGTTTTAACTTTAAAAAGTTTTTTTTTTTAATGTTTTTACTATTTAATTGAATGTTCTTACGCGAGCCTGTGAATAAGCACTATAAATTAAGCATGGATGCCTCAGAATACCTTGTAATATGAATTTTCCGTGGTGCGCACGGTTACCCGCTTAGCACCGTTACCCTACTTTCACCTACACAATGATTGGAAGTTTAAAACTAATTTAAAAAAAGATTTTACTTTTAAACTGGAGTTTCTGAAGGCAAAGATATAAGTATTAGCATATAAAAATTGGTAACAACCGTCAATACAATATTTATTATCATTACTTTTTATATTTTTGAACTTATTTATTAGTGAAAAAATATAACGTACAAATATTAAACTTTTTAGAGATGCAATTATACATTTAAAAATATTGTCACATTATACTTTTATTTTAATCTGAAACTGGGTATATTTTTAATGACAAGTACAGAATTTGAGGTTATTTTTTTGTAAAGGGATTGCATAATTTGGTATAATCATATACTTTAAAAAAAGTACATTATAAAAGTGTATTAACAGTGTAAAATTGGTTTATGATTTTTTTTTTTAGAATCTATCGAATAATTGAAGGGTTAAATACAAAAAAAGTTAAAATTTTAGGACATTTAAGTTAATTTTTTACTCGGTGGGACAAAATAAAAATTTATAAAAGTCCAAACAACTCTGATATAAATTTTATTAAATTTAAAGTTGGAATAAATTTTCCTGAAATGCATGCATACTCAGAAAATTGAGATGTGACTTTTTTGAGATCTAGTGAGAGTTCAACATAATGTCGGACAAAAGAAAACACCCCCCACAAAATTTCAGCACGATAGGGCCTTACTTGATCGTATACTGCCATCCCAAAGTCGGCAAGAATCGTGATCATGCAAAAAATAGATGTTTGCTTTCAAAAACTCCAGTTTAAAAGTAAAATATTTTTAAAAATAAGTTTTAAACTCCCAAAACATTTTTTAATCATTGCGCAAATAGTTATTTAAATCAAAGATAGATGGTGTTTTGATTGTTGAAATCAGGTGGAATGACTATACATGAAATTATTCTAATATTATCTTGTTCGCTGAGATAAAAAGTTTCTTTGAAATTTTATTATGTTATTATTTGATTATGTCGTTTCTTTAGTATAACTTTGTGTATAAGAAAGCTTTGTAATAAAAGCAAGGCAAAGAAATAAGAATTTCTACTTTTAAGCGCACAGTCTGTTCAAAAAACTACTACCTTTTTCTAAAAAAAATAAAATTTAGCAAGCAGGCCTTGATTGCAAAAAATATCAAAAATAGGTACTTACATACTTAAACATGCTTTAAATTTTTTATATCTATATGTCGCAGCCTTTTGAAGTAATTGGCCGTTTCATGAAAAGGCTGGACGGTTCATGAAATGCTACCACTACTAAACCAACCAACCAACATCCAAACATCCAAACTTCATGAACCGTGAAATTTATACGCGCACTGTATAAAGTTCACCCCGCTAACTATTAAACGGCTTAAGATATCTACTTGAAATTTGCAACAGTTAAATAAAATAACCCAAGTAATGCAGAGGGGCAAGGAGGAACATTTCTTTTAATGAAAAAGGGGGTCGCGTGATCATCATTAAACATTATTTTATTTTCTATTTGACCATTAAATTTTTAATTTATTTAATTTTAATTTTTTTTTGTGAAAAATGCGATTTTCTTAGATAGATTTTTGTAATTTTTACTTGATATCATTTATAATTAAATTATAAGTATAATTTACATTTATTTATTATGAAATTAAAAGTTAAAAAAAAATATATGATCAAATAAGAAATTTTATTAGCAATAAAATGATGTATTACAAGACATTTTTCTCTTAAAAAAAAATCCCACCCTTGTCACCTAGCCTCCTATGTGCCCCTCCCCCTAAATATATCAAATACCTATATACCAAAAAAATATATAGGTTATGTTATTTACGTGTTATAAATTTCAAGTTGATATCTAAAGCCGTTCAAAAGTTAACAGGCACTGTATAGTAACAGTAGTAACTGTTGTTAATATACTTGATACTGGCCTATTAGGCCAGTAATATGGGGTATTATATAATATTGTATATATTATACATACGAAGAAATTTTATTAGCAATAAAATGATGTATTACAAGACATTTTTCTCTAAAAAAAAAAAAATACCACCCTTGTCACCTAGCCTCCTATGTGCCCCTCCCCCTAAATATATCAAATACCTATATACCAAAAAAATATATAGGTTATGTTATTTACGTGTTATAAATTTCAAGTTGATATCTAAAGCCGTTCAAAAGTTAACAGGCACTGTATAGTAACAGTAGTAACTGTTGTTAATATACTTGATACTGGCCTATTAGGCCAGTAATATGGGGTATTATATAATATTGTATATATTATACATACGAAGAAATTTTATTAGCAATAAAATGATGTATTACAAGACATTTTTCTCTAAAAAAAAAAAAATACCACCCTTGTCACCTAGCCTCCTATGTGCCCCTCCCCCTAAATATATCAAATACCTATATACCAAAAAAATATATAGGTTATGTTATTTACGTGTTATAAATTTCAAGTTGATATCTAAAGCCGTTCAAAAGTTGACAGGCACTGTATAGTAACAGTAGTAACTGTTGTTAATATACTTGATACTGGCCTATTAGGCCAGTAATATGGGGTATTATATAATATTGTATATATTATACATACGAAGAAATTTTATTAGCAATAAAATAATGTATTACAAGACATTTTTCTCTAAAAAAAAAAAATACCACCCTTGTCACCTAGCCTCCTATGTGCCCCTCCCCCTAAATATATCAAATACCTATATACCAAAAAAATATATAGGTTATGTTATTTACGTGTTATAAATTTCAAGTTGATATCTAAAGCCGTTCAAAAGTTGACAGGCACTGTATAGTAACAGTAGTAACTGTTGTTAATATACTTGATACTGGCCTATTAGGCCAGTAATATGGGGTATTATATAATATTGTATATATTATACATACGAAGAAATTTTATTAGCAATAAAATGATGTATTACAAGACATTTTTCTCTAAAAAAAAAAAATACCACCCTTGTCACCTAGCCTCCTATGTGCCCCTCCCCCTAAATATATCAAATACCTATATACCAAAAAAATATATAGGTTATGTTATTTACGTGTTATAAATTTCAAGTTGATATCTAAAGCCGTTCAAAAGTTAACAGGCACTGTATAGTAACAGTAGTAACTGTTGTTAATATACTTGATACTGGCCTATTAGGCCAGTAATATGGGGTATTATATAATATTGTATATATTATACATACGAAGAAATTTTATTAGCAATAAAATAATGTATTACAAGACATTTTTCTCTAAAAAAAAAATACCACCCTTGTCACCTAGCCTCCTATGTGCCCCTCCCCCTAAATATATCAAATACCTATATACCAAAAAAATATATAGGTTATGTTATTTACGTGTTATAAATTTCAAGTTGATATCTAAAGCCGTTCAAAAGTTGACAGGCACTGTATAGTAACAGTAGTAACTGTTGTTAATATACTTGATACTGGCCTATTAGGCCAGTAATATGGGGTATTATATAATATTGTATATATTATACATACGAAGAAATTTTATTAGCAATAAAATGATGTATTACAAGACATTTTTCTCTTAAAAAAAAATCCCACCCTTGTCACCTAGCCTCCTATGTGCCCCGCCCCGTAAATATATCAAATACCTATATACCAAAAAAATATATAGGTTATGTTACTTACGTGTTATAAATTTCAAGTTGATATCTAAAGCCGTTCAAAAGTTGACAGGCACTGTATAGTAACAGTAGTAACTGTTGTTAATATACTTGATACTGGCCTATTAGGCCAGTAATATGGGCTATTATATAATATTGTATATATTATACATACGAAGAAATTTTATTAGCAATAAAATGATGTATTACAAGACATTTTTCTCTTAAAAAAAAATCCCACCCTTGTCACCTAGCCTCCTATGTGCCCCTCCCCCTAAATATATCAAATACCTATATACCAAAAAAATATATAGGTTATGTTATTTACGTGTTATAAATTTCAAGTTGATATCTAAAGCCGTTCAAAAGTTGACAGGCACTGTATAGTAACAGTAGTAACTGTTGTTAATATACTTGTATACTGGCCTATTGGGCCAGTAATATGGGCTATTATATAATATTGTATATATTATACATACGAAGAAATTTTATTAGCAATAAAATGATGTATTACAAGACATTTTTCTCTTAAAAAAAAATCCCACCCTTGTCACCTAGCCTCCTATGTGCCCCGCCCCGTAAATATATCAAATACCTATATACCAAAAAAATATATAGGTTATGTTACTTACGTGTTATAAATTTCAAGTTGATATCTAAAGCCGTTCAAAAGTTAACAGGCACTGTATAGTAACAGTAGTAACTGTTGTTAATATACTTGATACTGGCCTATTAGGCCAGTAATATGGGGTATTATATAATATTGTATATATTATACATACGAAGAAATTTTATTAGCAATAAAATAATGTATTACAAGACATTTTTCTCTAAAAAAAAAATACCACCCTTGTCACCTAGCCTCCTATGTGCCCCTCCCCCTAAATATATCAAATACCTATATACCAAAAAAATATATAGGTTATGTTATTTACGTGTTATAAATTTCAAGTTGATATCTAAAGCCGTTCAAAAGTTGACAGGCACTGTATAGTAACAGTAGTAACTGTTGTTAATATACTTGTATACTGGCCTATTGGGCCAGTAATATGGGCTATTATATAATATTGTATATATGATACATTATAAATTTGCTGTGCTGTGCCTATATCAGTGCTTTCAAGTTCGATTAAAGATTAGACTGAGGGCAAGTCCACAATCATAGCAATGGACGAAGTAATACAATTTGTGCTAAAAAATTTGGAAGATAAGCAGCTCAACTTGGCCCTTTTGCTTGATATGAGCATAGCCTTTAAGAGAATTGACCATCCCCTGTTACTAAGAAAACTCTTTGTATTCGGAGCGAGGGAACCAATCAATGATTGGCATTGCTCATATCTTGGAGATAGGTTTCAGCAAGTTTTTATAAATGCTATTATAATGTATATAATGCATTAAATCACAATTAAAAAATGTTATAAAGGGTGTCCTCAGGGATCCATATTAGAGCCCCTACTATTTTTAATTTTTGTAAATGATATTGTAAAATATTGCAAAAATATATTTAAAATAATTATGTTCGCGGATGATTTGAATATATTGCGAACCAGGTAATCATATTAATAAAAAAATATGGTAGTAAGAACGAACTTGTCCTCAATGTGCCTTAAACGCAGTTTATGCGTTTTGTTCCCAAAAATGTTACCTACAATAATAGTATTCTTATCAGATTAGATGATAGGACTATTCCTCAAGTATCAAGTTGCAGATTTGTGGGTATACATTTAGATCATAATTTGCTTTGGAATTCTCACATAGATAAACTAACTTCCCAATTTAGTAAATACTTATTTTTACTAAAACAACAAACCAACGGTTTCGATGGAGGTGTTGAAGGTGTTGTATTTTGCTTTCTTCCAATCAAGTTTATCAATTGGCATTGAGTTTTGAGGAATGGGAGCAAATTTTAGTGACATTTTTACATTTGAAAAAAGGGCAGTTAGAGTGATTGCAGGTTTTAATAGAAATCATATATGTCAGGAAAAATTTATTGAGTCCTTAGCCTTTACAATTATAATATTTTAATAATATATTCATAAAAACGAGAAAAAATTATCAAGAAATAAAAATTTCCATAACTATAATACTAGAGACAACAATAAGTTGTCAATTCAGAGGTCAAGATATACACAAAACAGTCCACTGTGCATGGGCACAAATATGTATAATAAATTGGGAAAAGAATATAAACTACTACCTCAAAATATTTTTAAAAAACGCTTATAAAAAATTGATACTACTCCATTGAGGATTATTTTAATGAGAACATATTTTAGATGTATAATTGTTATTGACTTGTTCAGTATATGTGACCTGATCTATGAAAAGGGGGCTTAGGTGTAAAAAAATCATTTTCCACTTTTTTTCCGATTCGGATAGAGTTTGAGACGCTCTTTCAGTTTTTCTCGAAAACTTGTTTTCGCACGTAAGCCCCGTTTTTATAGATCAGGTCACATATAACAATTTTATGTCAAATTCCTTATATAATTGTAATAGAGATTTACCTTACAGTTTTTGAGAAAAATGCCTAGGTTCTTACCTTATGTAGTTGCGATGAATATTCCAAGAAATTGGGCTTCCCACGTAAAAATCTGGGTAAATACCAAAAGCACACATTCATGTATTGTCTCTTTGAAACTAATGTAAATTCTGATCGATTTTGTATTTGTTGTTCAAAATATTCTGCTGTATTCATTAATGTATCTATATGATTCGCAAAACCTGATGAACCCTACAAGAAATAATAAAATTAAAAAAATATTAAAAGGTTAAATTTTCTAGGCGGGTGGAAAAATGAGGAAATTTATAAAATAAGATGTCAAATTGACCTCACTTTTCCTGTATTTTTGGACCGTATCCTTTTGTTTTTTCTTTGTAGCTTAATCGGATTTTTTTTGGCCACACCATTATCAGAAATTTATTAAAATAAAAATTAATAGAAATAAATTTACTAGTGTCAAAATTTGAAATTTAATTAAAAATGTAAATATATACTCGTGTCAATCTGAGAATGCGACTCTGACGTCAGAGTGTGTAAACTCAATAACACTCTGTAGGTTAATTGAAACTTATTTCTTAAGATGTAATAAATGATTTTTGTTTATATATATTTTTTATATAATAATTATGTATTAAGTCTTAATAAATAAGTTTCAGTTAAACTACAGAGTGCTTTTTAATTTACGAACTGTGACGTCAGAATCGCATTATCAGATTGACACGAGTATATATCAAAATTTATTAAAATGCCTAAATCTGAGCTAATAGCCCCACGATAAAAATTATCACACATGTCTATGTATCCATTGGATTTGCTATGGATATAGAACACTATAATCCTCACATGACGCTATGTAGGTATAGTAAAACGAAGTTAAAGTTTGTGGCTTTAAAATAAAAGAAGAATCATACAAATCCATTTGTTAGTTTCAAAGATATTTAACTTTAAAAATCACCAATTTTTCAAGTGGCCCGTTTATTTTGTGCCTGAGTGTTTAATCTTTTTAATTAAACTATAATATAATAGCGAATTTTAAAAGTCCCAACGCTATAGAAATGGGCACAACAAATAATAAAAACAAGGTTTTATTTTTTAAGAGTATTTTACAATTCTAATTTAAAAAGAAAAAATTAAAAGAGAGCAATTTTCATTTCCGTTCAAAGTAAAATATTAAATGTGGATTTTTTTAAATTAAACATCAAATGTTAAATTTCAGCAGTTTTCATTCAATTGAACCTAAAATATTTAAAAATCTGAAAGTGTGTACTCAGGCCAAACAGGTCCTCTAGTGTTTTAAGGCTATAAAAAATCACTCTGATTGCTTCAATCAAATATAAAGTGCTTAACTGCTCTAAGATTTTTTTCGGGTAGTTTTTCCAGAATTCTGTGTCCGAACTAAATATTTTTTTTGGCTTAACTAAATATTTAAATTACCTTTGAATAAAGGTCCATGTAAAGAGTATAAACAAACAAACAAATAAATTTAGTAGTCATATATAAAATTCGGTTTAAAAAGTAATGGTATTTGCCTACATTCTAAACAGGACGTAGAAAAACATAGGTTCGCTCTAAGCAAGCTTTTCTAATATAATATTATACATTCACAAATAGTTAACTAAAGGCGTTTTAAAATTGCAGTTACATTTGGAGAATACGAAACCAAAGCGAGCCCTCTAAACAAAAAAAAACTCATTAAATATTTATTTATAACCCCTTCAGACCCGAATTTTTTATGTTTGAAAAAATTGTGATGAATGAGCAACTTTTTAAAACTTTAAAAACATTTTTGAAAATACGCATGTACATTTTAATGTACATTTGGTTCTAAATGCCATAAAACTAAAGTATACTAAGTATATTAAGGTATATATTTTCTTCTTACGCTTTTTCATTTTATATTAAAACAATATTTTTTCTTTGTTTTTTTGGTTTTACAGCATCTACAATTACAATATAGAGAGTAAAATATTAGTTATAGAAAATACATTTGATGAAAAAAATGTGTTACATGTAATGTAATACAATGTATGATGGGAGATTTAGCTCAGTGGTCAATGCCATCGATATAGCCTGACACTGATCTTATATAATGAATAATTAATTTTATAAAAGTTATTTTAAACCATGTACAATGTACATTGTACATTAGAATATTCATGAATATAAAGTTATTGATTTTTTTGTACATTACAGATTTACAACCTTTAGCTACATAAATCCTTCACAGTGCAGTGAAAATATAGGTTTCGTGCCAAAAATTTGCTGCAATTTTTTTTTTTTTTTGAAAACATATGATATTATCATATAATCATATTGTATGTTATTGTGTCGCTGAATCTGAATCCGAGGTCAGAAATGGCGGATTATATTTTTAAAGTTGCTCGGATTTGCTTGAAACTTGGTACTCGGAGGTTTTTGGGGTCGCTGATTACGAATCTGGTGCCAGTTTTTAAAATAGCGGATCCAATATGGCTGATAAAAGTCTCTGAGAAACTTTAAAAAATCTAATCCGCCATATTGGATCCGCCATTTAGAATTTTGTAAAACTGGCACCAGATTCGTAACGAGTGATCCCAAAAACCCCTAAATAATAAGTTTCAAGCAAATCCGAGTAACTTTAAAAAATCCAATCTGCCATATCGGATCCGCCATTTTGAATTTTCGAAAACTGGCATCAGATTCGTAATCAACGGCCCCAAAAACCCTGTGGTGTTACAAAATCATGGAAAATAAACTAATGGTAAACTAATAATTTTAGATACTGCTATAGCGGTCATAGACATTAATGGCTTCTATAGAGGTCAATCATTGTGAAGGGGATAAATGATAGCGAAGTAACTATGAAAAGACTCATCTAGTGACCTTTTTGCTACGGGTTAACTTTTTTCTCCATTGCGTATATCCCTTAAACTCCATTTAGCCTATAAACAACGTCCTTTGCTGCCGTAAGTTTGGAATTTATGAAAGACTTGATGAAATTATTCAGCTCATGAAAATTATCTAGGAATAGAGTTTTAAAACTTCCGTCCTGTTTGTCTAATTTAACAAACCCTCAAGGAAAAGATTCTTGGAAAGTGCATTTGGAAATTGTTTTTGTCTGTTGCATTTACCAACTTCGTAGGCCAGAGACACAAACTAGTTACTTTGTTATTTATAACATTTCTTTTACCACTACGTTTCACTTGTTTCAATCGCCACTTTAATCCTATTTCGAATTTTACACTTTATTTCAATAAATAGTTTCTAAATAAAACTTTCTTTTCCTTCCACAACTAATCCTAGCGTGGGTAAAATTCGTACTTTAGAATAACAAGGCAAACCGTACGGAGAATTAGATTTATACTGAAATTTTAAATAAATGGACAAATGCACACAGGAAAAGGTCCCTGCACATTAGTAGGTATTGCGGTGGATGAGCGAACCCCCTCCACTTTTCATTTAGACCACGCTCCCTACTTTAATAGCCCCCTTTTTAATAGCCCCCATAACAGAGCTGTTTTAACAGGGCTGGTTCTAATTAAGTTTATATCAGATCTGATCCGATCAAACTGATCTGATATAAACTGATTTAGAAACAGCCCTGTTAAAACAGCTCTGTTAAAACAGCTCTGTTAAAACAGCTCTGTTAAAACAGCTTTGTTAAAACAGCTTTGTTAAAACAGCCCTGTTAAAACAGCCCTGTTAAAACAGCTCTGTTAAAACAGCCCTGTTAAAACAGCCCTGTTAAATAAGATCTGTTATGGGGGCTATTAAAGTAGGAGGCAAGGTCTAAATGAAAAGTGGAGGGGGTTGGCTTATCCCCTGATGATAGTGGTTTCCGAGATACAGTCCATTAAATCATGAAATGAAAGGAAAACAGGTATGTTTTGTTCAAGACTATCTGTTACGACCTGTACTCAGGAGAACTCTGGTGCAACCACACTGTGGCTTCTTGGCGTACGTTACGCGTTTGCTATAATAATGCCTATCGCATTATTCACAGACTTCCGCGGTATAATAGTGCCTCTGAAATGTTTGCTACAGCCCGAATTAACACCTTGGACGCTCTTCGGAGAAAAAAGCTTGCCAGCTTTGTAGAGCGCCTTTCCTGCACCCAGAACAATCTGTTAAGAGCTGTAGTGTCATCAGATGTTTTCTGGACCTCTACTATTTTTGGAAGTTGGCGACGTCTTTGTTTTTTGTTATAATGACTGTAAACCCAACCTTTTTTTTTATGTATATATTTTTGTGTATGTTTTATTTGTATTTATTTTTTTTCTAATATTCCTATGTGATATGGCTTATATGCCGGAATAAATGCTTTATTATTATTATTATAAACGGTTATTGCACCAAAACGGTTTATAAAGCTATGGGTGTTACCCAACCGCTGAAGATCTACATGAACACCTCTGTAAAAAAAACTTGTTTTTGCAAGCGCGCATTTCCTACTTAATGAAATAACCGGAAGTGTACCATTAATGTCACGTATTCAGTGTTTTATTGGTAGTAATCGCATGCGGAAACAAGGTTATTTTCACGGGGGTTAACCTGTACAATTAATAAAAAAATTAGCTAAATCCGAGAAAAGACATTTTCCTCAGTACATGAGCGCTCAAGCGGGGTCCTTGACAATATCCTTCATAATATTATTTCTATTACTCATTAATTGATTATAATAAAACTTGTTTGGAAAACGGATATTTTTTCCGTGTAACTTTTATTATGAGTCGAATGCAAATAAATTTTCAGCTAGTTGAGTTCAGTGATTTCTATTAACTTAACGAACTATGTACAGCAAAATTTAAATATAAAATATCCTGTTAGCATTACATTACTCCCTACGTAAATTTAAAGAATTTAAACATATTGTTTACCCAATACTTTGCGAGTAACTCACATTTTAAATGGTAATCTTAGAAATGCTGAATAGTGAAGCATGACTGTAGATTTTATGAAACGAAAATATCGGTTCCAGGAAATCAAACAAAATTAAGTTTACGTTAAAATGACATTAACTTAGATAATAATAGTTATTTATAATTTATGTTTGTTTGTGTATGTATTTGTGTACTTTCATAAATATAATCTTAGACACCATGGTGCATCTTATTAGTAGGTATTTCGGCGGATAAGCCAACCCCCTCCACTCTTCATTTAGATAACGCCCCTACTTTAATAGCCCCCTTTTTAATAGCCCCCATAACAGAGCTGTTTTAATAGTGCTGTTTCTAATTAAGTTTATATCAGATCTGATCCAATCTAAACTAATTTAGAAATAGAAATCTTTATTATTTTTCTCCGTGTTCGGCAAAAACTTGCAACTTTTTTTTATAGACTTATATTACTATGGTAAAAAAAACCTCCATGGAAAAGAACAATTAACAAATGGTTATTTTTTTTATATTTATGATTTAAACTGATAGTTACTATTTTCACGTTTCTATGACCTTTATATTAGGATACAGACACTTTATTAATTATGTAATATATTTTTAGACATACCTGAGAATAATTAAGTATATATATGATTAAAAAAAAATAGTTTATTTTACAAATGGCACATCTTGAAATAAAGATTTTCACAAAAATAGGGGATTAAATATATTTTTAAGTTTGATCATATCTTGTTCACATTAAATGCTTTAATTTTAAGCATTTCTCCAAAACTGAAGACTTTGCAAAAAATAGCACTAATTTCGTGCAAATACAGTAAGGGTTCAAAAACCGATGAGTCATATTGACTCCCCCATTTTGAATTTTTAGGTTATGAACATTGGTCTACATAAACATAATACATAGAAGACATTTGACATATTTTTTTAAAGATCGAAAAAAAAAACTAAAATTTTGGACCACCCTAGCCGTAAGAAAAAATTCAGAATTTGTCCACTTTTTTTCCCTGGCCCTCTATGGTGAGTTGCCATATCATAAGATATGAAACAATTAATTTTCATAAAGAAATTTTAGTAAAAAGTTATATTTACCTTTGCTTTCCACATAAACCAAAACTTAAAAACGTCACATTTTCTTCCGCATTGAAGGTATTTATCACCTTGGTCGTATCGTTTATCGTAATGCTTGTCCTTCTGAAAAAGATACTCCGCACCTCTCGAATGCGCTTTGTGTAAAATTTCCTGGTCTCTGACCAATAACATGGAACATTGTTGAGGGACAGCTAACAGTTTATGTGGGTTAATGACAATGGAGTTGGCTCTTTCTATTCCATTAAGTTTTGCCCGGTGTTTTTGCGAAAAAATTAGTCCGCCGCCCCATGCTGCGTCTATATGTAGCCATATGTTATACTTTTTACAAATGTCAGCAATTTCGTTTATCGGGTCAAAAGCTCCCCTGACCGTAGTTCCTGCGAACAGACAATAGAGAGTTACATAAGATTTAATTAAAGCTGTTGCTGAGTGCCCGAATAGGGATCCATATACAAATCCAAATGGATATCCATATATATATATATACAGTGCGATTATAAAGTGCAGAACAGTTTGAAAAGAAAATACTCTTCGTTTGAAGCCACGCCTCTGCTAGAGTTGTGCGCGACAAGCCCATGTGATTGCTAAGTACAACAGCTCGGTGGCCAGTAAAATGCACACAGCTTTCTTGCATTTTACTCATCGCCAATGCCAGTTTTGAATTAAAAAGTGTTCGGCACTTTATAATCGCACGGTATATATACCAAACCAAATGAAGTCACAGAATGTGGTGACAACTTAAGAAAATATTAACCAATACATTAAAGGTTATCTTATGCAAATAATAGGAAGCTAACTAAAAATAAAATTAATTTTATGTAGACAAGTAATTATGTTGTATATGAGTAATACTCATGAGTATATTACTGTTTTTTTTTATATACCTATTATGCTATATGAATATTATATAAATAATCTCACGCATTTTGCCTGTTCTTATAGGCCCATAAGAGGTCTCTACTTTTTTTTCTTTTGGGTTTGCAGCAGACAAAAGTCTATCTTTGACGTTTGCAATTGTGAACGTCGGTTTAAAGTTTAATTTTCTACAAAATTTTGTGTTTATGTTATGTTTTACTGTGTTAAAATTGTGGCTAGGTTACTTGCAGTGGAAAAGAGAAGAAATGACTATAAAATATATCAAAATAATATTCGTTCTTAGAATTTTAAACATGGTGAAAACTGTAATGCCAATTCGAAACAAAAATCCCTAAATCACTCATCAATTTAAATGTAAGTTTTTTAAAATTTTAGAGCAAAATAGAAAAAATTGTATAATGCACTTGATTCATAACACGTTTTTAGCGCACTAGTACTTTAGAAAACTCACCGTAAACGGCTCGTTTTCTAAACTTGTACTCGTGCGCTAAAAACGTATGTTATGAAATATACTATTGTAACTGCTATATGCCTAAATAAAACGTTTATTATTATTATTATTACTCGGTTAATTGCCAATCGTTATTAAAAAAAATTGTTAGTGATGTATCTGACAAAAGTAGGAAAAAAAGTAAACTTTCAATCTGACCTTTAGTTTGAAAACTTCGCTAATTTTACTAAAGTCTATTTAAATATATGACTTTTTGTCATAAATGTAAAAATTTTCAGTAGTAATATCATAAGTGCATGTTGAATTATCGATAATTTTTTTACTGTATTAAAAAAATATTTTGCTTGGCAATTATTTGAGTGAATTTTTCGTGTTACAAAATTCCGAGACCGCAGGTGGAGGACTTTTGATGAAAAATGCACGAAAATAATGTCCTTAAGGTTAGCATAATTTGTACAGTTAAAGTTTGAAGCACGGATATATATGTTTGGAATGCGTGTGCAAGTGGGAGGTCCGTTGTAAGCACGCACGCCTTATAACGCTCTTGACGGAAAGAAGAGAGCGCGAATGATCCCTCCCCCTTACGTCGGAGACTTTCTTTCATGTGGAGAAATATATCACCTATTTCACTTAATCAAAACCTTGGCTGATTTTGTCCAAATGTGTTAGCTTTAGAATTTACGGTATTTTATTAATCTAAATTAAACATTTATTGACCATAAATAAGCAGTTTACTTGGTGTTTTCCAGAATATTTAAATCCGTTGTATAATTAAGGTAATTAATTTAATAACCATATTATAATTGGCCAATTAAAAATTTATATTAAATATAGTTTATTTATCACCAATATACTTAGGAAGCTGAGTTTATTTCTGAAGATTAAACTATACTCTTCTCCCCTATTTTATTATACTTTTTAATTGTGATGTTAAAATTATATTTATCACAAATATATTTTTTCTCGCTGAGCTACAAAAACACATCGTGCCTAGTTTCTAAAGAGGTTTCTAATAATTTTAACAATAATATTAATCATATTATAATCAAATTAATATTTATTATTCCATCAATCTATTTTCTAATCATCGTACAGAGTGATATTGGTAGACTGACAGTTTCGGGCTGCTGGCCCTCTTCAGTATCAAGAGTACACTCTGCACGCTGGTTAAGAAAACGGTTTTAGACTTTATTCGCAAAAGGAATTTAGCCATTAGATTTATGTAGGCTTGTGCGCCATCTATTGCTAGATGTAGACAACTACTCATACTTCTCCTAGTCTGGAGACTTTGAATGGTAGCAAGTTGAAGACTTGTGTGTCTCAAGCACAGACTAGAAGAGGTATGAGTAGTTGTCTACATCTAGCAATAGATGGCGCACAAGCCTACATCAATCTAATGGCTATATTCCTTTTGCGAATAAAGTCTAAAACCGTTTTTTTGCTCAGCGTCCAACCCAAAAATTCACCCCGGGCATCTCCTACGCCCAAAAGGCAACTAACGCCGCCACCCCACAACAACCCAAGGCGGCCCCAGGTCCCAGTGCAAATCCCCCCAATATTTTTGATCAATCCCAAATTTCAAAAATCCACACCTTCATGCAAGAATTCGCCAGCTTCATGCAGGCTTTTGGCTCCCTTCAATTACCCAATCTAGGCCCCCAAAATGTATAGACAAACAAAACCCAGAGCCCTTAAAATAGTCACCTGGAACGCTGATAGCCTCAATTCAAAAAAACCGGAACTCATAGAATTTCTACACGAAAATCAAATAGATATAGCCCTCATCCAAGAGACTGGTCTTAAACCACATCATAGGGGTACCATACCCAACTATTCCTGCTACCGTAACGATAGACTCCAGGACCGCAAAGGAGGCACAGCAATCTATATCAAAAAACACATATCTCACGATCTTCTCCATGCGCCCCCCACACAAAGCGATCAAGTCGAAACTACCTCCATATTCGTCAACATGCACGACAATTCCAAATTCAGGATCGTGTCCCTCTACAAACCCCCAAATAAGGAGGTCAGACCCGCCGACTTCGAAGGCTACTTTAACGACAATCATCCAACAATCCTAGCCGGAGACTTGAATTGCAAACACGCCCTTTGGCACTCTAGAACAACTACGGCCAACGGCCGTAGGCTTTACGAAATATTACAACGTAACCATATAATGGTTACCGCACCCGATTCCCCAACCCACTATGGCCACGGCCTTCCTGATATCCTTGACATCGTTTTGTATAAAAACACGACACTAAACATTAACATCGAACTAAGACACGAACTAAGCTCCGACCACCTTCCAATCATTATCACGGCAGGAGGCATACCAACCGCAAATCACACCAAAAAAACCGTTTACAACTTCTCCTATATTTCCGAACTCTTAGAAAGCAACACCAAAATCAATCCAATAAATTCCGTCCAAGAACTAGATATTGCAGTAACCACCCTCACCAATACCATAAAATCCGCAATGGACAGCGCCAAATTAATCAAAAAAGTAGATATCCAAAACCCACAGGACCTTCCCCGAGATCTCAAAGACTTAATCAGAGAGAAAAACCGACTTCTTCGTCGCGCACGCACCCTCCAAGACCCCCATATAAAACGCGAAGCAAACAGACTTACCCAGGAAGTCAAAGACCGACTAAACGTACTAGCAAATTCCCGCTGGGAGGGAAAAATAAAGTCACTCAACCCCCAGGATAGATCACTTTGGAGAATGGCCAAAACCCTATCCCTCGACCACCAACGAGGCATGCCCCCAATTCACGGCGAAAGAGGAGTCGTCTACTCCACCCCCGAAAAAGCCGAAGCATTTGCTGACGCAATGCGGAAACAATTTCAACCAAACCCTCCAATCCCCCCCGACTCCGACTCCGAATCAGAGACCGACTCCGAGCCCGACTCGGACGACGAGAACTACGAGCAACTCATGCATGAAAGAGACATAAACCACATCTATAATAGAGTCACTAACCAAGTCGAAAACGACATTATCACCCCCACATCCCCCGAGGAAATCAAACGCATCATCAAAAATCTCCCAAAAAGGAAAGCCCCCGGTCCCGATCAAATACCGAATAAAATCCTTAAAATACTCCCCCGGAAAACCATTATGGAAATCGTTAACATTGTTAACGCAATGCTCAGACTGCGCCACTTTCCAAAGCCCTGGAAAAACGCAGACGTAATAGTAATCAAGAAACCCGGACAAAATACAACTTTTGCTGAAAGCTACCGCCCCATAAGCCTCCTTTCCTCCCTAGGCAAAATAGCCGAGAAAGTCATACTAACCAGACTTCAAACTCTAGTTGAAGAACTAAATCTCCTTCCAAATGAGCAATTCGGCTTCAGAAGCAGACACTCCACAGTCCACCAGGTAGCTCGCCTGGTAGACTCTGTAACGGACGGACTAAATAGGCGCGAAGCCGCGGGACTGATCCTCCTGGACATCGCAAAAGCCTTCGATAAGGTTTGGCACAAAGGTCTTGTAGCCAAACTCCACTTTCTCGGCCTCCCCCCAGGCATCACCAAACTCATAGCCTCCTTCCTCAAAGGCAGAGATTTTCAGATAAAAATAGGCGACTGTAAGTCCAACACCCGCCGCATCAGAGCTGGCGTTCCACAAGGTTCCCCACTATCCCCCCTTCTGTACAACCTCTTTAAGGCAGATATTCCAAAAACACAGGGCACTGAACTAGCCCTGTTCGCCGATGACACCGGCATCCTAGCAAAAGCCAGAAACCCCCAGCGCATCCATATCGCCCTCCAGCGCCAAATGGATGCCCTAATCAAATGGTTCTCCAAATGGAAAATCAAAGTAAACGCCAATAAAACCAAAGGCATCCTAATCTCTAGGATTAGAAGAGGCCCACCTCAACCCATTCAGATAAATGACCAACCCATTAACTGGGAAAACCATGCCAAATACCTCGGCATTACAATCTCCAAAAACTTGACGTGGGATCAGCACGTCAAATACACCCTCCAAATAGCAAATTGCCGCCTCTCCAAACTCTACCCCTTAATAGGCAGAAAGAGTCCCCTATTCATTAAAAACAAACTTCTTCTCTACAACCAAACCCTAAAGCCGGTACTTCTTTACGGAGCCCCAGCCTGGAATAAAATCACCCTTAACAAAGCGCTCTCAGCAAAACTTCAGGCCTTCCAAAACAAGGCACTCAGAATATGCCTCGATGCCCCCTGGTTCATGAGGAACAACCAGATACACAGAGATCTCGAAATGCCCCTCCTAAAAACGGAAATCATCCGCTACAGCACGTCTTTTATACAAGACAATTTAGATCACCCAAACCCCCTCATTTCAAACTTTCTAGATTACGATCATGAAATACACAACACTCACAAAAAGATCAAAAACGTCCTCAACCAGTAATGGTACCCACTAATACAGGACAGATGCATTCCCAGCATCAGTGAGATAGTCTCACTCCTCCCGCACATCCCTCCTCTCCCTATCACATCCCTCCCCATCCCCCTCCCACCCACTCCACAGCGCCAAATTATGACAGATGCAACTCGCATCAGTGAGCGAGACTCACTCCCCCCAAATTATGACAGATGCAACTCGCATCAGTGAGCATAGACTCACTGCCCCAACTTTCAATTCAGATTAAATATTTTTTTAGATAAATGAGCCATAGGCTGCGCCTGTCTCTTAAAGACCCAAACAAACTATTAATGATGATTGCTCAGCGTGCAGAGTTGACTCTTGGTACTGAAGAGGGCCAGCAGCCCGAAACTGTCAGTCTACCAATATCACTCTGTACGATGATTAGAAAATGGAATAATAAATTAATATTTTTATAATTTTGTTTTGTTGTCTTCAAATTAATATTATTTAATTTTTAATGTCACAGAAATGGATTTCACTTCGGTACTTTAGCAACAGCATTTAATTAAATGATTTTGGTTTGAAGCCATGTTCTATTTGAACTATTCAAAATTTTACCTCAATTGCTGTCTATATTAATTATGTAGCACGTTTAACACGTGAATTTAATTGACATGTTGCCTTCTATCTTGTTCGTGCTTTTATTTTACGGTACAAATAAACTTTAGGCCACGATTTTCCCGATATTTGATTTAAAATGGTACACATAAAAACGTACACTTGAATCTATTATATAAAATGCACTGTAAATGAAAATATGGTAAGTTCACAGCAAATAAAGTAGGTCATCTGTTACCAGCAAAGAAAGTTGTAAATTTAAATCAGTATTATAAATTCACTGTTATCTGTAAAAATTTGAATTTTTATCTGTGATTTCACAGTAATTTAAGCAGCGAATTTAATGGGTATTTCAAGCAGTATTACGGGCTCTTGTAATTTTCGGGACTGTCTGTAAAATTTCCGGCTTTTTGGACCACATGCATGAATTTTAATGCAAAATTATTGTACCGCACTGTAAATGAAAATATGATAATTTCACAGCAGAAAATAACAAAATTCTAACTCCAACCCCTGAGAGGCGGGGGGTAGTTTTCTTGAAAATTTACATATTGGGGGTTTTTGAGTTCGCTAGTACTAAATCTTAAAATATTTTTTAAAATGTGGGCAGGGGTGCATGGGGCGACATTTTTTTTAAATTTTTTTTGGCTTTAAAATAGGGTTGAATATGGGTATTTTTGTCAAAATGTCTTTAAAAAATCCAAACAATTTTTTAAAAATGCCTAATTTCATAATGAAAAAAAGCAAATTATACTTTTAAACTAATTTTAGTTGTATAATAATATAATAAAAATTAACAATAACAAACTTAAAAATTTATTTTTTTAGCACAAAAAATTGAAAAATCAAAACCTTAAAAAACATTTTTAAAAAATTTAAAAATGTATGGTTATATAGAGAACTTTAAAGGCTTTAAAATGGTGTATCACGATTTTTACCACCTTGGGGGTCGAATATCGAAAAATCCTGAAACATCTATGTTTTTGATTTCGATAAAGAACATTTTTGCCAAATATTAATATTCTAGATTAAGGAGCCTCTGAGATACGCACACTTTTAAAAAACCTTTCAATCCCCGTTTCACCCCTTTAAGGGTTGAATTTCGAAAAATCCTTTCTTAGGGGTGCTTACATCATAAAATAAACTTTCCAGATTTCAAGTTTCTAGATCCAGGGGTTTGGGCTGGGCGTTGATTGCTGAAGTGAGTTAGAAGTATAGAAGATAAGTGAAATATGATTCTACCACAGAAAATAAGAAGACTATACATTAGTTAGACTTCCACAAATTGCCTAGATAGGCCACAGCATTCATAAATAAAAAAAATTATGTTGAGGGGTATGTAAATGAATCACATATAGCCTTGTAAATTCCGCAACACCGTATCTGAAAAAAGACCACTTGACAGGTATGTTTAACAAATTATCCTTTTTTAAACAATTAAAATTATTTAAATTTAAACAATAGTTTTCTATTAACAGACGTAAATTTTGAGTAAAATCGTTCAAGTTATTTTAAAGAAAACCGCATTTTTTGATCACCAATTATTGAAATATTTTTCTGTGTGTAACATTTTTTAACAATGCAAATTTGCTTTGTTGCAAACAGTAATGAGAAAAATAAACTGAACCTAATTAATTTTCTGTTTGACTATATTTTATTTTATATAAACAATAAATAATACAGTTTATTTCCTTTTGTTCACAAATAAAATAAATAGGTACAATTTTATGTTTTGCATTTTGATTTAAATAAATTCAAAATAAAAAAAAATAAATCATTAAAATATTGTTTATTTAATTCTGTAAACTATACGTTGAAAGTAAAGGATTCTTTTATAAGAACATATTTGTTTGGTAAACAAGCATTTACTCACAGCGTGCGTAATATTGCCAAAGTCACGGTTAGGGGGTTTTGATTCCAGAAATTTTTGTCTTGTATTTTTTTTTATTGATATTTTAACTTATAAAAATGCTAGTGTTTGAAGCTAACTTCGTAGTCGTTGGATGTTATTTTATTTGATAGTTTCAAAAAGCGTTTTTTGTTGTTGTAAAACTGAAAAAACGGTGTTAATTTGCTCTCATACACGGAAAAAAATTATAGCTAGGAGCGCTATAACACACATACCAAGCAAATTATAATCGCTTATTATATAAATACAAGGCTTTCTCTTACAATTATGGCAGTCAGTGTAAAAATTTATATGAAATACTTTAATTGTTTAGTGAATAATAAAATATAACAAATAGTATGGCATTTATAGCTTAAATAGATTTAATTATTGTCCGTGCTAATAATTTTTATAATATAATAAAATTTCTGTAAATTTATAATAGTGCCTGTAATAAATATAATCGTGTCTGTAATATATATAATCGTTTCCAATTTATTTTTAACATTATTAGTTATTGTGTCCCTTATAATCTATAGCTTAAATCACTATAATTTGCCACTGTTACCAAATATCTTATAATGTATAGCGCAGAGCCCACTAATTTCTTTCTGTGTAAAAGGTATAATATTTACAGCAATGGCAATTTAGGATAACTCCCTAGAAAAGTATTGTTGATATAACTGCTACCCTTGTTTATTATATCATAATATGACACTTAAATTTCGTAGAAGCCCAGAAAAGCTTCGTAGCTCAGAAAAATTGGGTTTATTCGTTTAAAAATAGAGAGATTTTGAACTAGTGCTACATAGAAGTTTTGGAAAAGTGACTGGGAACAAAGTGCCAACAATATACAGGCTGATTCAGAATTGATAAATCAAAAGAAAATGGTAGATTCCCCATGCGAAAATATGAAAAAAAGTTCTTGTAAAGGTTGGTCCGGAAGGGAGCTTCGTAATTTTAACCAGGGACGTGCAAAATTGTGTTATTACTTTTTTGTCCCAAACTTTTTTTATTTAATTTCTGAGACGCCACTGACTTTCCTAAGGGTTAAATATTTTGAATCATTTTGGGTTATACTTTATACGTGGCAAGTGGAGTTATATTTTATTTAAAAACCTTCTTTGCCTACGGTAGTTTTTAAACTGTAATGACTCTTATTCGTAAAAATATATAACTGTTTAATTTCAATTTAATTTGATATTGTAGCAGGTTTAAAAAAATACGAAATACATAGGTTCTCTTTTTAACTAAAAATATTAATAAAAAAACATTTTTTAGCTCAGTTTCATCCAAATATCTTATTTCGTTCGGGAGTTATATCTGTTGAAAGCCAGTTTTGTTGAGCTGTAGCACAAAAACTATAGGACTTAGAGCTTTGTGCCCGTGGAGACTTTTGATCAGTGGAGTAAAGTCTAAAACATAATTTAATTTTAGCCAATTTAGCAAAAAAAAATATTGATTTATCGATTTTTGTTGTCTTTTAGGCTTATAACTTTTTTTGTGTAAAGTAAAAAGAAATAAGTTAAACAGTCATTTGTTTCTACGGATTAAGATTACCTATTATATCCAAAAGAAATCGTAAAAAATCATTACAATTTAAACAGTGCCGTAGACAAAAAGGGTAACTTTTTAGATAAAATATAAAGTAAGGACGTCACTGCTTAAATTATGTAAAGTATATGTCCCCAATACCCCTTAATATATTAAACGCTTTAAAAAGTTGTGTCTCAACAAATAAGTAAAAAGGGGAAAATAAAAAAAATATTTTTTTGTCGTACTCCACTGACTTCCAAAATAAAGTAACTCAGTTTAAGTTCCATCTAAAAATCTTGTTTCGTTCGGGAGTTATATCAAAAGATCGAACCAGAAAACGCCATTTTTGTAAAGCTCTAGCACGAAAACTATATGACAGAGATTTTTGCCCATGAAGACTTTTAATCAGTCAACTGAGAACTCCAGCATACTTAAATATCAGCAAATTTAACCCGGGCCATTTCCCATAAGAAATGACGTGGTCCTTTTTAATAACTCTTAATGTTAAATAAATCTCCATATCCAGTTCTTATTCTTATTCTGATTCATTTATACAAAAAAAACACACATTTTTTAATTTGATAAAGCTGAATTATTCCACAGTGAATTTTAAAAATTCAAGTTTTTAATCAAATATTTGGACTCTGGGTATGACCTGGTTTGTATTAGTTAATCCTGGATTATAATGACATAGTTTGTGTGACGCCATAATATTACCGGGATTATGATGAATAATGGAGTCGAGAGGTTAGTTAGAGTTAAAGTGTTAAATAAAAGCTTATGGACAGTTGTAATTTTCCATTATTATACCCTAAAATAGTAGTAGGGTAAGGTCGCTATAATCGCACCACCTAAGATATTTTTTTATATTTTTCGTAATTTTTTACATTTTAGACTTTGCTCTTTATTTTAAGGTAAAGTATAATCATTTTTGAACATAATTTTTTTTTACTAAACTTCATAACATTTATAATCAATTTTTTACATGTTTTGTTAAGGTCTGCAAACGGTACAATTTGGGAACCTGGTTGCCTAAATCGTACCTTCTTAATAAACTTACCGTAATTATTTATTGTTGGTTTAAATTAAAAAAACATAATGCCAAGATAAAAAGTCAAAATAAAACAAAAAAAAAACAATTACACAATTAAAAAAATTAAAAACAGAATAATGTAATAATTTAAAACAATAAAAAAGTATATTTTGCAATCATCCATCAAAATATTCTTCAGTACTATACGGTTAAATATCTTTTAACTTCTAACTTAAATTTATTAATAGCCATTATACAGTGCGTGCATTAAGTCTGGAATCACCCGATTAACTTTTTAGTCACAAGTAAAACACAAAAACCCTCGGATAGGTCGATTTTTATTTTTAATTTTGCAAATTATGGTGTAATAAAAGTTATTAAAATTTGCACCCCCTTGCACCCTCACCCCCCAACTTTTTTTTTTCAAATAGCGACCTACCCCTTGTGACACTTCGTTGGAAAGGTAATTTAATAAGCTTTCCAACGGTGTATAATAAAGCCTAATTTGGTAAAGGGCTATTGATAAAATGCACAATTTAGTTTATTATAAAGACATGTAAAGTATAACTTTAGTTCACTATAAATGTTTAAATTGATGTCCTTCAGCTCTTTGACAGTGGACAGTAAAAAAACGGGATTAAAATCGATTAAATAGTAAACATAAAATTGGTCAATAAAAAGAAAAAAAATTGCATTTCTCAACAGGGTATAAATTATTACAATAAGTTTAAAACAACCTTATTTAGATTCTCAGAAAGGTGCCAAGTAGGAAATAGGGCAACAATTACCATATTATGCGTAATATTTCACACAAACAATGTTTAAATAAAACATGCGTTTTTTCATAGACCCTTTAACAAATTAGGCTTTATCATACACTGTTGGAAAGCTTATTAAATTACCTTTCCAATGATGTATCACAAGAGGTAGGTTGCTATTTGAAAAAAAAAGTTGGGGGGTGAGGGTGCAAGGGGGTGCCAATTTTGATAACTTTTTTTAGACCAAAATTTGCAGAATTAAAAATATAAATCGACCTGTCCGAGGATTTTTGTATTTTACTTGTAACTAAAAAGTTACTCGGGTGATTCCAGACTTAATGCACGCACTGTATTTTTTATATTTGGTGGTAATTTGTTGTATGTACGAATTCCCATGTAACACGGACCCCTTTCAAACAACGTGGTACTATGTCTAGGTATCGAAAGATCATTGCACTGCAGTAGACATTGCACTGGATATTTCCTTATTTCTTAAAAATTGAGAGAAATTTCGCTTAACATACAGCCTGTTCCAGAACTCGCGTACCGAAATTTAAGAGGTGATTCTACATCCAAAAATATGAAAAAAAGTTTCTATAAAGGTTGGTCCGGAAATGAGCCCTAAGGGAGCTACGCCCCTTCGAAGATGACGTATTGAATGGGGAACAAAAAAAAGCACCAATAAAATTTTAATGCTGCAGGGTGATTCTTCATTTAAAACTGAGCAAAAAAGTATTATACACCAAAACACCTAAATTTAATATTAAAGGAGTAATAGCCTTTTAAAAAGTAACGTTTTTGGTGGCACAAAATGTTACTTCCTCTTAATTGCATTTTTTTTGATAACGGTGGCTCCTACAGTGTTACACTATATGATATTTTATATGTATTTTTACTCTAGAAATCTATATTTTTTACAACAAATCCAAAAAACATACACATAGAAAAGTTTGGGGCAAAAATGTTTTAAGCCTCATATATTTTGTCCGTCTGGGCACGCCTCTGGATAAATTAAAAAAATAAATTAACATAAACTTATTGCCCTTATTAATACTAGTATACATGCAAAAGCTCGCCGCTCTAGCTTAAACGGTACCCGAGTTATTAATTAAAAACCTTATTTTTATTACAATTTTAAAGGGCCCTAGATCCCTTAGGGCTCATTTCCGGACCAACCTTTATAGGAACTTTTTTTATATTTTTGGATCTAGAATCACCTCTTAAATTTTGGCATGCCACTTATGGATCACCCTGTATACGCATAATTTATAAATATAAATCGAATATACAGCTTTTGCATGTATACTAGTATTAATAAGGGCAATAAGTTTATGTTAATTAATTTTTTTGAATTTATCCAGAGGTATCCCTAGTCGGAAAAATGTATTAGGCTTAACACATTTTTGCTCCAAACTATTTTATGTGTATTTTTTTGTATTTTTTTTGTAAAAAATATAGATTCCTTGAGTAAAAATACATAAAAAATGTAATAAAGTGTAACACTATAGGAGCAATCGTTTAAAAAAAATGCAATTAAGAGGAAGTAACATTTTGTGCCACTAAAAATGTTACTTTTTATAAGGCTATAACTCCTTTAATATTAAATTTAGGTGTTTTTGTGAAGAATACTTTTTTGCTCAGTTTTAAATGAAGAATGCTACAAATTAATATTTTATCGATGATTTTTTTTGTTCCACATTTAATGTCATCTTCGAAGGGCCGTAGCTCCCTTGGGGCTCATTTCCGGACCACCCTTAATAGAAACTTTTTTTCATATTTTTGGATGTAGAATCACCTCTTAGGGAACGTTCAAATATTACGTAAAGCAAATTTTGATCATTTTTGATCCCCACCCCCTCTGTAACTCTATTTTCCTATACCATTAACATGGGCGTAACACTCCAAAATGAGCCCCACCCCCCTAGGAGCGTTACGTAATACTTGAACGTTCCCTTAAATTTTGGCATGGCCGTTTATGATCACCCAGTAGAATTAAACAATTTTTTATGAAAATAACTACTTCAAATTGTTGTAAAATTTGTACTTTAATTTAATATTACAATGTTTACTGACTGACATTGTTCGTCTAACTTTCCTTAATAAAGTTGACACATAGTGCTCTTATCTGTAAAGTTTTAAGTTTATTAGTAAATGAGTTGGCCAAACTTTTCTCAGATTTTGTTTAATGAATTAATTTACTGCACTACAATGAAATTAATATTATAATATTATCTAATATTATAATATTAGATAATACTGGTTCGAAAGTCAGTATAAGCAGGTGCTTCCCTCTACTACAAGCCCACACAAGTCCTGAACTTAGGGGATGCTTAATTAAGTAGAATAGTACGAGGTTAAAACAAACAAAAAAAAATACAAACTAGTGAAATAAAAAATACAAAGCAATGAAAATTTTCAAAATCGAAACTCATTACGTTGCACAGTTAAAAAAACTTTCCCATTTTCCCCGCTCCTTGGGGTGGGGTTTAATTCTTTAATATCAGTATTAGGTTCAGCTACCTTAAAAACCCCTAACTACTAATTTTTATGAAAATATACACACTGCGGGGTAGACTATACCCGGTAGAATATTTTTATTATTATATTCAATTTCAGCAACCTTAAAAACCCCATCAGCCTAATATAACAATTTTTACGAAAATATTTTAAAATGATTGAACCCCGCCTTCAGTGCCCCAAAACTTTTTAACACAAGTTACTAATTTTTAGTTTTTTCGCACTAAAATGATATAATAAAAATGAACTTTAATGGGCAATTAGGAAAGAAATTAAGTGCGGATTGTGCCTTTTTTGTTTTTTCGAGGTATATCTAGGCTTACGGGGAATACTATATTACCTAACACAAATTGTACCAACATTCATACACTTCATACCCCGGTTCTCGAGTTATTAAAGGCTGTAGGGATTTTAAATTTTTGACAGCCCCATATAGGTTTTCATGAAAATATTATAAACACTGCGGGGTAGTTATAATATTTTTATCATTAGATTTAATTTCAGCCACCTTAAAAACCCCAATATACTAACTACGAAAACATTTTAAAGTGATTACCCTCGCCCTCTGCGACCTCAAAAACCACTATATACTAATTGTCATGATAATATTTTCAACTTTTTAACAAATTACTAGTTTTTAGTATTTTCGCACTTTAATTAGCTAATAAAAATGTATTTATGATGAATTTTGGTCTACCTTTATGTTTTTCATTTTTGCTTAACTATATGTGATAATGACCCTTATAAGAATCCTAACATCTTTTGTCATGATTAGCTAAACGATTTAAAACAAAAGTAAAAATTTGACCACCCCTAGTCAGAAACACCTCGAATGAGCCAGAACTAACAAACTATTTATTGGTAGTTTTGTAGAATCTATTTTTAGAGTATATCCGAGCTCATTGGACCATATACATAAAAAAATAATTAATTTGTTTATTAAAATTAAGGAAATGTCACTGTTGTTTTAAAGATGATTCTAGAAGACACTATTTGAAATAGTTTGGAACTAAAATTATATATTAATAACCTAAAATACATAGTTTTCAACTTTACTAAATAGTTTAAATATTTTAACGACTTTATAATAGGAAAATTAAATTTAATCATGTAAGCTCTAGTCTTAATATGCCTTAAAACTATTATCTTCCTTCATTGCGTCGGCAGCAAACGGTCTGCTGGAACCAACTTCTTTATCATCTATCTGATACTCATTTTTTTATTTTATAATTTGATTATGTTAGTCTTAGGACCATGGGAGGATATTCCCTATAAATTGGTTCCAAAGTCAATTAAAGCCGGTGGTTCCCTCCACTACTAGCCCACACAAGTCTTGGACTTAGGGGATGCTTAATTAAGTAGAATAGTACGAGGTTAAACAAAATGAAAATGAAATGAAAATAAAAAGAATTAAAAATTAATCTGTCCGTTTTTGAGAAAAACGATTTTTATTTCAAAAACCTATGAGCTCATCTAGATATTATAATAGTTATTTATGTACCAAGGGTATTAAGTAGATGTTTATGCCCTGAGGGCGACAAACAAATTATAAGCGTAACATTTTTATATAAAATGGAAGAATGTAGAAGAAATATATGTAATTTACCTAGAAGAAACTGAAGAAAAGCAATTAAAGATGATCTACAAACGAATGCAAGCTCGTCCAAATGGAATTTTATACAAATATGTTTTGAAAAAATTTTGGAAAATGAAAATGTCAAATTGTCAGTATCAAAAGGCAAAATCAAAATTGTTTTCGAAGAAGTAAGCAGATGCTCTCAACCTTCCATTTAAGAACACAATATTCTCATCGGTTCTACCGCTTAATATTGTTAAAATAAATAATAATAAATAATAATTATAATTAAAAAACTGTTTTATGTGTCTTTATGTAGTTGGTAACTAAGCAATAACAACATAGTAATGAACTACGATGACATACAGTATTTTAAGTTTTATTAAAATAGTTATTTATATACCAAGGGTAAACTGGCTGTTTTAGTCCTGCTGCATTGGTGTTTCCTGAGCGAGAGTAGCGAGCGAGGGAAACAGAAATGCAAGGGACTAAAACAGCCAAGTTTAGTCCTGAGGTATATACACTATTTTTTGCAGGACCAAACATAATTTAGGTAGGTAGATAAAATTAAAATTAAAAACCACGCGTCTAAAATCGGTTGTTTTATTTTCGTAATTTAATCAAGAGGCCTGTAAATCGCGAAAAGTCAGTTTCATGGCTATCGCGATTTAAATTGTTTTTTAATATGGTTGACACAAACGCCAAAAAAATGGACGAAGATGATAAATTTTAAGTTATGTATAAATTGTTATAACAATGTTATTTTTTTTAAAGGTGTTCTTTGCTAAAATCAAATAAATTGGTTTGAATCGCTAATTTATTACAAAACACCACCAACCCTAATTTTTGAACCAGCAAAGCACATAGTAAGTATAATATTTTAACATTATCAAGGTTTCCGTGATTTTTATTCCCTAGGGAGAAAAACGGCAAGTTTAGTCCAGAAAATGAAAGCGTAAAATTAGGTTTTAGTCTTGGTCGTGCAAAAAATATATTTTTAAGCTAATTTTATGTCAAAAAAAGAAAAAAGTTTTATTTTTATTATTTCTGTCCTAAACGGTTTCTAAGAGAGCTCTTTCAAGGGAGTCTTTAAAGGATATATATCACTTTCCAACTCAGAACCAATTGACACTAAACTTTTACTATGATATAAAACATTTTTTCTATTTTGTGACTCTTATAAGCTCATAATCACACGCATTTTGCGTGTTCTTATAGGCCCATAAGAGGTCAATGTCCTTTTTGTTCTTTTGGTTTGGCAACAGACCTGGCCTATCGCTTGACGTTTTCCGTGCAAATGTCAATGTCGCTTTAAAGTTGAATTTTCTACAAAATTTTGTGTTTAGGTTATCTTTACCATGTTAAAATTGTGGCTTGGTTAATTGCAGTAAAAAGAGAAGAGATGACTATAAAATATATCAAAATATCATTTGTTCTTAGAATTTTAAACATGGTGTAAACTGTAATGCCAATCCAAAACAAAAATCCCTAAATCAGTCATCAATTTAAATGTAAGTTTTTTTTTTAATTTTAGAGCAAAATAGAAAAAATTGTATAAAGCACTCGTTCATAACACGTTTTTAGGGCACTAGTACTTTAACTCGTACTCGTGCGCTGAAAACGTATATTATGAAACTAGTACTTTAATATACTATTCAGAACGTCACTGTTTTGACCATGTGTATTATGGATGTAAAAACTCTCTCCCTAGTTAAATATTTTTTTTTCATGATACGACAGGATATCACTTATTAGTACTAAAAAATATTTTAAAACATATCATCATTAGATCAAATCGTTCTTAATTTATAAGGTAAAAAATATGTTTAAAAATTCCCCTTAAAACGGTCCTAATTTCCTTAAAAAGCAATTGTTTTTTTCTTTTATTAAAACAAATAAAAATAACTTGGTTCTAGCGCACCGTGTTAAAGTATTAAATTTATTAATAGTTTACAAGTATTGATTGATATCTCTGCAAAATTTACTACCATCCGCATTATGCATTTCATAATATTCATAAAACTAATTTTATGCTACTATGGCATTGTGGTTTATAATGATAATAGTCAAATATCATTATACCTCTCAAAGCCCAAAGGGTAATAGTATATTATTCAACAAGCGTATAATAATTGCTATTAATCAATGAGGGGGAATTTTGGGATACGAGCCGAAAGGCGAGTGACCTAATCATCCGAATGATTAAAAGCTATTATACGCGACTAGAATACTATACTTTATCCATGGTCGTTTTAAATTTTAAACGATTTATTTTTACAGACCCGTGATTATTAGGCCTATTAATCACAGCCGTGGATAATAGTATAATATTCAACGAACGTATAATAATTGCTATTAATCAATGTGGGTGAATTTTGCGAAAAGAGTCGAGAGGCAAGTGGTATAATCACCCGAATAGCTATTATGAGCGAGTAGAGTATTATACCTTATCCACGGCCGTTTCATAGTTTAAACGGTTTATTTTTACAGACCCTTGAGTTTAGGTCTATTAATCACGGCCCTAGATAAAATAGTATTAATACTCATTAATATACACAGCGTATAAAACACTGCAAAAATAGGTGTAATTTCTCATAAAATATTTATTTTACATTTATACATTTTTTACATTATCGGTTATGAAAGTTTACAAAATATATTAGTATGAAATAAATAATATAAAAGTAAGTATTAGATTCATAATATTCTAATTCTAGATTTCCCATAGTACCCACGTAAAAATTCCTTAGTTTTCCATTTTTCATATGAGACTAATGAATTACACCTTATGGGAAATGGTCCTCGGTTAAATTTTCTGAAATTTATGTGTTTTATTTCTAAACTGACTGGATAAAAGTTGTAATAATGTTTGTGCTAAAGTTTTTGATATAACTTGGTAACGAAACAAGATATTTAGATACCTGAACTTAATTAGTGAGAATAATATCGTGTTAATTTTATGAGCCAGTGGCGTCCAAAAAAGGTTTATTTTTATTTTTTTGTTTTTTTTTTCCATTTTTATTTATTTTTATGAAGGCCATCGAATTTTCTGAGATTTTGTAAGGACTTCTACGTTACATGAGTCTACCAACTGTATACTAACTTTATATCTTATTTAACTAGTCCCATTTTTTGTAGGTATGGCATTCCTGAGACTGAAATGGGCTGAAAATAAAGTACAAAACCTTTTTGTACGAACGAAGTCCAGTTATTTTTGGGAGTTTGTGCACAGTATTCTGGCCATTATCAACCTTTAATAAAATCAAATCGTGAAGATATCTAATGCTACGCATTTCATTATATAAGTACTATTCATAATCAGGGCAGGACAGATCCAGCCGGCGCCCCTTTTTTCCGGGCACCCCATTTTTGTAAATATAAAAGTTTTAGCAACTGAAAAAAGCTTTACCCCTACTATCGACGCCGGGCCCCCCTCGGATGCCTGGGCCCGGGGAATCTTCCCCCCTCCCTCCTGCCCCATTAAAACAAAAAATAAAGTTTTTTAGAAAGAGTTTTTTTTTATTTTGGTTTTTACCCTACCAAGGCGCATTTTTAAAGTAAAATATTTTTAAAATTATTTTAAGACTATACTCAAAAAGATAATTTCAACGATATCATATATCACTTTGTGTTTAGGTTAGGTTAGGACCAAAAATTTTATAAAAAGTTTTATAAAAAGTTAAATTTAGATTTAAATGAAATTAAATAAAATACATGTTAAAGAAAAAAAAATTGCAGTTGTTTTTTTAGCTGTAGTAAAGTACCATATGTATTTTATTTAATTTTATTTAATTTTTAATTTATTTCTATTTTTATTATAAAACACGGTTTAGTCATATAAAAAAATACTATTTTTTACATAGTTGGTTTTGACCTCAATTATTTTAAATTTGCCTAACAGATACAGGTAGCACCCACTGAATTTGGATTCAGCATACCCAAATTATCTAGAAACCATCAAAATATTTTGCATACACTGAAAAAAATTCTGTTCTGTGATACAAAAACATATTAAATTATCGAAGTAGACTTTGACTTCATTTATATGAATTTTCTTAACACTTACGCACCCAAAATATTTAAAAACCATTAAGATATTTTTTATTTAGTACAAAACGTTATTTTGTGAAATAAAAATCATGTATTTCTGTCATAGTTGGCTTTGACCTCAATTATCTTAAATTCCTCAACAGTTACAAGATGGCACCCGCCGGATTCATAATCAGCTCACTCTAATTATCTAAAAACCTTCAAAATATTTTGTATATACTACAAAACATGCTTTTTGAAATTTACACCGGACTACTGTAAATTCTGATATGGATCGCGCTGTCGCGATAGCGACATGTAGCGTTAACGTGAATATTAAATACTATTGCTAAGCAAAATGAATAAAGTTACAAATTTTGCATACTTTTGATATCTTATTTTAAAATGGCTATTTTTTGGACTAGTACTGTTCTTCAACTGACTTTTTCAATTAATTTTATATTATTTAAAGTTTTGGCGAAGGCGCCAGTACAAATTGCGTAAAAGTTTAACCATCTTTTATTTTTTATACTTTTCATGAATGACGGCAAGCAAATAGGGTAAAGGTGAGTCAGATAAAATATAACGTCCTGAGCAGCTTACTTTTTTACTAAAAGGACAATACAATATACTTTTTAATTGGAATCATCTTATGAGAAAAAACTGCTGCCAACAAAATAATACTTTCCCCTATAGGCCTAGGTCCATTAAAATCAAAAATAAAAAAAAAATAAAAAAAATTTAAAAAAAAATCAAAAATGTTTTTCAAAAGAAGTTTATTTTTTCGTAAAACGAAAAATAAATTGAAAAAAAAAATGTTTTTGAAAAAAATGTTTTTACCCCAAGATCCAAACCCTTACCCCAATCCGATTTTTACCAAAAACAATCCCAGCCTAGAACTTTGGATAATTACCTATGGTCCCAATTTGAAGTATTTAGCCTGAAGCGTTCTTGAGTTATCGTGGTCACAAATTCCCTGGACACACAGACCGACACACCGACAGACAGACCGACAGACAGATTTTTTTTTGACTGTAATCATATTTTTTGGATATAAATTATACATAAACGTGACTTAAAACTGGTTTAATTGATAAAATTAGCATTTAGCATTTTAAAACGAGCCCTTTTAAAATATAGCACATATATAATTATTTTTATTTTTCATGAATGATGGCACGCAAATAGGGTAAAGGTGAGTCAGATAAAATATTACCTCCCGAGCCGTTTACTTTTTTACTAAAAGGACAATACAATATACTTTTTAATTGGAATCATTTTATGAGAAAAAACTGCTGCCAACAAAATAATGCTGTCCCCTATAGGCCTAGGTACATTAACATCAAAAATTGTTTTCAAAAAAAAAAAAAAAATTACAAAAAAAGTTTCTTTTTTCGTAAAAAAAATAAATTGAAAAGAAATTTTTATCCCAAGATCCAAACCCTTACCACAATCCGATTTTTACCAAAAACAATCCCAGCCTAGAACTATGGGTAATGAACCTATGGTCCCACTGAATTTGGATTCAGCATACCCAAATTATCTAGAAACCATTCAAATATTTTGCATACACTGAAAAAAATTCTGTTCTCTGATACAAAAACATATTAAATTAAATTGAGAAAAAACTGCTGCCAACTAAATAATACTTTCCCCTATAGGCCTAGTTCCATTAAAATCAAAAATAAAAAAAAAAATAAAAAAAATTAAAAAAAAAATCAAAAATGTTTTTCAAAAGAAGTTTATTTTTTTGTAAAACGAAAAATAAATTGAAAAAAAAATGTTTTTGAAAAAAATGTTTTTACCCCAAGATCCAAACCCTTACCCCAATCCGATTTTTACCAAAAACAATCCCAGCCTAGAACTTTGGATAATTACCTATGGTCCCAATTTGAAGTATTTAGCCTGAAGCGTTCTTGAGTTATCGTGGTCACAAATTCCCTGGACACACAGACCGACACACCGACAGACAGACCGACAGACAGATTTTTTTTTGACGGTAATCATATTTTTTGGATATAAATTATACATAAACGTGACTTAAAACTGGTTTAATTGATAAAATTAGCATTTAGCATTTTAAAACGGCCCTTTTAAAATATAACATATATAATTATTTTTATTTTTCATGAATGATGGCGCGCAAATAGGGTAAAGGTGAGTCAGATAAAATATTACGTCCCGAACCGTTTACTTTTTTACTAAAAGGACAATACAATATACTTTTTAATTGGAATCATTTTATGAGAAAAAACTGCTGCCAACAAAATAATACTGTCCCTATAGGCCTAGGTACATTAAAATCAAAAATTGTTTTCAAAAAAAAAAAAATTACAAAAAAAGTTTCTTTTTTGGTAAAAAAAAATAAATTGATAAAAATGTTTTTATCCCAAGATCCAAACCCTTACCACAATCCGATTTTTACCAAAAATAATCCCAGCCTAGAACTATGGGTAATCAACCTTTGGTCCAAATTTTAAGTATTTAGCCTGAAGCGTTCCTGAATTATCGTGGTCAAAAATTTCCCGGACACACATACTGACAGACCGACAGACAGATTTTTTTTACGGTAATCAAATTTTTTGGTTATAAATTATACATAAACGTGACTTAAAAATGGTTTAAATGATAAAATTAGCGTTTAGCATTTTAAAACGACCCTTTTTAAAACATACAGAATGAATAACACTAGGCAACACGGTTTCTTGCCCCGATTGGAGTCATATGTTTTTTAACTAATTTTGGGTCGCTGAAACCGAATCTGGCCTCAAAATATTTCTATTACCTAAGTTTTCTGAGAAAAATAAGATAAAAATGTTAAAAAATTATTATTTTATCCCTCTTTTGTTCTAAAATCATGGGAGACAAAAATATTCCAAGGACTTTTTGGATTCGGCGACTCAATATTAGTTAAAAAATACCCAACTTAAAACATAGAAACTTTAAATTCATAGGTAGAATAAATAGGGATATTATGAAAAAAAAATATTAAAAAAAAATGGATATTGTGACAAAACTAAGTAGGGGTGGAGGGTAAGAAGAAGGGTGCATAAGGGGACAAGCTTATCGCCACGTACTCATGCTAAAAATTGTCAAAAATCATTACTAGGGGGTCAAAAATTAACTAAAAAAATGTTACGTATTATGGTTCTTATGTAATAAAGTAACATTTTTATGATGTAGAACCATTAAATAAAACAAAAAAAAATATACAATATTTTGTTTTATAAATTATTTTTAAATTGCATGTACTAAAATTTAAAAAATAAGACGTGCTGAATTTTTTTTAAGGTCAAATTTGGATTCTGCGTCTTTAAATTGATAAGAAAAATATATTTTTTGGGCTCGGAAAAAAGTTTACACTGTGTACTTTAATTTTATATCTTTTTCAATTATTTACTTTTTAGGAACAATCTAAGCAAAATAAAAAAATATTTGTAAAAACATTTTTGTAGAGAATTTTATAATCAACAAATTAAGTTCTATAAAGTTTTTAAAAAATTTTAATAGTTTTGCCACAAATGAGCAATTAAGTAAACTCTGCACTTTCATTTTAACCTTTTTATTTTTTTTCGCGTACTTACTTTGACAGTAGGTTCTTGACATATAGATTTTTGAATTCCTCTTATTTTTTTTTAATACACACTAAAATTTTCAAAATTCTACTCTTTTTTTTAAAGATTTTGAAAAAAAAAACGTCATTATTACCTGAACTTAAATCTCAAAAATTTTCGGTGCTGGAATTTTTCGAAGGTCAGATTCGGATTCTACGCCCTCGAATTAGTAAGAAAAATTTACTTTCCGATCGGGGCAAAAAAAAAGTTGCGATTTGTTGCCTAGTATAATTATTAAATTAATTTGGAAAAGCAATCAACACACAAGAAGTGCTTATTAAACAGTAACAAAAATAATGATATAATGATAATTTATATCGGTTATTTATGAACAAATAAAATTATTACATTTCACATAACTAGATCCAATTATTATAATTATAAATAGTTGTTAACTGTTCAGTAATTAAAACTAATGATTTCATTAAATAATTTTCAAATCTATATCATAAATTCAATTTAAATTTTGTTAAAATAATTATTTTATGAAAATTTCATGTAGTTAACGGAACTACAATGTTAATAATCAATGGACTGCTGCCTATTTAGATTAGATAAAGAGAGAAATAAAGTTCTATAAAAAGAGATAAAAATATAATTATTATTGTTTTAAAATAAAATTATGCATATTATAGGTAAAAATAACATTTTATATTATATTTTGAATTACATGAAGGTAAGATATTTGTTTTTTTTTAAGTAAAAAACTATTTTTTTTTTAATTTTTATAACACAGCTATGTGTACAGTAGGTCTAAGACTTTCTAGGGGACTTATGACCTACTCCTTAATTTCACAGTTGTTGATAATACCCCGTCGTGTGTGTGATTTTGTACTTGTTTTTTTGTTTAATAAGCTGTTTTATGTATTCTTTAATAATTTTGCATATCATGCACATTTTTTGATGCTCTGTGATAAAATCCAAATATAATATTTTTAGGGAATTTTCTTTTTGGGTTGGTATTGAAGACCTAAATTCATGTTGCCTAACGTATTGGACTGCTGTCCATTGAGTATTTGCATTAAAGATCACAAATGAACACTGTTAGGAATTACAATGCTTTAACAGGACCGCACTAAGGAACGTGTAATTTATTTAATAAATATAAACATATTAATATATGGCAATAGGCTTATATGCGTACAAGCCTATTGCGATAACAAAATCAATAAACATGTTTGTTATATAATATAATTAAAGAATATATTTTTTTGCTGTGGCGTGTTTATGTTGAAAAAATAAAAAACTACACTCGAATATAAATGTTTAAAATCAAAAACTTAAACTCAAAACCCAAAGCTCAAAACTCAAAATTCAAAACTAGACAAAAAACCTGAAAAAAAAAACTTGATACTCAAAAATATGTCAAATCTAACGCATAAGTATAAAGTATATAAAGTAGTGTACTAATAAGGGCGGTTACTAAATGTTCAATAAATTTAAATAAAAAAAAGAAGAATCATGAAAACAGCATTGTTTTAGGTAATTAATTTAATTTTATTAAATGTATAAATTTTTTATTCTCGAATAAATTACCTAGGAACTACAACGATTTTTTATTAGAATTTACGAGTATTTAAAAACAATCGACAAAAAAGTCGCAAACTTGTGTACACTGAGAAGGTTTTTGTTTAGCTGTAGCTAAAGGTATACCTAAACAAGCCTTGAAGATATATAATTCTACGCATACCATTATTTAATGTCACAGTAACTGGTGAATTGCATTTAAAAATAAAATAAAAAATAAATAAAAAAAATAAACCTTTTTTTTCTTAAAAGAAAATCTTTTTTCGAAAAACGAATTTTTGTTTTGTTTTTTCAAACACGCTACAGCAAAAAAATATATTCTTTAATTATATTATACAGAGCGGTCCAAAAGTCACCCCCCCCCCTCTTAACTTAAAAAAAAATACAGGTCGTCTAAAAAAATTCCAAAAATCGTCAATGTTTTGCCTCAAAAATCAGAACAACCCCTTAAATATGGTTCATATTCATAATAAAAATGCATGAATTTTTCTAATAAGTATGCTGAAAGGTACAACGTATCATAAAGAATAATATACGAAATAATAAAAATAAAAATTTATTATTATAATGTTTTTTTTTTTTTGGTTTTTAATGTAATTTTCCAGACATATGTTTTGTTTATTTTGTTGTTTGTTTTCATGATCTTAGAAAAAGTTTAGTAATAATTCGAGTTGTAAAGAACTTACGCTAGGTAGCAACAAGCGTCTTTACATACGTTATACCGGGTGTTTTTTTTTAACTTGAAACTTTCAAATATCTCGAATACTATGCATTTTAGAAAAAAAAATATCGGACAAAATTTGTTTATTTTAATGGTGGAAACAAAATGGCGTATTTATTTTTTACGGATGTTTACGTTTTCAAGGTAATTTCAAGGTCAACTTTGTTTTTTTAAGTACAAACATATATTTTTCTAACTGTTATTTAATTCCCCTCAACAAAATAAAAATCGTTTGTAAAAAACTTTTTTTCATCGGACTTTTAGTTGCAGAGATAACACAGCCACACAAAATTAAAAAAGTTGCATCTCCGACGAACTTGACTAGTCAATCCCTGTATTTTGAGCCTCTGAATCCGAAGCTGAGGTCGGAGTTTGAAAGTTAGCTCACATTTTTAACATAACCTCAAAAAATATACTTTTCGCAATGATATGATATGTTTTTATGAGGTTATGGTAAAAATGAGAGATAACTTTTAAATTTCGACCTCAGATTCGTATTCAGCGGCTCAAAATACATAGGAATTGTCTAGTCAAGTCGGATGTGCAACTTTTTTAATTTTCTGTGTTATCTCTGCAACTAAAAGTCCGATCAAACAAAGTTTTTCACAAAAGATTTTTATTTTTTTAAGGGGAATTAAATAACAGTTAAAAAATATATGTTTGTACTTTAAAAAATAAAGTTGACCTTGAAATGACCTTGAAAACGTAAATATCCGTAAAAAATAAATACGCCATTTTGTTTTCACCATTAAAATAAACAAATGTTGTCCGACATTTTTTTTTCTAAAATGCATAGTATTCGAGATATTTGAAAGTTTCAGGTTAAAAAAACACCCGGTATACTACATACTAGAGTTTTGGAATTCAAGCAAGTAAAGGGTTAAACTCAAAAGATGTAGACCATATTTACCTAAGGTGGCAACCACTAATATTGGCTCAGCTCCCATTCGAATTTGTTCGTTGATTTTTAGATCCAAGTCAGCTGGAATTACCTGTCCTATTTCATCTGTGCATAATGTAATAACGTTGTCCTCACCAATACCCAGAAACGCGCAGAATTTAAAAACCGAATAGTGACATTCCTCGGATGTGAACAAGACGAAACGTTTTTGCGACGAATTTCCTTTTTTCTACAAAAAATTTTACACTATAAAATACAATTGAGTGCCACGACAATATACAGGGTGTCCGGAAATACCGTTTGGAAATTTTAAAAGCCAATTCCTCGGACGAAAATATGAAAAAAAGTTTCTATGGACATGGGTCCGAAAATGCTCATTGACGGAGTTACGGCCCTCCAATATTGAGGCCTCAAAGAAGATTTTTATTTATTATCTTAGGAACCCTTTGAGATATAGCAACGAGGTTTTGCATGTAAACTAATTTTAATAAGGCCCATCTCTTATGTTATTTTTATGTACATTTTAACCAGTGGTGTGCAAAACGGGGGGGGGGGGGGTTATCAGTTTTTAGTCCCAAACTTTTTTTTTGTGTAACTTTTTTGTAATTTTATTACTGAAACATGATTCCTCAGGTCAAAATAGAAACTTTTTTTCTTATTTTCGCCCCAGGAATTGGTTCCCGTAGCTTCAAACTTTATTTTCAGACACCCTGTATATTTTTTAATTTGACTTTATAAAGTCAAAATCTCGCCATTAAAATTTGGCAATTTTAAAAAGTTTAAAACTAGATATAAGACAATAAATCAACGAACTAATAACTCTTCTCTCTAGAATAGGCATTTCATTCGTTAAAACTGACAAAAACGTCGGTAACATAAACATTCGTCTGTCTTACTCGAAAATCTTTGTTCTAACCGAGACAACTATACCAGTTACTGGTAATTGTTATTGTTGAGGCCTGAATATACCTACTATTTGTTTACAAACAAAACGATATGTTGGTGATACTTTATTTTAACGGTATGCGTATTCTAGAAAGAAGAGGTTTTAGTTCCTTGCAATAAATGCAGTCATTTCGTCATTTTAATGTTGACATTTCGACTTTTCGACTTTTAAATATCAAACTTTTGTTTTTCCACTTTCAACTCTAAATTTTGACTTTTAAAACCGAAATTTAATTTTTTTGACTTTTTAACGAATATTAATTTATCTAAATCACTCTACCTGAGAATAATGATTTAGTTTAACTTTCGAATAAAAAAAATTATTTTATAACTCTATTTTACAAAGCTTTTATTCACAAAATTAGAACAAGTTCTTAAATCAGAAAAAAATAAACATATGTTCTTGAATATCTCGATTTTGACCCGTCGCGTCGTATTGAAATTATTTTAAATAATAAAATAAACAGTGTAGAATGTTCTATCTATAGATCTATAGTACCTATAGTACCTATAGTACCTATAGGTACTTTTTTTAAAATACATATGAGGAGTCCACTTTCAAAATGCAACAAGTCCATTTCTTAACTTTTTCGACTTGTTGCGATTTTTGAAAATAAAATACAATTAAATTAAATAAGCTCATTTTCAAAATACAACAAGTCAATTTTCTAACTTTTTGGACTTGTTGCGTTTTCAAAATGAGCTTCTCATATGTTTGTACAATAATTTATTTATAATAATAATAATTAATAGGTCCAAAATGATCAATATTTGCGTTACGTAATACTTGAACGTTCCCTGTGTATCTTATACAGGGTGATGAATAACTGACATGCCAAAATTTAAGAGGTGATTCTGCATCCAAAATTATCTAATTATCCTAAAAAGGTTGGTCCGCAAAAAGTCCGCAGCTACTGCCCTTTAAAATTGTAATAAAAATAAGGTTTTTAATTAATAACTGTGGTACCCTTTAAGCTAGAGCGACGAGCTTTTGTATGTATACGTATTAATAAGGGCAATAAGTTTATGTTAGTTTATTTTTTTGAATTTATCCAGAGGCGTCCCTTGCCGGAAAAATGTATTAGGCTTAACACATTTTTACCCAAACTTTTTTATGTGGATTTTTTTTTGGATTTTTTGTAAAAAATATAGATTTCTTGAGTAAAAATACGTTAGAAATGTCATATAATGTAACGCTGTATAAGCAACCGTTTTCAAGAAAGAAAAAAATGCAACTAAGAGGAAGTAACATTTTGTGCCACCAAAAATGTAATGAGCATACAGGGTTGACTCTTCGTACTAGAGTCCCAGTAGCCCGAAACTGCAGTCTACCAATATCATTTTGACGATGATTGAAAATAGATTGATTTAATAAATATTATTTTATGCTTTTTAGTCGTTCCGCATAAAATGTAACTATTTTAAATTGTTTTCTAACTAGTAAATGAAAGAATTAGAAAACGTTCATCCATCAGCAAATAAGCTTTAAATGTTTTTAAACCGACTTCTCTAATGTAACTTTTTCAGACGCAATTTCTTGTAATACCTTAATGTCTGGGTAATGGTCAAATCTCGCCAAGTTAATGGCGGTGCCGTTAGCGAATGATCCCCCAGGACAAAACATTCCATCTCCCCACTCCGGCCCGACCATCCTGCAGACCTCTCTGATGATGTGAGTTTCCATCAAAGTAAAAACTGGGGCCACCTCGTAAGTGTAGACACTGGCGTTTAAAGCATCTGTCAACCACTGACCGGCCAGTCCGTAGGGATCCAATCTAAACAAAAATAATATTTTAACTAAAGTGGGATCGTATAGATTTAAACAATTAATAGTAATTATATATAGTCCAGTCAAATAACGAGAAATTCCTATGTTAAATTGCAATAAATGTACACGGGCTGATATTTTAAATAGTAGTAATGGATAGTAACAGAACACTCCTGGGTATGTATTCTCAGGCTCGAGAGAACGCATTCCCGGGAGAAAGTTGTTGTGGGTTGCATATTAGTTCTCTCGAAACGCAAAACTACTTATTCTTGAACTTCACTTCGTACGAAAATCGAGGAACTTTACTTCTACTACTCGGGAGCGTGAGAAGCGAGCGTTCACGGAAACTTTGACATATAAGTTCGAACCCATAACCCTATTTTCGCTTTGGTTTTGTGTTGTTAATTTTAATACCGTTTTATTTTATAATAGTATTTTAAAAGAAGCTTTTTGTATTTAGAAATTATTATACATATTATAATAATATAACGATGGACAATTTGGAAATTGTGGCGGCTGTTGCACTTTTGGGAGATATGCAAGATGCGGAAGACCATGAAGAACGAACAACGGAAAGTGTTGTCTAGGACCGACCCTTTTTAACTTTCCAACAAAAAAATATAGTGAATTCAGGACTAAACAGCCCACTATTGACAAGAGGGTTGTCCTGAATAAAATTTAAAAGTATTTTTTTTTTTGTTGACTTCTGGTGGGAGCAGATCTTTTTCTGTTTTTATTTTTATTTTCAGTCATTTCTTACACATTCATTTTTGGATATTAATTATAAAAATTATTCAAACCACAGCAACTTGTTTACAAATAATGAAAATAATGACAGCCTGCGCACGCAAACTCGTGTCGTATAATCTGATTGGTTAAAATCCTCTAAAATACTTGGCAACGCTGCAGCCGGCTGCAGAGATCCCATCACGCTCACTACTGTTCAAGAATAGCATTTTATAATTTTCGGGAACTTTAATATGATGTTATCAGTTCCCTTCCTACGAAAATTGTTCACATTCTCTCGAGCCCGAGAATAGATACCCTGTTAGTTTTTCACCGGGTGATTTGCGTAAGGGATGTCCGCTATCTTGAATTTTAGGGGTGAGTGCGGTTATCTCCCTAAATATGCATCCTACGATAAAAATACATATAACCAATTTTATAAGAAGAAAATTTCCAACAATTTTTGTTTAAACCATTTTTTTTAATAGATTAATAGCAATCGAGTTATATATTCAAAAATGGCCATATAGGGGGTGAAATTGTTTTTTTTTTCGATGTTTCAGCCAAATTATTTATCGGAAAATAAGAGGTTATGAGCGAACTTGTAGCTCTTGAAGTTCTATATATTAGGTATTTTCATAGGTATTATGTTACGGTTAAAGTGGGCGCTGAACGTCGAGTTGTGCCCTCCAAACCAAATTACCTATGAAAATTTATAATATATAAAACCTATAGAGAATTTCAAGAGCTACAAGTTTGCTCATAACCACTTTTATCGTCCGATGAATAATTTGACTGAAATGGAAAATGAATGGAAAAAAACAATTTCACCTTAAGATGCTAATTAAGCAACTCACCCCTAAAATTCAAGATAGCGGACACCCCTTAAGCAAATCATCAGGTGAAAATCTAACAGGAGTGTTCCGTTACCATCCACTACTACACACTTTTTATAAAATATGATATGTTTAGCTGGCCTATTGTTGATACAAAAAGATGGCTTATAGAACAGAAACTTTGAAGGCAACCAATATACAATCGCAATAAAATATGGATGGAGAAATAACGTACAAACGTAAGTTTTGAAAGAAGTTTTGTGCAAACAAACTTTATCCATAATCAATATAAAACTTTATTTTATAGCCGAATCGATAAAATCTTTGTAGGTAGGTACTTATAAACTTATAAATAAAATTTATAACATAAAAAAGCATGTGTTTCAAATCAAAGTAGTAATTATATACCAAGGTAGAGAAGTCTATGCGCGGTAAAGTCCATGCGGGGTAACGGTGGCGCGGTAACGGTTTCGTGGTAATGCACACACCCGGAATTTTCTAAATTCATGGCCCAAACCCTTAATAAGCTCCAATTTATACCAAAATTCATATTTAGGTGTTTTTGGGGCTGCTGAATACAAAATTAATTTTCAATTTAATTTTTACAAAATGGCGGATCCAATATGGCTGCCTATATCAAAATTTGCAGTTTTTTTACTAAAAACCATTGTACAGGGTTTTTTTTTACAAAATAGCGGATCCAATATGGCTGCCGCCTATATCAAAATTTGCAGATGGTGAATATCGAGGTGGGGTAAGGGGGTAAAATGTGATAAAAATATTTTTTTAACATTTTTTTTATTTTTTCTTTTCGTTTTTTCAAAAAAAGAAATTTTTTTAAAAAAAAATTTTTTTTTTATTTTTTTTCAAAAAAAATTTTTGAAATATGTTTTAAAAATTTTTTGGTTTGTCAGTTTTTGTTATTAGTTTATTATTAAACCTAGACCTACAGGGAAAAGAATTATTTTGTTCGCAGTAGTATTTTTTTACTGCAAAAATACCTAAGACTAAATCTGCCTGTCTTAGACATTTTTTAGGTTTGGAGAGGGAGGGGCGGGGGATATTAACAGCAAATTCTTGTTTTAATAATTAGCAGAAACATTATTCTTCTCAACCAAGTGTAAAAAGCTGCTTAATGCTGATTAATCTGAAACTTTTTGCCAAGTCGTAAGTTTTAAAAAAAGCAACCAAATTTACAGACTAAAACTTATGACTTCCCCTTTTAAACTCAATAATCAAAAACAATACTTTTTTGTAAAAAATAAATAGGTACATACCTACGGAATTTAAAAAACTGCTTAAAAAAGCAACAACTTTGATATCTATATTAAAAAAACTTGATTTTACGGGAAAAATAAAGTTTCAAAATTAGTTTCTTGAAACCCGATTTTTGAACTGACATTTTCGGTTTATTTGTTTTGATAGAAAAACGACTTTGGCACCATCTATTGGTTCAGTTCATAGAGAAGATAAAAAACGATAGAGGCAACTATTTGAAGAAATTTCGCTTTCGAGGGTTTTGGCCATGAATTTAGAAAATTCCGCCTGTGTGTAATGGACTTAGCTGTAAAGACCCCTACCCATATCCACTGTGTAGAGTATAATATAGAATTACATATCTTTACGGCTTGTTTTAAAAACATATTTAAAAATTATATCTCAGGCCCACAAAATAAAAAAAGTGGTCTGTGCTGGGGTTGAGACCCACATACTCTTATGTATTTTGGGATGCTGAACACGAATCTGTCATAAAAAAGGCACTTCATGGGCTCATTTCTTACTACACTGAAAAAACTGTCTAAAATGGTAAAAATCCCATATTATTTCAGTGTAACATAAAAATGAGCCATTGAAGTGTATTTTTTATGACAGATTCTTCTTCACCATCTCAAAATACATAAGAATAGGTGGGTCTAAACCCCAACACCGACCACTCTTTTTTTTGTGGCCCCAGACAGTGTTTTCAATGTAGAAAAAAAATGAGCCTATGAAGTGCCTTTTTTATGACAGATTTGTGTTCAGCATCCCAAAATACATAAGAATAAATGGGTCTCAACCCCGGCACAAACGACTATTTTTTTTGTGGGCCCATGCTGTTTTTTCTGTGTAGAAAAAAAATGAGCCGATGAAGTGCCTTTTTTATGACAGATTCGTGTTCAGCATCCCAAAATACATAAGAATAAGTGGATCTCAACCCCAGCACAGACCACTTTTTTTTGTGGGCCCAGACAGTTTGTTCAGAATAGATACAAAATAAGCCCATGAAGTGCCTTTTTTTATGGCAGATTCGTGTTCAGCATCCCAAAATACATAAGAATCTGTGGGTCTTAACCACAGCACAAACCACTTTTTTTTGTGGGTCCAGACAGTTTTTTCAGTGTAGAAACAAAATAAGCCCACGACGTCCCTTTTTTATGACAGATTCGTATTCAGCATCCCAAAATACATAAGAATAGTTAGGTCTCAACCCCAGCACAGCCCACTTTTTTTCTTTTGTGGGCCTGTGTATTCAATTAAAATCATTTACCAGAAATATTCGCAGGTACATTAATTATAATTATCATTAATGATGTGTACGATTAAATGATGCCCATTTTGATAGCTAACATTCTGCAATAACGGTATGTAATATTATTTCATTATCCCATCCACAATTTCAATTGTAAACCGACATGTTTGTTTTCGGTCGAAGATAATCAGACCGCACAAATTAACATACTGTTCACGGCGCACAGCCAAAAATACTGATTTATTTAATTTGAAAGTTTATCTTTTCAAATATTTTCTTGTGTATCTGAATTAAGCACATTCTAATGTATATAAAATTTGAATTTTCAAAATTTTATTTTATATGTACCATTTTTATTTTATCTTAAAAAAAATGATATTCTCAGGTAACAATTAACCAGTTTTTGAAGCTCAAGAAAAAGTAATAAACACTTCCAGTGGAAAAAGATTCTTAATCACGTGATAAAACCATAATAATAATAATAAACCAAAATAAGTCGGTGCCAATTTCACAGCAAACAATTTAACAACAAAAATAACTGTTGGTATTTAATTTAGGGAGTAATGAAATTGGCACAGACTTTTTTTTTTAATTTTTACTCTTTAGAGACAGAAGTCGGTTAATTTTTTTTCGCGACAAGTTTTAGTCATTCTTTTTTTACACGCCTGCGCGGCACCGGACCGGACACCTAAAAAATTGACATTTTTTAAATTCAAATATTTCGAAAACTAATTAATGTATTTGACTGATTTTTTTTTGTTTTGAAGCTTAAACATTCTATACTTTTGTTTGTTTTAAGAATGATTAAATTTTTTTTTTTCGTATTAACAGCAAGAAATAATGTTTCTTAACCCATCTTCTAGGACTTGCATGGTACGCCATGCAACTGTTTATCAAATTACTAAAGTCTTTCTTATTGCCGCAGTTTTAATGAATATTTTCTTTTTTATTTTTTTACTTTTTTATTTCTGGTTTAGAAGATATCAGGATTATCCTGAAAGTTGTAATTTTTTCGGTGAACTCAAAAAGTACTAAATCAGCAGAGTTTTTTATTTAAAGCTCATGTCTTTTACTTCTTCTTCTACGCTCATATCTTTTACTTCTTCTTCTACAGTTTATTCATCCCGGGGCAACTTTTTATTGCCATCTGACGGAGGCTTAACGGTGATTTCGCAGAACTGCCGCCGGACGGAGTGACCCTATTTTTTCTTCTTCTCAAGTTTTTCAAACCCAATTTATATTTTTGATAAACTTGATTAGAAGAAAAACCTAACTTGGTTAAGCTTCAAATTTAAAGCACATCATCAATCAAATTCATGTAGTACTTTTTAAGTTAACTGAAAAAATGACAACTTTCAGGAAAATCCTGATATTTCCTAAACCAGAAGTAAAAATGTAAAAAAATAAAGAAGAAAATATTTATTAAAACTGAAAAGAAAAAGAATCAGTTAAATCCATTTATTAGTTTTCGAAATATTTGAATTTAAAAAATGTCAATTTTTTAGGTGTCCGGAATTTAATGAGAGGCAGTGTATTATTAATCTAAGGTCCAAAACTGCTTCACGCTTTTCCTTTTTCCAAACTTCATTAGCTTTTGCATAATTTTTGTCAATATGTTTGATTCATGTGATATTATTCTACCTAATAGTCCCAAAATTTTCACATTTATTCGACCCTGTTTTTTTTTTATAACATTATAATACTTTTCTAAAAATCATCAGGTATTTTCCAGGTCTCATAAATATTGGATACCAGACTATATAAAATACTATTTGCCTTTCAAGTCTTTATGTGATAGCGTGTTCGAAATATCGTAGTACTTCACTATAGTGTCCCCCCCCCCCCCCCGATAAATCCTAAAATTTTATACGAAAATCTAAAAATTTTTGAAGCTTCTCCGGGGCCTGGGTTCAAGGAGGGCCCGGCGTTGATAGTTTCTTTTGGTTTATAATAAATAGTTTATACTTTATTTTTACTCCCCCAGAACGATAAGGACACAAAGCGAAGCAAATATGCAGGCTCTTTTCCAAGTCGACCATACAGCTTCAAATTCGTAAATATTTTCGCCTGCGGCGCTAGAGTTTTCTTGTATTTAAACTTTAAATAGCAATACTTCTAAAACTCAAATTGGCTAGAGCTTTTATACGTTCTTTTTATTGGAGTTTATAAAACCTAAGCTTGAAATTTCTCAATATTTTCGCCTACGGCGCTAGAACTTATACAACTGTTTTCAAATTTAAATAGACCAGCACAGTTGTAAAATTTTTTACCTGCAGTTCTAGGGCTTTCTTTTTTTTTATTTGAATTTTTAAAACTTGAGTTTTACTACATTGAATTAAAAAAAGGCCGGAAATTAACAGAAGTAAAAAAAACATGAAAAAAATTCTCCTGCGGCGCAATTTTCATCCTGGATACGCCCTTGGTCGTATACTTTGTTTTAAAACATGGAAGCCGAAATAGCCTATAGTATCTACACACTGTGAAATATTGTTTTAGGCATGATCATCAAATAATCTATAATTGAATTGCCTAATTAACTAATTATCTACAGTATAGACTTACTGGATTAGTATATTATTACTATATAATTGCGTAGTTAACTAGGACAAGCAATAAACAAACCATAAGCGTAATTCACCCATAATAACCAAAAATTAGTTTAAATAATACGATCGATTTATTCTCTTGTATATAAAAGCGACACTTGTGTAATAAATATGTACAAAAAGTTTGATTTTTCTTACAAGTATGGGAAGTTAAATAGTCAACATTGATTTGTTGATTAATATTGACTTTTGACGTCAAATGTCAATTTTTTTGTCAAAAATATAAATTTAGTTATTAGTATCGAATCGAACGATAAGTGTTTTTAGGGCTACTACGGTTGCCAACCTCGCTCACCGAGACCGACAGGAAATCTTCTTAATCGCCCCAAAAAACAGACCTTGTATCATAAATAACTATTCTAAAATAATGACGTTGATCTTAATTTTCCTTTTATTTATTTATTTTTCATTTATAAATTATTTAAAAGGAAATTTAATAAAAAAAGACTTTTTTTAATTTTTCGTTTTTCAAAAAAGATTTTTTTTTTTTAATTAATTTTTTTTGTTATTTTTTTTTGAAAATTGTATTTTTTAAGTATTTGGGAAATGCAATATACCATTTTTCACAGTAAATATATAATGGACTGCATTACATATTTTCACTGCTTGTTTTCTTCTTTGATCGGATAGGATTTTCGTATAGAAGAGAAAAAGATCCAAGTTTACACTAAGATATTTTAAAAACGCTTTGACCCAGTGACTTGAAATTTTGAACAAAGATTTTCTTAGTATACAAAATTTGTAGTCCAAATTTCAAGTCTCTATGTCAAAGATTTCTTAAAATATCGTAGTATAAAGTTGTTTTACAAGCGACTTGCATGCATGCAAAAGTCCAAACCGATTTTGGGTGAGGGTTCCTTTTAATTTTATATGATAGTGGGCTTCATGTCCCTACCAAGATTGATTGTCTTGAAAAAATTTCGATCGAATTTTTCATTCTCGAGTTTTTTCGCGTACAAGAAAACGTGACGTATGGACGAAAGGATGGACAGACAGATATACGGACAAAGTAAACCTATAATACTTCTTTGTTGTAAAATTTCGAAGAGTATACCTAATAGTAAAGTTTGTCTAATGGGCTAGTAATATAAATTAATTAGTATTTGCAGTACTAATAGGACATAGTTTGTATACACTGTCTGTATAAATGTCTACATGTTGTATGCATATTTACTTGTTATTAATAAATAATGATTTGTCATCATGTAATTATCTAATAGTATTTATACAAGGTGATTACTACACTGTAAAAACTGCATGTAAAATAATGTAAAAATACATGAATTTACATAGTACGGAATAGTAAATTTACTATTCTGGACTATGCATAATTCATGAATTTATGTAAAATAATGTAAAAACAATGTCGGGCTATGTTATTTTAAGACGCGCGTGCGTTTTGGACAATAACCAAGAGGCGTCGCATCATGAGATGGACCGTTTAATATTGTTATTGTTAGAGAGATAGCGACGCATGCTGCTAGGTTAAAGTGTTAAAAGGTTAAAAAAAGG